>JAPQNM010000043.1:6122178-6154678 GCA_029783475.1 Metacarcinus magister | reverse complement strand
GTGGCGATAGCGCGGAGATAGTGCGGGTGAAGGTGAGAGGAGGGCCCGCTCCGGCACCTGTGATGGCCGCCCATTACCACGGTGCAGCCGCCTCACCCCTCGGGCCCTTATGGAAATACTTGCCAATATTTCCGTCACCCGCCTGCGATGACGTAGATAACGCATGAATATGTAAGTTGTGTGAAATTTTCCAAGACAAAAGCTGTAAATAACGAGAAAAATTTGCTAATCGATGATGCACAGCGAGGCGGCTCCTGAAGGCTTGACTCCAGGCGCTTCCCCTCACTCCCTCGGGGCTGCAGGATCTCATACCCATAGAACAGTATCCTGTCGTAACGCTCCACTAAAAGCGGCACAACATCATGCAAAGTGATGCTGCAAGACGCTGATTTATTTGTAATTATGAATAATGACTAATGGATTACTGTCACGGGCAGTAATCCAGCATTGTGTGGTGGATGTTGGCGGTATGGCTGTGTTTTCTTCTTGAGTTTGAGGTGTGCTGTACCTACTGTTGAGAACGTAGACCAAGGCTTCTTTCCATGTTGGTGACGTGTAATGGTGTCTCACAATCAGGACTTGCAGCACTGCAGGGATGCACGCGTGGATCCCATACTGGACGCGTGTTCACACGAAGCTGGAAAACATGAACCAAGAGGCTGAGAGGATGTGATCTGCTGCACTGAGAATACTTGAACACGTCTTTATCATTACTTGTGGGAGCATTATTAGGAGTGTAAATGTTAAAACAAATATAGTACTGTGATTGTACTCTTGATACATTACCTTCCAAACAATCAATGTACAGCAAATTGTAATCCAAACTTTAGAATTTTCCTTGTAAGTTTGTCTATTCAGATAAGTCCCGTGTTGTCTAGTGGCTAGGATACGCGGCTCTCACCCGCGAGGCCCGGGTTCGATTCCCGGCACGGGAAGATATCTTTTATTTGTGTTTTTCCTGTGCACGATAAAAAGATGAGACCACGAAGAGGCCTGCTCGAACCTTTCCAACTGTCATGGAATGATGTAATATTGTATTATTTGTTCACAAGACTGACTACTACCGCTCGCTAAGCCGGTGACACCCACGAGACGCTCGCCAAGTGTGTGCGTGTGTGCTGCCTCGTGTTGGCATGCCGCCTCTCCACCTCTGGGCAGCGCACACAACATCACAAAAACATTCTTGTCTCTGGCATTGAGCGCTTGCTGACAGTTTTCCCTCAGTTATTCATCTCTTGGCCAGCTTTCACTCTCACAAATAAGCCAACACACATCACATTATATATATTGGTACAATCTTTTTACACATGCACCTCACGATGATAACAGGCAACGCTGATTATCTCTCGCCAAGATCGTTATCTTTTTGTCATAAGTAAACAGGTCTTCAAGGTTGTCATCGAGCACATTATGGCTTTTATTCAATCAATTTACAATAGTGGATGTGACTTTAAATGCATTAAATCGTACAACACGAGACTCACAAGACTGCAGTGAGGCAGCAAGACGAAGCATTCATGAAGTACGACACATTGGATAAATACATTTTCTCACACACATCCAAGTGTCCCCACAACGGGTCCCGGACAGAGAACAATAGCGAGGGTGTGTGTGCGGGGACAGTGTTATTCTCCCTCCCCTCTTTTGGCTAATGAACTGTATTGACCAGCGTGTGTTTGGGAATAATGGTAAACAGGCGATCAGATTATGTTATGAGGGGAAGTAATATTTGTTGTGTGATTTTGATGTAAAACACAATAGGGAATATAAGCCTTTGGAGGGGAACACTGGCGGCTCAGGGATTGCACAGCACGGCAGGTATTTTTCCTTTACCTGTATTTTTTTTTTTTTTTTTTTTTTTTTTATCATGCTTGAGTTTAAACTGCACCTCAAAGCCCTTCACTCAAAAGTTTGCATATTGTGCAGCCACGCCGTTCGGTTCGTGTGCGTGTCCGTGCTCTTTATCTCCCCTCTCACCTCTCCCCTTTCCTCTCTTCTCCTTTCTATTCCTTCCCATCTCCTCCTCCACCTGCTTCATGTCCTCTCATGCCAGTGTGAAATTTCCCTCCCGGTCCATCATGTCAGCGTGCCTTCCTCCTCCTCGGCGGCCCACACCCAATATTTCCTCGCTATGTGCGGTATATGAACACCTTCGCCCAAACCGCCTTTCGGAGATCCCCTGCAGGTTGGACTGAGCTTCTTCCCCTTAAAGTAAATCTAATAATGTGTTCCGAACAGTCACGATGCTCTTGGAAAACAAAGACGAAAGGTTTCAGCGTGCCCGCGTCATCACCTTGATCAGACCATGGACGGGGGTGTCTCTGGGAAGTGAATACACACCCCAGTCCTTATAGGAAAATTTCTTTTCCTCATTTTCGTTTAGTCGATGCTGCAGGGTGTAGCTGTGGGCACGGCGGGGAAGTAGCCGCGAGGGACTGTCACTCTGGTGTCAGGGCGCGGCTCCTGACGGTGGACATTCGGGAGCCGCAGAAGGCAGTGAGTTGGGAGGACAAAGCACGCACAGTTTTCCTGAGGTTCGGACACCAGGCAGCTGACGCATCTCCTCAACGTGATGATATATTGCAAGATGCCGTGCGGCGTGGTTCCTCCCATCTGGCCCGCTGAAACAAGTGAAGTTCGTCCTGCGCCCCGCTGGGAGCTTCTCGCATTTTAAAACCTGTTTTTGATTAACTCTTTTACGAGGTATTTTATTTCATTTTTATTGTATACTTTTCCTTGAGGTTGAGCTAAGCCTTCACGGACTGACATCAAGGAAAAAAAGACCTCAATCAGTAAAGATGGCGTGGAGGCAGAGTGTGACCACCAGCTGGCAGGACGATAACTTGGACAACAGGTGGCGCAGAGGTGAAAACAAACACCTTCCTCCCATCACGGCTAGACGGACCCTTGCAACCCTTAGCGACGGCCTCACCCGACACACTACACGGCATCGGAACCACAAGTTGTAAAGAATAGATTCCTCTCCCTGATTAAACTACAACTCATCACGTATTTATGATTTCTAAATGAAGTTGTGTAGCTGCAGTTACTTCGTCATGCCTGAAGATTAAGAACACGACATTCCTTCGTGGCCTTACCTTCCTACAGGTTGTCTTCGGTCTCCTTTTCATACTCTCATTCTGTATTTCTTACTTGGCCTCCACACACTGTCCTCTCCTTTCCTTGTCCTCTTGGGTTATCCTCCTCCTCTTCTTCTTCCACATGATCTCGTCCACTGCATGGTCCTCGCTGCCCTAACAGATCCCACCAGTGATTTACGAGTGAACGAGTGTGCTTGTTTGCCTTGTCGCTTCCTGCATCCCCTGTGATTGATGGCGTATGGCTGCACCTTGTTGTTATCTGTTTGAAAGACAATGGGCGGCGTTGAAACCGGTAGTTCAAGTGATTTTTTCAAGTTAGTTGATTGCTTATGAATTATGAGTTTTTAAGAATGTGTAAAGTTATAATAAGTAAGAGTATTTAATGGTTTTTTTCTTCTTCTTCTTATAAGACTCAAGACTACTTAACTTTGTGATGGTCAAAGACTGACTGATCTAAAGGTTACCTGAGCATTGGTGTATTTACATATATCCATTTTGATGTGATCACTAAAGTTGATGTTGAAGTAGTGTTGAAAGATTCCTGACTACTTTGTTTATGCCTATCTCTGCAACGATTGTGAAAAGTTGTGAAAATTATGAAAAAAAACTGTAATGGGAAAAGTTATAAAGGTACCTGAAGGGAATACATTCTTAGATGCACTCTGTGATAGTGTTTTGTTATGTAGAGAAGGATTGTAAGGCTACATGAGAGCTTATGAAATAGTCTCCCCAATAATGTTTCTCAAAGTAATGTAATGATTCCAGTAAAAGATAAATGTTAATGCTACCAGAGAAGATATACATTTAAGTTTTTTTTTTGGTTGGGCAGTGTTATTTATAGACAATCTGCAAAGTTTCTTTAAACTCGAAAAGTAAGTTTTATGCATTTTTTTTCTTATTTTTTATCATCTCTGTTAGTGAACATATCGTGTAACTTAATGCAATTTCGAGTGATTAGAGATTGGGTTTCCTGGTTCATTGATTGAGTAAGTCTATTAAAATGAAGGCCGGTAAGTACAGTGCCCAGCCTTTGTACCTGCAAAGTGACTTAAGATGAGGACAGTTAGAAAAATACTTTTAAAATAAACAACGGTAAGCGAAACTGGAAACTTTGAGGCGAATGATTCTCTTTAGAAACATTTGACTTCGAAAAACAGATATCAAACACAAAGTACCAGGATGTAAACTAATTGTGTCCAGAGATTTTGAATAACATATGTTTCACGAGGACACTTGACAGGCTACAAAAAAACAACACACATATTCACAGATACACGCTAGGTAGTAGCATCCAGGTAACGCATGCCGGCCTTGCTTACCTGGTGCACGAGAGTAATGAGAACCTGTGGTGAGTATATTAACGAAAATCATGTCCATGTCTCGTATCAGACGTGGACTTTGATGAGCGCGGCGGAATGTTGCTCGCGGGTGCACTCCTGATGAGGAGCCGCCGATGCCAGCCACCCAGCGCATCAGGCCTTTAGAGGAGCATGTTATTCTTACCCGAGGTACTGATGGACTTTCATCCGCGTTTATCCGTTGTCGCTCAATGTGCCGCGTCCATAAAGAGATGTATGTGTCCCAAGCAGCTGTTTCTCTTCTTTTCTCTCTCTCTCTCTCTCTCTCTCTCTCTCTCTCTCTCTCTCTCTCTCTCTCTCTCTCTCTCTCTCTCTCTCTCTCTCTCTCTCTCTCTCTCTCTCATTTGTGTTGTACAGTTGATTACAATTGATTTTCAATCAGTTGATGGATATCAGCTTCAAAGGATGTTTATGAAAAAAAAAAGTATTGTTAAAAGTTAATCAGATTGGGAGAGAAGGTGATTAAAAGGAGAAAACACGCGTTTGTCTCTCAGCAGAATAAAATTAATGCCTCGTAAAGCCCTCATTAGCGATATAAAATGAAGACAAAAACCCCGCTGACAGTGTGTGCATGTCGCGCTTACTCCGTCAGGACCCGGGAGCAGCTTCAAGTTCGGGGGTCACTGACTTAAACTCTCTCGGTGCTTATGTCCGTCGTAAGATATGCCGAGATTACATCCACAAACGTCACTCAATCACGCCAATAAATTAGATTGCTATCAGAGCTAGCGTCCCCAGGTCACCCCACACCACACCACCCCGACCCGTGTGACGCCTTCCCCTGCCTCCTCCCTTATTGTGTGTGTGTGTGTGTGTGTGTGTGTGTGTGTGTGTGTGTGTGTGTGTGTGTGTGTGTGCGTGTGTGTGTGTGTGTGCGTGCGTGTGTGTGCGTGTGCGTGTGCGTGTGTGTGTGTGGTTTCCAAAAGATGCTGACGTAGTGTAGTCATAATAATCCACTACACATGTGGAAGCTCCGTCTAGTCTGAAGTCAAGGTGTCTGAAGGTGGGTGGACCAGTGACCTTCATCGGTGGTCTTAGGTGGAGGCATAAATCGCACCTCAAAACGCTTTACGTGGAAGTTCAGCGGGAAAGCAAGCATGAAGATCCTCCGTCATGCAGTGCCGGTATGGAGGGAGGAGGTGTGATGGGGTTGCCGTGGCCTCTGCAGGTCTGCCCTTCGCTGCAGCCTCGGTCATGAAAGGTGCGGGTGACTTTGACGAGCTTATCTTGGCAGGTGGACTTACGGGATAACCTCTGGAGACCTTCATTGTTTACCGTGCCGAAGAATCCTGTATGGCTGACCAGGAACAGGGAAGGTGGACTCACTTGCCTGTGTTCCCCCGTGGAGGCCGTGGCTTCCAGAACACCATTATATTTTCCATGACACCAAATCACACACCCATGAACATAACCTCTACCTAATTACCTCCTTATAGAACAAAATAAAGGAAATAGGTATCACTTTACACTTATAACCGTAGAATAGATGAGCGTGATTCTTTTCATATATACTTTACGATAGCAGGAGATAAAGGTATTACTATTCCACTACTGATATCTATTTAGCATAACAAATAGTATGATGTCATCTGCTTAAGTCAGTGAGATCATTATGCTCACGTAGTAGCAAGGAACACTAGGAGAGCAGAGGCTTCATTAGGTTAGTGTTACAGTTGTGGTCCTGCGGCGGGTGTGTTAGGAGGAGGAGGAGGAGGAGGAGGAGGAGGAGGAGGAGGAGGAGGAGGAGGAGGAGAGGCGTGAGTGTGAATGACCTCGGCTGCCCTGACCGCCTGCTTCCTTTATCCGGACAAGTGCACCTCCCGTCTCTCTGTTACATTTACCCTCTCTCTCTCTCATTCTCTCTCTCTCTCTCTCTCTCTCTCTCTCTCTCTCTCTCTCTCTCTCTCTCTCTCTCTCTCGTTAGTCTCAATTGTATCAGAAATCGTCGTCTTTTTCCGTGTAATTGTAGTTGTTTCCTCGTACTTCGTTCACGTGCTCCCTTTTGCACTTCATTACAAGGCTTCTCTCTAATATTTTGAAAAGCGACGATGCAGAGCAATTCCCAGCCAGACGCAACACTGTGAGCAAGAATAGAAAAAAAAGAGATGGAGGTGGAGGAGAAATGGGGAGGAGGTGCATGGAAGGGGAGGAGAGGGAGTAGAATTAGGAGACGTAACATAACGTGGAGGAGGTGGAGGAGTAAGGAGTCTCAATGCATTACAGTCAGTCAGTTCCTTGGTGTTCCTGGCATGTTTAGTACTAATGGTGATGACGAAATTGTATAAGGGTAGACTCGTAACCTACAACCCAATCATCGCTTTCGTGGTTGTAGTTGTAGTTTTGATCTGTTTCCTCACGTACTTACCTTACATCACCTTTAGTTTACAAGCATCTCCTTTTTCCGTGATGTTGGTCTTGTGTCGAGCTGTTGCAAATGACACGATCGACCTCAGTGTAATGTTCGTATTGGGAAGCTGTTGAAATAAATCTTCCATAACAGAGACCTCATTATTGAAGGTTGTTAGGGGTGTGTGTGTGTGTGTGTGTGTGTGTGTGTGTGTGTGTGTGTGTGTGTGTGTGTGTGTGTGTGTGTGTGTGTGTATATGTGTGTGTGTGTGGCAGTCCAAGACGATACAGTGGTCGTGCTGTGGTCACCCCGCATCTCTACTAATGATTCAGCGTCCAGGTTATGTGTGTGTGTGTGTGTGTGTGTGTGTGTGTGTGTGTCCTGCGCCCACCATGTCGCACACCTCATTAGCTGGGAGTCTCTCTCTCTTTTTTTCTCTCGCTCTCTCTCTCTCTCCTTCCCCTTCTCCTTCTTCTCTCTCGCCATAACGATTACCCACCAATCCTGTGAGCGCTACCAGAGATGCTGAGGTAGAACAGGACGTAAGGTGAAGAAGATAAGGTGCAGCAGCAGGAGGAAGCAGGAGGAGGAAGAGGAGGAGGAGGAGATGGTGGTGGAGGAGGAGGAGGAAGAGGTGGAGGAGGACCTGTGCTCCATCAAGTTGTGTCCAGCGCGCCCACCAACATACCGAGCCATGCACCTAACCGATTATGCGATTCATCAAGTCTGCTTGGCATCCAGGACACCAAAAATGGATCTCAGGCACTGTATTGTTTGTAAATTTTTGCGGATTAGATAGTGCTGGTCAGGGTTTGGGGTATGGTGGTTTTGGGGGGCTGTGTGGGGGTATGATGGGGGGTGGGCAGTACAGGTGGGTAGGGATATAAAAAAAAGTCCCTTGCACCCTTTGTTAAGCTTCCCAGGTGTAATTTGACATGTTGTGATGCATTATGCTCCATTAGAAATTGAAATAGCTGGGCTGTCCCACGCGACCATTGTGTGTAAATTAATCAGACAGAAGCCTAGGCCAGGAGCGTGGTGGGAGGCGACTCGACCTCTCCTCTACCTCTCCTCTACCTCTTCTTCTCTCCCTCTTCTCCTTCCTGTCTTCTTACGGTTCTTCTCTTTCTTTCTTTTTCTCTCTTTTCCTTCTTCTTCGCTCATTTTGATTCATCCTTCCTCCTTTTATCTGGCTTTATCCATCTCTCTTTCATTTCGTCTTCCTCCCATCTTCCATCCTTTCGTTATTTCTCAATCTTTATTTCATTCTTCATTAACTTTCTTTGTTCTCTTCTCCTTTCGTCGGTTCTTCATTCCTTTGGTTCTGTTCTCATTCGTTGTCTCTCTGTACCTCCCGCCTTCCCTTCCCTTCAGCCTTGTCCTTACTGTTGTGTGGGTAACATTCTCTCCTCTAATCACTGGTTAGATGTTTTAATTTTATTCTTAAGAAGACTATCAAAACTTCCAATTTCTTAAGGGTATGAAGTCAGGAGGGTGATCACCTTAATTTTTTTATGTTTTAGGTAACGAAGGCAAGTGTAACGATGATTTTTTTTTCTCTGTTTTAACACTAAGTTGATTATTATAACTTTCCCATATCTTTTCTTACAAATATTTAACTTTGATGCTTATCTATCCTTCTCTCCCTTATCGCCACCTTCCTTCCACACTCTTATCTTCTAGTCTTATTTCATATATACCTCCTTTACAATGCCTACTTTACAATACCTAATTTACAATGCCTCCTTTACAAACGTACACAATTTAACCTAACATAACTTAACAAAAACCTAATCAATCTTCACCACCTCATATTATTCCCTCTTCCCACCTCACTCAACGTTTACCTCACTCATTATTCTAACTCACCCTCACAGCTATCACTCATGTAAACTCATCTTTTGTCTTCCCCTATTAAGCCCCGCCCTCACATTACCTTACCATTACCTTACCCCTCCCTTACAATCACTTTTAAATCCTTGTCTTACCTTGCTTACCTTTGCTCTGGTCAGCCTAAGAAAATAGAGGAAAAATGGATATAGCAGTGAAAGTCCTATTCAGTATTATGTATGAGGCTGCCGCACCTGTACCTAATTGATGGCCAGGTGCGTCTCAGTGGTCCCAATCCTTATTCTGACTGGTGGAGAAAGAGAAAGAAAGAAAGAGAGAGAAAGAGAGAGAGAGAGAGCCTTGCGTGTGTATACTCAACGCTTGTATACTAGAAATGTGTGTAGCTCTTCACTATGATCACCGGTTTTGACATATTCGTTTAGATGTGTACATGTTTAACTTAATTACATACATATACATACACATATACGTCCATTGCCGTGTTTCATGTGCGTGTCTTGGTTTTGCTTGTGACCTTCGGGTGTCTTCTTAAGATTACACGCCAGATCGATGGTGTAATTTGTGTTTTCCTTTGCGAAATTGGTTTTAATATGAAGGATGTGAGAGATGGAGAGGAGTAGGAGAGAGAGAGAGAGAGAGAGAGAGAGAGAGAGAGAGAGAGAGAGAGAGAGAGAGAGAGAGAGAGAGAGAGAGAGAGAGAGAGAGAGAGAGAACACACAAAAAAACAGGGGACAAGATTAAAAAAAAAGCACAGGTGAACAGTGGCCAATTGAGAGATCAGGTAAGGTTTCACATATCCTATTGGGGAAGGAGAGACAGAGAGGAACACTTGCACAGCCGTCCTGAGCGGGGACAGCCGGGAGATGCATCGTTGCATTGAACGTTCAGGGAGGAGACAAACCAATTAATCTAGCCAGCACACGAGGGGCAGGAGACAAAACTCTTCGACAGTCGCTACAAGTGGAGGAGTTGTAACAATATATCGCTGGCAGACACGTGTACATTGGATAGCTGGGTGGAGGGTGGGTGGAATTGGGTGGGGTGGGTTAGTGATTTGGGGGGACATGTGTGTGGGTAGTGAAGGTAGTAGTAGTAGTAGTAGTAGTAGTTGTTGTTGTTGTAGCACTAGTATCATCAACGACAGCAATACACAGGAAAAATAGTGATGTTTCTGTCCCCGTGATGCCTTTCAATTTTCCTCAGTTTATTACACTTATTTTTCTACTCCTTTTATTTTATTTTTTTTTGTACTCATTTGATTTTTTTTTCCCTAGAGACTTGTTTTCATTGTCATAATCACTGAGGTTTGAATTTGTTATGTGTTGTTTCGATTTTTTAATTTTTTTTATCAGGGGTTGTATGCTTGTGTGAGTCACCTTCTTCGTTGTTATAATCGTTGTTATTGTTATCAACTGTATTATCCAATGTTTAAGTATGATATATTTTCCATCCGTTTTTCTGAATATTTGTTTTCATCATTATCATCATCTGTTTTATTTATTTATTTTTTTACTTAATTACATGTTCTCATTGCTGTGTACATACATACATACGTTTGTGAATGTTTATCATCATCATTATAATCTTAATCATCATCTTCCGTTATCACAGAGCTGTCTCAACGCACCATCATCAGTCATCACTATTATTTTCCTGTCTTTTCTATCCTCTCAGAGTTACAAGTCGAGGTAATTGCAAGAAAAAAGACAATTTGAGGACG
Organism: Metacarcinus magister; assembly: GCA_029783475.1. NCBI lineage: Eukaryota > Metazoa > Arthropoda > Malacostraca > Decapoda > Cancridae > Metacarcinus > Metacarcinus magister. The sequence continues at coordinate 6,144,301 of JAPQNM010000043.1, read as the reverse complement.
GTCACCAACGACGAACCGGTGCCAGGAACACACACACACACACACACACACACACACACACACACACACACACACACACACACACACACACACACACACATACACATACCTTCACGCCATATTTTAACTCTTGGGTCGGGTTAGATGACATTTCCTGGAGACGTCGCTGCCTTAGTGTTGTTTTGCAGCGTCACAGACAGTTTGGTGTCCACAGATCCATCATGAAGTCATTTCAGGCAAAGGAAACGACGGATCCGGGGAAAAGAAGGGGAAAAAAACCCACGATATAAGTAATTTTATCATTTTACATTTACTTACAATACAGGAAAACGTTTAAATTACCTTTTTTTTACTTATTAATATCGTCACGTCTGAGTCGAGGAGGGTAAATAACTTACTTTAGCGTATTATCTTGCTTGTGTGTGACGTCTAGTTTTTTTTTAATACAATTTTCCTGTGCTTCTGATGCTTCCCGTCGCGTGAGTAATTGCTGCAAGGAGAGTCCAGCTGTTAGTGCGTCTGTCTGTCTGTCTTCCCTCTTCGCTTCAGGCACAGGAACCCTCTGAGGACACATTAATAGCGCCGTTGGGATAATCATTCACTTAATTCTAGAGTCTCATTGTTCGTTTGTGAATGTTTTACTGTTGTGCAAAACCAGCAGTTAAGTAGCCAATGGAAGCACTTCATTCTAGTCACAACAGCAATTACAAAGTGTGCAACAGCAGGGCGGGACGTGGACGCCTTCTGAATGAGTGTGGCGGCCACCCAGCGAGAGGGGAAGGGAGGGAGGGAGGGAAAGGGAAGGTTGATGGAAGGTAGAAAGGAAGGGAAGGATGAAGGATGGAAATAGGATTGTTATAAGGTGAAAGATGTAGAGGTAATGAAGAAAAGAAAGTAAAGAAGGAGGTGAAAGAGCAGCCTAAAGGTAAGCTTAGTATCACAGGTGTAGATTAGATAAAGGTGGTCATAAGGAATGTTTTTTTTTCGCAGGTGAAAGCCGGAGTTGAGGGTGCGTCCTTGTTGTTGTTACGAGGTGCTTATCTGTCACAAGCGGCCGTGTGCTGCTACCCAACTTGGTGTGATGGTGATGGAGGATATGCATGAATACCAGTTATTTAGGACAACACCGTGAGCTGCTTGTCGAAGTAAGTGATTAAGTACTTACGTATATTGTCCTTTTCTTCCAAATTTGCGTGTCTTCATTGTAAATAGTTTTGTGCTATAAGTCATACGTCTCTGAAATCAGCATGGGGAGAGAGATTTCTGAAGTGTGACAGTAAGCAGTGTGTAGCAATGAGAGGTGTGAGTCTTGAGAAGGAATACGTGTGGTTATGTTGTTAAGAAAGGCCAGAGGGTTTATAGAAAGACAAAAAGTGTGAGGGTTGTTTAGCTAATAGTGATACATTGTCGTTAGAAGAATGAAGACGATAAGCATGTCAGTTAGGGTTGTGTTAGTTAGCTGGTTTATTAAGCTATAAGAGTGTAAGGGTAGAAGAATGGGGATTAATAGCATGAGGTAATAGTGTGTGGGTTAGAAGCGTGAAAGTTAGGAGCGTGAGGGTTGTGTCTCCGTGAGGTGCAGTGTCTCTTAAGTCTTCTTCATAGTTCACTGCAGTAACAGAGGCCGTGACCTGACCCGCCTCGTCTGTTGGAAACCTGTGCGTGTCGTGTTGCCTCGTACAGTTTATTACGGTTTCAAATGTCTTCATCACCCCCCTAACCCACCCCCAGAGTGTCATCGTCGTGGTAAGCCAAGTTTGTCAATTACCTGAGCCCTGAAGTGAAAGACGGAGAGCATATACAAGCTCCCTTGATATCTTACTATCTTTATCAAGAAAAGCCTTTACTCAGTACGCGAAAATGTCATCCTGAAAGTTTTACCGAATTCATAACATCCACTACCAGGCTCTTTCTACTGCTTCCACATGTGCTGCAACAAATACAATTGACTAGTTTATTGTTTGTCAGATGTTTATGATCCGCTAAGAATAATATTTGGTTTAATAATTTAGTTTCTTTACACTTTATTTTGCGGCATCATCGTCGTGCATTGTTTAAGGGACCACTAAGTCAATGTGGTGCACACCCTGGCCGCTGCAGGCACGCACTTCATGCCTCTCCATTGACACCGAACACAGGCAAGGCAGCAGACAGCAGGAACACGGCCGCTGCTTGTACCGCTGCCCAACCTCCTACGTGAAGATCATCGCACGCACAAAGAGCACCGAGACTGGTTTGTGTTTGCTGCAAAGGAAGGAACACAGTGGCATGACGAGGGCGACGCCGTGTAGGTTTGGCCAACACAGGGCTGTGGGTGAAGGTGCTCGCGCGTGACTCCAGCCAGGCAGCCGACGTGTCTGTGTAAGGCGGACACGGTCGATGCGAGACGCCGAAGAAATATTGAGAACTTAGGATCTTAAAATTACGAAGCATTTAGTTTCAGCAGCCCTTCCCTGCCCCACCTCGCTTCCCTCCCGCCCCGGGGCTCTGGTAATTACTCCACCTGCACCTCACAGGCACCAAATGAGCCGTATAAATCTAAGCACGCCCCTAACCTAATGCTTACACGGAAAAGCTTCGTTATGAAACACGAAAACGTAAAGTCATTAATGAGTTTTGAGTCGTGGCCAAGTGGGTGGAAGGCGAGGAAGGCAGACCGTCAGTTGCCAGGTATTGCTGCAGGAGGTCTCGTAACAAAGAGGCACATCACAATCAGCCTCTCAAAGTGTTCTCGTGACCGCGGCTGAAACACTCCCTTGGCCCCGCGCGCTGCCATAAAGCCCTGATGTATAGGATGCTGCGGGTAATTAAGATAATGCATACCAAACGAGGCCAGTCTTGTCCCGCAGCGACGCGGCCGTCCCTGTGAGTGAACCTGCCTCATTATCCGTAACGGGACAGGTATTAATGAAAATAGTAAATAAATTACGGGTAAGAAATCGGCCCTGATCACCCGGCAAATAGACCATTAATCTCGAAATCGATTGTAAATCAGGATCGGGTAATAAAGGAAGGAACCGCACCTGAGAGGAGGGACGGTAAGCCTACCCACCCGCAGCTAAATTGATTTTCCATCGTATTCCATGCGCAAATTTTTTGACTACATTTTAAGCGAGTTGAAGAGAGGCGGATCCTGTAACACGTTGGTCTTTCATGTCCCTAAGGGCGGCGCACGCAAGGAAGTGATCAGGGGACGAATTAACTGCTTGAGATGATGAAGAAATAAATATCGAAGAATTTCTTGGTTGGCAACGAGAGTAAATTAGGTGTTTTACGCTCATTAACCGGGCGGCGCCATAACTTACCGGGCGGGCGCCGGCCAGATTGCTACTTGGTCCCCCTCACTCGGGTCCCAATTAGCTAATTTACCCGCTTTTCGTTGGCGGCGAGGCCTTCCCACACTAAGGTTTAACCCAAACAAAAGGCTCTCGAGTTTTCCTCTTCAGACATTATACATATAATCATGAGACATTTATATACTTTGAAATAGCCGTGATACCGTGTAAGGTATACTTAGTGTAAACCAAAACTAAATAGCCGAAGATCTGGGAGGTAATATAGGTATATATATGATCAGTCTTATAATAAGTGGCTAATCGTTGGAGGGTGACGGCGTGTGCACCGCTGCAGCCAGCCGCCGCTCACCCCTGAAAGAGGCTGCGATAACAGAGAAAACATAAGCCAAGACAGAAGCTAAAAGTAATCCCCACACTATATACACCTGATTTTACGGGACAAATGTTGCTCTGCTGGACTGTAAGGTTACGGCGGGAGTGGAGTTGTGAGGGTAGAGGGAGGGAGGAAGGGAGGGAGGGAGGTGTGTGGCGTGTGGTGCGTGTGTTGTGGTGGTGTGCGAGATGAACGAGGACAAGGTAGTATGGAAGGTACTTGTTAGAGAAAGAGAAAGAAAGAGAGAGAGAGAGAGAGAGAGAGAGAGAGAGAGAGAGAGAGAGAGAGAGAGAGAGAGAGAGAGAGAGAGAGAGAGAGAGAGAGAGAGAGAGAGAGAGAGAGAGAGATAACATTTCCTATTGTATAACCTTTCTATCACCGTGTACACCCGTTACATCAGTGTGAATGAATTAAATGAATCCACATCTGTTACATTCCTTTTGCACTGTTAGAGTAACGGTGGTGGTGGTGGTGGTGGTGGTGGTGGTGGTGGTGGTGGTGGTGGTGGTTGAGGGTGAGAATGGGCTATCAAGTAGGAGTTAACGAGGAGTGGTGTTGTGTTGGTAGTTACATGATAAAGGGGAGGAGAGGGTGATGGAGGGAAGGGTGGAGGTAGGGTGATAGAGAGTGGATAGGGTGATGGGAGGGTGGGGGGAGGGAGGGAGGGTGATGGGAGTAGAGGGCTGTCTGGCTAAAACTAAAAATGTTGATGGGGTGATGATGATGGGGGTGGTGATGGGTCGGTGATGGTGGTTGTTGCGGTGGTGATGAGGCGGTGATGTGAGTTAACATGGTGGTGATGATGGTAATGATGGGTGATGATGGGGTGATGATGGGAAGCCACTACGTGTTAGTCCCATCAGATGAAAAACTTCAACGAGATCAAAGTGTCTGTTTCTATGTTGTAAAATTGACTCCTAGTTTGCTGTATGACTATATTACTTCTTATTACTTCATTAACCACAAAACCTGGGAAGTAAAGAGATGTTACGCGCTAAAGAATAGTGAATGAATGAACATGAACTCAGCGAAAGAGATATAGAGATAGCACAGCGGCCAAGCGTACTGTAACTCATACCACATTTAAGTACAGTTTAGGTTCCAAGGTTACTGATACGGAGATAAGCAACGCGGCTAAGTGCTGTGTAACCTAAACTAACTTGAATTCTATATATGAACCATTGTTTGATTTTGTGAAGAACTTGGGTTTATATTCATTTAATTTCCTGGTAAAGAAATATATACTTGGGAAATGAGGGTCAAAATTTTTCTCCCTCCTCCTTCCTTTGTATCTGATTTATTGCTTTCATAACCAGACTAAAATATGCAGAGTTTGTGCCCTTTTTCCCTCAGCTCATATCTCATTCCTGTTACCTTTTTTTTTTATATACATTCTTTTAATCGCACAGGAAACATTCGTTATAAACCTTAAATATGGAATACTTTTTGGGTCACTTTCCATATTTTCTTCTATCAGGAACCTTGCTCGATGCTGGTATACTGTGGTGTTTTTGTTTTTTTATTCTTTCTCCCTCGTTTTCTCTCTCACTCCCACCCTCCTTCCTTCTAGTTCCTTTCCTCCTCAATCCACACTCTCCTCTCTCTCTCTCTCTCTCTCTCTCTCTCTCTCTCTCTCTCTCTCTCTCTCTCTCTCTCTCTCTCTCTCTCTCTCTGCCGTTCTGTAGTGTAAATTTCCTCATTCCCCTTCCCACCTCCTTTCCTTTCCTACACTTCCTTATTTTCCTTTCCTACCTCTCTCTCCCTGTCTCTCTTTCCCATTTCCTTCATCTCTCCCTCGGCCCTTCCTCACCCATTCCCTGCTTGTCTCCTACACCTCCCTCTCCTCTACACTTCCTCCCCGTCCCTCCTCCCTCTCTCCCTTCCGTCCCTCCCTCCCCTTCACCGCCTCCTCCCGGTTACTTTGTCCCTGCTCGCTCCCCATGACCCTGCCTCGTGATATCAAACTAAACTACTCATGCGTTTGAGTGCGCCTGTGGAGAGAGAGAGAGAGAGAGAGAGAGAGAGAGAGAGAGAGAGAGAGAGAGAGAGAGAGAGAGAGAGAGAGAGAGAGAAAGAGAGAAAGAGAGAGAGAGATATGGACATTTATAGGGTGTCGTGTGTGGGAAAAATTTACTTTGGATGTTACCGTGACCTTGTAATGTGTGTGTGTGTGGGTGTGTGTGTGTGTGTGTGTATGTGTGTGTGTGTGTGTGTGTGTGTGTGTGTGTGTGTGTACAAGGCGCGTTCTTTGTCCTCCTCTAGATTATGACAGACACACGTGATAAGGGACTTCACCCTTTAAAAAAGAACACTGCAATGGAACAGACGCAAGAGGTCAGTCGGCGTGGGATGAAAGGAAAGCGATGCAGGAGAAATAATTGCGCAAAACTGATGTATAATTATAAGTGCGAGACGTGGCAGTGACGCTCGCACAATGAAGGCGCTGAGTCGTCTTGGTGCAGCGGCCACAGCGAGGCATTAACTAATACACCTCACCGCCCGAGTCTGTCATCAGGTTCACAGCCGATGACGTCCAGATCACAAGCGACTCCGAGCTGCTCTGTCCCGGGCGTGGTAAAGGGCTGTGTCTGTCGCTCTTTCTCCGGTTACAGGCGCGGCTAGTGTGTGTGTGTGTGTGTGTGTGTGTGTGTGTGTGTGTGGGTATGTGTGTGTGTGTGTATGTGGGTGTGTGTGTGTGTGTGTGTGTGTGTGTGTGTGTGTGTGTGTGTGTGTGTGTGTGTGTGTGTGTGTGTGTGAGGGCGAATGGCAAGACGAAGCCCCGCCATCAGATAAAACGCGCATGCATTACGTCCCGCCATTACGGTAAGTAAGACTCGGCCTGAATACCGCTGAGGATAATTAGCAGTGTCGTGTAAGAGAACCAGAGAACCTGAGCTCGCACAATGGACGCGGATCCGATATTGTGGCGGTGTGTTGGCAGAACAATGGAGGCACCTTGCGGGAAGCCCTCCTTGCCCTACCCCGCGCTGCCCGACCACCACGCTGCCTCGGTACTCTTGCCACTTGGAGAAAAAAGGTGGCTGCTTACTCACTTTTATTTAATATGTAGGAGTTATAATATTTAAGAAGTGGGTGCCATGACAAAATAAGTACCTGGTGCCCGTGGACACGTCAGGGTGGTGAGACCCACACACAGGTGGACACACGGCTTCCATTTAGTTAGCACCATGAGCACCTCAGAGGCACGTTGGTTCGTGCTACTCTGATTCAGACAATGATACATTTTCTTGTTTGTTTTGCCGACGAGGCAGCTCGTCACGCGGCTCCTTAGGGTGAGGACGTGGCGGGGCGGGGCGTCGCTAGTGTTGGCAAGTATTGGTAGAGAGCACGACCCTTGTGAAGATCTGGGAAAAGAAGGAGCCTTGCCAAGTAACTTTGACATTTAATATGCATTCAAGATTGACCGATGGACTTAGGAAGAAGGGAAAACGGTTATTCATGTAAAGTTTCTGAGTCATATTAGTGTGTGTGCCTGGCCCCCTCGGAGCGAGGCTGTGTTGACTCATGAAAAGTGTTGCATGACGGACATTGAGTGCGTGGTAAAGGCCGACGTGTCCATGTGAAGAGAGGCCCTGCACAACCTGCTTGTACTTCCCTTTTGAGGTTCTGCTCGTACCTTTTTCCTAGTGAGATTTGAGTTCCAAGGTGTGAGGGTGATGCAAGGTGTGGTGAGGGAAACACAGATGAGACGATGCCTGGTGATCAGTGTCAGGGATATATTTTTTTTTTACCGATTCTGTATCTTCCATTAAGTTGCTTATTACTTTCATGTTTATCCATTCATCTATACTATATGTAGCTTTCTATTTTCCATCTAAACTCCATCATCTTAATAATGTTTCTTGACGTTCCTTCGAAGGTTGGTAATGGCTGAAATATTTACTTATTCATTCCATACACACACATACATACTCCAGTCTTCTCAATTTTCCATACTCCCTCTTTCTCAAGTATTCAACATTACCCTGTCATTTCATAAGGTCTTCTTCTCGCACCCACAACACAACCACCTTACTCGTATAACTTAATGCTAGACCAGCAAATGCAGTATTATAATCAGGTGGAAATGATGCAAAACCCTATTATAAAGGTGTAGTTTTGGTGATAATGTGTCATTTATATGCATGATATGATAAAATGGGGTTACAGGCCGGGATGTAAGTGTAAGCGTTGCTTGGGTGTAGTCCATGTGGTGTGTGTGTGTGTGTGTGTGTGTGTGTGTGTGTGTGTGTGTGTGTGTATGTGTGTGTGTGTGTGTGTGTGTATGTGTGTGTGTGTGTGTGTGTGTGTGTGTTGTGGGAAACTCTTGCCAGGTGTTTGCTTGCTCTCCCCTCTCCCTTCCCCTTACCCTTCCCTCTCAGCTGTCGCCCATTCATCTCACTTGTGCTAGTTTGCATTTAACTATGGCAAAATACAGAGAGGTAGGTGTATAGATTGTGCAGGTACAACTTAATTGCAATAATGACCCTTTATTTGCCCAAGGGACCAGCGGGATGGAGGTTGTTCAGCATTTTACACTCTGATATTAAACGTTGATGGTGTATGTTACTAGCATCGCCACCAAGGTAGCGTTCGGGTGACAGCATATGTATTTTATCCCCCCTTCCCCCGACCTGTCGCCGTAACTCTTCAGACACGCCCTTGAACTGGCCTTCATAAACGTTGTAATTTGCTCAGTATACGATGTTTTGTTACCTGTCCCCCTGGTCCCCTTCCCCACCTGGAGACGCGGTGAAGAGGGGATGCAGAGCCACATCCTGCTCGTGGGGGAAACTAAAGTGTATAGTGGTCTGCGTTCTCGAAGGCAGGATGCTTGTCGAGACCATCACTGCTGCTATTATAATGTGCTCTGTAACTGTTGGTGTGAATAATAATGTGAATGATAACGAATAATGATAACCTTAGAGGAGGGAGGGTCCGGCTTACTGTGTGTACTTGTTATTTAGGAATGGCTGGTTGGTCTTGATTAGAACTTTATTATGATAAGACTGGAATGTTTTTTTTTCTTTTCTTGTGGTTGTAATGAAATTCTTGGTAATAGTGGTTTTGTCACAGCTGCTTCTTTGATGATTCCTTGTTGTTGTTGTTGTTGTTGTTTTGTTTCATGCTAGAATTGTACTTATTTTAGTGATTTCGTTATATTTACAAAGAACAAAAAAAAAATTGAGTTGGAAAGTTATGATTTCAACGTAGTATTGTTTACTATTGACGTGAACGGAACAAGCATACATATTGAACTGCAGCTCCGAGAGTCGACAGAGGTATTGTTACTTTAAGAACCCGCCTGCATGTATTTTTCTAATAATTCCTACCTTATATTTATTTACCTGACTTAACGTTCCTCCTGCCTTGCTTCCTCGACTCCCGCTGCCCAGGACCTGAGAGTTGCGCTTCATGACTTTCACAACTGTATCTATTACGGGCCCTTTGTTCCCTGCTGCCGTGATCCTATCGACTAATAACAACTAATAACTCTCGTCCACGTCGTCATGTAAGTGCCAGGAACTCCCCCGTAAGGATGATTCTGCTGCGTCCTGGTCACTGGTCCTTCATCTCGCAAGACCCTCGGCGACTTGGGGCAAGGTGGAATGTCTTGTTTGGTGGACCAGCAGCGCAGACCACCTGTTCCCCTCCCCGTCCCCCACCAGCCTCACAGCATACACCTCTACCTTATACTTCCCTCACTCTTCTTTGACTTGTGCATAGGCGGATTTGGCCCTTATACACATAAATGGGAGGAAATTCCTGCATACACACACTTTTTCTGTGCAAACGCCCCGCTATCACCGGCAGAGATGGATTTTTTTATTATGTTTTTTTTTTTGTATTATTTTTTTACCGTGTTCTTCCGGCGATAAGTAGTGACGACAGGCACGATTCTCCACGACAACGGGGACGAAATTTACACTGCATTTTACGATGCGTAATAGCACGTTGGCAGCCTCGAGAAACATATCATGTGATCAGCCTCCTTCTCTCCCTCTCCCTCCTCCTCCTCCTCCTCCGGGTCAGCGCGGGGGAGGCAAGAGAGAAAGAGAAGAGAGAGAGACGAGAGAAGGGAGAGGGAGAGAGGGATGAAGGAAAGTGAGCCTCCAGAGATCCGCCAGCCTGAGAGGTGAGACGGTATTTACACATCCCTAAGGCATCTTGATTTGAGGGGAGATCACGCCCTCCCAAGACGAAGTATTCAATAAATTCATTTGGATTAAAGTGGATAACATCTTAACTGTATCAAATTTAGTGACGACAGACTATACGTATATAAGCAGCATCACCTGACACTGAGACTGATAAGAGATAAAGATGAAGCAGTGAGGGAAAGAACATCACATCACATCACCACAAGCAACTGAAGAGAGAATAACTACTAAACTAACGCAAGGGAACGGAAAGGCAGGTTATTAGAGCACAGGAAGTCTAATTATAATACATACAGGTGATGGAAATAGTTTTAGCGGTCTCGTCTGTCTGCTGTCGACCTGGCTGCCTCCTCCTGTGAAGCGAGGTTGCAGAGGCACGGAGAGGGAGGTGGAGGTGCAGGGGGTCCCGGCACGGATCATAACACATTACTTACTCCCTGGCGACTGAGGGAGCCAGGGAGGGGATGGCTATTAAGGGCATTAACCGTAGTAACTCGGACCATTAGACGATCATCTCTAATTATATCTGGTCGTGCAAGGCAAGGATAGAAGGGGAAAGGCTGGGTGTGGTCCATATTCAGAGTATTTAGATTTTATTTCTTATGTTATTGTTACTTACTCCTTTGCTTTTTTGAAGTAAATTTTTTGGGGGGACAGATTAATTACATTCTAGTGTGTTTTTTGTCAAACTTTATTTAGTGAAGCTGTACAAGGATAGGTTTTTTTTTATCTTCTATTAGTCTTGATGTCCTTCATTTTACTACATACAAATATAAAGAACATTTGAACACTTATGAGGTTTAAACTCTTTCTAATGTTCTATATCATTACCTCTACCCTCATCACAGCCTTCCTATCCATTCCCCTCCACTCCCCTCCACTCCCCTCCCGTCCCCTCCTCTCCCCTCCCCAGCTCACTCTTACTCTCCCTTTTTCTTTCTTTCTTTCATTCCTACATCTCACTCACCTCAACATGGAACGCAATCTGTGTAAACAAACCATTTAATTGGCCACACTAACTACTACTCTTTGTTATGAAAAGAAAAAAAAAGAAAAACACCCTCATCTACACAGAATTTTCACCCGCCAACCCTCCCGCAAATATTCTCTCTCTCTCTCTCTCTCTCTCTCTCTCTCTCTCTCTCTCTCTCTCTCTCTCTCTCTCTCTCTCTCTCTCTCTCTCTCTCTCTCTCTCTCTCTCTCTCTCTCTCTCTCTCTCTCTCTCTCTCTCTCTCTCTCTCTCTCTCTCTCTCTCTCTCTCTCTCTCTCTTTTTCTTACTCTCACCGCCCTCAAATCTTTCCACCTTCCTCCACCCACCTACACACGCCTTTTCTTAACCCTCATCACCTCCCCGCCACCTTTTCCATCACGCAGCTTCTCTCCCTCACCACCCACACACCTTTACTGCCGCCCGACGCCTCCCCCTTCATCACCTATCTCTTCCTCTCTTCCCCTCTCACTGCTGCCAACATCTCCCCGTTCACCACGCACAACGCCTTACCCCCACCACCCAGCGCCTCACTCACCACCCACACACACCTATCCCCCTGCTAGCAGCACCTCATAAAAGTCCAGAGCCTGACCGTTTCACATTAGACTTGCTAATATACGGCCGCTTGCACCAGCACCTCAGGTCTCGACCGGAGCGGAACGAGTCGAAACAAAAGTTCCTCGAAGCCTTCCTTTAATGAGGTGCTGGCGGGGCGTGGAGGCGGCGCGGCGCGGCGCGGCGGGGCCCGATGGTGTGCTGGCGGTGATCCTGGCCCGCCCGGGTCACCCTCGACACGCAAACACCCGCCTCATAAACAACACGATAACACAACATAGTTATCAACTTCAATATCTCATTGACAATACCATTATGTTCTTACCTGGGAATAATGTGAGATTATACGGCTTTCGTGATTAATACGAAATGCATTATTGTAGTCAGACGCTTTCACGGCCTGATGATATAATCTGCTGCCGGAGGGAGGTAACTTGCCAGCCCCTCTGAGCCACACACCGTGCGGCGCCGACAGGGGAGGACCCACCTACCCGCCTCATCACTCCACCCTCACACCACACCCACAGCCTCCACCCAGCCTCCAACACCCTCACCTCACGCCCAGCGTCCACGCCTCCCGCCCATTCCTTCACCCTGCGTCTGCCACCCTTGCCCAGAGCCCTTTTAGCCGGTGCTGGGACGGGGACTCGCTGGGAGATCACACGAAGGCTGCGAACCAATCCCAAAGGGTGGTGATACCGGCCGTCTTAACATAAATCAATACCTTAACGAGCCTGTAACTACCCCGTCGGCCCCGCCCGGACGCCCGCTCCGGACGCCCCACACAAGGGCTACGCTGCAGCCTGCGCCGGACGAAACAATATAATACGGCGGCGGGTTAGTGGAAGACACCGCTCAGGAGAGGCGTCCCCCACTGGGGCAAGTGACAGCATATTAATTGAATTTTAGCCATAATTTGTACCTGGGCAGGTATATCTTGCGAGTTGTGTTTGTCTTCCAGCAGGAGATGGGCGAGATAAAGTAGGAAGAAAGGTTATCAGCAGGTTGCCGCTTTGTTCTGCGAGGGATAGAGAAATGTTGAAGCAATGTTTGCTTTGCTGGGAATGTGAGCCTCGCCTGCTCAGGGCGGCCACTAGGTGGCTCTCAGAGCAGCGTGGGTCAATCGCGCTGCCCAAGGGAGCTCCAGGGGCAGTGTCCGCAAGGCGATAGTTGTACTGCATTATCTTTACATGAACTGGACTGAACATGTAAAGGTTTTGGAGAAGGTTTGAGGATATTTCGTAGATTATTTGTCGGTTATTCTTATCCGATTGTTTGGTTAGGTTTGTGTTAGTCATGCAGTCTTAAGACACACATGCACAACACAAACAATAAAAAAAGGATACACACACACACACACACACACACACACACGCACACGCACACGCACACACACACACACACACACACACACACACACACACATCACTAAGTTTCGGGAAAAGAATGTGTGAAAATAGTAATTGTGAAATTAAAATTTGATATAGTATAAGAATACATCGCATGGCCAGTGGAGGAGACCGATTGTAGTCATGAACGTCACGTATTGGTGAAATAATTATTAACAAGTGTGGAATTTTAACGACGATCGAACAGGTGTTATGACGACTACGAAAACCTTATTAAAACACTGCACTGAATATAATGAGTGTAAGCACAATTCTGTTTTCTCTCCGACAGGTTTGTTTCACTCTTAGAAAAGTGTTCGGGTGTGATGTGGAATTTATTAAGGGAAGTATAACGAATCAAGGACAAATCAAACACAAACTGGCGTGCCAATAATAATGTGTTGCTTTCTCTTAGACAAACAGACGATGTAGGTGAAGGCAAAACAGTTGATTCACACCCCTGGTGCTTGGCCTTCGTCATCCTCCTCTCCCCTCCCTTTCCCTCCCCCCCCCTCCTTTCTCCTCCCGGCAAGGAGTGGAGGAAGGGAGGGCAAGAGGGGGCGAGAGGAGCGGCTGTAGGGCACGGAGCCATTACTGGGCAGGACAACGCCTCATCAGCGGCGTAATAAATGTAGTGAGTTCGATTAGTCCTCGGCGGGTCGGCGTGGGAGCCCTGATTTATGCATATTAGATGGGCCAATACCGGTATTACTGAGTACCGAGCCAAAAGGTCCATCCATTACCCGCGCCAGAACGCTAGTTAGCCCCGTTATCGCCGCACCAGATCGCTCACGCGCATAGGCTCAGCCAGCAGCCAGGCGGACGAAATAGTTGAGGCGACTTGTGATGGATTCCAGGAGGCTGGCGGGCTGCTGGAGGCTGCGTGTTGTGGTAAAGTGTTCCGCTTGGTGCTGTTCCGAGGCGACCCGCGGGAGTGTTGTCAGCGGCACATTCTGTAGTGCTGTGTAGGCAGTCAGACCAGTGATGTGACTGAGTGGCAAGAACAGGACTTATGTGCACTACATAACTTGTCACAGACACATTCGCATCTGTATGTTTCTTGCCTTGAACAGACATACTCGACTGAAGCATCACATGCACAGCCTGGGAGTCTTGGATAGCCTCGTACAGCGTAATGACCTACCAGCGCCTCCTTGCTGCTGGAAATGTTATCGTGTCAGCATCATGGCGTCGACCGTCGGTGTCAGGACTACGATAATCAGCGGCTGAAGGATCGTCGCTATTACAGCCGGCCAGTGACAGACGAGGCCGGGGAGGTGCCGGCTGAGGGGCCTCTTGTGCTGGTAATTACCATAATTCGCCTGCCTGAGGGCGGCCTTAACGAGGCTTGTTTATAAGCGTTAACCTGCGGCCTCCTCATGCTCACAGTAATGCTGAGTGATGCTGCCCTCCCCTCCCTCATCACGCCCTCACACCCTCCCTCACGTCCTCACACCCTCCCTCACGTCCTCACACCCTCACTCACGCCCTCACACTCTCATTACATGCTCACACCCTCGCTTATACCCTCAACACTCTTCCTTCACGCCCTCACGCCCACCCTCACATCCTCATACCCTCCCTCACGCTCTTTCAATACTCCAAACTCAGCCTTCCTTCCTCATTCACACCCTCTCTTCCTCCCTCCCTCCCCATGTCAGTTTTCCTCTCATTCATTCCCTCCTTCCTTTCTTCTCCTCCCACTGTCCCTCCATCACACGCACTTTCACTTATTCATTCCCATTTTCCCTCCCTTTCCCTTTCCTTTATACTTGGTCTCATTAATTGTTATTTCCTCATTCCTCCATGTCGTACCTTTCTTCTTCATCTCTTCATACTCCTCCTTTTTTTTTCCCTCCTCCATTAACTCCTGCTACTACTTCTACTCCTTCCATCTAGTTTCATACATTAATTTCTTACTCGTTTATTTGTACATCCAGTCACCACCACCACCCCACCACCACACCACCACCACCACCACCACCACCACCACCACCACCACCACCACCTCTCTTCGTGTTTGCCCTTTGAGTAGTAATATATATTGTCGCTGTTTTCTTCTAAGCTCATTCGGTATGTAGATAAAAACTTCATTATTCTACTGCCAACAACCGCAAAGGAGTTAATCTCTCGTCTCTTTCAGTGCTGCTGTGACAGATTCTTGTACATACACTTTTATTCACTCTAACTAACGGCTCATCCTCAAGTGCGTGTGTGTGAAGGGGGGGGGGGGAAGGAGGATGTGTAAAATATATGCGTTTTCCCCGTAAAGAAAAATCGACTAAAAAAACCCCACTACATCTTAGAAAGGAAACTTAACATCCTAATACTATTTACCGCAGTCATCCCCTCCGGTACTCTAATATCCAGTGTTGTAATGAGACCGAGATAACAGCAGAGAATAATGAAGCTAATAAACCCACACTAAACTAATCCCAATAAAAGAATACAAACATAAGATAGATAATACGCTGCAGGGGGAACTTCGCGCTTAATCAACTCATCTGTGGCGAGCGATCAACTAACTAACTAACTGGCTTTGTGTTAATGTAAGTTGGTGATGCTCTCCTTTCTTCCCTTGAATGCGTCCGGCTGCCGCCCCGCCACCGATAAACTTGACGGTGCTAATGTCATGTCTGTGTATGCTTGACTGGACCTTGCTCGCACTACATACATATTTCTGTGTTCTCTCTCTCATCCCGACACGCTTCACCGCCCACCCTTGACATCAGAAACCAAGGATGTCTCTCTCTTTCTCTCTTTGTTGCTCTCTTTGTTGCTCTCCCTGTCTTTCGCTCTCTCTGTTTCTCTCTCTGTCTTTCTCTCTTTCTCTCTCTCTCTCTCTCTCTCTCTCTCTCTCTCTCTCTCTCTCTCTCTCTCTCTCTCTCTCTCTCTCTCTCTCTCTCTCTCTCTCTCTCTCTCTCTCTCTCTCTCTCTCTCTCTCTCTCTCTCTCTCTCTCGAACAGGTGACTCGTGTGATGTCCCCTTAATTAATACTTGATTTGTATTGACTAACCTAATCATTTTCTGCAGGAAATATATTTGTTTGCAGCTCACACAGACTTTTTTTTTGCTACGTCTCCCTTTATGTGGTGGTAATACACGTACTTAAATTAATAATAAAAAAAAAAAAACTACCTTTGAAGTGTGCACGTAGTTAAAGTATATTTTCTTAGTAAATATATTTGTTGTTTCTGTGTGAATGGAGTCTTTTAGATATTGTAATGACCCAGATTTAGTTGTACAAAAAAATACTACTTGTTATAATCATTTGTGAAAGAAGTTATATATCTCTTCACTAGTTACCATAATGTTTCTTTCGATGAGTGGGTCTCTTTCATGCTAGAATGTAAAGCTATTTTTAATCGCTGTGTGTAGACCGGAAGTTACATTTCATACACACACTCTTCTTTCTTTCCTTGAGTCGACACTTACATGGTCAACGCCACGTCACCGCTACATGAGACCACATTTCTCTTCCCCAAAAAGCCACAACACCATAAACTTCACCCTACACAGCCCTTTTAACCTGCCTACCTCGGGGACAACAGCCGCAGCGCCCACCCCAGACAGCCAGGGCAGCGGGGGATGTGTCCGGGACAATATTTAAACAGGGAATTATCCACGGTTACCGGCGGGTATTTGGAGCCATTTACAAGGTCTTTGTTGGCAAGTATTTAAGTGACAACTCACAAGCCCTAAACCCCGGCAGGGCGGAAGAAGGTGGTGGCGGCGGTGGGTCATAAGGGCGAGTTTTCCCAGAGTTCGCCGCCTGGACTTCGCCTTAAAAGCGGTTTATTTGTGATTATCTGGCTCCACGCCGCTAAATTGTCACCTTCAGAGATTTATACACACATTCTCGGGCGACCAGTGTTCCAAGAGACCTGAGCCTCCTCCTCCTCCTCCTCCTCCTCCTCTTCTCCGCTGGTTACAACGACTCCCTCCCGACGAAGAGGATCGCTTAATGTTACATCAGCGTCGTCGTCGTCGCCTCCTTCATTGGCATTCCTTCGTGTCAATGCGTCACGGCCCGTAATGGAGGAGGCGCTGCTGGACGCGGGATGAGTAACAAACATTTAGATAACACCTTGACTTCACGCAGCTTCAGAAACCCCAGGAGCACCTCAGCATAGCCTTCCCCGCTGCAACACAATGGAAAACACAACTACGTAGAGGGTTCCTAAGTCCACAACGCTAAAAAATAACCTTCACGACCCCTCACGGCCTCCTACAACCCCTCACGACCCCTCGCGACCTACTCCCACTTGCTGTATCGGGTTGACGCTGGATTCCTGGACACCTGGACGACCCACAATTTGCACCTCAGCCTCGTGGTCGCGTCTCGAGTGACCGTGGCGAAAGGGTTGCTATTGTTCGGCGCGCACAGGGCAGCGGTGAGAGCCAGCTTGTGTCTCTGCTTTCCTGTTCCAAGTCCATAAAACGCCGCAGCCTTTCAGCTCTCCGCCCTTTTATGCGTTTAGGTTTTTTTTTCCTTCTTATTCTCACGCGGGGGGGATTAAATTACACCTGCTTTACCTGCCGCCTCGTGTCGTCCCGCAATTATAAGTTAACGCACCGTATCTCTTTCTTGTTACTCGTGAACGCTTTGAAGGTCCTCTCGCCATCCTCCTCCTCCTCCTCCTCCTCCTCCTCCTCCTCCTCCTCCTCCTCCTCCTCCTCCTCCTCCTCCTCCTCCTCCTTTCTTCTTTTAGTACCATCTGTCTTTTTTCTTTCCTTCGTTTTTCTGTTTTCTGTTTTTTCGTCATCTCCCCCTTCCTTCCTTCTTTACAGCTTTCTCCTTCCTCTTAGTCTGAGTGTCTATGTTCCTTCCTTCATACTCGTTCTTCTTCTGATTCTTCTTTCTTTACTAACTATTCCTTTCGTTCTTCATCTCTCCTTCTTTTGTATCACCTCTTCCTTCCTCATTTCACCTACACTTCTCTCTTCCTTATCCTCTTTCTTCACTCCTTCCGTATTGTCTTTCTTAACTACATCTCTTCTCGTCTTCTCTTCTGTGTTTCTGTTCCTCTTCCTTCTTCCTCACCTTTTCCCGCCTTCTTTCACCTTCCTTGGCAGCAGAGAGTGAAAGTAAAAAGTGTGTCACGATTTACTTCCTTAAACTACTTTTCTAAGGCGATCAGAGGAAGGTGTAACGCATGTAACGAATAAGGAAGTTAATAATGGTGTTTGAAGGATCTGAATCCCCTATTGTCGTGTTTGATTCTCTATATACAACGGTGAGTGAATGTATTTTGTTTCTTAGTTGATGTTTATTTGTTAGGTTTATGAGGCTGGCTTTGGTGCGCAGTTCAAGATTCATCAGCCAGTGTGGTTTGTGTAGTAATATGAAGAGTAAGATAAAAAATATAAGTGATGATATGATTCTTGGTTTTTATTACGCGTGAGTGTTAAGTTTTCACTCTTATATCTCCTTTCTAATGATCTTCCTTTGTTTTCTTTATGTACGTTTTTTTAATGTTCGGTTAGGAAAGTGAGGCGCAGCGAGGGAAGGAAAGGCACAAGTACTGAATGCATTTGTGTTTCTTGATTATCTATTTATCATTTTCTAAGTTTTCATTCCATTCATTCAAGACTTCAAAGGAATCACCACATAATGAGATCTGCTTTCTAATTTAGAGCAAATTATGTCATTCATTCTGTCCTTGCTCTCATTACCTGGAGTTACAGAGGGAAAGAAAATGAATAAATAATGAAGATAGTCAGTCTTTGTGAATAATTTGCAAAAAGTCATTAATTTCCTCACTAACCCACATACCAAGGCCGTGACGAGTCCATGTTATCTAGTTAAACTCTTTCTTGCACGTCACCAAACACTGACGTAATATCCGCCTTCCACTCCCTTCCCCTCTCCTCCCCTCACTTCCTACCCACTCTCCCCTCACCTTCCTCTGCGTCTCCTATCTCCCTTTGTCACCTCCCTTCTTCCTCTTACTTTCCCCTTCTTTCTCTTCCCTTTCCTTCCACACTCTCTTTCCTCCTACTACCTATTCTTCTCCCTTGCCCTCCCTCTCTTAGACCCAATTTCCTCACGGTCTCATCCTAAACTCAGACCATTTTCAGCTCTTAATCTCCTCAAATATCGTGAGCTGCCCTGATTTTCTCTCCATTTATCTCCGTTTCAGTTTAGTTTCTCATTCTGTGTCTCCGTCGTTCGCATTCCTCCGTACCCCTCCTCCTCCTCCTCCTTCTACTCCTCTCTCGGGCTCCTCCTCCTCCTCCTCCTCCTCCTCCTCTTCTCGGTCGTTGTCGGGAACACGTAAGGAAACGACCGTAAAACTCATTGTAAAGTCGGGCGATGGTGTTAATGGTGACGGGAGACGTGTTAGTGACGAGACGAGGGGAACTAAGAAGGAGGAGGAGGAGGAGGAGGAAGAGGAGGAGGAAGAGAAGAGGAGTTAACGAGTAAGAAAAGAAGAAACAAGGGGAAAAGTGTAGATGAGGAGGATTAGATAAAGGCAGGTGATAAAGATTATATAAGAGGAGGAAAAGACGTGTTGTTTGTGCAAGGCTTTGTTGTTATTGTTGCTGGCGTGTGTGTGTGTGTGTGTGTGTTCGTTCGTAAGTGCGCCTGAAATTACTAGTATCATTATTATCATTATTATTATTATCATCATTATTATTATCATCATTGCCTTCACTAAGCTAGTATTCTACATTAATCCTCAAATAATACATTCAATAAACAAACATATCAAAACACACAAACCAATAAGGTAGAAAAGGGACTCAACTCAACACTTGGAAGTAGATAAAGACCTTCAGAGAGAGAGAAAGAGGTAGAGAAGGAGAGGAGAGAAGAGGAGACAAGGAGACACGGGGAGAGATCAGTCTTCCTCAAGATCTCATTAAGATCTGGAGGTAATGACTTGCTCGGGATTAAGGAACACGTCGCCGTAATGCTGCTGCCTCCTTCTGCCTCGGGCTTGACACACCTGAGAGGAAGAGGAGGAGGAGGAGGAGGAGGGGGGAGGAGGAAGAAGAATTAGTCGTATTAGAAATAGTAGTAGTAGGAGCAGTACATACACACTCACATATTAGCGTAAGGAGTGGGAACAGCAACAGGAAGCATAGGAGGAGGCGTAGGATGGGTGAGGACGTGTTCACTGGTCATGGTATGTATGTATGTAGGCTTGTGAGGCCCAGTGCTCGCCGCGCCTCGGGTACAGAAGCACCTCGCGCGGAAATAGGAGGGGCGGTCTGGACGCATGTTCAGATTTCGTTACTCAAGGCAGACATGGTGTTTACTGATTACTCGCCCGATAATTGCTGGCTGGCGCGGGCTGTATGCTAACTCAGGCTAGATTTATGGTGGTGGGGCTGGTAGTGGTGGTGGTGGTGGTGGTGGTGGTGGTGGTGTGGTGGTGGTGTTGTTGTTGTTGTTGTTGGTAGTGGTAGTGGTGGTGGTGGTGAGTTCATGCACTACTAGTTGTAATGAATGTGTGGCTTTTCATTGTTGGTGTTTTGTGTCTGTTCTCACTGTCTGTTTGTCTGTCTGTTTGATTATAATGTTTTATTATGTTTCTTTTTTTGTTTACTGGGTTGGTATGTGTGTTGTGTGTGTGTGTGTGTGTGTGTGTGTGTGTGTGTGTGTATTTGTGTGTACGTGTGTGTGTACGTGTGTGTGTGTGTGTGTGTGTGTGTGTGTGTGTGTGTGTGTGTGTGTGTGTGTGTGTGTGTGTGTGTGTGTGTGTATAATCCATTCACCATCTCCATTGTTTCATGTCTCGCTCACAACCATATTTTTTTTCTCTCTGCTTACCACTTCACCCACCTCCTCCTCCTCCTCCTCCTCCTCCTCCTCCTCCTCCTCCTCCTCCTCCTCCTCCTCCTCCTCCTCCTCCTTCTCCTTCTTCTTCTCCTCAATTCCTTCCTTTACTAATCCCGTTCTTTTCCACTCCATTATCATCCCTTGCCTTGCCTCATATGTTCGTTCCCTCTCACCAACCCTCCCTTCTCCTCTCCCTTCCCTCCATACCTCCCGCCCTTTCTCCCTGAGCTCGGCGGGCAGGTAGCAGGGGTGTTGCGGGTCGGGCCTCACCTGAGGATATTTATCACCGACTCCACCTAACTGGTAATTAAATTGGCCAGTTTTCTCGGCCTTCACCACTAATGACTTGAGAAATTATAAGCGACGGGTGGGATGCTTGTGGGTAGAACGGACTAGAAGAAGAAGGAGCTGGAGAGAAGAAGAAAGAAGAGGAAGAAGAGGAGGAGGAGGTGAGGATGTCTGGGCACTAAGGAGATGAGGTTATGGGGAGTTTATGAGATGATGGAAAAAGGTATGAGACAAGAGTGTGTTTTTTTTTTATATTGTGGTTGTTTGTGGTGGTAATGTTGAAGAGGCAGCAGCATGGGTTAGAGGTGTGTTAGGGTGTTATTATAAGGCTGTGACGGGGAGATGTGGGGTAGATGGGCGGTTGTGGGGCTTAGTGAGGCTGTGTGAGATGAGAATGAGGCTTGATGTTGGTGAAGGTCGTTTTGAGAAGGTAGTAAAGGGTTAGTGATGGAGTGAATGTGTGAAAGTGTAGTGACGGGATTTTACCTGAGAGAGAGAGAGAGAGAGAGAGAGAGAGAGAGAGAGAGAGAGAGAGAGAGAGAGAGAGAGAGAGAGAGAGAGAGAGAGAGAGAGAGAGAGAGAGAAGAGAGAGGAGACTAGATAATGTTATGAGTCCACAACAAAAACAACGAATAATAATGATAATTTTAATCAAAACAAAACAATGCCACCAGCCATGGAGCCTTCGGGGTAGTACTGGGGGCAGACGACCCTGGGGAAGCTGCAGGGGTGGCGGGGACCTGCTTGGTCTGGGTGGGGCTGATGCTGGGACTTGGGGTAGAACACGACTATATATGGGGCTATAAATTACACTGCCTTGGGATATGGTCTTGGCAAACGCTAGATGGGACTGTGTTGAGGAAATCTGAACTGTGATTTGAACAGAGGGATAAAACATGGGGCTAGAATTTAGACTGCCTTTAGATATGATGTGAAAAACAATGTCAGATGAAACTATTTTGGGGTTAACCTGGAATGGGACTTGGAATGAGGTGGAACTAAGATGATAATTGGGGTTAGACTAGAGATGGGGCTGGAAAAGAATGTATGGAAGGACAAACCTGTATTCTGGGGGGCTAGAGGCGGGTTTGAGGGGTGGTAGTAAGGCTGGAAATACCTGGTGGTGCAGAAAGGGGTGTGTAGAGGGCCAGGATCAGGTGAGTTGGGGGTGGGGCTGAGTTGGGGTGGAGCTGGTGGGGGTGGTGGGGGTGGTGGGGCGGCATCCTCCTCCAGGGCTAATGCATGAAGCAATTATCGCCACCATGAATCATACCCTTCACG
>JAPQNM010000043.1:6104678-6117178 GCA_029783475.1 Metacarcinus magister | reverse complement strand
AGCACGTAGGGGGCAGCTGCAGACATTAGACATGATGGACGGGACGCTGTATAGTCTCTCGTAAATTGATGTATGATTTACAGCGATAGAAGGATGAATTATTAGGCATCACTCACCTGAAAACAAATCATTACAGGTGTGGCCGCGCATTCTCAACGTTGATCTCTGTGTACCATCTTTCCGGTTTCTGTTCAGTGACGTAAAAAAGTTGTCATTGTTGTTAAAATATTTCTATCAAGGGAGATACACTTACCATTATGTCCGTTTTGCTAGTGGATAAAGGAAGAAAATTGATGCATGTGTTAAATCAGTTGGTCATTATTTTCCTGCTGTTTTCCTTATTTCCCCCCTGTCCTTCCTCTCCCTTTCTTTCCCTCCACCTGCCTTCCCTGCATGTCCACGCAATGCTTGTGTTTGCACGTTGCTTACCAATCACTGTTAACTTACAAAAACACCAAACATAAGCACATCCTGTAATACCACACACACACACACACACACACACACACACACACACACACACACACACACACACACACACACACACACACACACACACACACACACACACACACACACACACGTGGCACTCACTCAACACTGGCGTAAACCTGCCTACAAATACAGACCACCTAACACACCTGCTGCTACCACTATCCGCGTTAATTAGTACAGGTGTGGCGCTCTCTGAGGTTTTCACGTCGATTAATTATTACCATAAATAAGCTGATGATGTATCGAGGGGATTGTATTCGTGGCGCCACACCTGCTGTCACATCTGGCGCCACAGGTGTATTCAAACCACAAACACCTCCCTTTTCTCGCCCTTAATCGCTTAGATGATACAGTCATACTAATACCTCACTTCCCTTATTCTGTAATCATACCTTTCTATGAATTAATACTGAGGATATATAAGCTAAAAAGTATTTGTCATGTGGATTTGATAAAAAAAACAACAACCACCTCCTTGTTGAAAGAATATGAAGGAAAATATACAAACGATAATACGATTCAAATATTCACAGGTGGATCGCCATTGTTATCCATCCTATTTGTTTAGCGTTTGGCCTTCCATGATAATTACTTGAGAGTCATGCGTCACTTGAACATTATTGTCCACCCGATAAAGGCCTGTCAGAGGGAGAAAAGGGCGAGCGTTGTCCCTTGTCGTTGTTATGTATCCAGAGTGATTCATGGTGATGGCAGGGACGATGACGTGGTGTGGGGTGGGTAGCGTGGGTGACGTAGGGTGGTGTGGGTGTGGGTGGTGACGAGGCAAGGGTTTTTATGAGGCTAGTATAGGGATGATACTCTTGTTGATGCTGATGGTAACGACAGTGAAAATGACGACGATGATGACGGGGACGACGACGTGCATGATTTGAGAAAAGAAAAAAATTGAAAAAGAAATGAGGAGAGAGAAAAATGATACGGGATAAAGGAGAGGGATCAAGAAAAAAACAGGGATGAAGCAGAGGAGATAGAAGAAGAAGGAATAGGGATGAGAGAAAGGAGAATAAGGTGATGATAGCAGTAGAAGTAGTAGTAGTAGTAGTGGTGGTAGTGGTGGTGGTGGTGGCCGTAGCTAAGGCTTAAGTGGCTCTGAGGGACATGAGAGGTGTGATGATGATAGTGGTGGCCAAGGGTGTGTGTGATGGAGTGTGGTAGGGCGGGAGGTGCCTGGCAGAGCATGGCACGAGTAGGAACAGCAGGAGCCAGGAGGTAGAAGAGGAGAAGGAGTAAATGAAGGAGGAAGGTGGATGAAGAGGAAGGTAAGAAAGTGGTGAAGAGACGAAGGAGGAAAAAGAGAAAGAACAGATGAAAGAGGAATACCACCGTAACAGCCGGCGACAGCGAGGTAGATGGACACTCGAACAAAACAGACGCTCACAGGAACATCAGTAAAAGACTCCGTTGTGAGAAGCTTCCAGTGAGAGAGAGAGAGAGAGAGAGAGAGAGAGAGAGAGAGAGAGAGAGAGAGAGAGAGAGAGAGAGAGAGAGAGAGAGAGAGAGAGAGAGAGAGAGAGAGAGAGAGAGAGAAAGAGAGAGAGAAGAAAAAAGTGTGTTTGTATGTGTGTATGTGTGCGTGCGTGTGTGTGTTTATTTGTTTCTATATACATTCCGTCTTACTGTCTCGTATTCTTTTCATTGTCGCCGGTGTGGCTTTGTTCGCGGCAGGAAACTAAAAATATCTCTTGCATTTTGCGTGAGCTAGACTACTATTCGTTTATTTTTCTCCGCGTCATATAACAGCTGTTCCGCCTTTGCTTTGCGGTGTTCGTACTGTTGCTGTGTTTGTATGGTGTGTATCGTGCACCATCGTTAGTTTGCCTTCAATACACACCTGGATCCGTGTGTTATCTCTCCACCTGAGTTGCACCGTTGTGTTTTTCTCTCTTCTATGAGGGGTCACTCACCGACATTATTGGCTGCAATTTTAGGTAGTTTCGTCTGTTCTTTCCGAGGTTACGGTCTCTTTTAGGTTCAAGTAGGCATGTATGATTAGTTTGCGTAGTAATTCATGTTTACCTGTCATATGTTTTGTGGCATGATGTATAGTACCATTATTCTTGTGTTTTCTCATCTATGTTGTGTCGAATGTATGATGTATGGACTATGGGATTTTTCTCAATGCATTTTGATGTTACGTATGATTTGTCAGCTTGACTTTGCTGCCAATGGCGATGATCAATGCAATGGTACGATTGTATTTGCATCGTGGTATTTGTTACTTTTATATATCATAGTTTTTAAACATTCTTCGCATCCTCAACCTATTTGTTCCGTGAACTCGTCCTTTTCTCTCCATAGTTATGAGGAGTATCAGATCACCTACAAAACTCGACATGTTTTTGTATTTGGATTAGTACATATTAAATCTTATGGAACAAGAATTTAACAACATTTTTATCCACTCTTTTAACAAACCTTTCATCTGTAACATACAAAGTGTTTAAAAGAACAGTATAAGTGTCCACAGTTCTGCGTGTTAGCTCCTCTTAGTTTCAATGTGCTGCACCAATATTAATGTGAAGGTGCCGAATGTGTCGCTTTGACTCATCTTCTCGTCCTTATATTGGTGTTTCCAGCACGTAGCCTGCACTTCAAACGGTGCTCGAAATTAGTATTGACAGAATCAGTTTCAGCAAAATAAGCGTAAAATTTATAATTGCTTCCTCTTTACGAGTGTAAGTAACCATTAATGCCTCGCCAGTGTGTAGATGCGGCTGCCATCCAGCACACGATGGCCGAGCCGTTGGTGTCAGTATAACTCATTGATTTATGTGACTCCTTTGCGGGTTACCTTCGTCACAGGTGAAGGGAGTAGGGTTCGATTCCCTGGCCTGAAGGGACGGACGGGCGAGGCTCCCTTCACTCACCCTCCATCACCTTGCCAGACACTCCATCAGGGACGTGGGTGGTGCCTTCAGATGCAGCTCCCCCTGACTCTAATTAGTAGTGGTGGTGGTGGTGGCCGCTGCGCACTGCTCACCACAGCAAACTCGTACACGTTACCTGGAGCACTACGAGTCAGACGCAGGTATTAAAGTCACTTGGGATTATGAACATGTCTTTACTCAAGTGCATTAAAGGTGTCTGTGTCTTGTATTTTATTTGTATTATTAAGTGTAGGTTTAGGTGTCAATCTCTGATAAGAACCAAACACTTGCAGTCATTTCCTAAGGTTTACATGCACGAATGATCACGAACTAACCATGTGATGAGTGACTCAGCCGGTGCTCGTGAAAGACTCCTCTTTACATCCATAAATTGCCCATTATGTCATACACTAAGCATTCACTCATCACCTCGTCCCCTCCCAGCCTCTCTTCTCCTTCAAGTGGGTGGCAGTGGTGACCAAGGGTGGCCAGGGGGTCTGAGTCACACCACCCAAACGCCGTCCTGGGGCTGGTCAGCACGGGCGAGGGTGGCCAGCTGGGCGGAGAGGCAGGCTCGGGCGACCCCTCCTGTTTGTTTGCTTTCCTCTGAGCTGCTCACTTACTGCGGGTTTGAAAATAATCAGAGACGTCTTTCTAGTAATGGGAGTGGCTGTAGCTCAGGGCTGTGGCAGATGAATTTGTATTTTAGTGCGTTTACGTCCTTCAGAGTAAACTGGGCCGGGGTGGAGCAGGGCGGGCCGGGGCAGGGCGGGGTGGAGTGGATTAGGGTATAGGTGGAGCTGGTCTGAGCCTAAGCTGGGGTATTAATAAATTAAAGATAGGCTAATTTTTTGTGTGGGTACCTTATGAGTTCAGGTTGATGTATTTTGCTGTCTGTTTCTGCTGATTGTTAGTATATTTGTTGGTTGAGTAGGACGTGAAGGTGAGAGGGATGGGCGTGATGAATTACAACCATTATTTATGATTAAGAGAAAACTTTCATCAGTGTTCTGTCTCTACATTCACTTTACGAGTCCATAACACTTCAAATAGAGAGAAAGGAACGTTTTATTTGCAGTTATAAAGCTTTTTTGTGATCATTTGTTCCATAGCTAAAGGAATATTCTTAAAGTTTCGAAACAGAACATCAGCATTATCTGACGCAGCATGAAATTAGTCAGCATTACCTTGCGCACAGTCACAGGTTGAATTAGGTGTTCTTCGTCAGGAGTCATCAGGAAGAGACAGCATAACGACACTGACAATCACCTTCTCCTTCCCCAATTCTCCTTGCTGTTTGTTTATGAGTGAAGTCAGTCACTAGCATCACAAGGCGTCCGTGCAGATGATTCATGTGACTCATTTCCTTTCGCTGACCTTATGTAGTGAGTCACATATTTTCCTTGAAGTCGTTTGTAGGAAAAAAAAATATAACCTAATGATAATGGATATTTTTTTCCTTCGTTTTTTGTTTCATTGCTTTTGTTTCTGCTTCTATTACATTCTTAGAAGCAGGGAAATGGGTTAAAAATAAAATCTGTCAGTTTGGATCTGTTAGTCAAGGCAGCTTACTTAGTCATTCAGTAAATTAATCACTCATTCTGTTGGTCAGTCAGTCAGTCAGTCAGTCAGTCAGGATGGTCTGGCATTCCCACCCAGGAGCACACTGATGAAAGCTGACTTACCACGAAGCTGTTTAATGCATCCTCACACCTGCCGCTCCGCCACCTGTATTAAATTCACCGCCGCTGCTCCAGGGCATAGCTATGTGATCAATAAAACACTATGAAAAGCGAGTAAGAATCATCCTCTCCACACCCATAGTTTCTCAATACCCGGAGGCGGACAACATTCCTATTAAGATAAACTACTAGGACTCTACAACAACAAAAAAATATACTAGTTAACCGCGTGAAGCTTCAATAAATCAATTAAGGAACCAATTTGTCAGGCGAGTGAGAACGATCCTTTTTGTGTATTGTTTCTTAATATCTAAACACCGACAACATATATATACAACTAATCACTGGGAACCAAACAACTACGTGATTAGCCGTGAGAAGCTTAACCACAACAAAAAAGTCAACATTATTACTAGTATAGAAATTTACACTGTGTCAATTACGTACTAGAGAGTTAACATCGTCTTTGTATACCTTTATAACCTCACTGGCAACACTCCCGGACACTCGGTATTCTAAACACACCAATGAACGTATAATTCCTTGCTGAGTTGCGCCTCGACCGTAACCCGGATCACTTGGTAGATTAATGGACGGGTGGGTGAGGACGTGGCCTACCTTGCGCCCCGCCTGTTAGCCCCTACTTCCTCGCCCCGCCCCCGCTGCCCCTCGCCACGCTATTCTGGAGGGACTCTGCGGGGGCTGATAGTAGGATACATTATTTTCAGGTAGCTAGATACAATGGCTGTGATGACCTGTAATAGAAAAGTTGACCATATTTGCGTATAAGGTATTGGTTAGTTGTGTAATTGTTCCTTTCTTCTCGTCGATGTATGGTTTGGTGTTACCTGTGTGTTTGTTTACCTGTGTGTTTGTTTGCCTGTGGTGTTTGTTTGTTGTTATGAAGGTGTTTGTTTTTTATTGGTTTGTGAGTTTGTTTGTTGGGATATCCTTTTTTTTTATCTTCCTTTTCTTCTCCTTTCTCTCCACCTCCTCCTCCTCTTCCTCCTCTCCGTGGGGTTACAGAGACGAAGGCGCAGCAGACAGGGCTATGCATACAACACCTGCTGCTCCACTTACTGCAGTTTATACCTATATATAACAACACACACACACACACACACACACACACACACACACACACACACACACACACACACACACACATGGCACCAAAAATCACCTCTGCTCTGTCCATAAACCGTAACTATATCGAAGAAGAAAAAAACAGCGAAGGAGGGAACGCACACCCCTGCAGGACACCGCGATGAAAACACACATCACCTTACATGGTAAATACGCAATATAGAAGCTCAACATCGGTTCAGGTATAAAGTACAAGATCGATAGCGCGTTCACCTGCTACAAATTTCAACATATAATGCCTCGCCAAACTCTTAATGCCCTTTGTTTAATAGCGTGTGACGTGCATAGAATTGATGGAGACGTAGATCAGATGTAAAGGAGAGAAGCATAAAGGTGAGGTCGATCGGAGTTCACAGCTGGGTGGTGCTGGAGGGTCGGGAAAGGCAAGGTTAGTTAGTTTAGTTAACGTGTTTGCTTTTGTGATTAGTTGAACGATTGTGGACAAATAAGTATTAACTGAAACTAGACTTGCGTAAACACACTTTCCTCACCCCACAGCCCCCTTCTCTTTCTCCTCCTCCTTCTCCTCCTCCTCCTCCTCCTCCTCCTCCTCCTCCTCCTCCTCCTCCTCCTCCTCCTCCTCCATGCACCTGTTCTACCTACCTTCCTATCAGACCATCTTCGATTCCAAACCATTCAGCTTCCTCTTAATTTATGGACCTTTAACCTTTTATTTTATTAACCACGTACTACATAAAATCAGTCTCGTCATTTATTTACATCCTTGCTCCTCATTTTTGTCTTCACCTTTTCCTATCTCTCTCATTCTCTCTCTCTCTCTCTCTCTCTCTCTCTCTCTCTCTCTCTCTCTCTCTCTCTCTCTCTCTCTCTCTCTCTCTCTCTCTCTCTCTCTCTCTCTCTCTCTCTCTCTCTCTCTCTCTCTCTCTCTCTCTCTTTCTCTCTCGCCAGCTGGGTCGCTCGAGGGCAGTGTTTACAAGGTTCTTCTGTCGGAGTGTAGTCTCGGGTCTGGCCGCCGCGAGGACATGCACCACCACAAACAAACATCGCACCTCGTAAATCACTTTAATGTTCGCCTCTTACCAGATGATACCGTGATACAAAACCTTCCCCTCGACCCCTGTAAGGTCTGTAAGGTGGCAGCGCCCCTCCTCCACCCTCGCCCACCCTTCACTCGACGCTCGACCTCAATGTGATGTTGTGTTACTCTTCTCACTATGCAACATTAAGCAGGAGGTAATTTAGGACCAGTAAGCTGAGTTGGATGGATGGTGGGGGGGGTTAAGGGCGACTGGAGGGAAGGGGCGTGGCAGCTTCAGTGTCAAGGAGACGGTAGTGTGGACGCTGAGGCCACGGGGGCAAGACAGGGACGAGTAATTGGTAGTTGAGCATCAAACGGTCAAGTTTTTATGTGTAGCTAAAGGGCCTGGAGGAGCGATGACTTGCGGCTCAAACCGACGTCTGGATAATGGTGAGTGAGAGCATAATGATGCGGGGAATGAACCTATGATGATGTGCATGATGGGACGCTGAGGTCATGATGGATGCGGCGAGCACTCCTGTGACGGCTGGTAATAAATAGTGGTGAGATAAGGCAAATGTAATGAACATGTAAATCCTCTCCGGGGGCAGGTGGGGAGGAAAATAATTACCTTGGAAAATATTAGCGAGGTGATTAGGTTTCCTGGCACGAAGGTGAGGTGAGTCGAGCCGTCGCCAACAGCAAGACGCCCTCCAGCTCAGCCACGCCCCGTGTGCCCACCCTGTGAACTGGACGACCGGGGGGACCAGAGGCGATGACATGACGGAGGATGTGTCGCGCCCCAGGTGTGGTGTGGCCTTGGGGTGACCTGTTCTAGAATGTGTGTGGGGGGGGGGAAGTTGTTGGCTACAGGGTCCCTGTCCTCCTCCTCCACCTGGCTTCCTTCCCTCCACCCCCATCAGCCAGTAGTCAGAAGTACATTGCGGATTCAAGTTACTCCAAAATTACGACGCATTTATTACAAACAAATTTGCTTTATATACACAAACCACAACGTTCCATTCATAACCCTTGACGCGGGAGGGTGTGAGGCTCTAAGCAGTCCTTGGCCACTTTTGATTATGCCATCAAGTGTGAGAGAATATACAGCCGACCACTGTTTACTCGCGGTGATAGCGTGCCCGCATTACCCATTAGACGCCCTCATCATTAGCGCCCCACAGCCACGGCCGCCGCTCACACGTGTGGCACCCAATTTGCTCCATAAACACAGGCTTAGAAAACCTTTACATACAGCAGACTTACTGTGTGGGTCTTTGGACTGGCAATGGCACTAATGACCCTGGTGACGATAGCATGTGGGCAGCTGGTGCCGCGGCAGGCCAGCAGGTGAGGCTCCGGCAAGGCGTGGCGTCGTGCTGTCTCAGGAAAATCAGCTCGGGACCACCCCCGCGGCGCGCCCTTATCTCAGGTCCGCGGTGAGGGACGGCTGTTAGCGGCGTGAAAGACTTGTTTGTGGAAACAAGTGTCATGCCCAACATTATCCCGGGGCTCCCCTGTGTGGTGGTGGTGGTGGTGGTGGTGGTGGTGGTGAGAGGCTGCTGTGGTGGCGGCTGCTGAGAGAGGAAGGGTGACCGGCTCTGGTGTAAGTTCATGGGGAACGTTGATTTTAAAATGGTCTAGAAATGACTACCATTAATGATGAAGAGGAGGAGTATAACATCGACAACTACGATGACGACGACGATGACGACGACGACGACGACGACGACGACGACGACGACGACGACGACGACGATTAGATTGCCTAAAAGCAATCCATGTAAAATTTAAAAAATTACAAACCTTTAATTGTTTTTGTGAGTTAAATTGTCCTTGTGCTTCAGTATCTAAATTTGTTGTAGCTATATTCGCGCATACTATATGATTACTACTCCATCGCGTATATACCTACTAAACACCAGCAGGTTCGCCTTTCACCTGATTGTGACGCCATGCACGTCACGGCTTGCTGCATATTTTCGATTTTGTTGAATTTTCCATTACCAGTTAAAATATTTATACACCTCTCAATGTGTCTTTCTATGGATTTTGTGGCTGTTTGATATTATTGTACTTAAGAAACTGATAAATTGCGTATAGTTATATTAAGGGACTAGAATGAGGGAGTCTCGTCACTAATTGGGGAAAAGGAACCGTTTGTGATATGTATAGCAGTCCTTGAACACCTGACACACACAAATAATAAGAAAAAAAGTTTTTCATATCTGCTGCAAGGTGTGATGCCACTGCCTGGTAGGTGTTGGTGGCGGGACAGACGACGACTCTAAGTAAACATTACACTGCACACCCTCGGAGGCCACTGTGTTGTCTCCATTACCCTCCACAGTGGCCTTCTTGTTTATCTCCGCGCCAAGAGTGACCTAAACACCGCCAGCCTTGAGGACCTTCCCTAGGCGGCTGTGACCCGTCCCCACGACCTGTGCCGCGCTGCCCTGACCTG
This sequence comes from Metacarcinus magister, assembly GCA_029783475.1. Classification (NCBI taxonomy): domain Eukaryota; kingdom Metazoa; phylum Arthropoda; class Malacostraca; order Decapoda; family Cancridae; genus Metacarcinus; species Metacarcinus magister. The sequence continues at coordinate 6,107,524 of JAPQNM010000043.1, read as the reverse complement.
TGACGCGACCCACCCACCCTCTCAGCAGCTCGATGACAGAAGGGAAGCGGCTGGCCCATCCCAGGCACCTCTTATCCTTCCTTCTCCTCCTCTTACCCTCTCTCCCTTCGCCTCTTGCTCCTCCTTCTCTCTCCCTTCTCTCCCTCTTGTCTTCATTTTCTTTTTCTCTTTTTCCTCCTCCTCCTTTTCCTCTTTTTCCTCCTTCTCCATGTCGATGTCCTCTTCTCATTTTCCTTCTCTCTCCCTGGTCTCGTTCTTGTCCTCGTTCATTTCAATGTTCATTCATTTCACTAGTACAGTTTTGGTGTGAATTTTATCTATTAATCTGTCTGTCAATCTACGAGTACATATCAGTCAGTCTGTCTTTTTAACATACTGGCTTTTCAGTCTCGATATTTTTTGGGCTTTAGGGCAATATAGACAAGTCAAGAAAATACAATTCGATACGTGTGGTTGCATTACTCTGCCATTCGTTCAGCGGCGTATAGAACAGTTTGGAGTCCTTGGGTCACCACTGTTGACCGTCACCTTATTGGACGACATCGAGCTCAAACATCCTCTCAGGGAGTAACTCAATATCCAATAATGTGTAGCCTCCCCCACACGCAGCCTGTCACCTTACATATATTTATACAACACACACACACACACACACACACGTCATCGTTCCCACCATCAGAGTTTCGGGAGGTGCGGTGAAGGTGTTATCGAGGCTCCGTAAACATTATAATGGAACAAGCAGATCATTAGGCTGTGGGGCGGCGGGCGGGAGGAACCCATAGGACCCAGAGGACCAAACCAAGAACACACACGAAGAGGCCCAGAACACCATGAAGGAAGAGGAGGAGGAGGAGAGAGAGTGTTGCGGAAAAAAAGTTAATGTATTGCGGGAGAATTGCCATATCAGTGAGGTATTATAGGCCACGATCTCCGCCACTTTCTCCTCGTTAAGTGTAAGAAGCGCCACGCTCCGCCGGCACTGTGTAAGGCGCCGGAGTATTGGTCAACGCCATAAATGTATTGATGCTTCTCCGCCAAGACTTTTACTCGTGTCTGCCGCGCCGGGACTGCTGGACGTGCTTGCTGCTGTGGGTGTATAAGGGAACACCTCGCGCACGTCGGTTATTTGATGCTCTTCTTGTCTCACTTTAGAAACTTTCATTCCCTCTGTATTGTATTTTTTTTTTTTATATACATTTGATCTATTTTTCAATCTCGTTCATTGTTCGTTGTAATCATGAAAGTTTCGAAATGTTTTGAAAAATGCATTATATTTTAACTTTTTCGGTATTCTTTTTTTTCAATATATATTATGATCAAGGGTAGTTACAACACAATCATAGGCGGGATTATTATGCGTGTCCTGCGTGAAAACTGTATATAATTATAGCAGTTTGATGAATTTATATTCCTTGTGTTTGGTATTACTGCATATGGTAACTATTAAGTTGGTAATCCTACAATGTAAAGTGTATGGTGTATATAAAGTAGCGTGTCTCTGGCATAGACATAAGGAGAGAGAGAGAGAGAGAGAGAGAGAGAGAGAGAGAGAGAGAGAGAGAGAGAGAGAGAGAGAGAGAGAGAGAGAGAGAGAGAGAGAGAGAGAGAGAGAGAGAGAGAGACCCCAGGACAAACCACGAGGCGTCCATAGAGGTGTTTAACTGTAGTACTCGATGCATCATGTTAGACAACCTGAGGGTGCCTGCTGTAAGGGAAGACTCACCCTCTGTTGACCCTTCACCTGACCTCAACCTCGGTGCCTCAGTGTCTCCGTCTACCCCACCCTCCTCCCCTGAAGCCTGTTTGTCACTCACCCATGACTCCCTTTGCTGTGTGTATGTAAGTTTAAATACTGCCTCCTCTCTGGTGCTACTGTAACTCTCCTTCTTTTGTTACAGGCTTGACGGGTGTTTGGTGATGCAAGGCGAGCAGAACCTACCCTGGGAGACTCGGTAAGTGTTAAGTCTTGCAGTATAATGTGTGTATGATGATAGATTAGCACTACGCCTAACCTAACCTAACCTAACTTAACCTAAAACTAGCTAATTAACTAACTATGATGATACATTAGCACTATGTCGCTTCCTGTGTATAGTACGGTTGTGAATGAGTTTAAGATATATATACATACAAAGATGGTAGGCAGCTGTCAGTATTTGCCTTGCAGTGTACATTTTCGTAACACTATACAGGTGGAATGATATGTCAAGTGATAATCGACTGGCAATACAAAGCTTGCAGTATGGATGGAGAGGAAATGGATCTGCAAATACAAGGCTTTCAATAGAGACGATAGATTATTCGAGTAACAATTGAAGGTTTGCAGTGTAAGAATAGAACAAAATAAAAGGTGAAAACTTACCTCGAATCCGATTAAAGACTCCAGTGAATTCAGTGAGAGAGGCAAGGGAAGGGTAAAGGAGAGAACTTGACACCTTCATCTCGGTTGGGGTCAGGAGTCATACAGTTTGTGCGGCAAGGGTGTCGATCGAAGCCCAGCCAGGGATTTGCGAGCTGAGATGCGCCACACTTGTCTCTCGGAGTACAATAGCGGGTGACGGAGGGAAGCTGGCGGGCGGTAATTACCCGGACACGCAGACTGCATAACGCTGTGCTGCCAACTACACGGTGCCAATACGGATTTATCGGCGACGTCTTAATTGGAGAGAGAGAGAGAGAGAGAGAGAGAGAGAGAGAGAGAGAGAGAGAGAGAGAGAGAGAGAGAGAGAAAGAGAGAGAGAGATATGGGGTGTGGTAGTCCTGACTTCAGCATTGACTGACTCCCACACGTTGCTGACTCTTCTGTATGTCATCTTGTCTTCTGTTCTCCCCTGACTCAGCATTCC
>JAPQNM010000043.1:6072178-6099678 GCA_029783475.1 Metacarcinus magister | reverse complement strand
AACCTGTATGTCACTATCTGCCCATTGGCCCAAGTTAAGGGTGAAAGGACTTGAAGGTCGAGATTAATACTGCAGCAAAACTCTGTCTAGGTAATGCTTCTTTACTCAATTTTAAAAAGAATTAACAAGAAAATGTAAAGAAGCTTGAGGGGGAGGTAAGGAGTGGCTGAGGTCTGGGGGGAAGCAGTGGTGGGAAAGGTAAGAGTGAAGTGAAAGGATGTGGACTAGTGATTGTTTTTAGTGAAGGAAAGTGAAGATAAAAGATACAGGTTTCCATTAAGCAGTTGATGTTAGATAATCATTTACGTTTACTGTAAAGAGAAAAAATATCAATTATCTCTTATGGAAACATGATGTTCTTAGAGCAACGCAGCAAGAAAAGAATGTTATATTTCCATTAGACTCTCTTACCTGTTCCTTATTATGATGAGTGTAAAGTAACGCCACGATGTCAGAATACTTGTGTAGTGAACGTAGCAGAGTGGAGGCCGCCCCGCCCCATCCCATCCCACCCTCTTCAGCCCCGCTCCGCCCCACTCCCCGCCCCGCACCACCTCGTCTGCTGGCCGGGGATCAGCTTAGCTTTTTAACTTCCTGCGTGAAGAATCGACTTGTAAATCCTATGCATTTTCATATTCATTTCATGCTTAGCATATTTCGTCCTGAGCCAAGGAAAGAGAAAAAAATAGTGGTGAAACAATGTTATACTCGTGTGTGTGTGTGTGTGTGTGTGTGTGTGTGTGTGTGTGTGTGTGTGTGTGTGTGTGTGTATGTGTGTGTATGTGTGTGTGTGTGTGTGTGTGAGAGAGAGAGAGAGGGAGTAACATTTGGGTGTGCCAGTCAAGGAATGAGGATGGGAGAGGGGAGAGTGAGGGGTGAGGAGGGAAAGGGAGGGAGAGGGGAGGGAGGGGAGGGGCTCTGATAAGCCCGCGGCGTCCCACTCCATCATTGTGTGGAGGTGAATTACGACAGAATCAATAACAACGGTGTTCATCTTCGTTTTGTTTATCTCCAACTGATGAGTGCTTGCGGGCCGCGTTTCCTGCTGGATCTCGTTATTCACTTGCTCCTTAAATGGCCGATGCCTCGCTGGGGATGATAACATATTACGCCCTGAATTTATAACAAGTATTTTCCTCTCTTTTTCTAAATATATACGTGGAAGTATCGTCTAATTTTGACACGCCAAATCGTCAGAGGGAGAAGTTTTTTTTCTCTCTCTTCTCCAGCAGACAAGAAAAGCGTGTATAATATGATATTAAGTGGAAGATTTTCTTAAGTGGAAGAGGTTCTTAAACACGTTCCTTTCCCTTCTCCATGAAGCAAGAAAATAATGTTTTGCTGTAATGAGGGATGGAAAAAAAAGGAGAAGGATGTGGAGAGTAAACGAAGTATTTACAAACGTTTCCTCCTCTGGCCCTAAGACCGTCAGGGTTTTTAGCATACCTAAAGATCTCTGAGTCGTCGGCAGGAGCTTTGACCCTCCAGACGCGCGGTCCGTCAGGTTCAGGTAATCACCACACATTGCCAGGTCATTAATTAGGCAAGCCAAGCCCCGAGAACCGATGGAACTAAGATTACGACTCCCAGACTGTACGAAAAGCAGAGTTGTGTGAACAGTGTATTTATGAGAGACATTGCTTGTTGCTGTCGAGACTGGCCAAGGGATACAAAACAAAAATAAAAACAACACTAAACGATAAATATGTTGAATGCCGTCCTTCCAAAAGAAAATAGAAGGAGAATTCCAAGTAATATCATGGTTGTCGATGTTGATGCACTAATCTGCCTCCGTCATGAAGGAAGATGACAAAACAAATGATAATAGTTAGCTCAGGAAACGAGGGACAGCGTGTAGATCTTACCCAATTTGTTAATGTCTCCATCTATAGCTTGTGATCATACTGCCTCAACAACAAGTATCGGCAAGCAGTGGGCGTCCCTGTAAAAGGAAGAGACTAGATAGCCGCCAGGGACTTTCTCAAGGCAATGAAATCTTAGAATTAAAAAAGCGTGATATACATAGATGCTTCTACAGTTAGTTTATGTAGAAGACGTAATCATTTTACATAAAGATAAGAAACGAGTTGCAGACGGTTTATATTCAATCTTGTAAAATGTTTATATGAAACTGCTTTGGAAATAGAGGAGTGCAAAAAAATAGATATGCAATTACATCAATGAATTCTGTGTAAAGGCCGGGAATAGAGTAACACAAACGATATTAGGAAACCGGTACACACTTTTCACGATTGTTGCTATTAAGAACTGCATTGAACGGACCAGAACCAGCAAGGAATTGCCAGTTGTTCCCACACTTTCTGGAGTCTCCCCCTGAAGACCACGTTGGGGAATGTGAGAGGCGTGGGGACCATGCAGCGTCGCCGTCCCCCCGCGGCACCTCCACCATTAATCTGGCCAAACAAACGTCACTGCTGGGCTGGTAATCGGTGCCATCACTACACGCCCGTCTACTCCCACCCTGCTCCACCCCGCCCTGTCCGTCACGCTTTCCTCATCAGCAGTCGTCCATCTGCAGCAGCTTCCCGCAGACTGACCATCGTTGAAGCCTCCAGAACCACCCAACCACTACTGTCCGTCTTGACTCCTGCGACTTAAGTTTGGGTGAAGACATTTCTCCACCTGTACCCGTGTCTTCCTGGGGATCTTCTAGGGGAAAGAGGCTGACTTTTTCTCATGAACCAACGTCTTCTAAGCAGTTAGTTTAGATGAAAGTGTGAAATTGGCCTCTGAATCTGCATTGTTCTTTACATCTGTTACACTAAAGAGGCTTGATTAGTCATTGGAACCTGTCTTTTGTTGTTGTTTGTTAAGAAAATTGTTTAGTTTGATAATTACCTGTGTATTTTGATTTCCTTTCGTTTGGGTGAAGAAACATAATGGTGTTTCTTAACCTGCCTCTCTTTCATAACTCTCGAAACGCTTTAAACGGACAAAGCCTCTCCTCATATGCATACAATAAGATGGAGTCACTTAAAAACCTGTAATCGTGTCATACTCTCCCTCGATCTAGTTTTCAGTCATATTACATGGTAGTGTCTGGGCAGCAAATGAGTATTAATGAGATTGAAGTTGTTATGTGGTAATGTGGTTCAAATATCAAGTTCGTGTGTTGACTGCAATTGTAAGGAGTAAAGAGCGTGATCAGAGCAAGGTAATGGTGACGATGATGGAGGTGGTGGTGATGGTGGTGGTGGTGGTGGTGGTGGTGGTGGTGATGGTGGTGGAGGGTGATGATGATAATAATAATGATGAGGATGATATATAGATAGATAGATAGATAGATATATAGAGAGAGATAATCATGCATGCTTTGTTCGTAGCCACTTCTAGTTAAATGTAGAAAATATATAAATTTTAACACACACACACACACACACACACACACACACACACACACACACACACACACACACACACACACACACACACACACACACACACACACCCACAGCCCCGTCTCATCCAGTAATTGCCTCGCCTGTCGTCCTCGCCTCGTCCTCACCGCATTACCACTCCTGTCACGTCTCACCGTTTTGTTCCAGCGGTGTTTTGTTTTTTTTGCCTTTTTCTTTCTCTCTGATACTCGGCCTGTCCTACCACCCAACCATCTACACACACACACACACACACACACACACACACACACACACACACACACACACACACACACACACACACACATACACACACACACACATACACACTCGCCTCGTGCATTTTAATTTCAGTTTCACGCACTTCTCTAACATTTTCCTCGGGGACTCAACAGCGGCCGGGTACAGTTCCCGCCTCAGTACAAATGGAGTTGTGAAATAAGTACTCGTTTACGGTTCACGATACTGCTCGAGTTAGTCCTGAAAAAAGTACATACATTCCCAATTCGTTCTACCAAGTTTTTAAGCGTTTTCAGCATTTATTTTTCTCTTTTCTCTCTCTCTTTTTCCTCTTCTCTCATCTAGCCTATCTCTTCAACGTGTATGGAGTGCAGAGTAGTTAAATGAAACAGCCTAACAAAGACCTATAGTTGTATTGATATTTGTAATCCTTTGTAATCCCTTTGTAATCTTCTCAATCTCATTGCAGCTTTCAGATTTCTTTTTTTTATTCTAGTACTTATCATTTCGTCTTTGTCTCCCTTACACAAACACTCTGTCCTCTTCTTCTCAGACTCAATGCTGCTTCATTTTTCTTGTGTCTCCTTCATGTTACCTCTGCTTGCCCACAGATCCTTCCTTCCTCATCTCCTCAGTCTTATGTCCAACACAGCTCTCTTTTTTTATTTTTTTTACCTTTTTTCCCATGCCTTCTCTGCCACCCCCATCCCCCTCCCCCTCTGTGTTACCCCTGAAGACATGCCACCATCCTCTCTGTCAAGTCGCGGAGGGATAAAAAAGCGAAGAAAATACCGGACTGTTTGGAGGGGGTGAGATACAGATCAGAGCCACTGGGTACCCTTGTTGTCTCTCTGTGTCAATTTCCAGAGTCATTTATCAACTAATGAAGAAAATGGATGGTGTGGTGAGGACAATATCTCTGCTTTCCATCCTGGGAGAGCAGCGGGAGGCGAGGGAGAGGAGCGTCTCGTCAGGAACTTAAGAAATATGCTCCTGATCTTCACTTATGTGGAACTGCTGGTGCGGGAATTTAGACCGAGACCTAGAATTTCAGGAATATGAGAGAGAGAGAGAGAGAGAGAGAGAGAGAGAGAGAGAGAGAGAGAGAGAGAGAGAGAGAGAGAGAGAGAGAGAGAGAGAGAGAGAGAGAGAGAGAGAGAGAAAAAAAAATGTTAAGATAAACTTCACTATCACTAAAACTGTCGAAATGAGAAACATTGCTTGCTCTAAAATGTGTTTTTAAAAAATTGGTACATATAATTTTTGAGAAGAACTATATTTCCGACAAAAAATGAAGAGAAATTCACACACCTTGTCTTAAAATATTATTGGGTATATAACATTTTTTTTTTCCCAGTTGAGTAGTTATCCACTGTTAGGTTGAGCTACACTGTAATCACCTCACCTTCCCATGATAGGAAGATATATACACACATCCTCAATAAAAATAAAAAAGTATATATAAAACAAAGTCCAGAGAATTGTCAGATGAAAATATATTGCAGTGTTGATAAGTCAGCTAAAGTCTGAAGTTAAAACCCTAATTGCAAGTCTATATCGTGATTGATCTCTGCAATCAACAGCAGTCTTGCCACTTTTAACTTTTCTTTACTGAGAGTGTATAAACTTTGAACTGATTAAGGCCGATGAAAAACGACTCTTTGGGATTTAATAATTTGCCTGTGGGATCGAACCGCGTCTTGTATGCGATGATGCCTGGGAATAAATACACCAAAACGGATTAGAAGTGATGATACAGCATCGACTTAAAACAGAAGTGGTCCATGAAAGAAAGGGTTCGCGAATATTTATGAGCGATGCCTTGAGGTTCTGTCCGGTTCATTGGATGGATAGCGAAGGTAAAGGAGGAGGAGAAGACGAGAAAAAAGAACAACAAAACACAATTCTTAAATATCATGAAGAAGATTCTTTTAAAACAACAACCTTTTAATTAACCTAATGTTATGTCGATCTAAACCACAATTTATAATACTCACACGGTCACTAAGGCTGCGTGAGGCCAAACAAAGGCTTAAAAAGGCTTAAAGAAAAAGGCACAAAACTAAAAAAAGGAACAAAAAGTAGCAGAAGCGTTTTTGGAGTGAGATGTGGTTGTGTTGCTTCACTGACACGCTACTTCTTCCGATAGCCGCGGTGAGTGTGTTTATATATTCCGAGTAAGTGTTGTGTTCCAGCGGGAGATAACCACGTAAGTCAAGGGGGGGGGGAGGGGCGTTGGCAGGGACTCGCCGTCACGATAACATTCTCTTTCGTAATCTGCTTAGTTAAGGGTTCAGTGTAGACAGATATTCATGGCGATGTGAAGCCACTGTCAAAACTCGCCTGTGAAAGGTAAACAGTGGTGATCCCTCAAGCTTAATTAGTGACTTCAATGGCCGCCTGATTCTACCAAATTAATGACGAGAATTAATGAACACCTTTGAAATTGACCTTTGATGGGAGAGAAGATGACTCGCGAGGGAGGACCTGGTATAGAAAAATTTCTTAATTGAGATGATTTGGGGAGATAAATGAGGCTCGCTGGAGATTCATTTGGAGGTGAAAGTCACCGGACGAGGCGGAGAGAGAAGGGGGAGCAGCCACATCATTTGTTATACCATGCGATGGGCCTGTTGTTGGCTCTTCAACGCTAATTGATGAAGTGTTCCCAGAGCAGCTTACGGCACCTCCATTAACCATTAACTTGCCCGTCCGAGGAATTAAGGGTCGCCGCATCGAAGGACGGAGAGACCCGAGAGGATTTTTATTCTGCTAATCAGGTTTTTCTACCATTATACCCGCAGGTGTCGCTAGGTGCACAGGTATGTCAGGCTCTAGGAAGGTGCTCAGAGATATTTGATTTCCAAATTTCTGCAAAGAAGTAAATATTCAGAGAAACTGAACCAACAAAAGATTATTCAATGTGTGCAAAGTAACATTTTTCTTTCAAACGATGATCAGATCATATCTGATATCTTTTTGCAAGTTGTCAAGAAAGTTTATATAAATTCCAAATTGAGTTTTGTGACCCCAAGCACGTGTTCTTCAAGACAGGTAAAGTACATGGAAGCACCACATCACACATATGAATGTGATGGGATTTGAAAACATTGTTATGAACATAGACATCCATTCACTTTATTATTGATTAAAGTTTTTTTCGCAGAAGTAATAAGTGTTATTATAATTGTCGTTATCATCATCATCATTAACAGCAGCAACTAAACAGAGATCTCCCAACTTTCTTCAAGCGTCAAAATACTGTGCCAAATAACTTGTAATGTTGACTAGAGTTAAATAAGTCATTTTTACTGGAATACGTTTCTTGGACGCCCTAAGGTAGCACCACTCACGCACACCTTCATTGAGCGCCACGCGAGGTGAAGAAGCGTGTCCTCCTTTCCTCCAACACCACTTCTTCCCATCCCGAGGTGGTGCAAGGGTGGTAGCGGCGTGCGGTGTCCTGTGGGTGTGAGGACCGCGTCGGCAGAGTCATGATCGTGACCAGGGGGAGACGTGGGCCTTTGTTGCTCGACGAGGCGACGCTCACTGTATGCCGCTAAGTAAGAAAACGATAGAGAGAAGCAGCTTGTCTTGTAAATTTAATCAGGAAATTGGATCCAGGTACTTTCAGAGTTTTGCCAAGTCACACTTCAATAGAAATGTAGTAAGAAATATAAAGGTTGCTGATATGAAACGTTATTTTCCTATGAGAGGAAAATAAACCTCGTCTCGTGTGCCAAATGATTAATTTTTTTTCTCCATCACCAACGACTCTTTCATCAGGTTTCAGTGTTGGTCAGCAACAACAATACTACCAAATGTTGTGTTGGTTACTCTATAGTACCACTGATTGAAAAAATAGTCATTACAGACCAGCTTAATAAAGAGAGAGAGAGAAAAAAGAAAAAAACCCTGCCCAACAGCATAGTCGTCTGTGTCTGAGTGAGTGGTGCGGTGCGGTGGAGGTGGCGGTATGGCGGACGACCCTCAGTGACTACCTACATAATGGCCTCATGACTTTCATTGAGGAAGAGAATCATCCCCAGCTCACGAGGCCCTTGATTGGTCGGTTAATCTGGAGGATGAAGCAAGCTAATAAAAATGATGTCCTGATAGGAAGGGCAGGTTGTCTGGGGCACACCGAGGCTCCTCCAAGCACTATTGAAATCAGTTAATGCCGTCACCCTCCACGACAAGATTACATGAAGCCCTGCGAGAATACACTTGGCCCAGAGCACCCCCACTATGATTTCCAGTTCAGTATACCAGGTAATACTTGTGTCTAATATGTAGTTTCCACCTGTATTCCCTTGGTCTTGTAACGGAGACGCAAAGAAAATAGAAAGAAAACTCGCGGACAGACGTTCTGAAGATGTTTTCATTAATTATTGTTAAGGAGTGAGGCTTCAGATGACACTGATACCCTTGCAGTTTATATAATCCGGTGACGGCCTGCCCGTGATTGATGAAACATTCAGCTTGACGCCATAAGCGGATTATCGAGGCGTTCAACTTTCAGCAGCGGCCGGATCACACGTCTCCTGCGCCACTAATTATAAAATCCCGATCCCAGTCCCCGATTGCTCGCTTTCCTCCGTACCTTGAGGGCAGCGACTTCGACTTCTTCTCCCCGCCTGTTGACGCCCCTCCCCCCTCCCTCCACCATCACTGCCACTAGGCCTACCATCGTCAGAAAGTCCTCTCGTCTATAAGTCCCTTTGGCTCCCTTGCATATCCCTTATACAAGTCAGCAATCTTAAGTCTTTCCCTCCTCACACGTCTCCGTCTTTGTAGTCCCAATTCCTGTGTTTCAGTAAGGATTTCAGTTTGTTCCCGTGCAGTTCATCATCTGTTGAAAGCCAATGCACAAAGGAAATAATATTGATTTGATTTTTCCACAAGCACCAACAACATTATTCAAATTTTCTCAACACTGTGTTGGACCATAATGCTGGAACGTAATACTTAATGATTTAAAGACAATCTCAAATTTCAATACATTATAAAGTTTAAATTAAAAGGTATTTATATAGTTGTTAAAGTCAAAATAGCAGGGAACAACATTTTTTTTTATAATGAAGTAACAATATTTTGTACTTTGTGATTTTTCATAGCTTGTGTATAAGGAAAAAGGCTATTTCTTAAAAAATGTATTATATTAAGGAACATTTAGGAAATAATTTGTTAATATATTGCCGTTTTCGATATATTTTCATAACTAAGTTATTTTTCTGTTCACGAAGGAGCAGATGCTCAGCGGACTAATGCCTTAAACCAATATTGTGAATATTTATTATGAATTATGTTAACTTGTAACATTCTGACAATAAACACAATCAATCAATTTACCTTCAGCTTCCCTACAGGCGAGAACATTCCTCCAACATCTATTTTCTCCCAGTGTTCCATCTATCTTATGCTGCAGCATGGTCCCAATCTTTATAATGCCACTATTATACTCCAACACTTACTTAATGTCGCCTACTTTAACAGACTCAGAATTTTGTCAAGTCGTCCTATTTATGTTTCATCACACTGATGTTCCTCCTTAAACGCCTCCTACACTACCACCTTTCAGCTCGGCGCAGTACCCTTTGACAGGACTCAGTGCACATGTTTACACACTCACCTGTGCTCGGGCCTCGCTGACGCATCCATGGCCCGTCAGTTTTATCGAGCCCATTATGCTCCATCACTCACTCCTGCTCATTCCACGCCGCCTCCCTCACACCTGCGCCACCTGACGCTCCTCCTTAGGCATAGAGTGGATCGTTGATGGTGTGAGTTACGATGATAATGTATTCTGTCACAACCTGAGTGGTGCCCTGATATGAATTTTTTCCCTTTGTTCGGGCGTCATATTATTCTCCGGCAGGTTGGACCGTTGTGTAAACCCTTGCTGCTGCTGCTGCTGCTGCTATTTCCGTTTTGATTAATTGTTAGTGACTTGCTTCTATTTTCGTTTGATTATGTGGTACTTGTTCATTGGATTAATTCTTCATTGTTTCCATATTACTTTCAGTGTTTTCATTATGGAATAAAAGTCAACAAATCTGCATGACCTTCTCTGTGTGTGTCGTCCGTGCCTTGCATTGCGATATCTCGTGGCTGTGGAGTTATCAAGAACAACATTTCAAGTGTTTGTGATTCTTGTTAACTGCAAAAGGCACTGGGATTGGAGCAAGCTGTCTCGAGTTAAACATTGACTGAAAAACTTGTGATAGCACGTTAAGTGTGCGAAGAATACCGTGTCGAGTAAGAGAAGCAGGTGTGGTTGACTCATTTACGCAGTTGGTAACATAAAACACAAACACAAATATAATAATGACTCGAGAGGATTAAGAATAGTCATTTACGTAATCTAATACGTAGAGATCTTGTATGGCATCGAGGGTGGCATTGATCATCTTGGTGTGAGATGCCCATGAGTGGCCCTGAGAACAAGTCAACATATTCCCCATGAGCTGCGGTTACTTGTACAAACACCCCACGCGGCTCCCGCTGGTGGTCGCTTCACAAGATGCAAGTTGAGCAGTTGTCTTTGTATCTAAGTCACAGCAACGGCATCCACGGCACAAATACCCTGACTAACTACTGGTTCTCGCACACTCGGCTGTTAGTTCTTCCATGCACCTCCTTGTCTCGCCTTCCGTCGTCATCCTGTGTCAGTACACTTGAGGTCGTCGTCTTCGTATGAGTAGTGAGTTGTCAAGCCGTGGTCGTCCTGTATAAGCACATCCTCAGGTAATCGCGGTGGTCCTGTTTTTTAGGTGGTACTGCCGGCGAGCGCGACGCGATTGTCCTCTTGCCAAGGTCGGGGCGTAGTGAGATCCGGCGGGCGGCTGATGCGTCCAGATAGCGTGAGATTAATGGTCGCTCAAAACAGTGCGGTCACAACTGTCGCAGCATTAACATGACTATTGGCCGCCTGAACACTGCTGCCGCGCCTCGCTCTACCCCGCCACAATCATTCTCCTTCGTAAAAACATATTAACCGCCCCGACAAAGAGAGAGAGAGAGAGAGAGAGAGAGAGAGAGAGAGAGAGAGAGAGAGAGAGAGAGAGAGAGAGAGAGAAAAAAAAATAGTAGTAGTCGGACACAAACCCGGTTTTCCAGCGATACGCGGCTGTTCCATTGTTCCTTCCCGAGAAATGCGATTAAGGTGGAGGAGAAGGAAAGAAGATAAGTGCCTGGAGGAGAGGGAGGGGGGGGACAACCAACCAACTTCCTGACGGGGGAGGATGGGGAAGCAGGGCGCTCTAACCCACCACCACCACCACCACTACTATTCCCACTTCATTGATGCAAGGGGAGTCACCGGGTGCACCCACCCACACACTTTTTCTGGGTATTTCGTGGTTGCTTCTGAATTTAAATGAGTTTCGTAGTGATAAAAAGGAAATTTAGCAGGTTATTCAGAGAGAGAGAGAGAGAGAGAGAGAGAGAGAGAGAGAGAGAGAGAGAGAGAGAGAGAGAGAGAGAGAGAGAGAGAGAGAGAGAGAGAGATGGGTACGTAAACCTCTTTAATACAAAAACAATTCGCCATTCCTTCTTTATTTGGTCTTCGTAGAGAAAAAATAACATGCTTTTATTTCCCACCATCATCACCTACACCGAGCACCTCGTTCACCTGGGCGGGCGGGCGGGCGCGCGGCATCACGGGTAACGGCAGCGCGAAAAAATAAGAAATAAAACCCACAAAAAGAGCTCTCCCGCCTGCACCTGCGCGTCTGACAAAACAATCAAGGCAGCGAGGAAGAGTGAAGAGTGTGGGCGTGGCGGGGCCGAGGGCGTGGGCGTGGGGATAAACAGAGTCAGGGCGTGTTAACAAGGGGTTATGAGGGTAGGGGGCGTACCATCAAGCCCGCCGCGGCCCGCACCCTCGCCCCTGCCAGCCCGCTACACCTCGGCCTCTTAATCTGTACTCCAGGGCCAAGTATCACTGCTTCACGGCTAAGAACGCGCACTTGAGGGTCCAAGCATCGATGCTTCAAGGGAGAGAAAGAACGCTGAAGAGGCAGCTTGTGAGTGAAGACCAGGCAGGCGGCACACTCGGTGAGGGGAGTGAGGGAGTGAGGGAGTGAGGCCCCGCAGCTCACTTGTCCCGGAAAATATCGTCTTTCACCCCTAAGAGGATTATGCAATGGCCATATTTAGACGCACAATTGGATTATTATTGTTATCCTTATTATCATTGTTTATGTTATTATAATATTTTGTTATTATTATCATTATTTTGGACCCTGTTGTAGATACGACCCCCCCGCCATCAGTCCCATTTGCATGAGTGACCTAACGGGCTGTGTTTGGGTGGGGTGTACTTCTCTGGGTGGCTAGGGGCTAAGTGAGGGAAGTGTATATGCGTGGGGGATAACAGCCTGGTATATAGATAGACAACATATTATTATCATTGTTATTATCATTATTATCATTATTATTATTATTATTATTATTATTATTATTATTATTATTATTATTATTATTATTATTATTATAATTATCATTTTATGAATATTATTATCATTATCATTATAAGTATTATCATTCTAATCATTGTTGTTTTGGTTTTGTGTTTTGCTGTTGTAGTTCGTTTAGTGAAGCATAACTACGTCGTTGTTGACCGTGACGTTCTTTCCCCATATTATCTACTTCTCATATTTCTCATCCAACACTGCATCGAAGAAAAACGAAGATAACTTTAAAACAAGCATTAATACATGATCTTATAGTATGACATCGACGGAGGGAGGACGGTCAGACGGACGGTAGGGAGGGAGGGAAGGAGGGAGGGAGGTGGGTGAGTCAGGGCTGCCTACAAGCACTGCACAGTACACCGGCGGGTCCCTGCAGGCTTCGCGAGGACAACAACCCCGTGCCCGGAGCGATGCATGGCTGCGAACACTTGTATATATCAACCCACCGTGGACCATTAACTTCGTGGCTGATTTAGAACCCGAATGTAGCGTCGTAGGAAATGTTCTGTTCCTACACTTGCTTGGTAGTTTTGGTGTTATAATATAGGCAGTTCTTCAGAAAATTGACCTGAATCGGTTGGTTTTATGGAGTTCTTGGGAGTTTCAGTAGAGCTAATTAGAATATAATGAAAAGTTTGACCATTTCTCTTGGGTTTTAATAGTGGTGTAGTTCATGGGTATTGTATGTTTATTATTGACATCTACTAAGCCTGGCTGGTGGTATTTTTCTAGTACTAAGATGCAAGTTCCGTTAAAGTAATCCATTCTCAAGAACTGTCAAAATCTTTAATAGTTATGTATGTGAATAATATGCGATTGTATTTACATTTATAACTTGACTGGTGATTCTTTGTGGTTCTGATCGCAAATTA
Organism: Metacarcinus magister; assembly: GCA_029783475.1. Classification (NCBI taxonomy): domain Eukaryota; kingdom Metazoa; phylum Arthropoda; class Malacostraca; order Decapoda; family Cancridae; genus Metacarcinus; species Metacarcinus magister. The sequence continues at coordinate 6,086,691 of JAPQNM010000043.1, read as the reverse complement.
AATAAAAGAGAATTCATTGCTAAGAATATTTAAACCTGTGTATGTTTATGTGATCTGTAATGGTTGAATACGTGAATATGGTACGTTTTTTATGTACTGTACGTCCAACTAGAGAACGTTTGGGTTTCTAGAAGTTCCGTCGATAAACCAAGGGTCACCATGTACTCTCTGGTATCTAAATGGACGCCAGTTTTCTTTTTACGTATCGGTTTTCTTTGTGTATTGTTGACATTGCTCCCTACTATTGCAAAGCGTCACGATGTCAATCACTGTTACTAAAGCTGAGAGTTGTATCATCAGTCTGTGTGCTACTATATTAGGGAGGGTTATGGAGCTGAATTTGCCAGTGGAGTGTAATTTCATGCTTGTTATCAATGAGCAATTATTTTCACTATTATTTCCGTATTCATTTGTTCATTTATTTCCTTACGTGTTGTTGTTGTTGTTGTTATTATTGTTATTATTATTATTATTATTATTATTATTATTATTATTATTATTATTATTATTACTATTATTATTATTATTATTATTATCATTATTATTATTATTACTGTTTTTCCTGAAATGGATATAGTTATTATTGTAGTCACTCTTCTATTTTCTATATTTGTTTTCTGTATCCTGTGTGTGTGCGTGTGCGTGTGGCAGTGATGGTGGTACGGTGCGGTGCGGGTTTTGTAGGCAGCGTGGTTATAATGCAGCTTGAGTACATGATTGTCTAGACCACTTGTGAACATAGATGACACAGGTGATGAAAGGAGGAGGAGGACGTGTGTGTGTCTGTGTCTGTGTCTGTGTCTGTGTCTGTGTCTGTGTCTGTGTCTGTGTCTGTGTGTCTGGGTGTGTGTGTGTCTGTGATGAATAATGGACTTGGATGGGAGACGCAGCATGACACAGGGAATATGAGAGCTCAGGCGAGTGTGACAATAACATAGAAGAGGAATAAATCTTCTTTTATCACACATTGCCTTCAGCTGTGTTTTTATTTATTTTTTATTTTTTATTTCTTCGTCCTCAATATTTCCTCTAGTCTCCGCGTGTCCCCTATTCCATTTACAGTCCACGGAAAGGGAGAGAACAACGGAGAGAGAGAGAGAGAGAGAGAGAGAGAGAGAGAGAGAGAGAGAGAGAGAGAGAGAGAGAGAGAGAGAGAGAGAGAGACTGAGTTCCTGCCCCCCATCTCTCCCCCCTTTTCCCACACACCTCGATAATTTCACCCGCATCAGGTTACACGAGAAACTTGTTACCTTGACGGCTGTGTGATTGGGCCAGAAAAGTGGAGGCCATTATACCACCCAGTTGTTATGTGCCGCACGCCACCCACACAGGACTCACACACTCCTACAACGCACGCACCTTAGGACCTCTCTCTCCCTCTCCCTCTCTCTCTCCCTCTCTCACCCAAGGGCTTGCACATACCACACCCATCGCCACTCACACTCAGGGCCTCTCACTCACTCAACGTTTCTTTAAAGACAACTCAGATTATCATAGTTGTTAGGAGCACGAGCACTCACAAGGTAGTTTAAGGTGTGGTAGAGTACAATGGGGTTTTTTCTCTCAACTCTTTCTGTAATAATGTTTAATCTCAGGGTAAGGCGTAATTTTGCATCTCTTGTTATCTCTTGTTATCTTTTTACCGCTGTATTCATGGTTACTTTTCTCTTCACCTTGTTTACTGCATGCACGCTTCTCTCCTTCTATGGTCTCGCTGCACAAAAGTTTCTAGTTATTCATGCTTTCATTTTTATTAATACAAGAATTAATCAGTATTTTCATTCATTTGTCCTTATTTATTGTAATATTCCGCATGATTATTTTTTTTTGCTCTTCCTATGACTTTGGACTTCAATCAAAATACTTCATGACCAAACCTCTGTTGGAACTCTCATGCTTTATGTTTTTTTTTAGAGAGAGAAGCAGAAATCCGTAGTTTTACTCAAATTTTTGGTTCATAGCCTTTACCAATATCCTTTATCATCTAAAAAATAAAGCGTAGATATTGAAACAAAGAAAATTGAACCCGCTCACTCAAGAGTACCTCACGCGTGTTTCATGTAGGATCTCAAGCTCATCACACAGCAAGGACTTCTCACATTCACGTTACACACACTATCATCCATCACCTCACACCCACACACAACGTGCTGCTCACTCACCAGGGGCTCCTCATCACCAGAACGTCGTGCATCACCTCATCACTCATCACCACTCACCACTAAGAGGTTCCTATATTCCTTACCCAGAGTTTTTCGTAATGACAACGCGTCCATGGCAAGACCTAAGTACCACACATCTGCAATACACGCCTCCTGGAACACTTACACACACACACACGCACACACATACGCACACACAACTCCAGAGACCCTTACACCTCCCATCAGCCAATCACCTAACGCCCCTCCCCTACCACCATCCATCCTTCCTTTATCCAATATGAACTTTGGCCCAACACAAGGTTACAAGCAAAAATAAGACTAGCTGGGAATGACGTAACTCCTCTTAAAGTGATAGTACCAGTCAGTAACCTGAGTCCGAATGTTATTGTAGTTTGAGTCCGTAAACTGACTCATTCTTGGCCAAGGTTAAGATGTGGAAGGCAGGTGAGGGAAGGTAGATTTTCAGGGCAGATGTCTGTTTGGTGCAGAAAATTTGGAGAACGTATAAAGGGATGTTTTGGACTCACAGACAATTATTTGCTCCAGGTTAAAGACTCTTAAGCTGACTTAATAAAGTAGGATGTTGATGAAAGCTGCAGTAAGCCACAATTTAACGAATGTGCCACAAAAATAATATGGATGACAATTTCAGTCACATCATAAAAAACAAAAGGTAGGATGAAGATGAAAGCTGCAGTAAGCCACAATTTAACGAATGTGCCATTAGTTAAATTGTGGCTTACTGCAGCTTTCATCTTCATCCTACCTTTTGTTTTTTATGATGTGACTGAAATTGTCATCCATATTATTTTTGTGGTCTTTTTATGAGGGATGTTGATTGCCGGGAGTTCTCACACACCTGCACCGCCGTGGCAGCGAAGGTAGAAACAAGTGTTAACGTGAGAGGCAGTGTCGTGACTCCAACAAAGTCAAACACGTGTTGAGCATAAAATTTGTACAATACCCTGTGTTCAGTGCATCACAAGTGCCGCGCTGCTGCTGAGAAAGACCAACAGCTGAATATTCTATGTGACCACTACACGCTGCTGCATTACAGACAGACGGAAAGAAAAAAGGCAAAAGCATGAAAAGACAAAATCCTGTGATGTTTAACAAAGACATATCCTTCTATGCCTATGTTGTTCAGTATATTTTTTGTGTGTAACAGGAAAGAGAGAGTCTCCATCAAGGATCATGACCATCAGTGACGCTGATGCTCCAGCCGGAATATGCCAATGTAGTGTATTACCGCCTCTTTCAATAGCATCGAGGGGACGTTGTACAAATAGCTTAGGGAAATGCGCACAGTACCGTACAACAAACCACAATTGTGCAAAAAGAAGAAAGATTTTTAAATATATAAATAAAAACTTCGCAGACTCATACAATCATCTTTGGTTTGTAACTGTATCATATTAAATTTTTGTGTATGTGTGTTTGTTGTACTGAGGAAATTAAATAATTTATCTTCAGGACCTCTCAGGATGCCTATGTCTCTCACGTGATGCTTATTGTCACAGCACTTTTTGTATGTGTGTTTTCCATCTCTACGTGCGTCAATCTAAAAGTTATCAGTACATAGCCAGGTGATTAGCTCCGTCATTTTTATCATACTTATTCATGCCCTTGCTGCCACTACATCCAAGTTGCCGTGCCTTGGAAATTCCTATTAGGCTTAGTTTTCCTTCCTCTCATCTCTCTCTCTCTCTCTCTCTCTCTCTCTCTCTCTCTCTCTCTCTCTCTCTCTCTCTCTCTCTCTCTCTCTCTCTCTCTCTCTCTCTCTCTCTCTCTCTCTCTCTCTCTCTCTCTCTTTTTCTCTTTTTTTCCTTTTCTCTTGCTCTTCTTCTCTTTCTCTTTCTCTCTCCGTGCGTCCATAACTCTCTGCCCCGTCGTTCACGTGTTCAGGATGTCGTGAACCTCGCCGGCAGAGTGCGCGCGACACGATCCAGATTGTCACTGTGTGTTGGCTGTGGCAGTGAGACGCGGACACTCAATACCGTAGACTTTATTAGGGTTCAGCATTTTCTCTCTCTCTCTCTCTCTCTCTCTCTCTCTCTCTCTCTCTCTCTCTCTCTCTCTCTCTCTCTCTCTCTCTCTCTCTCTCTCTCTCTCTCTCTCCTCTCTCTCTCTCTCTCTCTCTCTCTCTCTCTCTCTCTCTCTCTCTCTCTCTCTCTCTCTCTCTCTCTCTCTCTCTCTCTCTCTCTCTCTCTCTCTCTCTCTCTCTCTCTCTCTCTCTCTCTCTCTCTCTCTCTCTCTCTCTCTCTCTCTCTCGTAAAATTTAATCATTGGTGTTGCGTGTTGGATGGTGTTGAAGGTGACAGTTGCAATAACAACAGTAGTAATAATAATGATGATGATGTTGATAATAATAATGAAAAATAATAAAATGAGTTATAATAATGATAATAAAACAATGATAGTTTTGATAATGATAATAAAAATAATAATAATAAATAACACTAAATGTTTATCATATTATTATTCATTATCTCTTACCATCTTCATTATTATAATTATTATTTTAATTTATGGAAACCAATGGAAGTTCTGATATTGCCGAAAATTGCACAAGGCCATAAAAAAGAATTCCTGAATATTTTAAATGCTTCTGTTTTGCTCATTAAATTATATGATTGATTATTGATTCTACAAAAAAAAGATAATGTGGATATAAATACAAGTATTAATAAATACATTTTATGAACTAATTGATGTACGTACATAATTTTTTTGGTTGCGTTGATAATAGTGATGATGTGGTGGTGGCGTCGGGGGTTGTTGATGAGGATGATGATGATGATGATGATAATGATAATTTTGTTAAAGGTAGTTAGTTGTATTTGCAGTAGTGATGGTGGTGGTGGTGGTTGAGGCTGTGTCATTTCTATTGGTGGTGATGGTAATGTGAATGGTGGTGATGGTGGTTGTGGTGGTGGTGGATGTGGGTGGGTGGATAAAACAAGGTGGAGACGGAGACTAACATTTTATTGTCAAGCACAGTTGGGTGTCGCTCCAGCTGTTCACGGTACTGGCACAAAAAAAATGTTCGACTATGTAAAACAAATAAACTTCATACATACATTATTTACATATAAATTATTTGATGATATTTACAGATATATACAAAATATGGCACACATAGGAACTTTAGGGAGGGCGTCGGGGCCTCTATAATATATAAAGGGGGAGGAAAACTCTTCTAGGACACAAGACGAGACAGAGATAACAAGGAATAGTAAGTAAGTGTTTGGTGCTTGACGAGGGACGCAAGTTGTGCTACAGATCAATATGACCCACGCGAGGCGGCTCCGCGGCTGCCGCAAACCATATAACACAGAGCGAGAAAAAAATCACATAGTGGAAGAGCATTTCTGCTTCTAACAACGACTGGATCGCAGCTAACAAGATAAACACACAGGAATTGTACTTGTTTATGCACAATGCTGGTGACTCCTCCGGGCAGCTACACCGACGGACACAGCAGTGGATGGCCGGTTCATAGCAGGGTGCTCGGGGATGTTGTACCGGGACGTGGGGAGGGGACGAGATGGTGGTCCTGGCCTCGACTACGACAGAGGAACGCTCCTTTGCACCTGAGCAGCGTCAGGAGGTGTCAGGATGCGTAACGTGGACGTGATGAAAAGGACGCAATGACGGAGACCTTAGCATCTTCCCGCTGGCGTCGTCGTCAGGAGCGGCGGGTTGGTCATCGTGCTGGGTGGGCGACGAGGGAGGAAGACGAGGGTGTGGGAGCACATGGGTGAGCTAGTGAGCTTCAGCCTCGTTCTCCACATCGAGTTCTTCTTCCTCGTGTTCCAAAACAAGGCCCTCGTCCTCGCCCTGCTTGTTCTCTGACTTGTTCTCGCCGCCCTCTTCCTCCTGCTGCTGGCGTTTGTGCTTGGTTCGTCGATTTTGAAACCAAACTTTGACCTGTTGGAAGAAAAGAGGAAAATATTGTAAAAACAAATTTTCGAATTCACTCTACGTACATTAGCTAATTTGTCAACGCTGCCTTGCACAGTGTAGCGTTCGGGAAAATAAGGCTCACAACCCGAATGATTTTGTAACTTTTTGATATCACGAAAGATACTGCAGTAACATTATCGTAATTTCAGGGTTTAATTAAGTCATCTGTAAAAAATAGAAATTGTTAGTGAAAATGATCAATTATCACTAATTGTCGTTGTGTAGCGTGGCAGCGGCGGACACGCGCCCCTACCACTGGACAAGGGAACTCAGGAAGTGGAGGGGAGGCGAACGATGGCAAGGGACCAAGGAAACAAGGGAAGAGTCCTCTCTCCCTACGCCGGATATGGCATGTCACGGGCGGGAGGCCGAGTTGGGAAGCCTATCCTCCACTTAGTTGTGGACCCGCGGCGCTGCTCCCTCCCTCCCCCTACCTCCCTTCAACTCCATTGTTTGGAAGCGAGGATGAAATTGAACTAAAGTAAACATTTTGAAATTGAGTTCATTGTAGCGAAACTTATGACAAACATTATATTCTCTAATAGAATGATGGCGAAGACGAGACGCCACGCATGTTGCCAGACGCTAACTCCAAGACTGTTATGTATATACTGTATACTTCCATCACACGAATGTTTCACCGTGTTAGAGTAAGAGCTTCGTCATGGTACCCAATTTTATGTAATCAAGGGACGTGCTGTTACTCTTGCCAGTCAGGGACGCGAACGACGGTGATGCCAACACGAAAAGTGTCCAAGGTGCATTGATTTAGTGATCAGAGACTACTTGGAAAAAAAAAAATTACAAACATTGAAGGAAAACAATTAAGGAAGCGTCAGAAATACATCATTATTTCTGTGTGTGTGTGTGTATGTGAGAGAGAGAGAGAGAGAGAGAGAGAGAGAGAGAGAGAGAGAGAGAGAGAGAGAGAGAGAGAGAGAGAGGAGGAGAGAGAGAGAGAGAGAGAGAGAGAGAGAGAGAGAGAGAGAGCAAGAGGGGGGCGGCGTCCATCAGAGCTAGCTTTCCCTAGTTCCGCCCCGTCAACCAACTCTATTAAGTCACCCGATTAAACCGATTTTACGCACAATTACCCTCTGTTGCCAGCAATATGTTGGGTTTCGGCGCCAGACTAAGGAGGGAGCGATGAGAGGGGAAAGGAGGGAGGAAGAGGGACGGAGAAAGGGGGAAAGGGGACAGGGAAAGTAGTACAGATAGAGAAGGAAAGAGGAGATGAGGGGAGGCCTTTGGGGGAATGGATGGTATTGAGAGAGAAAGGGAAACTGGAATGATGGTGGGAAGGAATAATAGAATGAATGTACTCGGGAAGTGCAGAGTAGGAAGTAGTAGGGTGAGGGGAGGGGAGAGGGGAGAAGATGTGCGTATAAGGGGTAGTGAGGAAAAGGAGGGAGACAATGTGAGAAGGAAAGAAAGAGGGAGAGAAGGAGGAAAGGGGGATAAGGAAGAGGGCGAGGGAGTTAAGTAAAAGTAATGTCGTTTTCCAAGAAGAACACCAAGGAAAATATGTATTCATTCCTGTAGGTAAGAAGGTGACCTGACGGTGCAAATTAGTGTGAAGGAAACAATTAAATGAGCAAATAAACAGGAAACAGTAAACGTGTGCATGATGATGATGAGGAGGAGGAGGAAAAAAAAAGGAGGAAAAGAAAGTAGTAAAGAGGAGACTTAAGGAAATTAGCTATTAAACCCATTACAACAGAGACAGATATATAAAAAAAAAGAATAATTTAGTCGTTACATGCAGGAAGAAAACGTAAGATAGAGTATGATTAAGTAGATATGCATTAGGATGATGTTATCTTTATTATTATTATTATTATTACTATTGTTATTATCAGCAGTTGTAGTAATAGTAGCAGTAGCAGTAGTAGTAAAAGTAGTAGTAAAGTTCCCACATCGAAAATATTCCACGAAACTAAGGGTAAAATAGAAAGATGAATACATGAATAGATAGCTACATAAACAGACAATGAGGATAGATAACAATTCATGAAAACAGTCACGTAAGCTGAACTAACGAATATCAATAAGAAATCCAAACATCAAAGTACTAGAAAGTGTAGTTGATTAGCAGAGTACAAACCACCTTAAATAATTTTCCTTATCCTGCTTCCTGCTCATCCTCACTCCTTCCCTCTGAGCCACACCTGTCCAGCCACACCCTCCTCTTACTGAACCACACCCTCTCTGCATGTCTGTCTTTCTATCTGTATATCTATGTCTGTCTATCTACACCTCTTCCTCATATACATACACATACATGCCTGCTTCCTGTTCTTCCACATTCCACAGGTAGGATGCAACATCGAGCCACACTATTAATACCTGCACGTGTATGAAGCAAGAGTCACCATAAATTGTTGAGTCTGGGCAAGTGGGAGAGAGGAAGAGGAGACAGTAAAAGGAGGAAAATGAAGAGTCACAGAATAAGGAAGGATGGAAGGAAATAGGAAATAAAGTAAACAGGGAAGAATATGAAGTATGGTAAATTGGTGAATAAGAAGAATACAGGAAATAGGAGAATGAAAGGTATGTAAATAAATAACGGAAGGAAAATAAGATAAGGTGATGAATGAATAAATGGCAATAACAAGGAGTAAAATTCGAATTGAAGGGATGTAATTAAGCATAAATGACGGAAGGACTCAAACCAGGAAACTAAACAACCAATTGATGAAGGTATGCAGTGTAAAAGTGTTAATAAGAACCTGTAACAGAAGTGATCGTAATGATTGTTCATATTTGTTGAAATTGAGGAAGCAGATGACAGACAACATTATTTTCTTGACGTCTAAAGAAATAACTTTATTAACCACAGAGAAGCAAACGTTAACAATCCACCAGATGCTAATGGTAATTTTAAGTGTGTGTGTGTGTGTGTGTGTGTGTGTGTGTGTGTGTGTGTGTGTGTGTGTGTGTGTGTGTGTGTGTGTGTGTGTGTGTTACAAATGCAGGCGGATGTTGAATGCGGGAAGAGTAAGGTCGGTTGTATAACGGTTGTTGGTTGAGCTGCTAATTATATTAATAAAAATTATGATAATGTTTTATTGTTACTATTATTATTATAATAATATTCATAATTAATTTTATGATAATAATTATTGTTATTATTGTTGTTTATACTATAATTATTATTTTTCATTATCATAATTATTACTACAATGGTATTGTTATTGTTGATTATTAAATTGTTGATATTTCTATTATAATTATTATTATTATTATTAGTAGTTGTAGTAGTAGTAGTAATTATTTATATAACCTTTAATATTGTTATTGCCAATGTTATCATTATTATTTTCAATATTATTATTATTGTCAATATTATAAGGAAAAAGTTCAAACTATATAATTTATAAACAACAACAACCTGTTATAATGATGATTATAATAATGATAATAATGAAAATACTAATATCAATAATGTAGATGATAATAATAATAACAATAATAATAATAATAATAATAATAACAATAATGATAATAGTAATAATAATAATGATAGTAATAATTGTAATGATAGTAGTAATAATATTAATAATAATATTAATAATAATAATAATAACAATGATAATAATAATGATAATGGTAATAATAATGAAACTGAAAATTATAATAATAATAATAATAATGATAATAAAAATAATTTGAATAGGTATTATCATGATATTGACAATAATGATACTGATACTATACATGATAATATAAATATTGATCATGATAATGATGATGATAATAATAGTAACAATAATAATAGTAATAATAGTGATAATCATAAATTCATTTCATCAAGCGATATTGACGGGAAAAAATACCATTCACAGGTTTTCGTAATGCTTCTTTCAAGGATGAAATTAAATATATTTTCGTGAATCCCTGATATTTATATAATACGAGTTGAACATCACATTAACCTTCGCTGATATTAATTAATAGATAAAAGATGCTAATGGCTGATCATAACACCGGGAAGGATATTGATCTGTGACGGGTGACGGAGCCTTGGCCGATGCAGGGAGGGAGCGAGGGGACTCTACATGAGGGGAGAGAGAAGGCCGCTAAAGAGGTGGGCGGGATGTGGGCGTAGGCGGGGGAGGGGCGGATTGGTCGAGGGTGAAATTTAACCAAGGGAGATGAGCGGTCAGCACAAATTAGTGGGCGATGCAGGGAGGTTGACGGGTGACTGCGGCCCCGCCCTCAAGCCACGCTGTTTGTTTGTTATGTGGCGAGGCTTGGGCCGCCACACCACGCCGCTACCACAATGTACACAGTAATGCAATATTTTCAAAGCTAATCACGCCAGTCTCGGGTTTTAAATATATTTTATGCACTGACTAAATTTATGAAAATACATTATTGAATTTATTACCTGTGTCTCGGAGAGATTGAGGGACTGGGCGAGCTGCTTCCTCTCGGCGCCCACCACGTACTGGTTCTTCTCGAAGGCTTGCTCCAGCTTCAACAACTGACTCGGACTGAACGCCGTCCGGATCCGTTTGGGCTTCCGGAAGGGCAGCAGGAAGGTGGGGAAGTCATGACCTGCAGGACGGATGGAGACGTCACTGACTTGACAATAATACTGTGAGGCGTTCATCCCTTCACATCTAAAACGCCTACTAGTTCTCCCCTCAACGCAACACATTTTCAAAATATTAGGGACGTTGCGTTGCAAGTATTTAAAAATTTCCCCATTATATACATTACTTTTTTCAACTATCCAGGGTGTGTACACTTCTTACACTCTACTCTGACAAACTGCACTGGACACACAGACTTACCGCCGGGGAATCCTGGGGGGAAGATCCTGCCGTGGCGGGAGAGTAGCCAAGGGTAGAGTGGGTAGTCTCGGGGGCTGGACGCAGGAGGCATAGGCGTGCCCGGAAACTGCGGCACCTGTGTCAGGAGTGGGTGTGGCATGAGGTGGGCGGGCAGGTGTGGATGCCCCGTGTGTGCCCCGAGAGGCAACAGCTGTGAAGGTAGATGCATTCCAGACCCCGGCAAGAAACTGGGCGGCGGGAGCGGGATCGGGCTGGTGAGCGGCGACGGTGCTTTCTTATCATCGTCGCACTGTGAAGAAGGTGATTGTGTGCGGGTGGGGGAAGTGTAGGGCGAGGTGCGAAGGTTGGATTCGTGGTGGGCTTGCTGGACACGTTGTAGCTGCTCCTTTAGTAATTGATCCCTTAGTTGGTCACGAAGCTGTTGTTCTCGGACGAGGAAAAACTCACGCGGTAGTCCGATGTTACCAAAGTCCCGCGGCAGTTGATGCGGCGGCGACTCGGCTAGTTTGGTGAGGCCCGGTGCGGGCGGAGACGCTGACGCCCGCTTCTCATCTCCACAGCCGACCAGCGATTCTATGGAGAATCCGAGACGTGGGCGTGTGGGCACCACAGGCGTAGGCGCTTGTGGCATCATCAAGTCTGAGGGCACGTGCTCCTCGAAATTGCCTGTACAGCAGCACACACTCTATTAGCACGGTCAAGCACCCTGGTCTTTCTGGCCCAGGATGGCGCCACCCGAGTGAGTTACAGAACAGTCACAGGATAACAACTTTCGGAGGTGAGCACGCAAGGAGTTCACGTGGACTTATACGGCAAGCTGGAACTGTTCTACTCCTTTTACGTTGTTCTGTCTGTTCTTATCGCCATTATGAGCCAGCGTGGTCAATGATTGGTCAATTAGCACCCGATTCTCTGTTATTGCTTTTAATAGTGAAAGCCCATTGGCCCGCCACTCCTCACGGCTCCTCCCCCAAATACGAGTTGCCAGTAGATATTAATGTCAACCATCGCTTGTTTTCTATGTCTGCCTTTATTACTTATATTTTTACATCAGCTGAAATCTTCTGAATAAACTATGCGAACAGGCCGGAGGGGAAACGTAAATTACTGTCCTGGAAGTGTAAAAAACAGCAAATAGTTAGCAAGAGGAAATGGGTAAGAATCTGTCCACGAAGCCACTTGGAGACCTACAGTTCCAACCCACTGGCTCGCGCGCCATCTCACGGCAGGAATGGTAACTTTGGTTTGGTTCAGCACCGATCTGACATTTTTGTGTTCTTACATGGTTTTTCCCACCCTTTCGCTCTCGTTGGACACTTGAGTATTCCAGATAATCTCGAATAAGGCTCCTGCTGCACTCCGTACCAGGCGCTGACGAAGGAACAGCAGCGTAACTTCAACATGCTGCAGGGAATCCCTAATCCCTTTCTGGTACAGCGGATTCGTCTCCGATGATAATACTTTAATATCAGCCAGTGAATTATCGCGTTAAAAACAGCTCACCAGGATAGAAAAATGTGAGTGTGGTAAGGTGGTGAGCAGCGTTAGGCAGGCAAGCAATTGTCCAGAGCAAAGAGCATTGGGAGGCTGCACCGTCCAGGCCAGAACGAACGAAGGCCTCTTGCTGCGGATGCAAGACAAGCCGTGGGGACTGTTGCCGGGGGAGGAGCGGGGCTTCCTAGGGGTGGTTGGCAGAGGTTGTGCGCTGGAGGCTGTGGGTGCTTACTAGTATTAGGATGGCCCGCCGCGTGAGTGTCGCGGGCGTGGATGTGAAGCCAAGTTGGTGCTTCACCTTTCTAATTTGAAATTTAAGGAATAATGGAAATATGACAATTGTGAAATAATACAACAATGGGAAAATGTAAGAACTGTAGATTATTTTTGTCTTATTATTTTTTTTTTCTCACATAAGTATATATCACAAACTTTAATTGATTAATGTTCTATTCCATTGATAAATGTACTCCAGCAGATTATATCATTCTTCATTAATGTTTCTTAAATGTCATATGAGTGGACACTCCATCTCGGTCTCAGTGGTCTGTGATTAATACATGGTAGTGTGTGTCGGCTGTTGGGGGAACGCCATACCATCTTGGATTTACGAGTGTCACATTTAGATTACAATCCGTGTCATTACTGTTGCAGCTGTGACCATTAATTATCATTAGGGGATGATAGTGGTGCAGGGTTCAGTTATATTTATGAGGGAGCGGTAGGATGGCGGGCACTGGGCTGTGTGAGGTGCTGGTGCCCGAAGTGTGTCAGGAGCACTGCGAGCACCACCGCCTTACAAGCACGCCACCACCGCCAGCACCACCTGAGCGCGGCCTGAAGGCCACGAGCAGCACGCACACACCTTTGCTGATTGTGCCGCAGGTATTGAAAATTCCTGATAACATTCTTGAAGGTGACAGCGGAGGTGTTGATTTTTTGCATATGTATTGTGATGCATATCCTTTATTTAATAGTACGTCAATAAACAGCGGAGTGTTCATAAAATTGTAATTTATTTGATATGAGATAGAGGCACGAGAGGCGTGAAATAATTGGTAGTCAGCAGCAGGCTGGCCAGCCGCCGAGGCGAAGTCACAGCTGCCAAACAGGTATCAAACACGAAAATTGCATATCAGTTGTACATAATCACGACCCTTCAACTTGATAGGGATTTAGAGCACGCCAAAATGGCTCGACAATATTATTAAGAAACATCTTTGTGCTAAAGATAACGTGTGTTGGGAGGGAAGGCGAGGAGGTGACTTGTAATGGCGAGGTGCAGACCTGCACTCCCTCCACTCACCCTGGAAATACAACTCCACAAAATTAGCATGATAAATAAATAAATAAATAAATAAATATATATATATATATATATATATATATATATATATATATATATATAATGTATATATATATATATATATATATATATATATATATATATATATGTATATATAAATGTATATATATATATATATATATATATATATATATATAAATGTATATATATATATATATATATATATATATATATATATATATAAATGTATATATATATATATATATATATATATATAATGTATATATATATATATATATATATGTATATATATATAATATATATTATATATATATATATATATAAATGTATATTTATATATATATATATATATATATATATATATTATATATATATGTATATATATATATATATATATATATATATATATATATATGTATATATTTTTTTATATCATTTGACGAAAAATATTTTGTCTCGTATATCACCAGCATTATTATTATTATTGCTTGTTTGTTGCTTCCTTGGTCAGTCCATAACTCGGTGCGTGTGTTGTCATGACGACCCTCAAGATGGAGGGTAACGGTGCCAGAACAATATAAATAAGCACACTTTGCACCTTGATTAGGTACTTACACCTTGCCACTTCCGCTCCTTCCTCCTCAGACTACCAGACAATGCTCCAAAAAGGAATCACATGTACTCCCTCTCTCCCTCCCTCCCTCCGCCTGTCCGTCTGTGTGCTAGTCTCTCTAAATGTCTGTCTGTCTGTTTGTCTGTGTGTAT
>JAPQNM010000043.1:6029678-6067178 GCA_029783475.1 Metacarcinus magister | reverse complement strand
ACCGATTTGTTCCACACACACACACACACACACACACACACACACACACACACACACACACACACACACACACACACACACACACACACACACACACACACACACACACACACACACACACACACACACACACACACACACACACACAGACAGAGGAAGAAGGGAACGTGCACACTCCCACCACGTGCATGAAGCGACACGGAGGAAGGAAGGATGTGGCAAATAAATCTGTCAAACAATAACCTCTAATCTGGACCGAAATTTACTTCCTCAAGTGACGTCTCCTGGCATCAGACACTCCGCTAATAAAGACCGATGACGACCGAGCGACACTTACATCTCCCGAACAAACAGACGCCACTTAACGCTGGCGGTACAAGAGGATAGAGAAAGAAGGAGAAGGTTGGTAATTTATAGGAACAATAAAGGCAATAGCGGTAGTGTTGTCGAGGAAGTGTGACGCGGGAGATTGTCCTGATAACCTCCTCTGATGATGGCGTTCATAACAAAGAGGATGTATTTTGTAGTAATGGCAAAAAACGGCTGTGGAGGAGGATTATGTTACGGGCGGCGCTGCGATGGCGGTGATTAAGGTCGTTTCTACTAAGTGGGCGGGACTCCTACCAGTGGGAAAAGTGAATGTGTTAAAGAAGAGGAGGAAGGAAGAGAAGGATGATGACGACTGTATACTTAGTGAGAGATGACAAAGCTGTATAAATTGACGGGTTATGTCTTGTTTCTTGACTTTAGTGATTTTTTTTACGCAATATTTGTCAGGTGGAGGAGGAAGTGTAAGAAAAAAAATATTTATGGTGTAATCTGTTTTCGTGTCGTGCATTGCTACATAAAGATAATGATTATAGAGTTGAGAAATATTGCACGTGACATGCAGGCTGCAGTATTACCAGATGTGACGGGTGACTAATATCTCTTTGCCATAACCCAGAGAGGAATTTAGTGACACAGCCATATATATCCACGCAGATAGCAGCAACACATACAAATGGTAGATGTGACAAATGCATATGAATCTCTAATACAAACCAAATAAAAAACTAACTTCCTGTGGTATCAAACGAGGGTGTGGATCAGATAACGTGAATCTTATCTTCTGACGTTTTTCCATTTTTGCATAAGTTACAGAGCAACGTTGAGGGACTTCCAATCACTTACCATGTTAGAAGGACAAAGAGCTTCCTTCTTCCTCCCTTCCTCTCCCTCTGCACATCATCCTCCTCCTCCTCTTCCTCCTCCTCCTCCTCCTCCTCCTCTCCGGCACGAATCGGAAGAACCCACAGTGTATTCGAACAAAGGACACCGCTTATCGTGGCCATATTTTACCGAAACACCAAAGCGGAACATTGACAACAAAAAGTAGAATTCGTATGCATTACTTTTCCCCTTGGATAATGTACCACAAATGCAGGGATGGTCCGGCAGGTGTGGTGGGAATGGGGGGTGGGGGGGGGACGCAGGTGAGCAGGTGAGGGGCATGACTTAACATATGATCGTCTACCTGCTGGCTTCCTCCTTCTCCTCCTCCTCCTCCTCTTCGTCCTCTTCCTGTTTCTTTCTCTTTCTTTTTCAACCTCTCTTTCCCTCAACACAATTAGTAAGAATAATAACAGTAGTAGTAACAATATCACTGCATTCACCATCATCATCATGCATTATCACCATCATCACCATCACCATGGATCTCCCCCACCACCACCACCATCACCACCACCACCACCTCCACCACCACCACCACCTCCACCTCCACCTCCACCACCACCACCACCACCACCACCACGCATCACCACGCATCACCACGCATCACCACCCTCTTCATATATACGTGCAGTGACAACTATATTTTCATCTGACATTTCCATCAGGAAAATATATATACACAAGTGCAGACACACACACACACACACACACACACACACACACACACACACACACACACACACACACACACACACACACACATATATATGACCACCAGCTCTGGTATTGTACATAAATACATACATATATACCTTCCATGCATACATCACTTATTTCTCTCTCTCTCTCTCTCTCTCTCTCTCTCTCTCTCTCTCTCTCTCTCTCTCTCTCTCTCTCTCTCTCTCTCTCTCTCTCTCTCTCTCTCTCTCTCTCTCTCTCTCTCTCTCTCTCCATATCCTGACCCTACATACCTCTCTTAATGGAGTTTTCCGTTGCAGGAAGGTATACAAAAACACAGGTAGCAGGCAGGCTATTCCTTGTTCTTCCCACAAAGGTGAAAACGTGCCTGATGCTGAATAACAAACGCGTAGATGAAAACCACACAAGTGTTCTCCGTTTTACGCCTTACTATACTACTCACTTTTTTTTCTTTCTCTCTCTGCTTAGTATAAAGGGAAATAAGGATAACAACCAATATCAATCCACATACAAATGACACTGTAAGAAAATGTATAAGAGTGATATGACATGTCAAATTGTAGAAGAAAAAGTCGTATATTTTATAACCCTATTTTTTGGCGAGGAGTTGAAGAAAAAAGTAGTACGCTTCTTGTATTTTCTGAGCTGCAAACACGGTGCCACGGCGACTCTGAAGCAGGTGTTGTGTCTCTCTGGCTGGCTGGCTGGCTGGCTGGCGGGAAGTAGCACGTGTTCATGATATATAAGAGGAAGAACCACGTGTAGGGAGTTAGTAGGTATTGTATAGAGGAAAATAATGGAATTGCTTGTCATTCAAATCATAAGTTCATATATAGCACTTGCAAATGTTAGGGTACCGCAGCTGGAGTGTGTGTGTGTGTGTGTGTGTGTGTGTGTGTGTGTGTGTGTGTGTGTGTGTGTGTGTGTGTGTGTGTGTGTGTGTGTCCTCACCACCTAACAGCAGGAAGTCATCCACCGAACCCTCCATAATTAGAGAACATTTAAGCGTTTAAGCGTCAATAACAGGCCGTGTGTGTGTGTGTGTGTGTGTGTGTGTGTGTGTGTGTGTGTGTGTGCGTGTGTGCGTGTGTGTTTTGTGCGTTCGTGCGTGTGTGTTTAATCCTTTCTTAATAATGGCATAAATCCAGTATACGACGCAACTCAGCTGTATCCTTCCACACACACACACACACACACACACACACACACACACACACACACACACTGCCGAGTCATTACATCAGCTGCCAGAAGTAATTACTGACAAATTGGGAAGGGAAGACACCACATACATACATACATAACACATAACACATAACACATTATTTCACAAACTTCTATTTCACGAAAGAAAATATAAAAGAAATGGGACTCTTGAGGAATATTTTAAGGTTATTAGCGTCTGTCTGCCTGTTAATAGTGGCTGGAAATAACGTTTTGTTCCTCATCATACTTATTACTATTATTTTCTTGCACACGAAGAACAGTGCAGTGGGGAATAGTAATGAGAGAGAGAGAGAGAGAGAGAGAGAGAGAGAGAGAGAGAGAGAGAGAGAGAGAGAGAGAGAGAGAGAGAGAGAGAGATACAGAGAAAGAAGGACAATGTTTCATATATATGCATGTCACATACATTTAACCAAAGTCGATATGATGTATTCCGTCTTTTTTTTTATATATTTTGTTACATATAGTCTGATGCAACACCGGAAGACAGACTTACAGAAAAAAAAACTGAATGGTACACACACAGATAAACAGACATAGACAGTCGCCAAATAGACAGACATTCAGGTAGACAGAAAAAACAGCTAACAAAAATTAGAAAAAATAGCATTGAGTCAGTAAGCCAAACAGATAACAAGATAAATAGCCAGATAGCCAACCAGATGAACAGACAGGAGAACAGACAGCCACACACTCAACCAGTCCAGCATACAGACAGCCATTGACCAGTTAGTTAAGCCATCAGGAGAGATAGACAGACATACAAAGAGACAGACACATCACGAATCAGCCAGTCAACAAGCCAGCTGTCGCGATACAAAGCTTAGTAGTTAGACAGCCAACATACTACAAACAGCCAGTTTGTCACCCACCCAGACACACAGTCAGATATATAAACAGAGGGAAATTCATTGGAAGTAATTCTCTCTCTCTCTCTCTCTCTCTCTCTCTCTCTCTCTCTCTCTCTCTCTCTCTCTCTCTCTCTCTCTCTCTCTCTCTCTCTCTCTCTCTCTC
This sequence comes from Metacarcinus magister, assembly GCA_029783475.1. NCBI lineage: Eukaryota > Metazoa > Arthropoda > Malacostraca > Decapoda > Cancridae > Metacarcinus > Metacarcinus magister. Next base: position 6,063,026 of record JAPQNM010000043.1, on the reverse strand, counting down.
TCTCTCACTCTGACCATTAACGCCTCGTTGTGATGGCCTCGTTGCGTCCACATTAAGCTTCACTTAGCGAGTACGACAACGTGAACTTTACTGCCCCCTCGAGACCGCCTGTACCGTCCCATGCCTTGCCCCGCCTCCTACACCTCTGCCCCGCTCTGCCCCGCCCCGTCCCTTTGCCTTACCCCTGCCCCGCACCACCTGAATGCTATCATTATTCATTCTTTTCCTCTGAATCCCACGAGTCTTCTCATTATCGTTTACTCATCTCCCAAATCCTCTTGCCTCTCTTTTTCTTCTTTGTCGTCCTCCTCCTCCTCCTCCTCCTCCTCCTCCTCCTCCTCCTCCTCCTCCTCCTCCTTCTCCTCTCCTCCTCCTCCTCCTTCTCCTCTCAGTATCACTTAATGGCTCCATCAGCAGTATGCCTTCGGTTCATTTTTATTTATCACCTTTTTTTTTTCTCTCTCTCTCTCTCTCTCTCTCTCTCTCTCTCTCTCTTTCTCTCTTTCTCTCTCTCTCTCTCTCTCTCTCTCTCCCCCCCCCCGTCTCTCTTGCCGCACATACATCGTCTTCCGCTATAAATTTCACCCTGCTTAATATTTTCACTCAGACATCCTCGTTATCGTCACCTGCTGCATACCCCGTCCCTCTCCTCTCTATCTCCTTTCCTCCTCCATCTATTGCCCTTCCGTTACCTAACCCTCACGTCCATACCCACCGTTTTATTGACCGGTAAATACTATTTAATGTATGCTGTCTTTACCGTGTGCTATGTTGGTTTTGTGTATATTACTAGCAGTGGAAGTATGTGTGTTAAGTATACGATGTTAAGTTATAATAGTGTAGTTAGGAAAATTCATACGTAAATGTAAACTATAGATCATGAAGGATTTAGAAGTATACATACATTTCAATATTTTTCAAGTATACAATGTCCTTCCTTTTGTTCTATTTTCGATCATGTAGTCAATCGTGCTCCTCTAATATTTTGTTTTATATCCCCCTCTATACTTAACGTCTCCATCCGTGCATGTGTCGTCCTCATTTATAACTCCTTTTCTCTACATAAGTTAGTACACAGCTGTGAGTACACCTTGGTGACGCACGTACGTACAAAAGGCTCGAGTGCTTCCTTTTTATGGTGTTGACATGTATTTCCGTTATGCCGGACACGTACTCATCCCTCTTCGCTGATTACAAAACACCTGTCCTCTCCATCACCTGACACCTTTATTTACCGCACCGGCGTCACGGATGGCTTGCCGCGACACACAAGATTGTACCATCCTCCTACGTGTTGTCGTCTCCGGATATGACACTGCAATATGATCCTTAACCAAAGAAATTGTCCTCAGTATATATCATTTTATTACTGAGGAATTGCAAGTGTAAAGGCTGTAAATTATCTCGTGTATATCCGGTTATTCCTTTTCATGTTATTTGTTTTAATGTCAAGAAGAGTAAGGTTTGAGGTAATAACAGTGTGGTTTCCCCTCTTGGTTTGTGAGTGTGTCCAGCTCGCTGCAATGCATACCTTAGGGAGCCTCACCTGAAGAATTGCTCGTTAACGGAACTAATGAGACGTTCTAGCTCAGGTGTGTCATCCATTCGGAGCCTCACCTGTCCTTCACCTTTACCGCACAGGAAGCCGGGGAGGGAGGGAGGGAGGGAGGGAGGGAGGAAAGGAAGGAAGGAATATACTTGATGGTGTTGATCATTAATTTGTGAGTCAAAGAGTTAATCCACCATTATGTAAGTGATGAAATGTCTCATAATTTCGCTTATTAAAGGAGAAAGATATATAAAAAAAAATACACCCTTGATATTTTAAATTTAGCTTGTTACCTAATTATCTTATGAGTGTCTTATGTGGGGATTTGTATGTGTTTGTTAGAGGTGTGCATGTGTGTCTGTCTGTGTGTGTGTGTGTGTGTGTGTGTGTGTGTGTGTGTGTGTGTGTGTGTGTGTGTGTGTGTGTGTGTGTGTGTGTGTGTGTGTGTATATGTGTTTGAAGCTAGATAACCATGAGCCACATTCATACATACATCCATACACACACACACACGTAGTAGTAGTGATGGCAGTAGTGTTAGTCATAGGGTGTCCACATGTGCTGTTTGCTTCCTCCTTCCCACATTGCTATTCAACGTGAGCCAAGTCGTATATTTACCCTTAACGACCCTGATCGTGCTCGGACGCTACCCTTTCATTCCTCCTAAACGCCTCAGGTCATTACCCACCATAATGACCCTTGCCTTGTGTGGGCCGCTTCGAGGGAGGGAGGGAGGGAGGGAGGGAGATGGTGATGAGGTATAAGGATGAGTGTGGGGGAGGTAAAGAAGAGGTAGGCAGAGAGGGGAATGAAAATTGGTGAGGATAGGAAAGGAGGAGATATTGATAAAAACTGTAGGAATGAAGAAAAAAGAAAGGAAGAATGATGTATAGATGGAACAGAGAGAGAGAGAGAGAGAGAGAGAGAGAGAGAGAGAGAGAGAGAGAGAGAGAGAGAGAGAGAGAGAGAGAGAGAGAGAGAGAGAGAGAATCAAGCATCTGAATTTATGAGGAGAGGAAGTATAAACTGAATAAGGTAAGAGAGAAGAGGAAGAGGAAAAAAGAACAAAGAAAGAGAAAGAAAGAATCATACCCGGGAGATGAAAATTGAGTAGAGACAACAAGAGAGGGAAAGAAAGGAAGGAGGGAGAGAGGAGAGCAAGATAGAGGTGAAAGAGGTATAAGGGGGGGGGAGGTTGGAGGGGGACCAGCAGTTAGCACCTACTTGCTAAACGTTCCATGATCGCTATTCACGCCCGCAGAGGGATCCCCCGCCCCACTTTCTCGCCCTGATTGGTAGGCTCGTTTGGCTGTCCTCCCGCAGCCTCTCTCCTTCCTCCTCCTCCTCCTCCTCCTCCTCCTCCTCCTCCTCCTCCTCCTCCTCCCTGGTGACTCACTAATACTGATCACCCGCTGATCATGTACCGGAGAAGTATAGTCCGACAGATCTTAGCAGAGCTTTCTGGTGGGACAGAATACAGTATTCCCATGGGTCCAACACTGCCATATCTCCTTCGCTCTGATTGGCTGGTGAGTGACCTGAGCCAAGGCCTACGTGAGAGAGCCTTGCCTGAGCGCGTGACACGTGTGTGTGTGTGTGTGTGTGTTATGCTTTCTCATTCCCTATGTTATTTCTATTTGCTGCGATCTCAGTAGTACTATTCTTATCTCTCTCTCTCTCTCTCTCTCTCTCTCTCTCTCTCTCTCTCTCTCTCTCTCTCTCTCTCTCTCTCTCTCTCTCTCTCTCTCTCTCTCTCTCTCTCTCTCTTTATAATTTGTCACACATTGGTTATACATCGACCTTTACATTTGTATATACTGAAATGTTGACTTTGTTTCCTCGCCACCCAAGAGGTAAAAGTCACAGTGAGTTTTTTTTTAAAGAGGTTTCCTCGGTAGGCCTAATCCTCTATTCTGGCAGCATGACAGCCATTATGATGAATGCTCTTCATCAGATGGAGTGAGAGTGATAATGAAGGAGTCGATGAAATTATCAATTACCACGTCTATTCTTGCATCGTCTGGTTGTATTTTTTCGGCGTGTTGTATGGCATCTTTCCAGTTTTCTGGGGTAATTGTGGCTATTGCTTCAGGCCGCATTCTTGAATGTATTTCTTTTTGATATGTAGCCTTTAAGTTGAGCCCATATCAGTTCAATCGCGTTGTACTGACAGTGATAAGGTGACAGTCGTACAACCTTGTGTCCGTGCTGTAAGGCCATCCTGTCGATGACGTAACTTGTATCGGCAGCAGTGGTGTGTTCAGCCGCAAGTTTCATGAGCTGAACTTTCAGTAGACCATCGGGTACTGCCACACCCTTCCTCTCCAGCCATTCTCTTATGGTTGCTTTGTTGTTTGATGCTAATGGTGGTTTATCGATTTTCCTGGAGTGATAGGGTGCGTTATCCATTACGATGACTGAAGATGGAGGAATATTCGGCAACAGTTATGTCTTGAACCACTTCTCAAAGGTTTCTGCGTTCATCTGATCGTGATAGTCGCCGACATTCTTAGCTTGGAAGGTAAGGAAGGGTTAGGTTCCTGGTGCCGGCGTGCAGAATTATCCAGCGGCAACCTTTCCCACTGGGTACCGGAACTCCCGTGGCCTTCTTAGAAGTGGTGTCTATCCAGCAGTTTAATTAGGTGTATCAGATGCTGCAATGATATTTCCAATATCTCTAATAGCTTTCGAGAAAATGAGGAGGAAAGTCATGTTTTAAAATAAATATTGAGTTTCATTTTACTGTGTAATTATTAGTCACAGAACAAATATTCATAATGACAGTTGTACAGTTTAATTAGGTGTATCATATGCTGCAATGATATTTCCAATATCTCTAATAGCTTTCGGGAAAATGAGGAGGAAATTCATGTTTTTATATAAATATTAAGTTTCATTTTACTAGGTAATTATTAGTCATAGAACAAATATTCATAATAACAATGGTACAGTTTAATTAGGTGTATCAGATGCTGCAATCATATTTCCATTATCTCTAATAGCTTTCGGGAAAATGAGGAGGAAAGTCATGTTTTTATATAAATATTAAGTTTAATTTTACTGCTTAATTATTAGTCATAGAACAAATATTCATAATCACAGTTGTACAGTTTAATTAGGTGTATAAGATGCTGCAATGATATTTCCAATATCTCTTATAGCTTTCGAGAAAATGAGGAGGAAAGTCATGTTTTTATATAAATATTAAGTTTCATTTTACTGCATAATTATTAATCATTGAACAAATATTCATAATGACAATTGTACAGTTTAATTAGGTGTATCAGATGCTGCAATCATATTTCCAATATCTCTAATAGCTTTTGGGAAAATGAGGAGGAAAGTCATGTTTTTATATAAATATTAAGTTTAATTTTACTGCTTAATTATTAGTCATAGAACAAATATTCATAATAACAGTTGTACAGTTTAATTAGGTGTATAAGATGCTGCAATGATATTTCCAATATCTCTTATAGCTGTCGAGAAAATGAGGAGGAAAGTCATGTTTTTATATAAATATTAAGTTTCATTTTACTGCATAATTATTAATCATTGAACAAATATTCATAATGACAGTTGTACATTTTAATTAGGTGTATCAGATGCTGCAATGATATTTCCAATATCTCTAATAGCTTTCGGGAAAATGAGAAGGAAAGTAATGTTTTTATATAAATATAAAGTTTAATTTTACTGCGTAATTATTAGTCATAGAACAAATATTCATAATATCAGTTGTACAATTTAATTAGGTGTATCAGATGCTGCAATGATATTTCCAATATCTCTAATAGCTTTCGAGAAAATGAGGAGGAAAGTCATGTTTTTATATAAATATTAAGTTTCATTTTACTGCGTAATTATTAGTCATGGAACAAATATTCATAATGACAGTTTTACAGTTTAATTAGGTGTATCAAATGCTGCAATGATATTTCCAATATCTAATAGCTTTCGAGAAAATAAGGAGGAAAGTCATGTTTTTATATAAATATAAAGTTTTATTTTACTGAGTAAATATTAGTCATAAAACAAATATTCATAATATCAGTTGTACAGTTTAATTAGGTCAGTCAGATGCTGCAATTATATTTCATATATCTCTAATAGCTTTCGAGAAAATGAGGAGGAAATTCATGTTTTTATATAAATATATAGTTTTATTTTACTGCGTAATTATGAGTCAAAGAACAAATATTCATAAGTAGAGTTGTACAGTTTAATTAGGCCTATCAGATGCTGCAATGATATTTCTAATATCTCTAATAGCTTTCGAGTAAATGAGGAGTAAAGTCATGTTTCTATATAAATATAAAGTTTTATTTTACTGCGTAATTATGAGTCATAGAACAAATATTCATAATTACAGTTGTACAGTTTAAATAGGTCTATCAGATGCTGCAATGATATTTCCAATATCTCTAATAGCTTTTGAGAAAATGAGGAGGAAAGTAATGTTTTTATATAAATATAAAGTTTTATTTTACTGTGTAATTATTAGTCATACAACAAATATTCATAATGACAGTTGTACAGTTGAATTAGGTATATCAGATGGTGCAATGATATTTCCAATATCTCTAATAGCTTTTGAGAAAATGAGGAAAAAAGTAATTATAAAAAAAGTAAAATTCACTATATATTAGTACTAGAGCAAATATTCATAATGAAAGTAGTAGATATTAATTAGGTCTATCAGATTCTGTAATGATATTTCCAATATCTCTAATATCTTTCGAGAAAATGAGGAGGAAAATCGTGTTTTTATATAAATATACGGTTTTATTTTACTGCGTAATTATTAGTCATAGAACAAATATTCATAATTACAGTTGTACAGTTTAATTAGGCCTAGCAGATGCTGCAATGATATTTCCAATATCTCTAATAGCTTTCGTGTAAATGAGGAGTAAAGTCATGTTTCTATATAAATATAAAGTTTTATTTTACTGCGTAATTATTAGTCATACAACAAATATTCATAATATCAGTTGTACAGTTTAATTTGGTCCATCAGATGCTGCAATGATATTTCCAATATCTCTAATAGCTTTCGAGAAAATGAGGAGGAAAATCATGTTTTTATATAAATATTAAGTTTCATTTTACTGCGTAATTATGAGTCATAGAACAAATATTCATAATTACAGTTGTACAGTTTAATTAGGTTTATCAGATGCTGCAATGATATTTCCAATATCTCTAATAGCTTTCGGGAAAATGAGAAGGAAAGTCATGTTTTTAAATATATATAAAGTTTAATTTTACTGCGTAATTATTAGTCATAGAACAAATATTCATAATATCAGTTGTACAATTTAATTAGGTGTATCAGATGCTGCAATGATATTTCCAATATCTCTAATAGCTTTCGAGAAAATGAGGAGGAAAGTCATGTTTTTATATAAATATACGGTTTTATTTTACTGCGTAATTATTAGTCATAGAACAAATATTCATAATGACAGTTGTAGAGTTGAATTAGGTATATCAGATGGTGAAATGATATTTCCAATATCTCTAATAGCTTTCGAGAAAATGAGGAAGAAAGTAATTATAAAAAAAGTAAAATTCAATATATATTAGTACTAGAGCAAATATTCATAATGAAAGTAGTAGATTTTAATTAGGTCTATCAGATTTTGTAATGATATTTCCAATATCTCTAATATCTTTCGAGAAAATGAGGAGGAAAATCGTGTTTTTATATAAATATACGGTTTTATTTTACTGCGTAATTATTAGTCATAGAACAAATATTCATAATTACAGTGGTACAGCTTAATTAGGTGTATCAGATGCTGCAATGATATTTCCAATATCTCTAATAGCTTTTGAGAAAATGAGGAGGAAAGTCATGTTTTTATATAAAAATTAAGTTTCATTTTACTGCGTAAATATGAGTCATAGAACAAATATTCATAATGACAGTTGTACAATTTTATTAGGTCTATCAGATGCTGCAATAATTTTTTCAATATCTCTAATAGCTTTCGAGAAAATAAGGAGGAAATTCATGTTTTTATATAAATATAAAGTTTTATTTTACTGAGTAAATATTAGGCATACAACAAATATTCATAATATCAGTTGTACAGTTTAATTAGGTCCATCAGATGCTGCAATTATATTTCCAATATCTCTAATAGCTTTCGAGAAAATGAGGAGGAAATTCATGTTTTTATATAAATATATAGTTTTATCTTACTGCGTAATTATGAGTCAAAGAACAAATATTCATAAGTACATTTGTACAGTTTAATTAGGCCTATCAGATGCTGCAATGATATTTCCAATATCTCTAATAGCTTTCGAGTAAATGAGGAGTAAAGTCATGTTTCTATATAAATATAAAGCTTTATTTTACTGCGTAATTATGAGTCATAGAACAAATATTCATAATTACAGTTGTAGAGTTTAAATAGGTCTATCAGATGCTGCAATGATATTTCCAATATCTCTAATAGCTTTCGAGAAAATGAGGAGGAAAGTAATGTTTTTATATAAATATAAAGTTTTATTTTACTGCGTAATTATTAGTCATACAACAAATATTCATAATATCAGTTGTACAGTTTAATTTGGTCCATCAGATGCTGCAATGATATTTCCAATATCTCTAATAGCTTTCGGGAAAATGAGAAGGAAAGTCATATTTTTATATAAATATAAAGTTTAATTTTACTGCGTAATTATTAGTCATAGAACAAATATTCATAATATCAGTTGTACAATTTAATTAGGTGTATCAGATGCTGCAATGATATTTCCAATATCTCTAATAGCTTTCGAGAAAATGAGGAGGAAAGTCATGTTTTTATATAAATATTAAGTTTCATTTTACTGCGTAATTATGAATCATAGAACAAATATTCATAATATCAGTTGTACAATTTAATTAGGTGTATCAGATGCTGCAATGATATTTCCAATATCTCTAATAGCTTTCGAGAAAATGAGGAGGAAAGTCATGTTTTTATATAAATATTAAGTTTCATTTTACTGCGTAATTATGAGTCATAGAACAAATATTCATAATTACAGTTGTACAGTTTAATTAGGTCTATCAGATGCTGCAATGATATTTCCAATATCTCTAATAGCTTTCGGGAAAATGAGAAGGAAAGTCATATATTTATATAAATATAAAGTTTAATTTTACTGCGTAATTATTAGTCATAGAACAAATATTCATAATATCAGTTGTACAGTTTAATTAGGTGTATCAGATGCTGCAATGATATTTCAAATATCTCTAATAGCTTTCGAGTTAATGAGGAGTAAAGTCATATTTCTATATAAATATAAAGTTTTATTTTACTGCGTAATTATTAGTCATAGAACAAATATTCATAATTACAGTTGTACAGTTTAATTAGGCCTATCAGATGCTGCAATGATATTTCCAATATCTCTAATAGCTTTCGAGTAAATGAGGAGTAAATTCATGTTTCTATATAAATATAAAGTTTTATTTTACTGCGTAATTATGAGTCATAGAACAAATATTCATAATTACAGTTGTACAGTTTAAATAGGTCTATCAGATGCTGCAATGATATTTCCAATATCTCTAATAGCTTTTGAGAAAATGAGGAGGAAAGTAATGTTTTTATATAAATATAAAGTTTTATTTTACTGCGTAATTATTAGTCATACAACAAATATTCATAATGACAGTTGTACAGTTGAATTAGGTATATCAGATGGTGCAATGATATTTCCAATATCTCTAATAGCTTTTGAGAAAATGAGGAAAAAAGTAATTATAAAAAAAGTAAAATTCACTATATATTAGTACTAGAGCAAATATTCATAATGAAAGTAGTAGATATTAATTAGGTCTATCAGATTCTGTAATGATATTTCCAATATCTCTAATATCTTTCGAGAAAATGAGGAGGAAAATCGTGTTTTTATATAAATATACGGTTTTATTTTACTGCGTAATTATTAGTCATAGAACAAATATTCATAATTACAGTTGTACAGTTTAATTAGGCCTAGCAGATGCTGCAATGATATTTCCAATATCTCTAATAGCTTTCGTGTAAATGAGGAGTAAAGTCATGTTTCTATATAAATATAAAGTTTTATTTTACTGCGTAATTATGAGTCATAGAACAAATATTCATAATATCAGTTGTACAGTTTAAATAGGTCTATCAGATGCTGCAATGATATTTCCAATATCTCTAATAGCTTTTGAGAAAATAAGGAGGAAAGTAATGTTTTTATATAAATATAAAGTTTTATTTTACTGCGTAATTATTAGTCATACAACAAATATTCATAATATCAGTTGTACAGTTTAATTTGGTCCATCAGATGCTGCAATGATATTTCCAATATCTCTAATAGCTTTCGAGAAAATGAGGAGGAAAGTCATGTTTTTATATAAATATTAAGTTTCATTTTACTGCGTAATTATGAGTCATAGAACAAATATTCATAATTACAGTTGTACAGTTTAATTAGGTTTATCAGATGCTGCAATGATATTTCAAATATCTCTAATAGCTTTCGGGAAAATAAGAAGGAAAGTCATGTTTTTATATATATATAAAGTTTAATTTTACTGCTTAATTATTAGTCATAGAACAAATATTCATAATATCAGTTGTATAATTTAATTAGGTGTATCAGATGCTGCAATGATATTTCCAATATCTCTAATAGCTTTCGAGAAAATGAGGAGGAAAGTCATGTTTTTATATAAATATACGGTTTTATTTTACTGCGTAATTATTAGTCATAGAACAAATATTCATAATGACAGTTGTAGAGTTGAATTAGGTATATCAGATGGTGAAATGATATTTCCAATATCTCTAATAGCTTTCGAGAAAATGAGGAAGAAAGTAATTATAAAAAAAGTAAAATTCAATATATATTAGTACTAGAGCAAATATTCATAATGAAAGTAGTAGATTTTAATTAGGTCTATCAGATTCTGTAATGATATTTCCAATATCTCTAATATCTTTCGAGAAAATGAGGAGGAAAATCGTGTTTTTATATAAATATACGGTTTTATTTTACTGCGTAATTATTAGTCATAGAACAAATATTCATAATTACAGTGGTACAGCTTAATTAGGTGTATCAGATGCTGCAATGATATTTCCAATATATCTAATAGCTTTTGAGAAAATGAGGAGGAAAGTCATGTTTTTATATAAAAATTAAGTTTCATTTTACTGCGTAAATATGAGTCATAGAACAAATATTCATATTGACAGTTGTACAATTTTAATAGGTCTATCAGATGCTGCAATAATTTTTTCAATATCTCTAATAGCTTTCGAGAAAATAAGGAGGAAATTCATGTTTTTATATAAATATAAAGTTTTATTTTACTGAGTAAATATTAGTCATACAACAAATATTCATAATATCAGTTGTACAGTTTAATTAGGTCCATCAGATGCTGCAATTATATTTCCAATATCTCTAATAGCTTTCGAGAAAATGAGGAGGAAATTCATGTTTTTATATAAATATATAGTTTTATCTTACTGCGTAATTATGAGTCAAAGAACAAATATTCATAAGTACATTTGTACAGTTTAATTAGGCCTATCAGATGCTGCAATGATATTTCCAATATCTCTAATAGCTTTCGAGTAAATGAGGAGTAAAGTCATGTTTCTATATAAATATAAAGTTTTATTTTACTGCGTAATTATGAGTCATAGAACAAATATTCATAATTACAGTTGTACAGTTTAAATAGGTCTATCAGATGCTGCAATGATATTTCCAATATCTCTAATAGCTTTCGAGAAAATGAGGAGGAAAGTAATGTTTTTATATAAATATAAAGTTTTATTTTACTGCGTAATTATTAGTCATACAACAAATATTCATAATATCAGTTGTACAGTTTAATTTGGTCCATCAGATGCTGCAATGATATTTCCAATATCTCTAATAGCTTTCGGGAAAATGAGAAGGAAAGTCATATTTTTATATAAATATAAAGTTTAATTTTACTGCGTAATTATTAGTCATAAAACAAATATTCATAATATCAGTTGTACAATTTAATTAGGTGTATCAGATGCTGCAATGATATTTCCAATATCTCTAATAGCTTTCGAGAAAATGAGGAGGAAAGTCATGTTTTTATATAAATATTAAGTTTCATTTTACTGCGTAATTATGAATCATAGAACAAATATTCATAATATCAGTTGTACAATTTAATTAGGTGTATCAGATGCTGCAATGATATTTCCAATATCTCTAATAGCTTTCGAGAAAATGAGGAGGAAAGTCATGTTTTTATATAAATATTAAGTTTCATTTTACTGCGTAATTATGAGTCATAGAACAAATATTCATAATTACAGTTGTACAGTTTAATTAGGTCTATCAGATGCTGCAATGATATTTCCAATATCTCTAATAGCTTTCGGGATAATGAGAAGGAAAGTCATATATTTATATAAATATAAAGTTTTAATTTTACTGCGTAATTATTAGTCATAGAACAAATATTCATAATATCAGTTGTACAGTTTAATTAGGCCTATCAGATGCTGCAATGATATTTCCAATATCTCTAATAGCTTTCGAGTAAATGAGGAGTAAAGTCATGTTTCTATATAAATATAAAGTTTTATTTTACTGCGTTATTATGAGTCATAGAACAAATATTCATAATTACAGTTGTACAGTTTAATTAGGTCTATCAGATGCTGCAATGATATTTCCAATATCTCTAATAGCTTTTGAGAAAATGAGGAGGAAAGTAATGTTTTTATATAAATATAAAGTTTTATTTTACTGCGTAAATATTAGTCATAAAACAAATATTCATAATGACAGTTGTACAGTTGAATTAGGTATATCAGATGGTGCAATGATATTTCCAATATCTCTAATAGCTTTTGAGAAAATGAGGAGAAAAAGTATTTATAAAAAAAGTAAAATTCACTATATATTAGTACTAGAGCAAATATTCATAGTGAAAGTAGTAGATATTAATTAGGTCTATCAGATTCTGTAATGATATTTCCAATATCTCTAATATCTTTCGAGAAAATGAGGAGGAAAATCGTGTTTTTATATAAATATACGGTTTTATTTTACTGCGTAATTATTAGTCATAGAACAAATATTCATAATTACAGTTGTACAGTTTAATTAGGCCTAGCAGATGCTGCAATGATATTTCCAATATCTCTAATAGCTTTCGTGTAAATGAGGAGTAAAGTCATGTTTCTATATAAATATAAAATTTTATTTTACTGCGTAATTATGAGTCATAGAACAAATATTCATAATATCAGTTGTACAGTTTAAATAGGTCTATCAGATGCTGCAATGATATTTCCAATATCTCTAATAGCTTTTGAGAAAATAAGGAGGAAAGTAATGTTTTTATATAAATATAAAGTTTTATTTTACTGCGTAATTATTAGTCATACAACAAATATTCATAATATCAGTTGTACAGTTTAATTTGGTCCATCAGATGCTGCAATGATATTTCCAATATCTCTAATAGCTTTCGAGAAAATGAGGAGGAAAGTCATGTTTTTATATAAATATTAAGTTTCATTTTACTGCGTAATTATGAGTCATAGAACAAATATTCATAATTACAGTTGTACAGTTTAATTAGGTTTATCAGATGCTGCAATGATATTTCCAATATCTCTAATAGCTTTCGGGAAAATGAGAAGGAAAGTCATGTTTTTAAATATATATAAAGTTTAATTTTACTGCGTAATTATTAGTCATAGAACAAATATTCATAATATCAGTTGTACAATTTAATTAGGTGTATCAGATGCTGCAATGATATTTCCAATATCTCTAATAGCTTTCGAGAAAATGAGGAGGAAAGTCATGTTTTTATATAAATATACGGTTTTATTTTACTGCGTAATTATTAGTCATAGAACAAATATTCATAATGACAGTTGTAGAGGTTAATTAGGTATATCAGATGGTGAAATGATATTTCCAATATCTCTAATAGCTTTCGAGAAAATGAGGAAGAAAGTAATTATAAAAAAAGTAAAATTCAATATATATTAGTACTAGAGCAAATATTCATAATGAAAGTAGTAGATTTTAATTAGGTCTATCAGATTCTGTAATGATATTTCCAATATCTCTAATATCTTTCGAGAAAATGAGGAGGAAAATCGTGTTTTTATATAAATATACGGTTTTATTTTACTGCGTAATTATTAGTCATAGAACAAATATTCATAATTACAGTGGTACAGCTTAATTAGGTGTATCAGATGCTGCAATGATATTTCCAATATCTCTAATAGCTTTTGAGAAAATGAGGAGGAAAGTCATGTTTTTATATAAAAATTAAGTTTCATTTTACTGCGTAAATATGAGTCATAGAACAAATATTCATAATGACAGTTGTACAATTTTATTAGGTCTATCAGATGCTGCAATAATTTTTTCAATATCTCTAATAGCTTTCGAGAAAATAAGGAGGAAATTCATGTTTTTATATAAATATAAAGTTTTATTTTACTGAGTAAATATTAGTCATACAACAAATATTCATAATATCAGTTGTACAGTTTAATTAGGTCCATCAGATGCTGCAATTATATTTCCAATATCTCTAATAGCTTTCGAGAAAATGAGGAGGAAATTCATGTTTTTATATAAATATATAGTTTTATCTTACTGCGTAATTATGAGTCAAAGAACAAATATTCATAAGTACATTTGTACAGTTTAATTAGGCCTATCAGATGCTGCAATGATATTTCCAATATCTCTAATAGCTTTCGAGTAAATGAGGAGTAAAGTCATGTTTCTATATAAATATAAAGTTTTATTTTACTGCGTAATTATGAGTCATAGAACAAATATTCATAATTACAGTTGTACAGTTTAAATAGGTCTATCAGATGCTGCAATGATATTTCCAATATCTCTAATAGCTTTCGAGAAAATGAGGAGGAAAGTAATGTTTTTATATAAATATAAAGTTTTATTTTACTGCGTAATTATTAGTCATACAACAAATATTCATAATATCAGTTGTACAGTTTAATTTGGTCCATCAGATGCTGCAATGATATTTCAAATATCTCTAATAGCTTTCGGGAAAATGAGAAGGAAAGTCATATATTTATATAAATATAAAGTTTAATTTTACTGCCTAATTATTAGTCATAGAACAAATATTCATAATATCAGTTGTACAATTTAATTAGGTGTATCAGATGCTGCAATGATATTTCCAATATCTCTAATAGCTTTCGAGAAAATGAGGAGGAAAGTCATGTTTTTATATAAATATTAAGTTTCATTTTACTGCGTAATTATGAGTCATAGAACAAATATTCATAATATCAGTTGTACAATTTAATTAGGTGTATCAGATGCTGCAATGATATTTCCAATATCTCTAATAGCTTTCGAGAAAATGAGGAGGAAAGTCATGTTTTTATATAAATATTAAGTTTCATTTTACTGCGTAATTATGAGTCATAGAACAAATATTCATAATTACAGTTGTACAGTTTAATTAGGTCTATCAGATGCTGCAATGATATTTCCAATATCTCTAATAGCTTTCGGGAAAATGAGAAGGAAAGTCATATATTTATATAAATATAAAGTTTAATTTTACTGCGTAATTATTAGTCATAGAACAAATATTCATAATATCAGTTGTACAGTTTAATTAGGTCCATCAGATGCTGCAATTATATTTCCAATATATCTAATAGCTTTCGAGAAAATGAGGAGGAAATTCATGTTTTTATATAAATATATTGTTTTATTTTACTGCGTAATTATGAGTCAAAGAACAAATATTCATAAGTACATTTGTACAGTTTAATTAGGTCTATCAGATGCTGCAATGATATATCCAATATCTCTAATAGCTTTCGAGTAAATGAGGAGTAAAGTCTTGTTTCTATATAAATATAAAGTTTTATTTTACTGCGTAATTATGAGTCATAGAACATATATTCATAATTACAGTTGTACAGTTTAAATAGGTCTATCAGATGCTGCAAAGATATTTCCAATATCTCTAATAGCTTTCGGGAAAATGAGAAGGAAAGTCATATTTTTATATAAATATAAAGTTTAATTTTACTGCGTAATTATTAGTCATAGAACAAATATTTATAATATCAGTTGTACAGTTTAGTTAGGTGTATCAGATGCTGCAATGATTTTTCAAATATCTCTAATAGCTTTCGGGAAAATGAGAAGGAAAGTCATATATTTATATAAATATAAAGTTTAATTTTACTGTGCAATTATTAGTCATAGAACAAATATTCATAATATCAGTTGTACAGTTTAGTTAGGTGTATCAGATGCTGCAATGATATTTCAAATATCTCTAATAGCTTTCGAGTAAATGAGGAGTAAAGTCATGTTTCTATATAAATATAAAGTTTTATTTTACTGCGTAATTATGAGTCATAGAACAGATATTCATAATTACAGTTGTACAGTTTAAATAGGTCTATCAGATGCTGCAATGATATTTCCAATATCTCTAATAGCTTTCGAGTAAATGAGGAGTAAAGTCATGTTTCTATATAAATATAAAGTTTTATTTTACTGCGTAATTATGAGTCATAGAACAAATATTCATAATTACAGTTGTACAGTTTAAATAGGTCTATCAGATGCTGCAATGATATTTCCAATATCTCTAATAGCTTTCGAGAAAATGAGGAGGAAAGTAATGTTTTTATATAAATATAAAGTTTTATTTTACTGCGTAATTATTAGTCATACAACAAATATTCATAATATCAGTTGTACAGTTTAATTTGGTCCATCAGATGCTGCAATGATATTTCCAATATCTCTAATAGCTTTCGGGAAAATGAGAAGGAAAGTCATATTTTTATATAAATATAAAGTTTAATTTTACTGCGTAATTATTAGTCATAGAACAAATATTCATAATATCAGTTGTACAATTTAATTAGGTGTATCAGATGCTGCAATGATATTTCCAATATCTCTAATAGCTTTCGAGAAAATGAGGAGGAAAGTCATGTTTTTATATAAATATTAAGTTTCATTTTACTGCGTAATTATGAAATCATAGAACAAATATTCATAATATCAGTTGTACAATTTAATTAGGTGTATCAGATGCTGCAATGATATTTCCAATATCTCTAATAGCTTTCGAGAAAATGAGGAGGAAAGTCATGTTTTTATATAAATATTAAGTTTCATTTTACTGCGTAATTATGAGTCATAGAACAAATATTCATAATTACAGTTGTACAGTTTAATTAGGTCTATCAGATGCTGCAATGATATTTCCAATATCTCTAATAGCTTTCGGGATAATGAGAAGGAAAGTCATATATTTATATAAATATAAAGTTTAATTTTACTGCGTAATTATTAGTCATAGAACAAATATTCATAATATCAGTTGTACAGTTTAATTAGGCCTATCAGATGCTGCAATGATATTTCCAATATCTCTAATAGCTTTCGAGTAAATGAGGAGTAAAGTCATGTTTCTATATAAATATAAAGTTTTATTTTACTGCGTAATTATGAGTCATAGAACAAATATTCATAATTACAGTTGTACAGTTTAAATAGGTCTATCAGATGCTGCAATGATATTTCCAATATCTCTAATAGCTTTTGAGAAAATGAGGAGGAAAGTAATGTTTTTATATAAATATAAAGTTTTATTTTACTGCGTAAATATTAGTCATAAAACAAATATTCATAATGACAGTTGTACAGTTGAATTAGGTATATCAGATGGTGCAATGATATTTCAAATATCTCTAATAGCTTTTGAGAAAATGAGGAGAAAAGTATTTATAAAAAAAGTAAAATTCACTATATATTAGTACTAGAGCAAATATTCATAGTGAAAGTAGTAGATATTAATTAGGTCTATCAGATTCTGTAATGATATTTCCAATATCTCTAATATCTTTCGAGAAAATGAGGAGGAAAATCGTGTTTTTATATAAATATACGGTTTTATTTTACTGCGTAATTATTAGTCATAGAACAAATATTCATAATTACAGTTGTACAGTTTAATTAGGCCTAGCAGATGCTGCAATGATATTTCCAATATCTCTAATAGCTTTCGTGTAAATGAGGAGTAAAGTCATGTTTCTATATAAATATAAAATTTTATTTTACTGCGTAATTATGAGTCATACAACAAATATTCATAATATCAGTTGTACAGTTTAAATAGGTCTATCAGATGCTGCAATGATATTTCCAATATCTCTAATAGCTTTTGAGAAAATAAGGAGGAAAGTAATGTTTTTATATAAATATAAAGTTTTATTTTACTGCGTAATTATTAGTCATACAACAAATATTCATAATATCAGTTGTACAGTTTAATTTGGTCCATCAGATGCTGCAATGATATTTCCAATATCTCTAATAGCTTTCGAGAAAATGAGGAGGAAAGTCATGTTTTTATATAAATATTAAGTTTCATTTTACTGCGTAATTATGAGTCATAGAACAAATATTCATAATTACAGTTGTACAGTTTAATTAGGTTTATCAGATGCTGCAATGATATTTCCAATATCTCTAATAGCTTTCGGGAAAATGAGAAGGAAAGTCATGTTTTTAAATATATATAAAGTTTAATTTTACTGCGTAATTATTAGTCATAGAACAAATATTCATAATATCAGTTGTACAATTTAATTAGGTGTATCAGATGCTGCAATGATATTTCCAATATCTCTAATAGCTTTCGAGAAAATGAGGAGGAAAGTCATGTTTTTATATAAATATACGGTTTTATTTTACTGCGTAATTATTAGTCATAGAACAAATATTCATAATGACAGTTGTAGAGGTTAATTAGGTATATCAGATGGTGAAATGATATTTCCAATATCTCTAATAGCTTTCGAGAAAATGAGGAAGAAAGTAATTATAAAAAAAGTAAAATTCAATATATATTAGTACTAGAGCAAATATTCATAATGAAAGTAGTAGATTTTAATTAGGTCTATCAGATTCTGTAATGATATTTCCAATATCTCTAATATCTTTCGAGAAAATGAGGAGGAAAATCGTGTTTTTATATAAATATACGGTTTTATTTTACTGCGTAATTATTAGTCATAGAACAAATATTCATAATTACAGTGGTACAGCTTAATTAGGTGTATCAGATGCTGCAATGATATTTCCAATATCTCTAATAGCTTTTGAGAAAATGAGGAGGAAAGTCATGTTTTTATATAAAAATTAAGTTTCATTTTACTGCGTAAATATGAGTCATAGAACAAATATTCATAATGACAGTTGTACAATTTTATTAGGTCTATCAGATGCTGCAATAATTTTTTCAATATCTCTAATAGCTTTCGAGAAAATAAGGGGGAAATTCATGTTTTTATATAAATATAAAGTTTTATTTTACTGAGTAAATATTAGTCATACAACAAATATTCATAATATCAGTTGTACAGTTTAATTAGGTCCATCAGATGCTGCAATTATATTTCCAATATCTCTAATAGCTTTCGAGAAAATGAGGAGGAAATTCATGTTTTTATATAAATATATAGTTTTATCTTACTGCGTAATTATGAGTCAAAGAACAAATATTCATAAGTACATTTGTACAGTTTAATTAGGCCTATCAGATGCTGCAATGATATTTCCAATATCTCTAATAGCTTTCGAGTAAATGAGGAGTAAAGTCATGTTTCTATATAAATATAAAGTTTTATTTTACTGCGTAATTATGAGTCATAGAACAAATATTCATAATTACAGTTGTACAGTTTAAATAGGTCTATCAGATGCTGCAATGATATTTCCAATATCTCTAATAGCTTTCGAGAAAATGAGGAGGAAAGTAATGTTTTTATATAAATATAAAGTTTTATTTTACTGCGTAATTATTAGTCATACAACAAATATTCATAATATCAGTTGTACAGTTTAATTTGGTCCATCAGATGCTGCAATGATATTTCAAATATCTCTAATAGCTTTCGGGAAAATGAGAAGGAAAGTCATATATTTATATAAATATAAAGTTTAATTTTACTGCCTAATTATTAGTCATAGAACAAATATTCATAATATCAGTTGTACAATTTAATTAGGTGTATCAGATGCTGCAATGATATTTCCAATATCTCTAATAGCTTTCGAGAAAATGAGGAGGAAAGTCATGTTTTTATATAAATATTAAGTTTCATTTTACTGCGTAATTATGAGTCATAGAACAAATATTCATAATATCAGTTGTACAATTTAATTAGGTGTATCAGATGCTGCAATGATATTTCCAATATCTCTAATAGCTTTCGAGAAAATGAGGAGGAAAGTCATGTTTTTATATAAATATTAAGTTTCATTTTACTGCGTAATTATGAGTCATAGAACAAATATTCATAATTACAGTTGTACAGTTTAATTAGGTCTATCAGATGCTGCAATGATATTTCCAATATCTCTAATAGCTTTCGGGAAAATGAGAAGGAAAGTCATATATTTATATAAATATAAAGTTTAATTTTACTGCGTAATTATTAGTCATAGAACAAATATTCATAATATCAGTTGTACAGTTTAATTAGGTCCATCAGATGCTGCAATTATATTTCCAATATATCTAATAGCTTTCGAGAAAATGAGGAGGAAATTCATGTTTTTATATAAATATATTGTTTTATTTTACTGCGTAATTATGAGTCAAAGAACAAATATTCATAAGTACATTTGTACAGTTTAATTAGGTCTATCAGATGCTGCAATGATATATCCAATATCTCTAATAGCTTTCGAGTAAATGAGGAGTAAAGTCTTGTTTCTATATAAATATAAAGTTTTATTTTACTGCGTAATTATGAGTCATAGAACATATATTCATAATTACAGTTGTACAGTTTAAATAGGTCTATCAGATGCTGCAAAGATATTTCCAATATCTCTAATAGCTTTCGGGAAAATGAGAAGGAAAGTCATATTTTTATATAAATATAAAGTTTAATTTTACTGCGTAATTATTAGTCATAGAACAAATATTTATAATATCAGTTGTACAGTTTAGTTAGGTGTATCAGATGCTGCAATGATTTTTCAAATATCTCTAATAGCTTTCGGGAAAATGAGAAGGAAAGTCATATATTTATATAAATATAAAGTTTAATTTTACTGCGCAATTATTAGTCATAGAACAAATATTCATAATATCAGTTGTACAGTTTAGTTAGGTGTATCAGATGCTGCAATGATATTTCAAATATCTATAATAGCTTTCGAGTAAATGAGGAGTAAAGTCATGTTTCTATATAAATATAAAGTTTTATTTTACTGCGTAATTATGAGTCATAGAACAGATATTCATAATTACAGTTGTACAGTTTAAATAGGTCTATCAGATGCTGCAATGATATTTCCAATATCTCTAATAGCTTTTGAGAAAATGAGGAGGGAAGTAATGTTTTTATATAAATATAAAGTTTTATTTTACTGCGTAATTATTAGTCATACAACAAATATTCATAATATCAGTTGTACAGTTTAATTTGGTCCATCAGATGCTGCAATGATATTTCCAATATCTCTAATAGCTTTCGAGAAAATGAGGAGGAAAGTCATGTTTTTATATAAATATAAAGTTTTATTTTACTGGGTAATTATAAGTCATAGAACAAATATTCATAATTACAGTTATACAGTTTAATTAGGAATATCAGATGCTGCAATGATATTTCCAATATCTCTAATAGCTTTCGAGAAAATGAGGAGGAAAGTCATGTTATATAAATATTAAGTTTCATTTTACTGCGTAATTATGAGTCATAGAACAAATATTCATAATTACAGTTGTATAGTTTAATTAGGTCTATCAGATGCTGCAATGATATTTCCAATATCTCTAATAGCTTTCGGGAAAATGAGAAGGAAAGTCATGTTTTTATATATATATATAAAGTTTAATTTTACTGCGTAATTATTAGTCATAGAACAAATATTCATAATATCAGTTGTACAATTTAATTAGGTGTATCAGATGCTGCAATGATATTTCCAATATCTCTAATAGCTTTCGAGAAAATGAGGAGGAAAGTCATGTTATTATATAAATATACGGTTTTATTTTACTGCGTAATTATTATTCATAGAACAAATATTCATAATGACAGTTGTACAGTTGAATTAGGTATATCAGATGGTGCAATGATATTTCCAATATCTCTAATAGCTTTCGAGAAAATGAGGAAGAAATTAATTATAAAAAAAGTAAAATTCAATATATATTAGTATTAGAGCAAATATTCATAATGAAAGTAGTAGATTTTAATTAGGTCTATCAGATTCTGTAATGATATTTCCAATATCTCTAATATCTTTCGAGAAAATGAGGAGGAAAATCGTGTTTTTATATAAATATACGGTTTTATTTTACTGCGTAATTATTAGTCATAGAACAAATATTCATAATTACAGTTGTACAGTTTAATTAGGTGTATCAGATGCTGCAATGATATTTCCAATATCTCTAATAGCTTTTGAGAAAATGAGGAGGAAAGTCATGTTTTTATATAACAATTAAGTTTCATTTTACTGCGTAAATATGAGTCATAGAACAAATATTCATAATGACAGTTGTACAATTTTATTAGGTCTATCAGATGCTGCAATGATTTTTTCAATATCTCTAACAGCTTTCGAGAAAATAAGGAGGAAATTCATGTTTTTATATAAATATAAAGTTTTATTTTACTGAGTAAATATTAGTCATACAACAAATATTCATAATATCAGTTGTCCAGTTTAATTAGGTCCATCAGATGCTGCAATTATATTTCCAATATCTCTAATAGCTTTCGAGAAAATGAGGAGGAAATTCATGTTTTTATATAAATATATAGTTTTATTTTACTGCGTAATTATGAGTCAAAGAACAAATATTCATAAGTACATTTGTACAGTTTAATTAGGCCTATCAGATGCTGCAATGATATTTCCAATATCTCTAATAGCTTTCGAGTAAATGAGGAGTAAAGTCATGTTTCTATATAAATATAAAGTTTTATTTTACTGCGTAATTATGAGTCATAGAATAAATATTCATAATTACAATTGTTCAGTTTAATTAGGTCTATCAGATGCTGCAATGATATTTCCAATATCTCTAATAGCTTTCGAGAAAATGAGGAGGAAAGTAATGTTTTCCTAAAAATATAAAGTTTTATTTTACTGCGTAATTATTAGTCATACAACAAATATTCATAATATCAGTTGTACAGTTTAATTTGGTCCATCAGATGCTGCAATGATATTTCCAATATCTCTAATAGCTTTCGAGAAAATGAGGATGAAAGTCATGTTTTTATATAAATATAAAGCTTTATTTTACTGCGTAATTATGAGTCATAGAACAAATATTCATAATTACAGTTGTACAGTTTAATTAGGTCTATCAGATGCTGCAATGATATTTCCAATATCTCTAATAGCTGTCGAGAAAATGAGGAGGAAAGTCATGTTTTTATATAAATATACGGTTTCATTTTACTGCGTAATTATTAGTCATAGAACAAATATTCATAATGACAGTTTTAGAGTTTAATTAGGTCTATCAGATGCTGCAATTATATTTCCAATATCTCTAATAGCTTTCGAAAAAATGAGGAAGAAATTCATGTTTATGGAAAAAGGATGTGTGTGTGTGTGTGTGTGTTTGTGTGTGTGTGTGTGTGTGTGTGTGTGTGTGTGTGTGTGTGTGTGTGTGTGTGTGTGTGTGTGTGTGTGTGTGTGTGTGTGTGTGTACGCGCTTAACAGGTGACCTGTCCTGAGGTTGAAAAATGAGTGCTGCCGTTTGAAGGGAGTTTACAATATTTATTTTATATAGGAAATACCTCATTTTATTGCTATATTCCTTCATATTGTATTTAGAACACAGTTTATTGCAACATTTACCTTAATAAGAACTACGGTGAACGTTGATAAAAGTGATAACGTTTTCCAAGCAACACTGTAAAAAAGGTATGCCGCGCTTCGATATTCATATGAATATCGTAAGCGTAGCACGTTAACTTTTATTTTATACATGATTTTTTTATATTTTATGTTGCATGGATTTTCGTTAAAACATTTTATATGCCTTTTACTTATGTACATCAAGTTCTAACTGGCTAGTTCACGTAGACATGGCAACGTTGGACCCATGGGAAGACTGGATTCTGTCCCACCAGAAAGCTCTGCTAAGATCTCTCGGACTATAGTAATTCATCCATTATCATTATTATTATTGTTGTTGTTGTTTTTATTATTATTGTTGTTATTATTTTTATTATTATTATTATTATTATTATTATTATTATTATTATTATTATTATTATTATTATTATTATTATTATTGTTACTACTACTACTACTACTACTACTACTACTACTACTACTACTACTACTACTACTACTACTACTATTACTGTTCATGGACTTGACTGTATACTACTTCGCAGACCAAAAGAATAACTATCAACCTATTTTCAGGCTTTAAAGTGCTTATTTTCTCATGCTATTTTCCTATTTATTTAAGTATGTATGAGTAAGGATCGTGATGCCTTGGGGGAACACGCTCTCGTCTAATGGTCTTCCTCGTGTATTCAAAAATTTGACTTAGTATTTGCTTACCGGATGCCATAATATAATGTAAAAGGTTGCCATCAAATCCACTTTTACCAGAAGCTTGAGCGGCACATCAACGTTATTCTCCCTTCACAAACCCAGGATGTTTTTTTCCTACTTAGTATTGCCACCCATGAGGCTTTCCATAACACTCAAGATCTTCCTCCTCTTGCAACGGCTCTGTTATTAATGTTTTCCCATCTTCCCATCGACATCACATCGTCATCACATCGCACACACACCATCATCACTACAACCACTTCCCTCGCAGCCTGCATCGAACTAAATTTAAGTAATGTCCAAAACTATTTTATCCAACTGACTGCAACCAATACCACCTGCAGTGCTTTGTTCTCTACTCTTCCTCCTCCTCCTTCTCTTCTTCCTCCTCATCCTCTTTCTCTAGTTGCTTCTGCTCTTTGGCTTCGTCCTCTTCTTCCTTCTCCTCCTCCTCCTCCTCCTCCTCCTCCTCCTCCTCCTCCTCCTCCTCCTCCTCCTCCTTCTCCTCCTCCTCCTCCTCCTCCTCCTCCTTCCACAGGGAATGGTACAACGAAAATCTCATTGGAACAAACACATTGGGGCAAGTGGACGCTCCTCCCTTTCTCTCAATTTCTTCTCTTGCCCCTGTGATTGTAGTCATTTGGTCGCCGTAATGCTTGAATTACAAGGATTTAGAGGCTGCAACAGCGCCCCGGGGAGACATGGGCTGTTAGTGGAGATAGTAAAAGCCAAGTTGGGTGGAGAAGTGGACTCGCGGGGCTAGAGTTGGTGGGGGGAAAAAGGAGAGCAGGAAATACGCCTCGCTCAAGTTTTAATGCGTCCATGGAGCAGCAGACTCTTCCTTCCTTCCTTTGTTTGTTGGAGGAAGGCCAGACAGACGCCCACACTTTCTTTATTCACACTATACAGACAAAAGAGAGAAATGTTTTGTTATTAATATTAGTTATTATTATTGTTGTTGTTATTATTATTATTATTATTATTATTATTATTATTATTATTATTATTATTATTATTATCATTATCATTGTTATTGTTATTGTTATCATTTCCATGTGGTTATCATTTCCTTGCTCAGCGTGGCATGGAATGGACTAACGTGACTGCGGTTTGATGTGGCAGTCATGGCGTGGTGTGGCGTGCTACTTGTACCCTGGTGTGGCGTGACGTGACTGTGGCGTGGTGTGGCAGGCATGGCGTGGTGTGGCGTGGTGGAGGCTCCGTGCCAGGCTGTTGACACCATCCGTCAGGCGGTGGACGACACATGATCGCAATAGAGTAGCAATAAAGAGCGATGATGCGTCATTATATCTGAGTTATAATACTTATCAATGTCAGAAGCAGAGACGAATGTCGGGCCGTCCTCTCCCCGTCCCTTCCTCGTCTGACCCCGACAGTCATCATTATAAAATCTGTGTCTCTCCCTCCATCGGCAAACTTTTGAACAATTATAGCGGTAATGTCGGCGTCGCGCGGGTCGTCCTCGTCTTCATGGGACTGACCGCCGTCTTTATGGCTCCCATGGTGCCACGTCTCCCGGGAACACCGCCCGAGATGAGGTACAAAGGCCATCATTCCCTCAGGGCCGGCGAGGTACAAGGATTAGTAAATATAACGTAGTATGTAATCAGACTTCGGTATCAGTCTGGTCCTTCTAGTGAGTGGCTGCGGCATGACGGGGCTCGAGTCTTGGCAGCGGTGGACGGCAGTTGCTCTTTCGAATGATGCGATCTTGACGATAAAATATAAGTTATATCATCCGCAAAAAAAAAGAAAGATATCCGCTTATGGAGTTGGTTTATGCTTGTGGTCAATGGTGCAGCCTCCCTCTCCCCTTCCTGACCCGCCCTCACTCCCTTGCCCTCTCTCTCTCCCTGCCACATCCCCGCCCCTACCGTCTCGTCCTCAACAGCCTCATTGGGGGCGGAGTGGCGCTGGCTGGTCCGTGTCCACTCCATTTTCCGCGTAAGTAACCTTTAGGAGGCTCGGAGCTCCCAGGACGAAGAGTAGCGGGTTGGAACGATGTCAGGAGGAACGCGCCGCTGACATCACATCGATCACTGCATTGCGGGTTATCGGAGACTCGATAAAAATCTGTTGTAATAGGGACATCACCCCCCACCAGGCGACACTGACGGGGGCCTGAAGGGGAACATCTGAGGCTGTCCTGGCCATTAAGTGCTGCTGTCTGGAGGTTCTCGTCGCTTGGGTTGTTGGTTTCATGACGCAGAAGGAGACTTGGAATTATACTTGTTCTTTGGCGTCGTGTTGTAACTGCGATGTAAATGTTTGTGTGATTTGTCGCGCAGCATCGAAAGAAATGTCAACGATTAAAAAAAAGTGTAAGAATGGGTTGTTTTTATTAAGAAGAAAGAGAAAAAAGTGTATATGATAAAAAATTTCAATAAGTTAATTTTGCACCTGTGGGAGGAATTACTGTGTTCGTGACTTTCTTGAAGACTATTAGACAGGTTTGTACTCTGCATCGTCTTCAAGCGTGAAAAAAACGTATAAGAATGAGAGAAACGGAAAAAAAATACGTTGAAAGAGGAAACATAATGCATTACAAGGGATTTATGTTCATTATAAAATTGTTGTTTATATTGTACCTCATTATTTAGGTCAAGGGTCGTTACATCACGCTGTGGTTTGGCGTGGGGCTCCGTGGGAAGATCGAGGCCCTTCCGCTGCACACCCCCATGAAGGCATCTGGTCGTCTAGTAATCGCATGTAATGACTCTAGACATTAACAAATCATGTACATCTCCTGTAAACATTTCAGGAAAAACACTTCTTAAACAACCATATTATAAAAACCTGAAAAAACACATGTTGAATATTTACGACTACAACTTGTTATGTCTCTAAATTTGCCTGAGACGCGTTGTTCATAAAATGGAAATGCATGTTGAGGTTACGTTTATCTCCGTGTGTTGCATTTCATCATTATGTAGTTGACGTTCTGATAAGTGATGGTCTTCCCTGATCTGCATCTTAATGTTCATAATGGCGTAGAGCTCTACCAGTTAGTCAGTATTGTAAAATATATTAGTTCCTATAACTATAAACCACTTGCTGGTAAAGAAATTCACTATAAAACTGATTTCCATATCATTTCCATATTCTCTTGAGTCAAGGGAGGACATATGTATATTCCTTTATTAGTGTCAAAAATGAATACTTTTGTTTTCTTCTGATAAGCCATGCGATCATAAATCATCAGTATCAGCGAGTCAGGTGAGGACAACTTTTGCTGCCAAATTAATACATACACATCGCCTTGCTGCAGAGAGAATTAATTAGACTGCGATAAGTTGTGCGCCCAAGGCTACCCTGCCGCCGCACCCTGCATGCTAAGGAGAGAGAGAGAGACACACACACACACACACACACACACACACACACACACACACACACACACACACACACACACACACACACACACACACACACACACACACACACACACACACACACACACACACACACACACACACACACACACACACACACACATTCTTTTTTTTACATTATATCCTTAAACTGAAGAAGACACAGGCTAACGAAGAGAAAATGAGGCTTAATTAGATTGAAATTATGTTTTTTATCGAAGAAGTGAGTATATTTCTACTAAGTCTATGAGAACTGCCGTGATGTCTTCTCTGGTAGTGATGTTGTAGCTTCTTACTCGTTGTAGTTAGCTTTATAGTGGCTTAAACACCTTCATTAACCACGCTATAAAATGTTAGTAATGAATGTAGTGGAGTAACGGATCTTTACAAACTTCTCAGCTGGGTACACAAGATTCAGGGTAATGTTTTCTTTCTTACTTGTTGTTATCTTAAACGTAAGCGATGCAGATTTGCTATTATCTGAGAGTAGACGGTGGGTGGAATGACAAGAAGCTTATATCATGTATCTGTTGCATACCACATAGCAGAACGAGAGCCTTGTATGTGCTACGGGATGTTTGTTTTCTGCTTTTTCCAATTTTCTTAGAGCAGAGTTGACAGTTTATTTATACACACACATACACACACACACACAGACACACACACACACAGACACACACACACACACACACACACACACACACACACACACACACACACACACACACACACACACACACACACACACACACACACATAACTTCCTTTCAGTCTTCTCCACCTGTGTAGTTTCCTCTCCTCCACACATCGCCCTTCCACGTTTCCTCCTTTGTTTTCCGCTCTCCCCTTCCCTTCCTACTCCCTTCACCTACCTCCCTTGTACTCGCTATCTCCCCTCATTTCCCTTCCTTGTTCCCTGGCTTACCACCCTTGTATCCCGTCTTTCCCTTCCTTTCCCTTCGTTTCCTGCACCTCCCTTGTATTCCTAGTGTCCCTTCCTTGTCCTTCACTTCCATAATGTTCTTAATTTCCCTTCCTCGTCCCTCACTCTCTTTATTTCCCTTCCCTCGTCTCTCAAATCCCTTGTATTCTTTGTTTCCCTTTGTTTCCCTCCTTCGTCCTTCACTTCTCTTGTACTCCCTGCCCTGTTGCCATAAGTTTCCCTTCCTCCCCCTTCACCCCCCTCACATCTCCTCCCCTTCTCGCGTTTCCGATTCTCCAGCCATGAAATTGGTAATCGTGGACCTTGTGTGTTTATACCTCGAGGTGACATGTGAAATTTGCTCTGGTTGTCGGTATTAACATTATTTAGACTTGCATGAATCTTTATTAATTGATGAGATATTGAGACAGTTTCCAGCAGGATATCCTCTCATGATTGTGATTATTATTGTTATTATTTTAGTATATATTTTCTTTGCTCTCTTTTTCTCTTTGTGCGTTTTCATTCGTTTACTGTTGGGTGGAAGTTCATTATACGTAGCATAGCCGCGGGATAGATATATATAGACAGTCTTCCTGCTTGCTATCAGTGGAGATAAATATCTTCCTATTGTATGAAAATGCGTGTGAGATCTTACTGATGAGAAGTAATGAGTATGTTAATAAATGCTTTTAGAATGTATTATCATTATTTCTTCTTACACTTATCTGACGTCAAGGGAGATTAGTGTGTTGTTTCGCAATCTTTGTCTCGTGGATGTCGTCACTCTCTCTCTCTCTCTCTCTCTCTCTCTCTCTCTCTCTCTCTCTCTCTCTCTCTCTCTCTCTCTCTCTCTCTCTCTCTCTCTCTCTCTCTCTCTACTGTCTTTCTCTATCTTTTTTTTATATCCCTCTTTGTTTTATTTGGCATTCTTTCCAGTGGGACATATTTAACACATGAAGCAAGCGACCTAGATGCATACATTCACCAACTTCCATTGTGGTAAAAAAAATAATAATGAAGGTGATGTATATTAATGAA
Source organism: Metacarcinus magister (assembly GCA_029783475.1). Taxonomy (NCBI): domain Eukaryota; kingdom Metazoa; phylum Arthropoda; class Malacostraca; order Decapoda; family Cancridae; genus Metacarcinus; species Metacarcinus magister. The sequence continues at coordinate 6,033,469 of JAPQNM010000043.1, read as the reverse complement.
AAAATACTACCGTGGAACATTCAAATTAACCTCACTATCTTGGGACATAGCGAGTCTTTCTCTTCCTTGTTGGTGTTACGTTACATTACGTTACGTTACGTTACGTTACGGTATCTCATCACAAGCAAGGACACGCCTGCCAGGAATCCTTTAAGTAACCCAAAGCCACAAAGACCACTGTAGATATACCTTAAACACGCCAACTCTTATTTAACTTTTTTTTTTGTGTGTATATTATAGTGAGTGAAACATACAGCCGGTTAACCTCACTTTAGGAGCAATTTGTAGCGTGTCACGTTATCAAGAGAGACATCACAGAAAAGAGACTGAAGATCCTCGCCATTGTGTCACGGACGAACACGCCTGCAATTAATTCGTTGTGGCAGCTGGTGACCGCAAGACTGTTAGATGTCAGGCGTCCACTGCGCCGCCGCTGCTTGGGGTCCGGGGTAGGGTTTGGGAGAGGCTCGGGGAGTGTGGTTGAGTGAGAGAAGAAAAAGGAAAAGAGAGAGAGAGAGAGAGAGAGAGAGAGAGAGAGAGAGAGAGAGAGAGAGAGAGAGAGAGAGAGAGAGAGAGAGAGAGAGAGAGAGAGAGAGAGAGAGAGAGAGCAACAAATATTCAAATGTCTGCTTTGTATTGTTACAATATTTCATTCTTCCTGTATAAATAACGTTTTTCTTCCCATTGTTTATTTGAATGATTTTAAAGAACTTATTTTTATTGCAGATTCTCGTATTAATCCATGTTTTGTCCAAGAATAACGTGACAACTTCATGGAATATGTTCGTAAATATACCTTTATTTCACGTGGTGTTTGATGTGCATATATTAACTTTTTCTGCAGATACTTTTTTTTATGTAATTAATGTTGCTATGTATTGGACAGCCTCTTGTTATTATTATTTGGTGTGAAGTTTCATGTATTTCTTTCTCATTTGAGTCTCATCGCAGCATCTGGGTATCTTAGGCCGTATCTGTCCTGGCTTGGGCTTCGTTATGTTCTTTACCACTACCATCACCGCCGCTCTCCCTCCCCTTCGCCTCTCACCCTCGTGTTTCCTAGGCGTCAAGATCATCTGCACTTCCAAGATGGTTATCTCTCACCCAACACCGCTAACAAAAGACCGTAACACCCTAATCTGGCGGCCTTTTCTCCCTTGGAAGAAAACACCCATTGAGGCGCCTCGACTGTGGATGTTCGGTCTCCCTAAGACGGTAGCCATCAATTGGGTCCTCCGCCTTCCCTCTCTCTCAAGAATTTTTTTCCCAATACCCCTCCGCCCTACTGTCCATCTCTCTATCTCTCTTCCTCCCTCCCTCCCATAGCCGTGTTCTCTTCGCCTCTACGCCGTCGGCCTGCCATCAAACCCCGACGGTAACCACAAATTAGAAAATGTCAATTATCTCTCCGTGATCTCTAGAGAGGACGAAGAGGCAGGGGGTCGGGAGGTGCCAGTGTGGTAGCCGCCTCTGTTCCACCTCCCCAGGTAGTCCCCCTTTTGGTCCACCTCACTTAGTGGCCAAAACCTCCTTCGCCTTCCTTGCTGCCCTTCCAATACTTATAAATGCACCAGACTTGCACGTGGCATGGTGTGTGTGTGCGATGCTGATGTCAGAATGGTAACTCAGCCCGTCATCTGTATATAAATTCACCACTTGGAGTCGAAACAATCAGTAGGCAGCGATTTAGTCAATAGTTTTAGCATATTTAGGCATTCTTTACCTCCCACCTGTGTCGTTCTACCTGTGCCATTAACACCTTTGTAGGAGATGAAGTGACCGTAACCTGAAGATGAGGATCGTCGATAAGCACCTTAGTTTCACTCCTTCCACGTTATTCTGAAGTCTCGTAAATAGTTCTCAAAAGATTAAATTGTGCTTTTTTTTTCTTCCCTTTTCGAACATTCATTTAAGCTGACTTCTTCCATATAGTAAATTTCCATTTTCCAATTACCGGTGAGTGTGAGTTTCGTTTGGCGGTGAGTGGAGGGGATGGAGGGGGAACGTGGTGTTCCTTCTTTCACTCCCCTATCACGCCCCCTCACGCCCACCTGCCGCCCACTGACAAACTCCTCCCCGTTACCCAAACCTTCAAGAAAAATACTGAGCGTGACTCGTACATTAGACGGTATCGCCTCGCCCAGTATTCACGTGAAGACGCGCTGCTTGGCCAGATTACATGCACGCTGGTGGTGTTGAGTGCAAACTTGGGCCCTACAGACTGGGAGTTGTTTACATACAAGTACTGCAATCATTTGAGAAGACATGTGTATAAATGTTCTGTACTACATTTTTGTTTTATTCACGAGCTATGAACGACCTCTATCGCCTGCTTCTGTTACTTCACATTTGTCCACGGCACTTTCTCATCCCAGGCGTGAAGGCGGTGACAGGCTCTCCTCGGCTGCATTATCTGGCGTGTGTCATCATATGTTTGCCATTCTCTCCTCCCAAGATACTGCAAAAAGAAAACAAGATACAATCAACAATAACTTTCTTCTACCCTGTTTTGCTTGCTTTTGGTAATAGAGAAGCAACAACAGCTTTCTTTTTTAACTGCGTCACAATGGGAAATGGGATACATAGAACAGCTTTTGAAATCATATACACGAGGTTATTTAAGGCTTCAATACTACTTTTCACTATCTCTGAATGAAAAGATACTAAGTTAGCCAGAGTAGCAATCGAACGAAATCTTGCAAGTAAACATTGATAAATATTTCTATTGATAACGTTAAATAACAGTCTTTATCCAAGTACGACTCCATATAACGCGCACTGATCCTTGTGAGAGTATTTCCTGCTAGTCAGTCTGAAGGTCGAGGGAGAGAGAGGGAGAGGGAGAGAGAGGAGTTTAAGAGGGTGAGGGGCAGGAGTGCGGGGCCTCGGAGGCGTGTATCGGGTAGCAGGCGCCCAGCGTGTGACTGAGGCTGTGTAACTTGAACGTGGGCCTGACCCGGGACCTGCACTTTGCCCAGGCAGGTCACTAGTAACACTCCCCACAGCACACAGCAGCAGCAATACTCTCTCTCTCTCTCTCTCTCTCTCTCTCTCTCTCTCTCTCTCTCTCTCTCTCTCTCTCTCTCTCTCTCTCTCTCTCTCTCTCTCTCTCTCTCTCTCTCTCTCTCTCTCATCATATAATAGGAGATGCAAACCCTGATATTGTCTTAGCATCCAGCGCTCAGGGAACCCACAATGGGATAAATAGTCGGGCTCTTTAAGGTAAAATCAGATTACACTCACATTCCCACAGTCGCCAGCACACAAAGCCGCGACTTTAAAATGCAAATCAGTAGCGGTTTCCTCCAGTTCCTAATCAGCTGAAAACAATGTGTCAATTTCACGTTCATTATGACTACAATGCAGACCTTTTGTTTCGGCTTCACGGACACTACCACTCCTCCTCCTCCTCCTCCTCCTCCTCCTCCTCCTCCTCCTCCTCCTCCTCCTCCTCCTCCTCCTCCTCCTCCTCCTCTTTTGTATGTGTGTGTGCGTGTGTGTGTGTGTGTGTGTGTGTGTGTGTGTGTGTGTGTGTGTGTGTGTGTGTGTGTGTGTGTGTGTGTGTGTGTGTGAGTGTGAGTGTGTGTGTGTGTGTGTGTGTGTGTGTGTGTGTGTGTGTGTGTGTGTGTGTGTGTGTGTGTGTGTGTGTGTCTATACAATCAGGAGTGGACATGCCAACTGGCGTTCATAATGATATAACCAGCGTGAAAGTCTTGTAATGACCGCCCTTCCTTTCCTGACCTTACATATTTCTTATTTCCTTTCTCTTTCTCTCTCTCTCTCTCTCTCTC
>JAPQNM010000043.1:6022178-6024678 GCA_029783475.1 Metacarcinus magister | reverse complement strand
ACTTTGCTTTCTAAATAATGATCGTAATAAAGTACCCGACCGGACGTTGTTAAGCAGCCCCGATGGCATTTGATTATTTCTTAATTGCACCAATAGATCTTATCACCCTTGTTCTTCAGTGTGTGTTATTATGGTTTTTGCGCCATCATATCTCAGAGCGACGGGGTGTGTGTGTGTGTGTGTGTGTGTGTGTGTGTGTGTGTGTGTGTGTGTGTGTGTGTGTGTGTGTGTGCTGACGTTTTTGTGTGTTTTCATATATATGCGTTTTTCTGTCTGACTCTTCTTGTTTCTTGTTTATGTTCAGTGTGGCGAATGTTAGTCTTATTCATTCTTGTGTTTAAATGTTACTCTTTGCTGTCATTGTGTTTTCTTCCGTTTTAGTTTGATTGTGCATAATATAAGTCTTATCTATGTTCTTTGAAATATCCTTTCTTCTCCTTTTTTTTTCTTCTTTTTCCTTTTTCCTCCTGCCTCTCTTCCGGCTGAAGGGAGGGATGGGTGTGGAGGAGCCTTCCACTTTGCTGTCCTTTTGTCTCTCTCAAGTAAATATTATAGTAGGAGAGTGTAGCCACATGGTCAACCTCGCTAGGTGCAATAGGAAGTCCTGTCTGTTCTTCCTTTGTACTCCTCCTCCTCCTCCTCCTCCTCCTCCTCCTCCTCCTCCTCCTCTCCTCCTCCTCCTCCTCCTCCTCCTCCTCCTCCTCTTCCTCCTCCTCTTCCTCCTCTTAAGTCTCTCACGCTCACGTTCTTACTACATTTTGCTGGCAGTCGTCTAGTGTAGGAAGCATAGTGGTGATAACTTACTGGAATACTGCGTTACGAGGAACTGTGTTTACCTGGCCGGTGGTGGTGGTGGTGGTGGTGGTGGTGGTGGTGGTGGTGCGTGGATTGGTGTTAGTGGCATTAGTAACTCTATTGGAAGGGATTGTGGTAGGAACTGTTGTGTTTTGTGATGTTTGTGGATGTTGTTATGAATGGTGGCAGGCGTGGGATTGTTAGTGGTGGTGATGATGGTGGTGGTGGTGGTGAGAGTATGTGGTGTCTGGTATAGTGTTCAAATGCTATACAATACAGTGTTAATAACAGTAGTGGTGATTCGACCATTCATTCAGCTTCATTTAAGATATAAACCATAAAACCAAATGAATGAATGAGTGAATGGAATTAAAAGTTTTATCAGACTTTTAACTCTCTTTCTTTGTTCATAATTTTTGTTTTTACACTGGGATGCGTGGCAGGTGACGAACTCCACAATTCTTCGTTTTTGATTTATACTTCTTCGTCCGATGTGATGCGATAGAAAACAAATATCAGTAAAAATAAAGTTGAACAAGAAAAATGTCAAGGAATCACCACAAACATTATTCAGAGCCTCTGGAAATGTAAATATTAACCTTTTTTTTGTGTTAATAAGTAATGACATTGTGGAGGTCGATGATGGTTTGCTAGAGTGAGTGAGTGAGTGAGTGAGTGAGAACGAGTTACGGATGAAAGGCCGAGTGTTACATCACCCACCCATCACTTCATCCTTGGGAGTGGGCGGTGACGGAGGGCTGCTGCGGGGGGTGGTGGTGACGGGGTAGGAGGACGTGACGGAAGTGAAGGGTTACTATTATTGTTACGACCTGTTGGTATGTAATAGGAGAGGAACAGTATTTTGTCTTCCTCCTACTACAAACTGTCCTTCATTTAATTTATTCTCCTTGTCATCATCTCTTACTTCATTCTCTTACTCTCCTCCTCTTCCTTCTCCTCCTCCTCCTCCTCCTCCTCCTCCTGCCCCACTCTTAGAAACACCCTTACCACCATCATCCCAGCCAAACACTCGCACACTCATATACAGATAGACATAAAATACTTATATATGACTACATCACTCAACTTTAGCGCCACGTATAGTGTACCTACGCGACTGCCTGACTCTTCCTCGGTGCTGTTGAGTGTGTCGCTGTATCTTAGGGAAAGGTGTATCATTTGCACCTAAAATATTCCCGAGTCGTTTGCTATGTCCTATAAATTGCATTGTGAGGGGAGAGCCACGTCAAGGGGTCAGCGGACAATAGAACACACACTTGTAAAACATTCATAAAAGAGTGATAAACTAGAGTGATTTAGGTAGACACTCGAGAAAAGGCTACAGAGACATTTATTATAGATAAGCACTCAGAGGCAGGGACGTGCATGCACTCTCACGGACATATTTTTTCTTGCTGTCTCTCTTCCTTTCTTTTTTTTTCTCTCTCTTTCTTTATCTCTCTTTCTCTCATACACACACACACACACACACACACACACACACACACACACACACACACACACACACACACACACACACACACACACACACGCACATGCACATGCACACACACATTCCATAAATGTATTGTACGAGAATAATTTTTCTTCAGCGATAATGTGTCAAGTAACTGCATCAGATATAAATAATAATATAACCTTTTCAACAAATTCGAATATATATTGTTCGTGATACCTTTTGATT
>JAPQNM010000043.1:6002178-6017178 GCA_029783475.1 Metacarcinus magister | reverse complement strand
AAATCAACATGGCTTGCACCTGCTTAGTGGATTCCATGGCGGCGTGGTGGGCGTGCTTAAGGGCGCAGGCAAGGTGTTAAAGGGGTGTAGGCAGGGTGCAGGTTCCCACGGTGTAGCTTGGGGTGTACGGTAACGGTGCAACCCTAGACCCGCCCCTCAACCCGCCTACCACTGGCCCACAAGTGTTTTTCGTCTTACACTCACGTTTGTATATTCTTTTTAGTGTAGGCAAAATTAATCAAACGGGAACCACGAGTAGAAGTTAATTAATTATACTCGGCCATATGTCACTGGTGTGTGAACTCCGGTGACGCCGCATCCTTCACTGCCAGTGGTGTGCGACTCTGCCAGACTGACAAGCGTTATCGACCCAGAGTAGCGACCTTTCCCCGCTGCGGCCAGGAAGGTCTTTGGGGTTAAGCGTGATGAGACCATGAGAAGGTGCAGAAGCCAAGCATTTGACACCATATTCAACACTGTATGAGAGAGTTATATGCATGGTGAGGTGTTGGGCTGGTGTACTAGTGGCGGTGACGGTGGTGGTGGTGAGTGAGTGATTGGAATAATCATCAAGATGGAAATGGACATCATTAATTTTGGTAGTTTAGGTTCAAATTAGTTTGTGTCATGTGTACGTAAGGTCCTTATATCCTGTATTCTGAAGAAAACACTATTTAATAATACTTTTATCATATGAATCATGGGTTGTGTTTTAAATTTGTACTGGTTCTCCCTAACAGACTAACAGGTAAATGGCCTCTCACCGTGTCACGTGAGCAGTTCAGGTGTACAGCTCACTCACTTACATCAATCACCACATGTGTCACCTCTCTCTCTCTCTCTCTCTCACACACACACACACACACACACACACACACACACACACACACACACACACACACACACACACACACACACACACACACACACACACACACACACGTGCGTGTGTGTGTGTGTGTGTGTGTGTGTGTGTGTTGGTGGGTGGATGGGTGAGTGGGTGGCTGGGTCTAAAAGTGCATACACATGTATTATAAATAGATACATACTTAGACCTACATATAATAACTACATTGATACATTCCGTATTTGTGTTGTACATATTTATACGTTCACATGCTGGTGCGCGCACTCACACGTACACATAGAAAAACAGATATTTAATGAAGGAAATAGATGAATAGAACAGTCATAGTGTAAACATAATACTTAAGTAAAAATATAAAGTTCTGAGTAAAAGTTAATAACTTCACGATAATACTGACGATAAAAATCACGAGTAAACAATCCATTATGAGCACGATGATCGATGGAACATATACATATTTGCAGGTTCAATTAAGTTGACTTTGGTTTCTAAGTTGATCTTCAAACCTAATGTGTAATTGCAATTCTTCTAAACCATATTAACACTAAGCGACATCACTCTACATAAGCATAGCAAGAGAATAATGTTTCAACTCACATTTTCATCTTCTTTTGTTGTGATTTATTCTTTGTCTTGTGATTATACGTATTTATAGTCATTGAGTCACCATTCTAAGCTTTCATCGTATTAATAGTATCAGTGGTGGATCACATCAAATTCCTTCATGCATTCTTGTGCTTCGTAAGTATAATCAATGCATCTTTATTTACTCCTTCACTTCTATTAGGTATACAATTACTAATTAATATCATGTTTTTTTATATAGTCCTGTTCACTGGCTTTCTAATGACCGTCACTTTCACTTGGTTGAGTGTGCTGAAGCGTATTTTAAGAATATTTTTTGCAGTATACATAAATGTTTTTTTTCCCTTTTTATACATGAGTGGCACTAAGAGTTGTGCTTCTCATCTCACGCATCAGCATCGTCCGTCCGTGTTTGTGGTACTTAATTATTTATATTTTGTCGACCTGCGTTCTCGGCCTCGTTTATCTCGTCGCGTCTGCTGAGTGTAAGGTCCTCCTCCTCCTCCTCCTCCTCCTCCTCCTCCTCCTCCTCCTCCTCCTCCTCCTCCTCCTCCTCCTCCTCCTCCTCCTCCTCCTCCTCCTCCTCCTCCTTTTCCTCGCATCACGTCAGCCTGGTCCTTGGCTTCTCGAGTTGCCGAGCAGTAAACTAGCCAGACCGCCTGGCGCCCTACAGCACACACACACACACACACACACGCACACACACACACACACACACACACACACACACACACACACACACACACACACACACACACACACACACACACACACACACACACACACACACACACACACATGCCTTCCTTTATGTTAATGAGTCGTACCGTGTAGACTTAAGTATGTCAGGATTATTAACTGTGATAGTGATTATAAATATGAAGCCTTTTGGGGCCACGAGGATCTGCAGAAGGAGGAAGATTGAATAAGATTACATAGGATTACATAGGAAGAACAAATACGAAGAGACATGTTGATCTTTAACGGAGAAGGTGGAGGAGGAGGAGGAGGAGGAGAGGGAGGAAAAAATTTAAGAAGAAAACAAAGAGGAGGGAAAAAAGCAAGGGATGAGTAACAAAAATGTGTGAAGAAAAGAGAAAAACAAATGAAGAAAGAGTGAGATAAGGAGGAAGAGGAAGAGGAAGAGGAAGAGAGTGCCAGGGAGTCTTGTGGATCCTTCCCTTTGTCCTCTTCCCCCGACACTGTTTCCTTCAGGGGCTCGTATCTCCTGACTCCTCATGATTGACAACCTCACCAACCTCACTGCGACGCCCTTTACACCTCCTTCCCACTAGCACGCCCCCCGCCCCCTCCCTTGTCTGCCTCCCCTACCACACCCCACACCACCCCACCCCACCCCTTCACCCTGACCGTTCATCCCCACTTCCCTAACAGTGCCAGCCATCCTGTGCCACCCTTACCACCCTGCCACCCCTGCCACCCTTCCTTCCCTGCTGTGCTGTCTCTCCCTCGTCCTTTCATTTTACATATCTAAGTTTATTTATTTTTTGTTATTTTCCTCCTGTCTCTTTTCCTTTTCTTTCCTCTTTTGCCTTCTTTTCTTCCTTTTTCTATTAAGTCTTTTTTTTAGCCTCCGTTCGTGCTCCTTTTCTTCCTTTTGGACTCATCATTGTCCTTTTCCTTTCATCGTCTTCATTGTCGTCGTCGTCGTCTCACTCTCACCCTCAGTTTCCTTTCCTCATTTCTTATCCCACACTCCCATCTTCCTCTTCCTCTCCACTTCCCCCTTCCTCATGCACCACTTCTGAAAGGAAGATTTCACACCACACTAGTGCACAGCGAGAGAGAGAGAGAGAGAGAGAGAGAGAGAGAGAGAGAGAGAGAGAGAGAGAGAGAGAGAGAGAGAGACACACAGAGAGAGAGAGATTTACTTTCCTTGATAACAGTGTGTGCCTGTCTGCCTCTCTCTCTCTCTCTCTCTCTCTCTCTCTCTCTCTCTCTCTCTCTCTCTCTCTCTCTCTCTCTCTCTCTCTCTCTCTCTCACACACACACACACACACATCCCACCGCCTTTTCACCACTAGTTCCCTCCCTTGTACCGGTAACTGGTCCTCCTGGTGTCGTTGTCTGCCCCCCTACGGCTTGTGGTGAGTGGAGGTGCCAGAATCATTAGTCGTTCCTTGACACTGGCGAGGCATACCTTGGGTCAGGCAGGGTCAGGACAGTGGAGGAGGAGGGTGGGGTTGGTGCGGTCAATTGAGGCTATTAAAGGTGATGGACGGCGCGGCGGGCTTGCGGTTGGCTTGCGGTCATGTCTTCGCCGCACCCGCTTCTCGCTACACTTGTTTACATGCTGAGAATTTTTCCCTCAAGCGTCGTGGCTGAGTGGGTAGAGTTGGATGGGTGAATACACGTGGGAATCACCTTACACTCTCTCTCTCTCTCTCTCTCTCTCTCTCTCTCTCTCTCTCTCTCTCTCTCTCTCTCTCTCTCTCTCTCGCTCTCTCTCTCTCTCTCTCGCTCTCGCTCTCTTTCTTATCCCTCCCTCTACCTATCTATATGCCTATATCCATTTATATCCATATTTCTACTTAATCTTTACCACTACATCTGTCTAGCCGTCTCTCCAAGTCTCCATCTATCCATTCTTCTATCTGTGGCTTGGTCTGAAGGTCACCTGCATTAATTAGGGTAACACTTACAGGTGGAGGAGCAAGGTACAGTACCACCGAAGACTCCCCAGGTAAATTTCTTAGTCTCGTCTTGTTACCTTTTCCCCCAACTTCCTGTGATGCTTCTGAGGAAAGGAAGGGAGGGAGGAAAAGGAGAGTGGGAGGGAAGGGAAAATAGGAAGGGTCACCGTGCAGGAGGAGGCGAAGAAGAAGAAGAAGGAGGAGGTGGAGGAGGTGGAGGAGGTGTTATTCCCAGGCGGCTGAGCTGGTAACGTGACCCCCAGTGTCGTGGAGGTGCTCTCTCGCTCTCTCTTGTTTGTTTGTCTTGCCTCTCGAAGCATTCAGTGGCGGCGGCGTACATACACACGAGCCTTTCTCAGTCTTACACAGGCTTTCCACCCTCCTTCTACTCCTTTATACCCCTCTGTCTTCCCTTGCTTCCTTACCTGTTTCTTACCTTTGTTTTGATTTTTTTCGTCAAACTTATCCTCTCTCCCCCTCCCTCTCCCTTTTTTTTCTTCCTATGTATGCATGTATCTTTTTTTCTTTGCTTTCCTTTTGTATAGACCTATGCAGTTTCTTTTTTTTGTCTATTTTACATGCAGTATACAAACATTCCTCCTTTCTATATCCTACATTCTGTCTGTATGTAGTGTAGGTGAATTCATGTACGTACAGTCATTCATACAATTCATGTGCATCTTTGGATAGGCATGTACGTCTTAACCTCCCTCTGTACACTGTGATCATAGCCACGTGGGTACCTTTCTATCAGTCATGTATGTACACCTTTGATATTGTGTACACCTATTTTTTTTTTCCCTTCACCAACGTACATAATTGTTTCTATCCTGTACTTTTTTCTTACTGCCATATGCACTTTTTTCCTATTTGCGTGCATCTTTACCTTGTTTCTCTTTACAACTCTGTACACTTTTCCTCCTACCATGTACACATTTTCCTTGCCAATTAACGTTTTACACTTGCCGCTTTCATGTGTACACTTCTAGGGTCACGTATGCATTATTGTTGCCAGCTGTGTGCACCTTTTATGCTTTCTTCCTTCCTTCCCTCTCGTCCCCTGTCACCTCTCACATGACCTTGAAGTGAAGTTCAGGTGAGAGATGAAGGTGAGACGCCTCGCTGAGAACAATGCACACAACTTGTATCTGTCACGCCATCTAGAGGTCCTCTGAGGCATCTGTAAGTTGTAACTGTGTCAGGGAAGAATTGATATATGTTTGTCTATATGATTTGTGTCTGAGTTGAATTGAAGTGTGAAGTGTGAAGTGAAGTGTGTTGCGTGTCTGTGTGTGTGTGTGTGTGTGTGTGTGTGTTTGTATCAGAAGAAAGCTGATTATTGGAGAAAGTTTCCTTGTGTGTCCGACAAGCTTCTGATTAGCATGGTCAAGGAGTCTGACCTTATCGGTGGCAATGCATGGACATCATGATATAATTGTGTTGTCTCACCAGGGAATGAATAAGCAAGAAGGTTGTGGTAATGACTATGTATGTGTATGTGTGTGTGTGTGTGTGTGTGTGTGTGTGTGTGTGTGTGTGTGTGTGTGTGTGTGTGTGTGTGTGTGTGTGTGTGTGTGTGTGTGTGTGTTTGTGTTTGTGAATTATAGGGTGAAATCACAAGCCATTGAGTGAGGGATGGAAGGGTGGGAGTAAAGGGCCAAGGACGAAGGGGAGGGAGAGGAAGGGATTAAAGAGTGATGGTAAGAGAGATAGATAGATAGATAAATAGATAAATAGATAGATAGATAGAGAGATAAGTACTTACAAAAGAGAAAAAAATATTATGACTAGAAAAAGCCTTAACTCCCCCTTTTCTTCCACTTCTTTTTCTCTTCAATTTTATTTCCTTGATTTCCTTCCTTCTTATCCCTCGCAATCGTTTCCCTGTTTCACATAGTGCCCACTCTCCCTCTTTCCCTCTCTCTCTCACTCTTCTTCCTTCTTCTATTCCTTTCTCCTCCTTCCCTCCATCCCTCTTCTTCTCTTCCTCAGCCCTGGCCTTTTTCAGGGAGCGGGGGCATTGACGTCACTCGCTCACGGCTCGTTAGTCTCAGCAATCATTGTTTCATCACCGACAACAGATCACGCGACGCCACCACGAGACCGTCTGCCTGCCTTCATGTGTTCTCGTGGAGCGCAAACTTAACCTTGCCGCCTTGTTTATGCCAGATGGAGAGAAAGTGAGTGAAAGTGAGTGTGAGAGAGCGAGAGAGAGAGAGACATAATTGTTGTTTATCTGATATGATGTGTTGAGTGGAAGAGAATTAGTGTGAGATTTGGTTAAGGATAAATTATGTTTTTGTGTGGGATAGCATTGTCTTTTTTGTGTTTAAGTTGTGGTTACGTTGTGTGTGTGTGTGTGTGTGTGTGTGTGTGTGTGTGTGTGTGTGTGCGTGTGCGTGTGCGTGTGCGTGTGTGTGTGTGTGAGAGAGAGAGAGAGAGAGAGAGAGAGAGAGAGAGAGAGAGAGAGAGAGAGAGAGAGAGAGAGAGAGAGAGAGAGAGAGAGATTGTCATCACACACACACACACACACACACACACACACACACACACACACACACACACACACACACACACACACACACACACTGTGCAATACTCTCATCAGTATTCTTTTACACTACAAGTCGACCACATTATTAGTCATCATTGTTTTATGCATCACCTCCAGCTTTGATGAAATCTTTGCATACGAACACTGCATATAAATCGTGCGTTCAACACAAAACACACGACCCAGGTACTGATTACCTCACACCTGCCTCCTTGCCAGCCTCTCATTTGCCTCACTCCGTCTCCGAAAGGATGTCTGACGCAAAACCCGTGTTAAAATTTGCTTTGTTTATTAGTTAATCGATACTGAGGGAGGAGTATCGAAGGCCTTTCTTGCTGTGTTTGGTGAGGGCTTAAGAGGGAGAGGGCGAGGGAGTGGGAGGTAGTGGTAAAGATAAGGTTTGCAGATGAATCGTGGTGATGAGTGAGTCAAGGCGTCTTATCAAGATTGGTACATTTTTTCCATCCTGATACATGATGATAATGAAGCAGTTTACCTGAACTCCGGTTTCCTTGGACAAACTTTTCTTTCAAATTACCATCTAAATTAAATGCAAGATGGATCTTGCTGCCGCTTGAAGCTTCCTTGTGTTCTGGTTTTTGAGGAAGGAAAGGTTTAGTCATGAAAATATTATATTGCATAGATATTTTGTATGATATTTTCATGATTTCTCGTTGCGACAGACTTGATTAATAATTGTTTATCTAATATCTTTTACGGCATTCTTGTGTTTTGCAATAAGTTTCTTGATGCTGTGAAGAGGAAGATGAAAAAGAGCAGTTGAGGTGACACTCGAGGGCTGGATCTGTACTTATCGTTTCTGCGCGGCGTGTATCTTGTTCTTCCCTCCCTGCTAAACATTGGCGGCTCTCCTCTGTACTTTTATCAGTAAGGTCGGAGCCCAAATACTAATTGTGCGTTGCGGAGCCTCCATCGCTGCACCGTCTTATAACTCTAAGATGTTGATCACAATCTGAGTGTGGATAATACAGACTTCAGGTGACCATTGTGTGTGCAGCTTGGGAGCAGGTAGAAGGGAGGTGAGCTGAAGGGAGGGGTGATAATAATAATCATAATAATCATCATAATATTCAAAATGATAATAATAATAATAATGATAATAATAATGATGATAATAATGATAATAATAATAGTAACAATAATAATGATAATGATAACAATAATAAATAATAATATATAATAATAGTAGAGATGACAGGACAAGGTAAGGTATCCGTCATGCCGTCCAGTCTATATGTATGAAAGGATAGGACGAAATAATGACAAATGAAAGTAAATTAATAGGTAGAGTTCCGCTGGCCAGGTGCGGCAGTGGACCAGGTGCGGGATGAACGCTGCCACAAGGTTCAGAAACAATGGGTGACGTCACAGAAGCAGGTGTCACAGCAAGGCCGGGAACACCTGTGCCGTCCTGCTGAGTGGCTGCTGCTGCTACTACTCCAATGCAGCAGCCTCGCACAGGTGTTCTCAGGTAGTAATGGGACTGACCATCTACTGCGTTCAAGTGACGATCAGATATACAATTTTTTTTATTCTCTCCTCTGCGGCATTCATTTAAGACCAAACGTAACGCAAGCCCTTGACACATCTGCTCTTCAAGGTCAAATTGCAACATCAGTGAAGACTTCCTCAATATCTTCACTTTTTTTTTTCCATGTATGATTTTTTTCTGTCTCTCTGAGTAACAAAGGAAGGCGTAAACAATAACGTTTTGTGCACTTTTTTTTTCTCACTGTTCTGTTTGTTTTTGTGTCGACTATATGAAGGATGATTAAGCAGATAGTAGAGGGTAGATGCAGGACATGGATTAGAGTGAATGAGGATGTGGATGTGGAAAGGAGTTAAAGAGCTTGATATGGAAGAAGGATGAAGGAAGAATGGGGTGAATTGCAGGAAGGAAGCTCAGAAGGGTTAGAGAAGTTGGAAGTAATAAGAGGAATGGCATTATGAAACTTGAGGAGAGTAAAAACGAAGAATAAATGAAATCTATACACAATAAACATGCTTGAGTGAAAAAAAAAAGATTAGTTTGATATTTTGAAAGGGAGATTTAACAGTATGAAGGTAGAGTCTAATTAAGAACTGTAAATAACATGTAGACAGTATTAAGTAGCCATGTTTGTGTGAAAGAATGATGCACCGGAGGTTATAAAGACCTTCATGTGAGGTATATAGAATGGCAGCAAAAATGTAAAAAGGAGTTACAGCTTTGTAGGAAAAAAATGGAAGTAGTACAGAAAACACATTAAACAGATGATATGATGGAGGTTTTAAAGAGCAGGAGATCAGGAGATACACAGCAGGATGGAGATATAAATAGTTAACAGCTGGACACAAACAATAACAAAAATAAGTCTAGTTTTTACTGCGCCACGAAGGAAGTGTCAGTCATCATCATCATCATCACTATCATCATCATCATCATCATCATTACAACACACTACAGGATGGAAGAAGCCAGAAGTGAGGGGAGGCGTGGAGGCGGCGTGGGTTATGGAAGGGAGGGAAACAGCTTTTGGAAACTGTGTCTGGGTTGGAAGGCAGCGGCGCCGACTCCGTGATCGGTGTAGCAGGTCTTGGTGTTGAACAGAAGTGCTGCGCCTCCCTCCCTTCCTGCTTGAGTGAAGCTGCATTGAGCTGCGAGGAAGAGATAGAGATCCCTTATATTCTCTCAGAAAAGTGAGCGACCGAAGCGCCATCTGTGAGCCAACTTTATCTCAACTTGTATCTAACCTGCGGAGAAAACTCATGTATTCTAGTATTCCAGTTTTAAAGGAATTGTTATACTATATAGTCATTGTCGAATGTTTGTGTTTAATGCTTGTAGAATCAGATTGTTGGTTTCTGGTTTCTGGCGAGTATTTTGAGGACACATGATCGGAAATGTACTATTATGCGGGACTGTTATTGTGTCTTGGTATTTTATGGTATGACCGACGGAGCACGATGGACAGAAGGGGAAAGGAATGAAGAAGGGAGGGGGATGGAAGGGATTAGAGGAGGAGGACGAGGAAGGGGACATCTCAGCTGGCATTGTACTCATATTCGCCAACACTACGCCTCTACTTCTCATTATGTCATTATGTATCTAACGAGTTAAGTTCCTCGGGATGTGTATCATTCACATTATGATAATGGCCCGCTGGGGACTCATCCTGTGATCACGCTCGCGGGATTAGTGCCGCCGCCTAGGGCCCGCCGCCGACTCTCGGGCCGCCGCGCCACGGTCGAAAATCTCCGGCAGCGAGCAACTCCAACCAAAAATTAAGCCCTTTTTGGTGACGTGACTCTCATCGCTCCCCAATAGACTGTAATTATTGAGATGAGACCACTCATTTACTTTTACTGATCAATAGCAGTCACAAATGATCGTCACATTGAGGCCCAGCCAAGGCCTCTACGTTTGGGCGACATAAAGGCGGAAGTCCCCTCCCCTGAGCATTATTTTACCGAGGATCGCTCGTTCCGCGCTATCACAACACGACTAACCCCTTTTCTCTTCTCCCACCCTATCCAACCGGCTGTGTCAACAGTTTTCGATACAATTATCCAATTACAAGAGGTATTCAGACCCTCCCGTGAACGCTGCTGAATTATTTGGTCAGGAAATTGGGTGGCAACCTTGTCAGGCCGGCGACTGACCAATCATCAGCGTGGAAGGGGGCGAATCATAACACTCAGCTGAGCTCCTCGTCGCTGATTGGCCACGAGTAGCACGAGGGATCGATTGTCAACATAACAAATGAAGGGTGCGGGCGAGGGAATGTATACCGTGATCAATAACTTTTTGGCAGCTTTTATTTGCTTTTTTATTATTGTGGACGGATCACCGGCTGAGAATTTGCCTATTTACATCCTGGCCACGACCAGAGGGTAATATCCGGAAAGATATTACTCATCGAGACGAGTTTATGGCGCGCTGCGAACAAACGTCGATTCCTTTCGTATCTCCGCGCGGGTAATGTTGACTTGAAGGGAAGGGAGGGGAAAGGAGAGGGAGGGAGAGGGAAGAGGAGCTTAGGGTGTTGTTCTGGTATGTGTGTTGTCTTCATAAACATTCATCTTCCGTACTCTACTGTGAAGTCCAATAATGTTTTTTTGTATTTTTTTTTTGTATTCAAGTTAAATGCTCGAGGGGTTACAGTGTATGTGATATGTATTTCCTTTTGATTAACAGTGTAAGGCGTTTTCTGGTCTTCTACGTCACTAGAATTATAGGAATTGGCTTGCATTGTTGTTATCGTTCTTTTCGTTTTCTTTCCTCACAAAACTTTTTTTTTTTTTATCTTCTATAGTTCATGTATAAAGTTAAGATTGGGATTTGTTGTTTTGGATGTTTCGTCGCAGGATCTTCTTGTATCCGTCTCTTATGTTTCTACCTGAGATGTGTTTTCTTAGTCTATATACTTTTTTTTAACACTATATACATTCCCTCATTTTAATACTATTATTGCCTCTTTCATATTTTTCCAACATTTTCCCTTTTTCTTCGTCGACGTCTACGCTTTTATCTTGATAGTTTTCTTTGTCGTAGTCATTTTCGTCGTTATCGTCTCCTTCTTTCTCTTCTCCTCCTTCGTCATCGCTTTGCAGCAACATTAGGTGTCACCACAAGGTACTTACAGTGTCTGGTGATCACTTGGCCGCCAGTGAGGCCGCTTGTTGGACACGGGCGTCACATAGCGCCGGGAGGGCAGACCCCGTGTAGCCAAGTGCAGGTGTTGAGTCAAGTTTAATTAATTCATACACGTCCTTTGGCCTCCGGTGCTGCATGTTATCCTTTCATCCCGTTGTTATAATGTCATTAAGTTTTCCATACAGTGATGTGAGGAAAAAATATCAATTGTTGCATGCAGTCAATTAACACAAGAGAGAGAGAAACGGTTAATCTATCCCCCTTCCTCCTCCACATCCTCTTCCTCCTCCACATCCTTCTCCTCCTCCTCCTCCTCCTTCTCCTTCTCCTCCTCCTCCTCCTCCTCCTCCTCCTCCTCCTCCTCCTCCTCCTCCTCCTCCTCCTCCTCCTCCTCCTCCTCCGTGTCCCATCGCTGTTGTGTTGTGTTGTCGCCTCCTTCCCTTTGCTTACTCTCTTTAATGACCGGTTGATAGTTTGGAGGCAACGCTTGTTTTCCCTCATTGCAACAAGGTGGCGGCGCTGTTCTTGGAATCTAGATTACAAGAACACGTGTCCCGGTATAATGAGGGTCATACCTTTTCGGGAACACGCTCACACTCCCTATTAGGACGCCGTCAGCTCCAGCCCGGCCCTGCAGCAGCGAGGTGGCGGATTATGCGTTTAATGCATATTACATTTATAGCTATTTATATATATCCTTGCTGTTCAAATCCTCCCGTGCCTGGCTGTTATTGTTTTTTTGCCGTATCTCAATAAATGCGTTGTTTTTTCTGTTACGATAAATGCGATAGTTTTTAGCTGCGAGAATGTTTTGTTAGCGTCACTTTATGCACTAGTGACGGAGGGGTGAGAGTAGCAGGGCGTCACGCTGCTGTGTGCCGGCCAGCGCTTTTTTTGTGTGTCCGTGATCCGCCTGATGATGCAATAGACAAACCCAACGCAGGATGTTAAGTCAACAACGCTTGATTGCTTGATCGCATTTTCCTGCATGTGGAATATGCGTTAACTAATGCAGTTAATACAAATACAGATACCGTGATCGCGTGTTGATTGATTAATGTATCTACGCCCCGTTTGGTAAATATTTCACTACCATTTATTTAACAAAACTCTGACAACATGAACGCGCTATCGGCCATGTAGCCTTGGCTCACATCATGCTGACGTTGTTGTTTAAAGAGGCCAGGCTAGCCCCAGGGACGCCGCCCAGGTGCCTGCCTCGGCTGACAAGGTGAGGCCCCCCAGCCATGCAAGTAACCCCGGGCCTCCTTGTGTTGTGGGGCCTCCGTTGTCTGGTTCCTTTATAGTGTAAGCTCATCCAGCCACATAATTGCCCTTGAGGTTGTTCTCATAGCAGCAGCAGCAGCCTGAAGGAGGATCTGCAGAAGGGGTGGCCAGGAGGCGTGCTCTCGCTCACTGACGATCTCAATTACATTCTCTCTGGATTACGCTTTTTGTCTTTATACATTTGTATTTAGACAATATGTTTGCTTACACTTTTTTTATTACACAGATAATACTTGTTCCGGGTCGTGTCTTTAATGATTATAAACTACGCTTTTTTTTTATTTCCTAGGGCAGCATCTCTCTGTTACATCTTTTTTCCCTGTGAGAGTGGTTTTGACGTGTCCCCAAGTAATGTCACGTCAAGTTGAGAGGAGAGGAAAGAAAAAAATCACTGTATGTAATCTTAGTAATTGAAGTGGTGAGCAGTTCATAACAAAGTGAGAATAGGAAGTAACTAAAAAAATACTCTAAGCCGTGTAAATAATGTGCAATTGAGGAATGTAAAGCGGCGTTATTGTGTTCTGTATATCATGAATATAAAGTGGATTGTGGAAAGAGGGGAAGAAGACGGAATGGTATTGTTATGCGTGCATCTATGAGGAAAAGAGAGAGAGAGAGAGAGAGAGAGAGAGAGAGAGAGAGAGAGAGAGAGAGAGAGAGAGAGAGAGAGAGAGAGAGAGAGAGAGAGAGAGAGAGAGAGAGAGAGAGAGAAGTGGTAGTCATCTAAATGGGTATAAAAAGCGTGGAAAAGGGAAAGAGGAGATAAATAAAGCAAGAGAACGAAGAAGAAGGAGGAATATAAGGAGGTAAAGGAGGAAGGAATGAAGAAATTGTTTACATGAGAAAGAAAAACTAAAGGGCAGTACTTGGTCTCATTACATACACAGATAAAAAGGAAGAAAATTTCCTGCCCGTTTTAACTAGACAGTGAGGAAGATTGAAGAAATAGTAAACAACTACGACGTTATATATATTGTCTGAAAAACGAGGCAATCTTTGGTGATTAATATCCTTATAAATCTGCTGTACGTTAGGATGAGACAGTACTCCACCTGCCATTACCTGCCTTCCCGCATGTCTCTCACCCTGAAAATTGGCCGGAAAGCTGCGTTTGAGGAAGCGAGGAAAAATATATTATCCAAAAAATGGACGGAACATGTAAATATTGTAATGAAGGGAGACGTGTTTGCAATACTGTTTACTGCACGCACGGGAACCCACATCTTTTTTCTCTCTCTTCCCTCTCTATTACGATTAACTTATGCATTATGGTTTGTATATTATCATTATTATTATTACTTTTTTCTACTTATTTTGATGAATATTTTTAACCGACTTCCTCTTAACAAGACTATTTTCCGTTAAACATTTTTATTTTACACTGTTTTTTCTTTTTATCTTAGCATTTATTTATTCTTTCATTGCTTAATCTTTACTATAATCCATTCGGTTCTTATGCTTGCTTTTTCACCTCAAGTGTTGTCTGTTGACGGAGAACTGCAGTGAAAACTCGTGAATAGATAGAATTTGAAGTATGTATCTAATATCAAGGTTAAAATACAGCACTAGAAGGCATTGTGACGGAAAATACACGAATACACTGACACACACACACACACACACACACACACACACACACACACACACACACACACACACACACACACACACACACACACACACACACACACACACCTTAACTTCTATTCAGACAACAACCTCACTGTTAGTACTGGAAAGGAAGAAGGAGAGAAGGATCACAACAGGCAGGATCAAAAGAGTAGCAGGATCAGAGTAAGAGGAGGAGGAGGAGAAGAGGAGAAGGAGGAAGAGGAGGAGGAAGAAGAGGAGGAAGAGGAAACAAGCTACTCCATCATTTTCTTGTCGGTGGGGTTAGAGGGAGAAGAGGTGATTGGGAAACCTTCAAGCAGACAGAAGAAAGTTTTTAGGGAAATAAGACTCGAGTGTAAAGGAGAGTAAGGGTGGTGATGGTACTTATTGCAACCCAGGAGTGAGGGAGAGGAATAAGGGTGAGAGAGAGAGAGAGGGAGGGAGGGTGAATGGGACACAAGCAGGAGAAAGAGTGAGAGAGGGAAGGAGGGAGTGTGAGGGATGGAGAGAGGGAGAGGCAGTGAGTGTTGAGAGGGACCAGCTGCCTCTACCTCACACTTAACTCATCGGTATTCAGCGGCTCACTACAACCCACCTAATGAGGGAAGTAACGTGCTGTTCCTGAGGACTAACGAGAGAGAGAGAGAGAGAGAGAGAGAGAGAGAGAGAGAGAGAGAGAGAGAGAGAGAGAGAGAGAGAGAGAAGGGGAAAGGCAGTGTGTGTGTGTGTGTGTGTGTGTGTGTGTGTGTGTGTGTGTGTGTGTGTGTGTGTGTGTGTGTGTGTG
>JAPQNM010000043.1:5977178-5999678 GCA_029783475.1 Metacarcinus magister | reverse complement strand
AAGGAGAGAAAGGGAAGGTGATGAGACGCACGACACTACTTTGACCTTCCTGAGGGAAAATACAGCTTAGGGAATTGCATGCACGGAAGAGATAGATGGAGGTACTGTAAGTGAGAAGGAGGAAGATGAAAAGAAAGTGGGAAAAGCAGCAAGAAACGGAAGAGAGATGAGATGGATAGAGACGGTAACCGAGGTGGACGGTGCTGGGGCAGGTAAACAGATGCTGTCAGAGGGATGGGTTTACGTTCCCAGTGAAGCTTTATGGCGGAGAAGCACGAAGCCCAAACCAAGACTCGCATGAGGGGGCTGACCCAAGACGAGGCTCCGCTGGCCCCCTCATTATCCCGAACCTTGGCTCTGCGCAGGAACGAAATGCAAGCGTGAAGGCTATAACGCAGGCAGTGCGTGGAGAAGCCCCTTAGCATCGAGAGAGAGAGAGAGAGAGAGAGAGAGAGAGAGAGAGAGAGAGAGAGAGAGAGAGAGAGAGAGAGAGAGAGAGAGAGAGAGAGAGAGAGAGAGAGAAAGCTAAAGTGTGCCTGTGCAAGAGATTCTCAGCAAGCCAAGCGTGGAGATCTACTGAATCTGTTTTTCCCATTTACTGGTCACGATTTCCACGCTGTCCACTGCGATAATTGCCACGTTGAGTCTGTTTGTTGGTTTCCCTACAAACACTCGAGCACTTACACAAACATACTCTTCGGTGAAATACTTGTACTAAACTTCCGTCGCTTTTGTCGCTAATCATGTCCGTTTTCCGTATAAGTCATGATATAATAGTGTTTGTTGCATTGTGTTTGTTTTTTTGCGTTAGATTATGAAGTGGAAAACAGGATATATTTGTTTGCAAGATGTGATTATCTGTACAAAAGTGAGAAGCGTGAAAGAGTGTGATTTGCTACGTCCTTTTTTACCTCAACACTCGAACAACTGATGCCACGCCTCCAACCACGCCATCACCTCCCCATGAACACCACGCAGAGAAGACCTACAAAGAACACTAACATCATCAGCAGCAGCACCTTCAGCGGGGATCGAAGTGTTATCGTTCATGGAGCCGCGGCGTCCAAGTCCACTTCGCCGGGACAAGATGGAGCCATACCATTAGCATAACCCGGGCATATATCCATGTCATATGTAAATACACCCATTAACACGACCGCATCTGTGACTTGTGGCCCGTTCTTTGCATATTGACACAAGCGATAACACCTAACAACGAATCGCGCTCTAAATCTCCAATCACAAGTAGTTTTCGTGAGCTAAAAGTGAATCTCTTATTCTGGGGCGTGTTCTGAGTGAATTGCCAATCACGTGTTCGACGAGAGAACCGCCAATCAGTCTCAGGATTGGGCGGGACCTGGAGGTAACGAGGAGATGGTGAGGCGAGGTGGTGGTCGTGAGGAGCGTGAGTAACACCCTCTAACCTGTCGGCGTTAACAGGGTGAAGCCGTAACTCACCGAGGGAGGAGAAAGAGAGCACCGAGATGGCAGTGTTGTTTACAGACCGACAGACCGTCCCTCATATACCCTGGTCTGGCTGCCCCTGAGTCCGCCGTTCAGCGCACGCCACTATGTTATCCCGACACGCCACCATAAATATCGACCGTATGTTTGTTCTCTTACAAGCCTTCGTTCACTCAGCATGCGGCGCTTCATCGGTGATCAGCCTTCACTCCTCTACTCTCCCCTCCCTCCTTCCCTCATCCCTCACCTTCCCTTTGTTTGCTTTGGGCTCCGTTGCTGGTATTCTGTCCTCTGGGTTACTCCTGTGTCAGCTTGTCACCACGGTAATGTTTTTTTGAGTTCGTGTACAATATAATTCCGCGGTGAACTTCTTGATATACCAATGCCTCTTACTTAGTATTGGTATTCTTTATTCTAGTAGCCTCCAGTCATGTGTTTACCAAGTCATCATCTTTTTAACTCATTACTCCAGCGATGCGACAAAATCAAGTCAGAATCTTATCACATGTCTCTTTGCCATACAGTCGACCCTCACCCACTACAGGTTACCGAGGACTAAGATACGGAGTTGTGCACTGAGGCAATGCTTAACTTGGCGTGTACGTACCTGACTTTCCCTTCCTCTGTCTCCTCCTGTGAGTCTCTCCGCTTTATTGTCTGCTTTGAGTCACGTCAGTCGCTCTCTCGTTGACTGATTAAACAGGAATTAATGAACGATTGACAAATGCACTTCGTAGTACGTTGATGAAAGGACAAATCACTTACTCCTACTCGCTCACGTGTAACATTTTTAAATTCAGTTCGTGAAGTAATTTTTTTTAACCCTTTTCTCTATTTGTTAATGTAATGTGTATTCATATTGTGATTGATCTCTTTTCAGTTATGGATGTAATGTTTCATAACTTGTAATTACTTTTTATCTACTTCAGTTCCTCTTTTGTTCATGATTCTTTATGTAATTATTATTTATTGACTTTAATTTATCTTTCTTCAGATGTAATTATGTTTGTATAACTTCTGCGTACATTATTTCTTGTGGAATTTAGCTTGCAATCAGTTTCTTGATTATCAGTATTATTATTATTATTTTATTGTTGTTATTATTATTATTATTATTATTATTATTATTATTATTATTATTATTATTACTCATCATTATATATTTCTTGTAAATTTACGTACTCTTTAACAATGAAGGCTTCAAGTTCCCTCCAGGTCTGTGTGCCTCACCTCACTAAATTCTTCCTCATTAGTAGCACCATAAAGTAAGGTGTCCTGTGAATGCTGCTCACCTTGATACGACACACCACAACACCAGTCCTGCAACACCTGTCCGCCAACACCTATACTAATCCTACAACACCTCTCCTAAGACACTGCTCCTGCAACACTACTTCTACAACACTTTTTGCCTCATACTAGTAATATCTTTCCTGCAACACCGATATTGCAATACTAATCCTGCAAAACATATATCCTTCGACTCGATTTAATCTTGCAACTCTGACCTCGCAACACTCCACTGACTCTAGTTATCCAGGCACTCACATTGGAACTGAAATTGTTGCACATACTCACTCATCCATTTACTCCCTCTTTCACTCCCTCCCTCACTCGGTCACTCACTCACTCACTCACTCACTCACTCACTCAAGCACTTCCCTATCTATACTCGTTACTTTTACCGCTTACCTAATCAAACACTGACCTTTCTCCCTTCCTCCTCCTCCTCCTCCTCCTCCTCCTCCTCCTCCTCCTCCTCCTCCTCCTCCTCCTCCTCCTCCTTCTCCTCCTTGTATCTCCCTCTCCACCCTTACCCAAATTTTTCCTCTCCGCTCTACTCTCTCCCTTCCCTTTCGTCATCTCTTCTCTTTTCCTCTCCTCCCTCTTCCTCCTTTTTCTTCCTCCCTCCGGCTTTCATACTCGTATCCTTTCTGTTTTCCATTTCCTTCCCTCTATTCTTTTCCCCTTCCCCTTCTTCCTTCCCATTTCCTCTCTTTCATCTCGTCCCTTCTCCTCGCCTTCTTTCAGTTCCCTCTTCTCTCCTCTTCTCCCCTCCAATTTTCCTCTCTCCTCGTCCTCTTTACATCTCCATCCTCCTCTCTATTCTCTTCTTCTCTTTTCCTGTCCCCTTCCCTCTCCTCTAGTCCTCTTTACCTCTCTATCCTCCACTCTCTTCCTCTTTACTCTCTCTCCTCTCCTCTTGTTCTCTTTACTTCTCTATCCTCCCCCCTTCTCTTCTCCTTTTCCTCTCTCTCTCTCTCTCTTCTCGTCCCTCTCGCCTCGTCTCGTTTGGTCTCGTCTCTGATCGTTCTCACGGGTGACTGGACAGGGAGTGCAGGGTATCGCGGGGCTGAGTCACCATTCATCACGCCCACAGCCTCCCGGGACCCACGACTCTCTCTCCTTATCTCACAGGAATGCATTAATTGAAATAGGTTATCCTCCTTCTAACCCTCCTCCTCCTCCTCCTCCTCTTCTTCCTCCTCCTCCTCCTCCTCCTCCTCCTCCTCCTCCTCAGAATAGCAACCTAGATCTCGTCCCTCTGTTTCTCCCTTTCAGTTGATGGTTTATATATAATTTACTTGCGTCCAGATGATGCTCAGTTACCTTTTTTTTATTTGTTTGAAGAAATTACACTCGGAGGGAAAAAAAAAGGGAAGTGTTAAGGAGGGAAGGGGAATCCAGGCAGTTTAATTTCATGGTCGATGGCGCGCGAGGGTAAGTGGTGATGGCGGAGGTGATGGTGTTGGTGATGGTGGTGGTGGTGGTGGTGGTGGTTGGTGTGTTGAGGGAGAGAGAGAGAGACGAACAAATGCTTCCCGATAGCCTGAGCACCGACAACTCTCCCTAATGCCTTAAAAAGCTGTTAGTCAATCAGTGAAAACAAATTGCTGCTCAAATAACACAGGTTTTTTTCTCTTTTTTTGTGTATATGTTACTCGGACGGCTCAGTCAAGGGCGTGAATGTGTGTGTGTGTGTGTGTGGAGGGGGGGGAGGGGTGTTGCCAAGCTAAGGAATCATTGCAAAAGTTGAAATCGATACATTTGTTCCCTTGGTAAACCTTCCTCCTTATCGCCTCCAGGTTCATCTTCGTCTGCCATGATTTGTTTAGTATCTGATGTTTAGTTCCCCATGACAGCAAAGAAAATGAGCTTTGGCGCCTCACCACTTGAAGAGATCGATCCCCTCGACTCCCTTGCTCGTGTGGTAGGAGAGGAGGAGGTAGAGGGGGGGAAAGGAGGAGGAGAGGAGGAGGAGGAGGAGGAGAGGAGGTGGTAGAGGCAGGTGTGAGGGTCTGCGCCAGGTTGGGACGGCCACGAGGTGTCATATTACAAGCGGCGACCGATGAATAACAATGAGACGATGATTCCAGTTCTAATCATATCAATTTTATCCTAATTTACCTCGTCGATTTGAATGTGTAGGTGTGTTGTGGCCTGTTCTCACGGAAGGAAGGGAGGAGGCAGGGGAAGGGATGGAGAGGAAGGGAGGATGAAGGGGAAGGGAAGGGAAGGGCAGGGAAGGGACGAGCAGGGAAGGGAAGGGAAGGGAGGGAGGAGGAGGAAGGGAAAGGGAAGGTATAATATTACAATAGAATTCAAATTACTTTTTTTTTCGAGCCGGAAGTACAAGACAAAGTTCTGTAAATTATAATCATTATGGTGTACGAATATGTATTTGATATTCAATACACAGGTGCAGAGAACCTGAACTTATTGAATAATGGAAAGTTGTAGGTGTGTGTAATACTGATAAGGTATCTAATGATTACTCAGAGATCCATTGAGGTAGAAAATGTATGCACCATGAATATGTAGTAAAATGGAAATAATATGTATAAGAAAATAGAAAATGAGTAAAATCAATAGAATGTGAAACTTACAAAAGAGTAGTTCAGTTAGTTTTGTTGATTCTTGTTGATTATGAGTGAGTGGAAATAGAGGAGTTGTTTACTAGCTATCTATGACTTAACGATGGATGGCGTGACTGTTTCTTTCACCGAGACTTATGATCTGCTATTGGTGCGAGATTGTGATCCTGCCTCACTGAGAGATAGAAGGAAGGAAGGAAGGCATCAAGTCAAAAAAAGGTTGTGATGACAGTGCGGTATGTCTTCAAATGGGTGGAAGGTAGAGAGACGCCATAGTCCTTGTGTGTATAGAAGAGCCTCCTCGTAGGTGGTGTAGGAGGACCCTGGTATGACTACACGACCTCATTTGCACCTCCAGCTGATATTTGTGTGTCTTTTTGAGTTCATGACTAGAATTTTATAAGTTTTTCACCAGAGAGATTTAGACTTTAGGTATAAAACAAGGGTAGAGAATGTAGGTGGAAGTTTAAGCTACAGCGTTGGTGTGCCGTTTATGTGGCGCTGGCTGCTATGTTGGCTTAAGAACATAACGACCTTCACCACCTAGAGAAAGTCACCAGGTTTATATATATCAAAATCCCCATGCTGGTGGTGACGTCAAACTAGTGCAATGAAGACGTTTTAGAATGGCCGTAAAATCAGAAACAGCAATATTGACGATTTCCACCTGGCCTCAGTATCCTTCAGTACGGTATAATGAGGATGAAGGAACAGTGCAGCGCTATCCTAGGTCCTTGAGGTGTCGAAAGGTGAAGGTGACCGCTGGAAACGTACTGGGTGGACGCTCAAGAAATTCGCAAGGCATAAGACCTAGCTGCCTGCCTCCCTTCCACGTGATGTTGTGGTTGGCTAGGTTGTAGGCTTTGATATAACCACGTAAATGATTCCCCGATGTTTTGCGATGTTCTGATGTTCTCCAGGTTTAAGTATGTAAAGATGAGAAAGTAAAGATAAAAATAGATGATAAAAAGAGAATTACACATTGCGAGATTAATGAGTTCTAAGTATATACATGACACTATTAGCATAAACCCATAAAACAAACATTGACTTACGAGGCTTATAGAGTGATATTGATAATGAGCTGCACTTCATTGTGAGACTGGAAGGGAAGGGTGGTGGTTTAGGGATAGAGAGGAGGCAGTGATAGTTTAGAGGTCAGAGTGTCATTCAGAATAAGTTAGTGAGAAAAAAGATCAATAGAATGAAAGGTTTGGTAAGCTTTAGTAAGAACTGTGTGTATGTGTGTGTGTGTGTGTGTGTGTGTGTGTGTGTGTGTGTGTGTGTGTGTGTGTGTGCGTGTGTGTGTGTGGAATGGCGTGTTGGTAATGACAGTACTGGTAGGGACACGCACATGCGTATATACAGCTGGATATTGACACACACACACACACACACACACACACACACACACACACACACACACACACACACACACACACACACACACACACTGATAGTCGAGCAGAATTATATCCCGTGAGACTACGAGCGTGTCATAATCACGTTAAAGAGGCATACAAACAGACGTATAATTAGACTAATTTGATCTTGGTGTGTCTCGCGTGTTGCCCTTCCATTAGGCGTCTTTATGCTGTGTCGGAGTTTAAGAGACGTGTGTGTGTGTGTGTGTGTGTGTGTGTGTGTGTGTGTGTGTGTGTGGGTGTGTGTGTGTTTGGGTGAAGGAACTTGAGTCTAGTCGTGTAATATTTTCAGGTGAGTGTGACTGCAACAGAAAGAGAAAGTGAAAGAGGAGGAGGAGGAGGAGGAGGAACTGGAAATGAAAGACGAGAAAGGTTGGAAACGAAAGGAGGAAGAAGAGGAGGACATGGAGAGTCTTGAGAGAGAGAGAGAGAGAGAGAGAGAGAGAGAGAGAGAGAGAGAGAGAGAGAGAGTCGGCAGGTGACCCTTCCGTTATCTCTTGTAATGATAAACGACGACGCGTGATGGTCCTCTGTCATAATGCCTCCGATAAATCACTCCTAAATTGTAGCTTTGTATCACCTGCTTCCGAGGGTGTGTTTCAGGCCACCGCGGGAGTCAGGTGAAGGAAGGAAGGAAGGACAGAAGGAAGGAAGGAAGGAAGGACGGACGGAAGGAAGGAGGGATGGATAGAAAAATGGATGGATGGATGGATGGAAGGATACAAGGAAGGGAGACAAAGAGAAAAGAGGAAGGAGTCAATAGGAATGACATGACACGCGCCAATCCTACTCCCATTATCATATTTATTTTTGTTGTGTGTGTGTGTGTGTGTGTGTGTCTATGTGTGGCAGTGACTTATTTATTGTAGATGGCGTTACGGGCGGGCGGGCGTCCTGTGATGTATTCTGTGGTAATAATGGTTATGGTAATGGGACATGGTATGGGGGGGGGGCGTTGTGGGGGGTGTGGGTTGTGTTTCTCGTCATGCTTCTCCTGTGATAATGGTGCAGATAAGAGCGAGGATAATGGCGGTAATGTTGATAATTATTTTATTACTGTAACAAATATTAATAATGGCAGCGGACGTGACAGTGAAGAAGACGATGAAGGCAATGGTGCACGGCGACGATGAGAACTGTGATTGTGTGTGTGTGTGTGTGGTGTGTGTGTGTGTGTGTGTGTGTGTGTGTGTGTGTGTATTGGGGGGGCGGGGATGCAGTGAGCTACGCGGCATATGGTGTTTATCGACATAGTATTATAACCCTACAACATTATCTCTCTCTCTCTCTCTCTCTCTCTCTCTCTCTCTCTCTCTCTCTCTCTCTCTCTCTCTCTCTCTCTCTCTCTCTCTCTCTCTCTCTCTCTCTCTCTCTCTCTCTCTCTCTCTCTCTCTCGCAGGTCCTCTTTCCCCTCACCTGCCTCATCATTGCGTCTTGAAGCTCCTCCTTTCAACTGTTTTCTTTCGATGCTCCCTCCTGAACCTTCCTCACTCGGTTGTCGCCTCTCATTACAGCGTCTTTAACTCCCCTCACTGACCTGCTATGTCTCGTTCCTCCCTCAAGTTAACCTCCTTCACTTTTCTTTCCTCAGTGAACGATAAACTTGGAAACTTATTAATAGAGTCAGTATTTGAGTCTTACGGATTCTTGTTTCTTTCTTTTGATAGAACAACATTAACTGGTATATTTTAAGCTCTTATCGACCTTCATTAGACTTCAGTTAAGAAAAATTAATCCCTAACGTACCAGAGGGGTTAGTCAGAAGGGTGTGTTCAGGTGGCTAGTCGCTCTATGGAATTTTAACTTACGCAACCTGCTTATTCATATGTTGAGAAGGTCGGTGACTCCTGTTTTATGTTGCACATCAGCCTTGTGCGTAATAGGACGTGAGATTCCAAGGACACTCGTCTTTGGGGATTACCTAAACCTGGCCACTTCAACAATATCCACAGATGCATATACTTGTACGTTACATGGTGAATAACAATCTACTGAGTTCATGTATGCACAGAAACTTTAACACATCATACACATTATCATCCATGTTCTTCACTCAACTCCTTCCCAGCAGATGATTGGAAGCAGCTGCCAATTAGAGTCTCTAGGATCACGTCTGGAAGTAAAATAATAATGCACTTTAAACAATCTTACGAATTTTAGGAAAAGAGTGTCAGTCAGATCAGCATCATGGTTGCTGAAGATTCTTTTGACCCTGCCAGGTGTGAGGCCCTACTTGGTTGGTCCCTACCTGGCAACGCCCAGGTAATGATGGCTCCCCAATTGCACCTGCAGGAAATAGTTGCTTTAATATCTCAGCAATTAACGACGAAATCAGTAAAAGTATCATTATGATAGGGATTTTTCTTATGAATTGAGCCGTTTGTATCAACAGGTTTTCTAAGGGAGGCTAAGATTGCCTTGCGAAGGAGGACTTGAGTCAGTGGAAGGGAGGAAAGGTCGGTGGTTCTCGTGGTGTGGGCGTTAAGGTCATAGTGAAGAACATGGAGGCGGCGATTGAAGTGATAAGGGTAATAAACATGGAGAGCGGGATTCCAGGTGGTTGTGGAGGGTGAGTGCTGGAGTGAGGACACGAGTGGCAGCAGCAGCAGCAGCAGCAGCAGCAGGGGCGGTGTCACGCGAGCTGAGGGGCGGGGTGCAGGGTAGGGCGGACGTGTTTATAGGACAGTGATGGTGTGTAAAGCGTCGGAGTGACCTGCAGCGGCATTAATTGTGGCAGGAGGGCAGCAGCAGTGGCGGCGGCGGCGGAGATAACAATGCAGGGCTAATAGACTTGTGTGCAGGGTGTCACAGTTGTCAGACCGGGAGTCAGGGAGATATTTCTCGTCTTAAGGGCTCAGAGCGAAGGTTCAATGAAAAAAAAAAGATCCTGGAGAGAGAATCGTAATGGGTTAGAGATTATTAGAACCTAGTAACAATATAAATTTAAGTGAACCTGACAGTTATGTAGTAAATGGAAGGGAATTAGTAATACTAGCATGGAATTGGGAACGTAACATCATAGATAATTAGAGAGAGAGAAAGAATAAAAGAGAGAGAGTAAGAGAGAGACTGGGTGCCTGAGCGCGCGTGAGGCCTGCATGAGGTGGGTCACAACACTCTTCAGACCAAAGGTAAATAATCACCCGAAATAAAATATGACACGAACACAGAGTAACAAGTTGTCCCCGGCGAGCTAGTGGCTGCCCAGACCACCTCCTGCATACCAATGATCGCAGGCCCGTGGGGGAGAACGATAATTTAGTGTTCATAATACTTAACTATATTCCTCCTTCAATTAATTACCTAAGGCTTAGTCACTGTCGTATTTACTATTTAGTTATCACCATCAGAAGCGAGTAGGTGCAGGATCCAACGCCGCTGAAGGAAATTAACACGTGTTTCCTACTTTATTTCAAGGTAAAAGTCGAGTCTTCATCAGGCTTCTCCGCTAGAATTAATATTATGTGCATGTAAACTTACCCATTTCTCCTTTTTTTGCTGCTGATCTTCCTCTCCCTGCCTGCCATATTTGTCCTCGCCTTTCTTCCTCACCACCACCACCACCACCACCACCACCACCACCACCACCACCACCACCACCACCACCACCACCACCACCACCACCTTGCCGCAACCACAGTACGAACACATAACCATCACAACATAATATTCATTGTGTCCTTTTATGAGAGAGAGAGAGAGAGAGAGAGAGAGAGAGAGAGAGAGAGAGAGAGAGAGAGAGAGAGAGAGAGAAAGAGAGAGTGAGAGAGTGAGAGAGAAAGTGAGGATGGGGAATGGGTGACGTGTCCAGTCGTAGTGTGGTCCTTCCTCTCACCATCCCCCAAAACTTCCATACTAAACACACTCTAGCTGACTGGACTGTGTGTGTGTGTGTGTGTGTGTGTGTGTGTGTGTGTGTGTGTGTGTGTGTGTGTGTGTGTGTGTGTTCAGCTTCTAGACTCGCCAGGTTTTTCTGTTATAATAAATCTGAGACTCTCTTGTTGTTTATCGCATAATTAACTCTCGTCCAGACCCGCCTTGAGCCTTCCTCATTGGGTGACAACCGTACACATGTTAGATCACGCTGCTTTGTGTTTGTTTTATTACATTTCGCTGGGATGTGTCCAGGTTCATCCAACACTTATTTCCCAACGTGGAGCTCCGTCTGATTGAGAAATAAAAAAGCATCAAATCTAAGCCGGACAATGGTATTATCAGATCAATTAGCCGGCATCTCGGCGGTCGTAGGCTGGACGCGATAGTGACATTATAACCTTAACTACGGCCACGACTGCTCAGCTTGGTGCGGGAAAAAAGGGTTCCAGAGCCGTGTGCGCCTCCTTGAATTTATCCTTGCGGCAGGAGGCTCCAAGGCCGGGATTGGCTTGGCGTTGTCAGGAATGCCGTTTCACTGCGAACGCCGGAGAATATTCAGTGATATTATCAACTCATCCATTCTGAGTTGACATTGTCAGTCGGGACGGGTCTGAATAATAGGCATCAAATTGAGCTAATTTGCGGGTATCGTTAGGCTCTTGTTCCCTCGGCGGGGGGTCGGCGGCCGATGCGGTGCGGGGACCGTCGGCACTGAGAGGCGCCCGCCACTCTGCAACTCAGTCACTTCTTGGACCACCTCGCCTCCGCTCTCCGCTGTTTCACGCCCGCCAGACACTTGCCTCTCTTAAATTATATCTATTTAGTTCTTCCTAATACGAAAAGTATATTAGACAACATTCAGTTGACAGAGAACACTGTTCTGATAGGGGGAAAAAAAACTATTGGTCCTTCAAGTTTCGGCACCAGGAAACTGATAACCTATTTAGCCGTCGTCGTCCTCGCCGAGATACTGGGAGTCAACTTCAAGATTCGCTCATCAGTTGCTGCTCGCTGGTAATTTTCCCGATGGGGAAATTTACAATATTTTGGCGTTTGGGATGTTCCATGCAGCGGTAGCCGCAGGGCAGCCTTAGTGCAGGACCACCATCCCGTCGGCGCCTGGGTGTGGGCAGCTGCGGCAGTAATCACCCGTCGTAAACCATCAAGTCCGAAACGTGACCGTCGAGAGGCGCCACTGAGTGTCCTCTGGACGTAACTTGAGTGTGACATTGTTGCCGGAGCTGAGGCCTCAGGGTCATCTTAGATTCATCTGCAGTGCCGCCGACGCCGTCCCAGAGGTCTCTATTAGGCTACTCACAAACAGGTCTTGAGGAGAAACTCTTGAAGCGACGCGAATTTAGTTCGATTTTCGGATAGAATTCTAAAAGGGTTTCTATTATGCGTCTTAGGAAGGATTTTCTTGGAACTTTACAGGTCTGACTGGAGTTGAGAAAATTATGGCGGTGATTCCAGCTGACTAACACAGTGCTGACTCACTTTGTGGTGGAAGGAAACAGGTTTTGTTGAAAGAAAGTGATGGTGCCTCAGATTAGAATGAACAATTGAAAGAGGCTTTGAAATATATGCGTGGTTAGAAAGCATTTTTTCACGTCTCAGCATCAGAGGTCAAAGCAGCAGGAGGAGTGTTCACCCTCAAAATGAAAGGACATAGACAGTGCATTAAGGAAACCAGTGATTGCAGTAAAAGATGTTGACAATAATGAATACCTTATTGTATGAAAGCGTTTGGATGCAGACGTCACAGCAGCACCTTAACATGGAACAGTGTTTGCTTGACATTCAAATCGCGCGTCATAAGGCCCGAGGCAGCCGACAGTCACACTCAACGGAAGATAACTCTGCCAACTGAAGAGTGTGGGGCGCTGTCATCCTCGCGTGGCTCACTCAGACTCGATGGTTATCTACTGAACGAGGCCAGAACTCAATTAATCTTCTTCTTGGTGATGGATTAACATGGATGCCACGGAACACTTTCGAATAATAGATTGACCAGCATCGCAAAGCTTACCGTATTTCTCATTATATGATTAGGAACACCTTCTGACTTTATAAAAACTTATTGCCACATGTTGTTTAATAAATTATACACTGCACCGTGATTCATGATAAAAGGAAACGGAGACACAAATTCAGGTGATGAAGACAGCTTGTTGCCGGACTCGCCTGCCTCGCCCAGCCTACTTTAAACTGTTTACACGAACCAAGACTAATATAGCACTGCACTTTATGACCGGAAACCACAATTACTGTAACAGGCTGACTCTAAACCCCGTGAGACGCGGCGGCAGGGGAGGACACACCACCAGGGAAAGACTGGCTAACTTCCTCCTCATTTGTGCCAGTCCACCCAGCCCGTGCATACAACATTATTAGCTACAACGCCTCGTGTATTTATGTTTTATGTTTCTCTAGACATGCATATACCTTTGTTGAAACTCGTTTATTTGAAGTGTTGTGTTACTCGCCAATAAGTTTAATTGCCTGTTAGACGGAATATTTGTCTTGTTGCTGTTTTTCGAAGGGTTGACCAAAGAGAGGCGGCGCCCATGGGAGTGGGGGGAGAGGAGAGGTCATTTAGCACGGCGGGGCAGGGGTCAGACTTATCACCATCCATCAGGGAGAGTCCATCCCCTCTTGGTGAGTGTGTGGGTGGCCGCCGCGCCCTCACCATGCCTTCCCTCACCCCCCGCATCCAAACCTCCGTCCCATGGTTTGATCCAGTTACGCCCCCTGTCCCCCATCCCTTCAGCCGCCCTCCTTTCCAGCCTCAATCCTCGACCTTTATTCGTCTACTTGCTCTTCTTATCTGTTCGGAACCCTCGTGTGGCTCTCTTTCTTAAGACGGTCAGCGGGAGACGCTCTCACTCACTCTGTTGTAAATTACTTTGCCTTGACATCTCTCTTGCCACATTCATTTCTTCGCGGAGGCTTTTCTTCTCCGCGTCATAAAACATGCTTCACAGTTTAACTAATTGACGCCATAAACTTGTAAGCTGTTCAGTAAAAACGACGAGCTTCTTTGAACATGTAAGTAATGGGCATCGCTAGTCCCAGGTTGTATTCATTCTCTTCATCCATAGGATTTCACGCTCCTCGAAGGCTTGATAAGAACAGCACAATTTACATTCTAGCTTTACCTGCTTGACGTATCAGCGTTCACCTGCGGATGCTCTGGCAACACATTAATTAGTAGGATGGCTCACGGCTGGGGGAGGCGGGGCGTCCAGGTGAGGAGTGTGTGCAGGCGGTGCGCTAATTAACAAGCCATCACTTCACAGGTATCTCAGGTGTTGTTTACTTGCGGCCACTCGGCTGGGGACTCACTGGTATCAAGGGGAAGGTGAGGCCCGTCGCACAGCTGTCGTCCTCGCTGCCACATCACGGACACTCTTCGGCTCTAATCCACCGCGAAGCTTCACCATCACCCGGCCAGTTAGAGCGACTCAATCAAGGCTCGGTTACTGCAAGGTTACTCAGCAGGTTATACACTGAGATCGACATCAAAAACTGCTTTGGGTTCGATGTCGAGTTGCACCTCATAGCTTGCACCTCATAGCTTGCACCTAGCGTTGTGTTTGTGTGTGTGTGTGTGTGTGTGTGTGTGTGTGTGTGTGTGTGTGTGTGTGTGTGTGTGTGTGTGTGTGTGTGTGTGTGTGTGTGTGTGTGTGTGTGTGTGTGTGTGTGTGTGTGTGTGTGTGTGTGTGTACGCCGTCCCTTCCCAGCGTCTCCATAATACCGACTATCTCCTGCATAAAATTGACGTCGGCCGGTACAGACGCCAGATTTATGCCCCAACTCCTCAGCCGCAGCCAAGCTTGCGGGGATGTAGCAAGGGGCAGGAGGTAGTTCATTTGCATATTCAAGTGTTTTTATTCATTGTGAGTAAAAAAAAAAAGGTGATATTTATTGGAGTTCGACCTGACACTGATTTCGGGGGAGGAAGCGGCAAGTTCGCCACCTCTGGAACACCTGGGCTCACGGGTCCCTTCGGCGGTGTTACATCATCATTGAGGATCCAAAGTCTTGATCCTCAGACGCGTGGAGTTCCTTCATTACTGGTCTTGGCGTGTAGGTGGGACAGGAACACCGCACAACAAGGGCCTTAGGTAACAATATGAAGGACAGGAACACCACACGAGGGTTTTATATAACAATATGAAGACTCTTGAGGAATCTTGTGGAGCTTCATGTTTTTTTCAAGCAAATCATCCAATGTGTTTAGTTCGTCATTACTCCTTAATGTTGTTTTTTCTGTCGCGGATGTGTGTAATCTTATATCTAATCTTGTATTATGTAAGACAGAAGGTTATACTCAAGTAAGAGAAGGAAAATGTTGAAGAAATAGAGACTAAGACTCACACTATAAACAGCTGGAGGTATTAGTCAAGAGTGCTTTGGTAAATATGATTACTAAGAATTTCCTACCAACCACAATGTTGTACCATCGACACACTCCCACGCTCAGGCAAAGGAAAAGACAGCTATTCACATACGTATCACTGTAAACACCACCCAATTACGTGTTCACATTCTTGATTAAACAGCCACGCACCGCTACATTCACTTCCCCCCAGACAGTGCACAACCCGCAGGCGCTGTCTTACCTTTCTTCCTGTTAATGAACTCTCGCCTCGACCAGTGTTCCTAAGTACATTACCTTAACGATGAAATATAGGACAATTTGGAAGCAGTGTTATAACAGTTTCTTCCTGATAGCGTCTCCTAACCTGGGTGGAGGAGGATGGAGGAGGTTGGGTAATGTCTGGGGTTTGGAAAGGGTACAAGGAGGAGGTTTCACTTAGGGTGGAGACGCCTGTTTGATGCCACACGAATGTTCTCTCCGCGAAGTTATGAGTTTCTGTTCCTCGAGGACGTCTCAGGGTGCAGAAGGGTCAGGGAGGAAGGTGTTGGGGTCATTTGCAAGGTGGACGTTGAGGGTGGAGGTTGTTCTTGGTCAGGGTGGAGGGTGAGGGTGCAAGGTGAAGGTTGTGCGTCATGGGAACATTATTGAAAAAAATGTTGAATGAGATATTTATACAAATGAATGCAGTGTACGAAATAAAGAAAGAAAAAAAATGAAAAAGAGTCGCTATTTTCGTCCATCAGAAATTGATATAAACTCTAGAGTGAAATCAAGTAAAATTTTTGATATGGTGTGTTCTTTTTTTTATCGAGGTAGTAGGGAGGAAAAAAAGGCAAAACCAGATACCAAGGTGACTCAGAGTTGGTCCAAGAGATATAAACGGCAAAGAAAAGACACTGTAGGGTACAAAGGGACAACGTCAAGGCGTGGGAGGAAGTTTACGACGTGAGACCCAGAAGAAAAGAAAGATAAGATGGAGGGGAAAGTGGAGGAAGACAAGGTGGTGATGCGTGGGCGGTCGACGTCGAGGTATAGTCTTTGGGCGGCCTGCAGCAGGTTTACGGCGTGGTGGGCGCGGTCTTCCCCAAATCACCCCTGGGCTGCCCCGCTCCGCCCCTTAATTCCAGTCTGATGCAGCTAAGTGGTGGGTTCTGCTCCGGCTGGTGTGCTCTTGGCAGCGAGAATGACCCTCGATTATAGTCTCATATTCGGTCATCTTTACGCATTACCCCGTTCAGTGTGGCGGCGGCGATAGGCAGGACCATGTATAGGATGGCCTGTATAGGATGAGGCTTCTTCCCCGAGCTGCCTACACGCCCTTGTGATCGGGGAAATGAGGGGTGCGCCACCTACCTTCGTACCTGGATATTACGTGGGTGATAAATCGACTAGTTTAATAGAATCTAAAGATGCAGTTCCGATTGAGATGCGTCGTGTGATCCGGCTGCAGATGGCGCCACCACCCGCTCGTTACCCGTGATTATACATACGCTATTTTCAGATTCTTTTTTCATCTTTTTTTCACTGATTTATGGATGGACATTTTTTCGTCTTCTCTTTTTCGAGGCATAGTTTTCGATTTTAACTCTATCGTAATCTCGGGAGTGTTCGTAAAGTGCAAACTCACATGTACAGACTGAAGGGCGACGCAGCCACAGCTAAGGAAGGAAGGGAGGGAAGAGGTGTTGCCTTGAGCCCCGAGACACAACACAACACAACACAACACAACGCGAGTCGACCGACAATACGCCCTCGAGATGAACGACTCACCTCCACCCTGCCTTAGCCCCTCACGCCCCTCCTCTTCACCGCCCCCGCCGCGAGTAAACAAATAAATGAATAAACAGTCTTGCAGGAAATGGATGAAGTAAGTTAACTATATAAACAAAGCACACTTACAGTTAATAAATGGAGTAAGCCAATATTATAAACAGTCACTATTGTTGGTAATTGGATACGTACGTGATCAACTCAATGGCTAAGAATGTGCCGTCACGTAGAATGCTTACATACCTGATTCCTTGCTAGATTTAATTGTAGATTGTATAGAAATTGAGGTGTTAGTTGGGGCGAAGGGAGATGCATGAAATTTGTATAGGAAAGCGAGAACGTAGGCGTATTCTATGGCTATTACTACCACACAAAAAATAAATAAATAAACGTCAATGCATGGTAGTGTTGGGGTTTGGGAGAGAGTCAAACAAGATACATAATACTGCAGCTTCGTGGTGCTACAAAAGAAAACTAAAAATGATGATTTCAAGCCAAGAAACATGTCAATAAAAACTGGACGTCGCCTATAACGAGGGCAACATGTTTATTATTTTGTTATTATTTTATTTTTTTTATTTAATGTTAATGTTGGTGTTGATGTTAATGTTAATGTTGATTTTGAGGATGTTGTTTGGTGTTAATTTTTTATGTTAAATTTTGATGTTGTTTGATGTTGATTTTCGATGTTGTTTGATGTTGATGTTTGATGATGTTTGGTGTTGTTTCTTTTTGTCATCACGAACCATGGAGATCAACTTCAAAACTTTTCATTGTGTTTATATTTCCAATGTCAAAATCTGTTATACACCTCTTTCATAATCGCATATATTTTTTTCATGAATTAATAAGTTTTTTAATTTGTTACACCTTCGTTTGCGGAGTGTACCGAAGAAATTAACTGATGATCTTGAACTTACTCACCAGTCACGTAATATCAGACATTTATTTCCTTCAGGTTGCCTCACTATCACGCCACCAGATGCGTATTAAGTTCCTCCTTACATTTGGGAAGCTGTCAACCAGGGAACACTTGTTTGTTGACGAGATAACCACCTTGACCTCAATGACGGTATCTCCCGCGTCAGTATCTTCCGCACCTTACACGCTTCCTCTCTGCATGCCTCGCCAAAAGTACACTCACTCTCTTCATTCTTTACTGGATGAGAAACTGTCAGAAGGCGATACGTGTTTACGACTTCCTCCATGGTTTGTGGCTCCCTCAAGTCCTGCCAATGCTGCATGAGTTCCTCCTCCATTTAATATATCCTGTCTATATCATCCTTCCATCCTCGCTCCTCCAACCCTTGCGTGCCAGCCGCCAATGCCACAGCACCGTTCCTCTTCCCCTGCTTTCATCCCCAAGGCCCTGGCACACCATGACGCCCTGCCCTGTGGAGGAGTTTTGCTTAGACCCACAAAAGCCTCTCTGACGAAACGGTACTGATATTCTTGTGTCGCTTTGTGCTGCACGTGTGTTGAAGACTGTCGTATGGAGGAGGCAAAATGAGGAAGTTTCCCGCGCAGCACCTTGAGGTAATGACGAGGATTTCAAGTGTGCTAAGTCGCAGTTTTTTCTCCTCTCAGCGGGACGTGCATACCTGAACTAAGGAAGGATGGAGGAAGAGAGGAGAGGAGGAAAGCGAGGGAGTGGGGAGGAGGAGGAGGAGGAGGAGGAGGAGGAGGAGGAGGAGGAGGAGGAGCAGCCATCAGGGCAGCTCGTTACCAGGGAACAAGCCGCGAATGTCTCACCTCGGCCGAGATAACAATCTGGGAGATGTTTATCACTTTGCTCTTAATTTACAATCAGTGTTGCTTTAATTTATTCGAGTTGCTGTATTTTCATCACACCAGCATCATGCGTGGACGAGGGAACTTCACATTTAAGGACATGAGAGAGAGAGAGAGAGAGAGAGAGAGAGAGAGAGAGAGAGAGAGAGAGAGAGAGAGAGAGAGAGAGAGAGAGTGTATGTGTGTGTGTGTGTGTGTGTGTGTGTGTGTGTGTGTGTGTGTGTGTGTGTGTGTGTGTGTGGTGTGTGTGTGGTGTGTGTGTGTGTGTGTGTGTGTGTCCCCATGTGTTTAGGAGACAGAGATGAAGATTCCTTGAGAGTGAAAGTCAAGCGTAAAAGGGTTCTGAGAGAGAGAAAAAGAAAAAAAAGAGAGAAAGAGAGAGAGAGAGAGACGAGTCCAGTCCAAAATCCCGGTTTTTTGGCAGACTTTTTTCCCGAGCGAGGACGAGGCACAGTAAAAAAAGCAGCGTTTAATGGGGTAAGGGTTGGCCTTAAACCTCACTAATGCCGCCATTATCTGTACCTCAGCGAGACCCTTGCTCCTGGTCCTTGAGGCTCCACCATCACTACAACAGCACACAAACATGCTATCATTAAACCTCGCTCTTTATTTTATCCATGTCGGCTCTTAGACTAATTATACACCGCTAATTAATTGAAAGGTATTTACTCACACGAATACCATCCACTCCTGTTGAGGTTCCCCCTGTTTTATGTGCTGCTGATAGCGGAGATAAGCTTTATTTGGCCGCGGGAGATGCTGCAGATAGACACTTTTTCCTCCTTGATGTTTGCGCTCGCGTGTTGCGTAATATTATTTGCCATCGGTACTCCAGGGGACGAACAGCTGCGCGAGTGACAGCTGAAGATTGCTACTACGAAGGGCTCTTGATCCTGACACTTCTTCATAAACTTACTCTGAAGGTCTTGCGAGCTGCGTGGATGATATCTGAACTATTGGCGTGGTGTGGTGGCGTGTGAGTGCATGTACTACGTAATGTGTTTGGTAGCGTGTGGTGTGGTGTGTGGTTTAGTGGAATGCGGGTTAGTAAGGCTTAGTTAGTTACGAGAGACGTGGTGTGTGTTGTGGTGTGTGGTTTAGAGAGATATGGCTCAGTAGAAGTTAGTATGTTAGGATGCAGTGAGGTTCGGTGTGGCTTGGTGGGACAGGGGATGCTGTGGCTAAGAGAAATGTGGCATGGTATGGAAGGATGTGCGGTGGGATGGGGTGTGAGTGAGGTGAGTCAGGGGTACTACACGTTCAAGTGATGTGTTTGAACCAACGCGATGCAGTGTGGAATGCGTTGAGATGTTAGTTGTTGTAGTACATGGAGAGAGAGAGAGAGAGAGAGAGAGAGAGAGAGAGAGAGAGAGAGAGAGAGAGAGAGAGAGAGAGAGAGAGAGAGAGAGAGAGAGAGAGAATGTCACGTATTTTGTAGTACATTATAGTTATTATATTTGAAAAGATAATGATAATAGCAAAGATTGGAACCATTATCTCGGGTGGAGCCTTACCGTAATACCCACATCCGTTTTGCCATCCTCTGAGACGAAACATAATGACGTGCAGGACCATGAATTGTTGGTCTAATTTCCACTGATAATTATGCCAATCACTGGATTCAGCGTTCATATCTCCGTGTTTTCCTCACCGTCGCTCCTTCCCTGTACTCGGTGGTGTGTCCGGGACTTTCCTCTTAAGTGTGACTGGTAATAACTCACCCGACCTTGCTTTGCACTTTCCTTCCTTCCTTCCTTCCTTCCTTCCTTCCTTCCTTCCTTTCTTTGCACCTCTCAGTCTGCGTACATTATCTCCTTCACCGTGCCATTTCTTCTACCAAACAACCGCCTCATCTTCTTATTTCCATCTCTTCGTATAAATATTTCCAACGCCACGTTATTCACTCACTTTGTACCTTCCCTCACTATACATCACAGCTTTACACTTTCAACTCAATGCATTCCCCCACTACACACCTCCCCCACTTCATACCTCACTGTCCATCTTTCAAGTCTGCTGTCGTTGGCGTGTACAAGAACCGGGATCAACACACATGATCGCCTTCTAGTCTGTAAATCTGTGGCTAGAAGCAGAATAGATTGCCTGGCACTATAAAGCAGGTGGGGGCATCCAGGTGGGTCGGCGGGGCTCGTTCATCAGCCCTGACGCGGCCCCCGCAGAGGAGCCTCGCCGCCCGGTACGCTGAGGCCAGGGCTGAGGTCTCTATTACCCTAGGGAATCTCTCTGCTCAGGTATCTCCAAGGGCGTATTGGAGGCGTTGAACTATTCATTATAGGAGGACAGATGTGTTCACAGGATGGAAACAGGGTAGACAGAACGAGATTGATGATATTGGACAATTTGCTAGAACGAACTCGAGGGGATAAACAATAGACAGATGAATGAAGGAAGCAATAATAGACTTTTGTCATGCAGTAGACTGTTTATAATTGTTAACAATGCGATGATTAAAAATGGGGACCCATCGATGTTGGATGCCAGAACTGTGGTACTGTAGCCTCAAGGCCACAGTTCCTTTCCTCTATTTCTTCCTCCTCCTCCTCATCATCCTCATCATGAGAAAAAAAATGTGAGCATTGCCCCGAAGCAACACATTGTACAAGCATAGCAGGATTTCAACAAAGCTGAAGGAATACAAAGACTGAATTTATATGGCTAATGTAATTTTGCAGACATGAATCACCTTTTGAGTTCGAGATTTATTCATGAATATAAATCATTGTGGTGAAGCTTTCTGCAGTCTATAGATAATTTACGTTATTTTTTGTCTGTTTATTAATGCATTATTTTGATTTGTATACCAAATTTGATATGAAAAAAATCTGTGTGATAGAAAAGGTTAAAATATCTGCTTCATGATCACAGTAACACACATACATACGCACGGTGACATGTATTTATTACTACTATAAAAAAAAAGAAGTTTGCGTTGAAGGTAGTGTGTCGTCCAAGACTCTTCTTACTGTGTCACACGGTTAGTAAGTCAGTGGGTGTTACACAAGGGCGCACCGGCTAACAAGGACCGCATCTGGAAGTCTATCCGTTTGAACTGTGACTGCTGGAACTCACCTTAAAAACTCCAGGAATTTTTCAGATATTTTCTCTCCCCACCTCACAAAGGAAACCCTAACCCAGAAGATAAACTTTTAAGCCATTTCCAACATTCCTGGCATCAGCGTGTGTGCTACCGTGTTGGTCCCTTGTGTGAGTGTGTGCCTCCCTCTGTGTGCAGCTCCGCCCCACCGCTCTGTGGGATGACAGGTGACCCTCCTACTCGGGGGCGGCTTTGAGGCAACGCACTGAACACCGTGTAGAATCACAAAGAATAACACGGCAAGGCAGGAGCCCCATCTGAAAGAAAAATATTCACCTTTTAAAAAGTTAATTGAAAAGACCAATCGATCGCGCAAGATATATGGGCTCACCATTGAGCCTCGCAGCCCCGCGCGCCCACAAAGGGTACCCAGACGGTTTTCAGGAACGTGGAAAAAGGGAAAACGTTACCCATTCACAGCTGAGATAGAGGGGCGATAGGAGTGACGCTGTTATTCCTTCTGGGCACAATATAAGGGACAAATGGCGGGACAATGGAGCCGTGTGGGCAGGTCGGGGCTCCCTCGCAGCCAAGAACAATCAAGGACAATCAGACCTTAATACGGGCATAATAGGGGGAAAATGTGAGCTCTCGAGGCAGGCGGATCACAGCCCGTAAAGCGTCGTGGTGTGAGTGGCGCCTGAGCCCTCTGCGGCGCGACGACAACCACGACACAGAAGGAGTTGGTGGAGGGAAGGCATCCTGCGCAGGAACCTTATCTCCGGCAAATGAAACAGTGGACAGAACGTTCCCACAGTCAGCGCCGCCACTTCAACCTCAGAATGTCCGGAGTGAAAGCTT
>JAPQNM010000043.1:5964678-5974678 GCA_029783475.1 Metacarcinus magister | reverse complement strand
TTTGTGTATTTCTCCTTAAGTGTTCACGGCAGTTTTAGAGGATGTTTTTGTGAGCTTGGGATGGAAGTGGGAGGAATTCAGATAAACTATCACTGAAGAGAAAGGTTTAAACTAGATGGACTGTTAGAGTACCGGAATGGCATAACCAGGGATGGTACAAGAAAGCAGGGCAGATATATAATTAGATAGATATATGAGATAGACAGTTATGATGGAGTAACTTGGAATAGACAGGCAGGCGAGAGATGAATGAAGAAAGTTTGAGAGACTTTTGTCCTACTGGAGACTCAAAAAGACTGATGATGATGATGATAATGATGATGATGATTGTGTATTCACTACCTGCCGTAGAAAGGGACGAGTGCTGAGGGCTAGAAATCCTTCCCTTGGAAACTTCTATATCCCTAAAAATATTTTTTTTAAAAAAACTAAGGAAGTTACAATTTCTTATCCTGTAATTTTTTTTTTTCAGATCACTTGGAGGCGACACGACATGAAAGGTAAGTTGTGTAAGAATATTGATTTGTTTTTTGTTTCCTCTTCTTT
Source organism: Metacarcinus magister (assembly GCA_029783475.1). Taxonomy (NCBI): domain Eukaryota; kingdom Metazoa; phylum Arthropoda; class Malacostraca; order Decapoda; family Cancridae; genus Metacarcinus; species Metacarcinus magister. Next base: position 5,974,132 of record JAPQNM010000043.1, on the reverse strand, counting down.
TCTCTATTTCTTCCTTTGTATTTTTTTCCTTCTTGCTAGTTTTTTTTCTGTTCAATTTTTCAGTCAGCGTATTTATTATTTACTAGTTTATATACTAGCTTATGTGTTTTTTCTTTCATATTGATGTATTTATTTATTTACATCATTTATTTCTTTGCTATCAACACAAAAGTGACCTTAACTGAATTAGCCGTTGTTCCATGTCTACAACTGCAAAGTATTCCAAAGGGTCACATGAGAGGCAGAAAGAGGAAAAACATATGAAATTGAACCAACACGAAACGATTTGCCTTTGAACTCATAGGTAGATTTATAGATAGATTTTCTCTTTGTCTGGCTGTTTATTAGGCAGTTTTGCACCATGATAGAAAAGTGAACACCTTAACAATAAGATTACAAATTGTGTGTATGTGTGTGTGTGGGTATGGGTGTGGGTGTGGGTGTGGGTGTGGGTGTGGGTGTAAAACAATCAGACGCAAGCGAAAGCAGATATACAAATAAGGAAGAAGAAAACCTCGATATGAAGGAAGGAAGAAGAGAAGGAGTGGAATGTAGAAGAGGAGGAGCTGAAGTATAAGGATAACAACGATGGGAATGAGGAGGAGGAGGAGGAGGAGGAGGAGGAAAACACAGATTAAGGTGTGAGTGAGGAGGGTGGATGATGTGTGAGGCAGGAAGCTGGTGGTGAAGCGAGGCTGGATGACTGCCCTCCTCATCCACTTGGCGCGAACAATCCTCGGAGCAAATACCACGGACAAAGGTGCCTCGGAGTCGTCCCAGCGGGCAGCGAGGGACCATCTCTGGGACAATGATTTACTAATGTCCTTATAAATGGTAAGCTAACGAAGCCACGAGGATAAGCTTACCTGTAATAATAGGTTCGACTGATTGACACCTGACCCGTGCGAAGGGAACAACCACACGGTGTAAATATGTACATTTTTTCCTTCTCTTTCACTTCGTTGCTCTGAAGTTGTCATCCTGTTTGTGACACTCTAATTTGCCGCTGTGCATTTATTGTGACTGTCTCGTCGGCACGTACTTGTATCATTACCTCGTTGCAGGAAGGAATATGGTAACGCCTGAGAACTATATAGTTGGAGTCACACGGAAAATGTTGGCACTTGACGCACCACGAATTCCAACACCGATTTAAGGGATTTGAGGGGATTTGTGTCACGGGCGAGGCTCTTCCTCCCATTGTTTCCACCGCAAAATATTATTGGACGAGGCTCGAAACTTTCACTCGGTCTCGTCTTCCTAATGCCTGCGGTCGAGTCTCTCCTGATTAAGAATTTGGTGATCATTTTTATTGACAGGTCTCGCGAAGATGTTCCGAAGGATGTTTAGGAGAGAGTTTAGTCAGAGTGATGGTGTTTGAGGCTGTTTAAGTAAGGAGATAGAATCCATATATACATAGTGAATGTTTTTTTTAGTTATGTATTGATTAAAGGTAAAGTGATATCACCATCAGCTGAGGAATATCGTAGTTGATTTAGTTCGATAATGAACATTGCATTGTTGGCCTTAGCACGGCCTGGGTTTGTGTCCCGGAGGCTGCCAGACCCATAACCGTCATAGGGGTGAGTACATAGAACTGCCTTTCACACCGACCCCTTCTTATTCTCTCTCTCTCTCTCTCTCTCTCTCTCTCTCTCTCTCTCTCTCTCTCTCTCTCTCTCTCTCTCTCTCTCTCTCTCTCTCTCTCTCTCTCTCTCTCTCTCTCTCTCTCTCTCTCTCTCTCTCTCTCTCTCTCTCTCTCAGGAACGTAAAAACACTCATAAAGCTGTGTATATTTCCCCGAGGACAGGACGCCGGAAAGAGACTGACATGTGGGAGGCGTCGTCCTTTCATCTGTTTGTCTTCGTTGTAACAAACCTTCCTCCTCCCCCTCTCCCTCCTCCCCTCCCTCGGTAGATCATAGAGGGCAGCCATTATCGAGTGAGGGGCCGCACACAGCCTCCCTCCACACCAGGCGTTAATCTCCCCCGCAGTTGTGAAAACATGGAGGATTATCATGGATTAGCGACGGCGGTATGATTCCTGTGCGGTGCCGTGGACGCAGATGCTCCAGTAACACCGTATGTGATGTGGTTAGGAACATCGCTTAGGGTTTCCCTGCGGCACTGATGGTGGTAACTTGGCTGTCGCATAGTGATGTAGCTAACTTGACATCACTTGTTTTCGTGTACTGAATGTTGTGTTGGCTTGTCCATCGATCACTATCCCTGCTGACAAATATCTGTATCTAATTATGCGTAATTGTAAGACCTTCACTGATCTTAAATTTATTGGGACTTCATAGTACTAGACTTTAAATATTTTTGTTTTTTATTTCCTAAACAATTAGATATCTTCACATTCGAAAGGAAGAATGATCGCACATTTGTGATGGAGAGGGAAGTCATGCGGCCGCGGCAGGTCGTTTGAGAGGATGAGGTTCAGCCCGACTCCATGAATCCAAACATTTCCGCGTCATCGGATGTGTAAAAAGCGACTCCCTCTGGGCGGCCACATCCATCACGCTGCCATGTTACCAGGAATTATTTTTATCCTCAATTTTAGTGAGTGTTCAAATGGTCTGGGAACTGTGGTGTGATACAAGACAAACCTTCGCTCGGATGGAAGTGTTGTGTCTGGCGGGTCTTGAGTGCATCATCCTAGCAAGGGGACGAAGAGGGACAGTCAGTCGCTATGGCCCGCCGTCGCTCCTCCCTCGCCTCTGTTTACATATTCATCGACTGTTAGATTTTCGTCCCTGACGGCTCGTTGGTTTAGCTCTGTCAGTGCTCGGGGTTTCTATTCTTGTCTTTAGGGGTCGGTCACTCCAGGCGAGATCGATGAGCGAGAGATTATGTTCCTGGCGGAGCGGGGAGGGAGGGAGAGAGGGCAGTGGCTGTTCAGGATTGCAATATTTACATATTTCAGGTTTACTTCGGTGGTGGGCTACACCCTGCCCCCACCCAACCAGAGATTAACCCTTGCTTTATTTTATCATAACTCAATGTCTGTTTTGAATATAACTACATCAATATTTATTAGGCAATAGATGATACGCTACACGGCATACTAACGCTCGCAGCTGGCAATCCATCTCTTGGGTCCCACAGACTACACACTCCGCCTCTCGCCAAGTCGTTGCGCAGCTGGATCGACAGGTTTGGGGGATGTGGTGAGGATTAGCATTAAGTAGTATTATTGAGGAACAAAATTATCTTTATCATCGCAGACACTATTTTTCAGGAAGAGATATTTTTGGCGAGGGAAGGGAGCTCGCACGTTTCTTAAAGCCGTACTTTATATTTAATAATGCACAATTTTTTTATCTATGATGCAGCTTATTTGGCGGTGTGTGTGTGTGTGTGTGTGTGTGTGTGTGTGTGTGTGTGTGTGTGTGTGTGTGTGTGTGTGCGTGTGCGTGTGTGTGTGTGTGTGTGTGTGTGTGTGTGTGTGTGTGTGTGTGTGTGTGTGTGTGTGTGTGTGTGTGTGCTGAAGTCACCATAAAGATCAGGACACCGACGGTTCCCAGACTTAGTTCCGTTCTGAGCCGCATGTCCTTATAGATACATTACTATGCCTTGAATTGGCAGAAATCCTCCCATCGCAGGCCCACCGCCGAACCTTGATTCATAAGGTTCCTTTGAGGAGGGTTAGCATATCGCTTTACGTAAGGGTACGAACACATTTGTCAGCGCAGACTCGGATGGGAACGAGACGGAATACTTCCCTCGCTCAGCGGAATATTTTCCATCGATGCCGAACACATCGCAGTGGGAAATGACGCGGACAATATGGAATTTCTTCCCACTTTTGACGTTTCATTTCCCAATGTTGCTGGACGTTGGAGCATGAGGGGACGGCTGGACGAGTTGCTCCTCGCACCGCCAAACTGTCTCGTGCTGCGTACACTCTGGATGTGTGATCATGTTGCTTTACTTTAGTAACTGATAAAAAAATCTGCACATTGAACACCAGGTCATGAAGGCTAGTTACGCCCGACAAATGAGGGCTGGAGAAAGGAAGAAAGTGTGGCACCGAGAAGTCCCCGAGGCCGGAGGGAGGCGGCCCCGAGGCGAAGGTCGTGAATAACATTATCGAAAGTGTCACACTCTTGATATGAAATGTGGCGGAAGTTATTCGCTGAATCTGCCGGGAGGACAGGGCGCTCACACCCGCCCGATTATATCATGATTTGTTGGGAGTCGCCGAGAATGGAACGCGGGGGGTCGCTTTACTGAAGTTCATGGAAGAGAAGGGAGAGCTTTATAGTTTGGAAAGGGAAGGAAGGAACGAAGGGCGGGGGAAAGAGAGAGAGAGAGAGAGAGAGAGAGAGAGAGAGAGAGAGAGAGAGAGAGAGAGAGAGAGAGAGAGAGAGAGAGAGAGAGAGAGAGAGACAGAGACAGAGACAGAGACAGAGACAGAGAGAGAGATTGGGGCGGGAGGGATGGAGAGAGGAATGGAGGGTTGGGGAGGACGTTTTGAGGGTAGGGAGGGAGGGAAAGAGGAGGAGAGGCAACAGGGAGGGGTGGTGTAAGAGAAGAGGAGCAATGGAGGGCGATGTCAGGGGAGGGAGAGTGGAAAAGAGGGAGAATGGGGTGGGGTGGCGCCACTTGGCTGTTTGAAGGTGTAACTGAGCGGACACACAAACATAAAGGCTGACGCTTTTTATAGTAAATGATTTTTAAGCGAATTCTTTGACTAACTGCTCATATATACTCGGCTTTGAATGTCAGGGTGGCGTTTAACTGGCGCTAAAATGCCCATTATCCCGCTTGCCAGGGTCATACTGCTGCCTCCTTTCTCCCTTCCTACCACTCGACGCCAAAGGATCTCTGGCGGGAGGGATGGAGCGCCAGGGTGTCAACGAAGAGCCATGGACCACGACCTCCATCCCTCATCTTAGACACCCTGAGGCAAGAGCTGCTCGAGGTGGTTGTTTGCAGCTCACGTTCAAGGTTATGAATGAAGGAAGTGAAGAAGACTGATAACTCCGCGTCGTAACCGTTCAGACTTAAAGCATAACAGTTAGGAGTAATTAGTTATTGAAGTTTTGTTCCATTTACAGAACTAGAAATTCCCAATCGTTCTTAACTTCAAACAAATAAAATACTAATCTCTAGTATTGATTCTATTGTTTTATTTTATATAACTGCTGTGATATAAAGGCATTTTTGTCCATCATGAAGGATAATCAGCTCAAAACTTAACATAATACAACATTATTATTGTCAATCTTTTGGAAAAACATCAAATATTTAGTTTCTTTAAACTTACATGTATTCACAGTGGCGCAATACCAAGGATGCTGATGGAAGCATTCAATAAAACATAACGCAACATTTCACATTACATATTTTCTTCCATTCTTCGTGCCACTCAATGCTGTCCTCCCCGTAGCAAAGGGGCAAAGGGCAGCCTCGTCACCCCCACCACCCCCTTGGATACACTGATCAAGCTGTTAATTCCCCCGCTGGGCGGCGCCACACCCGACAATGGCTCCATTTGCTACGATACTCTGGACTAAATTCGACTCCCCGCAGAACGGAGCGGCGGCGGGTGTCAAGTGTCACCCTGCGAGGCGAGGCAGCCACCAACGGGTGTTACAACGCTTTGGTCTGTTCTGTAGAACCATCACAAAAGTTGTTCATGGAAGTGTAGGAATGACATAAAACAGAACACAGTTTATACTTCTGTTGGTAATAATGGCCAGCCAAACGTCCAATAAACTTTTGGCAAATTTTAAAAAGGAAAATACGAGTCGGCAACGCAAGTTTCCAATATGGCGAGGGGAAGAGCGGCGTAGCGCGGCCTGGTGGTCCCAAGCTAATTCGGCCATTGTCAACCATCGGAGGGTGAATGAATGATATACTGGCGCCATTATGCTTACACTAACACTCCGCTTTCAGCCTCGCCCGGGACCGTCGCAGGGGCCGCTGCCTCCATCCATCACCACGAAATTAGACACTGAATTGACTATCATTTCGCGCCATTTTCCAGCGAACCAGCTTTCACCGGCGACGTAATATTGACGAACGGCTGCTCACCACGTCCTTTTTTTCTGTAAATCCGTGAAGGTGGCTGGCACATAACAGGACTCGCTCGGCCGAGGGACGTGAAGATGCAAAAACATGACTCACTGAGGAAGGTTGACGAAGTTGTGGAGGTCGAGGAGGTGAGGAAGGTGAAGGGAGGGAAGTCTTCCCACGCCAGTCAGGCGCTGAATGACCTACGCTAACGCCATCAAGCTAATCGAAATCAAATTCAAGCAAGTGAGCCGAGACAGCGGCACGTGACTCTCTTTATGACTGCTCGGCGATCGTGTCCGCTGGCCTGAGAGGCTCCCTCCAAGGACGGCGGCGAAACACAACGCCTTTTATTAGGCTCAGGCTTCCCTCAAGATTCAAGTAACACTTCATCACTAGACCTTGAAGGGATTATGGTGCTCAGTGACGCAGTGGATTATAATATAAATAGAAAACAAAACGTGAAGGTGTACGGTTGGAGGTGGAAAAATATATCCCCAGTACCATTTATTTTTTTGTTCCCTCCACCTTTTCTGCATTTTCTGTGGTATGAACGAGAGTAAGTAATTGGGTGCAAATAAGGTAAGGGAAGCAGGTGACACTCAGGCCTGTCATTCCGAACCTTCATGGTTTTTGAATGACCACCAAACAAGACCTCGTTAAATGTGACAAGGTATTTGCGTTCATTCATTTATGAAGTTAAGGTAATAAGAAATGTGTGTGTGTGTGTGTGTGTGTGTGTGTGTGTGTGTGTGTGTGTGTGTGTGTGTGTGTGTGTGTGTATGTGTGTGTGTGTATGTGTGTGTGTGTCAGAGAGAGAGAAAGAGAGAGAGAGAGAGAGAGAGAGAGAGAGAGAGAGAGAGAGAGAGAGAGAGAGAGAGAGAGAGAGAGAGAGTAGAGAAGCGTGGTACAGGTGCTGTCTTCAAGCACTGCATAACACTTAATGTCTCATCCTTATCCTACCGTCTCATCACCTGTCGCGGCGGACGTGTTATTTCCTTGGCCAGACGCCCCTCACCTCACAGCGGGGTGTTGGGAGAGCCTCAGGGCACCCCACCTCTGCCTGTCACTCCCTCGTGGGGCTTGACCTTGACAGATAACACAGAGAGAGAGAGAGAGAGAGAGAGAGAGAGAGAGAGAGAGAGAGAGAGAGAGAGAGAGAGAGAGAGAGAGAGAGAGAGAGAGAGAGAGAGATTATAGACCATATTTCACATCGTTTACGTCTCGTTAAAATAGCCTTGATAGAATAATTTAGACTTCCGCTTATCAACACAGCCTTCCGTTCCATCCCTCCACCTCCCTCCACCTCCACCCTAACATTACGTTCCTGAGAGAGAGAGAGAGAGAGAGAGAGAGAGAGAGAGAGAGAGAGAGAGAGAGAGAGAGAGAGAGAGAGAGGCTAATGATTTTGTCTCACACTTGCAGAGCTAATTTTCACCAACACACACACACACACACACACACACACACACACACACACACACACACACACACACACACACACACACACACACACACACACACACACACACACACTTTGCTAATGACACGTCCGCGCACCACGCCATCCCTTCTCCTCTCAAACACACTCCGCCAACACCCGCGACTCCTCAACAACCTTCCCTCCCCACGCTAACAGTCCCCAGCTCGGCACCAGCGCACGCCTCACTTTATCCTAATATCCCAGCATTTGCACCCTTGCTCTCCCCACCCGCCAGCCAAGAGGGGAGGAGGTGGTGAGAGCGGGAAAGTGCGGAGTGGTGGGGAGCTGAAACCAGGGCTTATGGGTGCATTTGAATAAAGCAGTGGGGCGAACAAACTCCAGGATCCCTCAGACGTGCCCCGCCGCTTATTGTGGGATATTGGGTCTTTATTTGCATACATTATGGGTAGCGCTAGCCAATCCCCGAGGCTCAGGGTGCGCTGATCCCTCTCCTCTCCCAGGTCTGCCAGTTCTCTAGTGTCTCCCCTTGCAGCTCTATCTTGCCTCCTTCCTGTCTTGTAAGGGTGTGGATGTGGGTGTTGATAGGTGGGTGGATGGATGTTTGTAGGTGTAAGATTCATGCATTCGTGTGTTTGTATAGAAATATTGCCAGGCCGTTCAATAGCATAAGTGGATTCTCTCTCTTTTTCACTCCCTCTCTCTCTCTTGGTCTGTGTGCAGTGGTAGACTACAGTACACAAAAGCTGCAGTATGTATTGATGAAGGCAGATGATGCCCTTCTGTACTGTACCGGAATGAGGGTCGTCTTGCCCACAATGTTCCTTCTCTCACGATGTCACACAAGGAAAGTTACTAATGAGATACTGCTAAAACGCTTCTCTGATTGAACCACTCCAACAGAGCCAGGCGTTTACTCGGCCACCTCGATCATGAATTGCTGGAACGTTATGTTTTATTCTAATATTGATGATTTCGGGGTGTTGAGCGTCGACTGTTCTCATGCGCGCCACGTGGACAAGAGAGAACCGACGGGAGGGACGAGGAAACAAGTCAACATGCTCTTCTTTTTTCCCAATGTACCGTGAATGTTTTAAATATGATGTTTTTACTTGTAAGCAGAATTTTCGTTTACTTTCTGTCCTACCAGTATATGTACCTTTAGTGGCGGAGATTTAAGTTCTTTGTGAGAGAAGCATGGAGCGTTACCTTAGTTTTCTTATGGTGTGTGATGATTACCCTGAAAGACGAGGAAAGGGAGGACACTTTAGTATTCGTGGTCCTCTTCAACAGCGTGTGACTATAACAAACAAAGGAAAAAGAAAAATAGGTTCACACACAGACACATACAAAAAGAAGGAAAAAGAGAGAAGGAGAGAAGAAAAAAGAAGAGTTCAAAGCGGAAAGTGTAACCGACATAAGGAAAATGAGTTTGCCAGCGGGCGTGGATGTGGTGGGGGGTGCGTGAGGTGGCTGGCCATACATTATTACTATACGGGACTCGTGAAAATATGTAGGAGGAAAACTGGTGCGATCTGTATACATGCATCAACGAAACAAAAGGAAGGTACATCAATAAAACCAGAACCATTGTTGTTGACACCTTCATCACGGAGAAGCGGTGACATCAAAGGAAATATATGTCACACCTCAGAGCGGAATAATGTGAGAAAATTGCTTCTATCGATCAGAAAGAAAAATATTTACCTGACCAGGAAACAAAAGACTCGTACGCAGGTTATTGTTTCTTTCAATAACAATTAGAACAGGTCCAAGGAGGATCATCGCTTCCTACTTAAAGTCAGCCACTTAGCCTCTCCACCCCGACCCAGCAGAAGCCTTGATCCACGTGAGGGGAGACAGACGCACCTGCTCTGCCGCCTCAGTAATTGTTTAGTGTTTGTGTAGTGAGTGTAGATCAGACGCACCTGGCTCCCCCTCTCCAGTAATTGCTTAATGTTTGTGTATTATGAGGGTGTAGATGGTAGTA
>JAPQNM010000043.1:5949678-5959678 GCA_029783475.1 Metacarcinus magister | reverse complement strand
TTAATAGACAATGTTTTTGGACGGTGCAGTGATCCCCGCCCGACGATATGCTTAATCGGGCTTGTTTTTAAAAGCTTGATAATATCTCTATAAACATAGTTGATAGAAACGGATCACGGGCGCGAATGTGTAAAGAAGGAGTCCAGTGTGAAAATGTAACGTGTCTGATTCTGTTTTATGATTGGTTCCTCTCTCTCTCTCTCTCTCTCTTTTTTTTTTTTTTTTTTTTTAATGTCAATACGGTCCAGGGAATTAACGAGAATTTAATACTTGAAAAAAATATATCGCTAATTCGGATGGGTTGCGTGTGTGGTGTGTGTGTGTGTGTGTGTGTGTGTGTGTGTGTGTGTGTGTGTGTGTGTGTGTGTGTGTGTGTGTGTGTGTGTGTGTGTGTGTGTGTTTATGTCGCCTCAGCTCTGTGTTTTTACCTGGCTTGTTGCAGGTGAAAAGAGGATCAGGTGTTCTAATTGCCAGGGGACGTTGGAAGCTAAGTCAAATGTAGGCTCTCTCTCTCTCTCTCTCTCTCTCTCTCTCTCTCTCTCTCTCTCTCTCTCTCTCTCTCTCTCTCTCTCTCTCTCTCTCTCTCTCTCTCTCTCTCGTATAGTTTTGTTTAATTTTCTTTATATATTTCCTTCTTTTACATAATGTTCACTCTAAGCTTAATGTTTCACTACCTTGTCTTGAGAATTCGTTTACTTGTAGGAGGTGATCTTAGAAACGCCTTTGTTTTTTCCGTAATCCTGCCTAACCACCTCCAATCGATGACAAATATCTTCAGAAACCTACATTCCACACTTCCCTCCCTGTCTTTCTTCCCCTGCTCCCCTTCCTTCTTCTCCTTTCCTCACACCTCCCCTCTCTCTCATAAACCTTCCATCCTTCTTCCCCTCTTCTCTCCTCAATTCCTCACACTTCCCCATCCACTCTCTATCTCTCTAATTCACATTATTTGTTGGCTCACTTTTCGCTCTCCCTCCTTCCTGCTGATAAGACCACTTGAATGTTTTCCTCGACCTTCCACCCTGATCGTGAGCCTCGCCTCTTAACCCAACCTTTTCTTTTCCGGAGTTGTGAGAATGAAAGGTGATCATGTCATTGCATTGTCTACCATTTGTGTGTGTGTGTTGTTGTTGTTTTTTTGTGTGTGTGTGTGTGTGTGTGTGTGTGTGTGGTGCCCCTTCTTTCTTCGCCTAATGAGAGAAAGAGAAAGTGACAGAGTGTGTGTGTGCATGTGAGAGTGAGAGAGAAAGAGAGGTGTATAATTATGAGAGATAAACTGAGTTGTCTACCTTGTGTGTACCCCTTCCTGCCCGGACTAATGAGAGAGAGAGAGAGAGAGAGAGAGAGAGAGAGAGAGAGAGAGAGAGAGAGAGAGAGAGAGAGAGAGAGATAGAGAGAAGGAATAGTAAATCACATATGAAGGATACAAGTTAAGGAGATAGAGATAGATCCTTAAAGTATAGAAGCTTATGGATACACCAACAAAACTCGGCCACACAATCTATCTGTCTGTGTTCCGTTCCATCCATACATACCGTGCATACTTTCCGGGGTCCCAGTCAGACCTCTTGCTGTGACGTATCGCACTCTCTTCCCTCATTAACTCCACGACGCCCTGGAGCCTCGCTGGACCCTGGGACACGCAACTTCAAAACGACACTCGCATATCGACGTCATTCCCTTATAAATCTCCACCTTGTCTAACCAACCAGCGTTAAGTTACAGACAAGGAAGAGAGAAGGAAAAAGAGAGACAGAGGTGAGGTGGGAGGAAGAAAAGTACAAGTCAACAGAGTCATCCCAGGTATCGTAATTGTCATCTCGATTCGCCGTGAAGCTTGACTCGCAGCGATAAATTTCTACTCGAGGCGAAAGTGGATGAAAACATGGGTCTGGGGCGCTTCCAGACGGACAGCCGCGAGCCTCTGTCAGCGAGCGACGAAGACGGATCGGTGACGTGCACGGTGATGAGGACCGGTGCTGCCCTTAACTATTTCCGATTCAGCCGTGATTGTGCCGTAAAGGGCCACGCGGGTACCTGGGGCGGGTCGAGAGCAGGGCATGGGAGGGAGGGAGGGAGGGAGGGTAGCGGCGCTGTGCTGGGGTGTAGGAAGAAAAACGGGCCGGGCTGGTGGAGGGAAGGTGTGTGGAGTGTCTGATTAATGGACTCGAATGTGTAGGATAATGATGATGTTTAGGAGTGTTTGAAAGGGAGATGAGGAGTATGAGAACCTGCGAACATGGTGTGGATCTGTGTTATTACTGCAGATTGTACGCTATAGTGCTGATGGAAGTGTGGAAGTAACCGTTACATCACTTGTTCAGATTGTACAGTAATATGAAAGGAGAGAAAGGTTGATCATCGAATATCATAGGTGACTTGCCTGTATACATTGGGTCTTCAAGAAATACTGCGTAATATATTTTATATTTTGTAGTAATTGTAAAATGTGGAAGGCTGTCTCAAAGAGGAACAACAAACTTCAAGAAACAAGAGCAAGAAACTGCCCTGTACTGAAAATAGATATGTAGTTGCGATCACTGGGGTGTTTTCCGTATCATACACACACACACACACACACACACACACACACACACACACACACACACACACACACACACACACACACCAACAAACACACACATACGGAGTGGTCGCAGCGTGAGGTGATAAGTGCCCAGCAAGGGTTCCGGACGATAGCAGGCGACAGGCAGTTATCGCGACGCCACCTCGTTAAGGCGACGCCCTGTCCTCGCTGGCCGCCGTGACCCCTGCCCGCCGTGACCCCTGCCCGCCGACTCACTCTCCTTGTTCTGCCAGGTGACCCAGTGACCTTCTGCCGCCCTAGCCTGCACGAAGCTGCCAGTCATATTATGCACAAGCTGAATATTGTGTCGGTTGATGTTGAATCCCCTGAGCCTGTTTTCCCGGCAGGAGGAGGTGTGTCGTGTCGTGACCGCCGAGGCCAATTATGAGTAATAAAATTAATTATATTTACACCGGAGTTTATATCAAAAGTGTTGAACGTTGCCGGAAATTACTTCGGGTTCAAAAACACGTTTAAGTTGTTCTAAAGTTACGATTGTGGGGCCACGTTGGGGGGGTAGGTGTGGTAAGCTTCCGGTCGACAGCGTTGGAAAAGCTGGATTTGATATTATTTTGACTTTTTATCTTGTATGTTCTGTTAAGGCATGTTGCAGCTGACGTTAAACACTATCCTGGTGTAATTGAATGTTGATCAGTGTAATTTTGATGTTAAGAGATTGCAAAACCCATGTGGTATTGCAAGCCGTATTGTCAGTAAGAATATTTCAGTTGGAATGAAAAAACGTCAAGTACAAACGGAAAGGAAGAAACTACTGCAATTACCGGTTTGTTTAAGGTATAATTTCCTCAGCAATGCCACATCGGAGAGTCACGAAGTGTGCGTACCAGTTGCCAATGCACGGACTGAGATGTCTTCGGAAGTAAGAAATAACTAAATGTTTCGTAAATGTGCTTGTAATTCACTTCACTTGATAACCTTTGATAACCCGCCGGTGTCTCTGTTTTCTCTCCCCTTTCCTGTTTTCTGAGCCACCCACCTTCCCTCCTGCAGGAAGTAGTGGTTAACAGGGATCAAAACACCACGACGACCACCAAGGGATTGCATGTATATTCATCGTAGCAAGTCCTTTGATGTAGATAAGATGGTGGCGGATGCTAGAGGTGGTATACTGATGCTGGATGCGGTATAGTAGATGATGGATTAATGAGGATGATGCAGGTGGTTAAAGCAGTGGTGGAAGAAGGAGAGGAGATGATGATGATGATGATGATGATAGCGGTGGTAAAGTGGTGCAGGTGACGGATATATAAGTAAGTAGGTGGTAGTAAGTATAGGCGGTGTGTATAGTGGTGGTGCACGGAGATGTGGAGATGAAGGGGCAGGTGTTGTAGCAGTGGTGGTGTCATGGGGAAAGAAAGATACATGAAGGCAGGAAGATGTGGTAGTGGTGGTGGTGGTGGTGGTGGTGGTGGTGGTGGTGGTGGTGGTGGTGGTGGTGCAAGAATGCAGTTTGTGTTAAAATATTCTCAAAACCTTCTGGAGTGTATGAACTTTTTATTTCCTTTTTTTTTCTATTTTTCTTCCCTCCCTCTGTGACGGGGTCTGTATCCGTCTCGCTTGGGTGGAGGTTTTCTCGCTGCTAATGAAAGGCTGACGCCCTGAGTTGGTGTTGCAACGCTACACTGCAACGATCCAACGCTTCCTGAAATGCATTAAACAAATTGCCCATTTTGCAAAATGAACAAGAAAAGAGTAGACGCCCTTTTAAGGAAACTATACCTTCAGATTATATATAATTTCTCCACCAGAGTATATATTCCTGGAGATACAGTTGGGCTATCTTAGGGTACGTCCCATGGAGAAGATTTTGCTCTAAACCGGCGAAGATTACCCTAATTATCTTGCTTTCAAACTTGGAAAATGAGGTTTGAATACTGAATTATGTTGTTGGTGTATTCCCAGTGTTCAGAGAGAGGGTTCGTACCTTTGGGATGAACTTTGTCGGTTGTGAAGTGGTGCACCATTTAGCAACGCAGTGAAGAAGAGTAATGTATGTTCCTATTATGTGTAACCTTAATAACCAACAAGAAAATATGGGAATTGTAAATTAAACGTAAATGTGAAATAAATAACGCAGTGCAACAGAATTATGTTTACTCATTATCTTTACCTCTTTATGCAGAGAAAAATGTCTTGACTTTGCTCCTCCTCCTGGTTAGTGGTGATGGCAATGCTGGTGGTGATGGTGGTGGTAGTGATGGTGATTGTAGTTGTTATAGTGATGGTTTTGTTGTTGCAGATGGTGGTTACATGATATGATAAGAGTGGTTATAGTCGTAGAGATAGTTGTGATAGAAGAGGAGGAGGAGGAGGAGGAGGAGGAGGAGGAGGAGGAGGAGGAGGAGGAGGAGGAGGAGGAGGAGATAGTTGTACTGTTGGGTGTACCGCTGAATCACGTCATAGAATCTCACGACACACACACACACACACACACACACACACACACACACACACACACACACACACACACACACACACACACACACACACACACACACACACACACATCTGCTATTCACCTGACACACCGATACTTAAAAAATATAAAAAAAATCAGACAAGACAAAAAATATCCACAAAAATGAGTTAAGTCGCCTGGAGAGAAAATCACTTACGCATTCCTGTTCTGCTTCGATGCCTCAGTCGCGTCAGAGTCACGTCGGAAATTACATGCAGCTCGACGACTTCTTCTAGCTGTAAATTGTCTTAATGAGTAGTTAGATATCCAATTTATGCACATCCACATCTTGATAAGGCCTGGTAATCACACGGCTTGGTAATTTAATAGCCTAAATCGTGAGCATGAGGCGCTGAACGATAATATAAGAGGAGGAAGCTGTTTAATAAGTGTGTGGTCTTTGCAAAATGTATCAACGGGCCGTCCTGTTGTGTTTGGTGGTGAGGGAACACGCAGGGAGGCAGGCGAGGGGAGAAGAGGTATAGGGGAAAACAAGAGGAGTCATAGAAATTAGTTTAGTAGGCGGAAAGAGGAAGTGAAGGTTAGGTGAAGATGAATCTCAGTCTCGGTATATTACACGTGGTAATGAGAGCAAATTTGCCTTATTTAAGAGTGTTAGCGGGAAGAGGAGGAGGAGGAAGAGGAGGAGGAGGAGGAGGAGGAATAGTAGGAGGAGGAATAGTAGGAGGAGGAGTAGTAGGAGGAGGTTTCATGGATCGCCTATACTCTCTCTCTCTCTCTCTCTCTCTCTCTCTCTCTCTCTCTCTCTCTCTCTCTCTCTCTCTCTCTCTCTCTCTCTCTCTCTCTCTCTCTCTCTCTCTCCATGTTCCACTCCTTTCATCCACTTCCTCCTCTCCTTTTTCAACCTCTGCATCCTTCTCATAGTTATTTCATCCGTTCCACCTTCATCATCCTCCACCACCACCACCACCACCACCACCACCACCACCACCACCACCACCACCACCACCACCACCACCACCATCTCTTCTATCTCCTGCTTCTCCTATACCTCTATTATTTTTTCCTCCTTTTCCTCCTTCTTTCCTTTCCTATATTTCCTTGCTTTTCTTGCATGTTGTCCTTTTTCTTTATCGCTTTCATTCACTTCCTCTTCCCTCCATTCACCACTTCCTCCTATCAGTCCTGTCATAGCTTCTTCCTCCTCCTCCTCCTCCTCCTCCTCCTCCTCCTCCTCCTCCTCCTCCTCCTCTTCATTATTATTTATTTTTATCATTATTATTTATTTTTATCATTAATATTTATTTTTATCATTAATATTTATTTTTATCATTAATATTTATTTTTATCATTAATATTTATTTTTATCATTAATATTTATTTTTATCATCATTATTTATTTTTATCATCATTATTTATTTTTATCATTATTTATTTTTATCATCATTATTTATTTTTATCATCAATATTTATTTTTATCATCAATATTTATTTTTATCATCAATATTTATTTTTATCATCAATATTTATTTTTATCATTAATATTTATTTTTATCATTAATATTTATTTTTATCATTAATATTTATTTTTTATCATTATTATTTATTTATATCATTATTATTCATTTGTATCATTATTATTTATTTTTATCATAAATATTCATTGTTATCATTAATATTTATTTTCATCATTAATATTTATTTTTATCATTAATATTTATTTTTATCATTAATATTTATTTTTATCATTAATATTTATTTTTATCATTAATATTTATTTTTATCATTAATATTTATTTTTATCATTAATATTTATTTTTATCATTAATATTTATTTTTATCATTAATATTTATTTTTATCATTAATATTTATTTTTATCATTAATATTTATTTTTATCATTAATATTTATTTATATCATTAATATTTATTTTCATCATTAATATTTATTTGTATCATTAATATTTATTTTTATCATTAATATTTATTTTTATCATCATTATTTATTTTTAATATCAATATTTATTTTTATCATCAATATTTATTTTTATCATTAATATTTATTTTTATCATTAATATTTATTTTTATCATTAATATTTATTTTTTATCATTATTATTTATTTGTATCATTATTATATATTTGTATCATTATTATTTATTTGTATCATTAATATTTATTTTTATCATTAATATTTATTTTTATCATTAATATTTATTTTTATCATTAATATTTATTTTTATCATTAATATTTATTTTTATCATTAATATTTATTTTTATCATTAATATTTATTTTTATCATAATATTTATTTTTATCATTAATATTTATTTTTATCATTAATATTTATTTTTATCATTAATATTTATTTTTATCATTATTATTTATTTTTATCATTATATTTATTTTTATCATTATATTTATTTTTATCATAATATTTATTTTTATCATTATTATTTATTTTTATCATTAATATTTATTTTTATCATTAATATTTATTTTTATCATTAATATTTATTTTTATCATTAATATTTATTTTTTATCATTATTATTTATTTTTATCATTATTATTTATTTGTATCATTAATATTTATTTTTATCATTAATATTTATTTTTATCATCAATATTTATTTTTATCATTAATATTTATTTTTATCATTAATATTTATTTTTATCATTAATATTTATTTTTATCATTATTATTTATTTTTATCATTATTATTTATTTTTATCATTAATATTTATTTTTATCATTAATATTTATTTTTATCATCAATATTTATTTTTTTATCATCAATATTTATTTTTATCATTAATATTTATTTTTATCATTAATATTTATTTTTATCATTAATATTTATTTTTATCATTAATATTTATTTGTATCATTATTATTTATTTGTATCATTATTATTTATTTGTATCATTAATATTTATTTTTATCATTAATATTTATTTTTATCATTAATATTTATTTTTATCATTAATATTTATTTTTATCATTAATATTTATTTTTATCATTAATATTTATTTTTATCATTAATATTTATTTTTATCATTAATATTTATTTTTATCATTAATATTTATTTTTATCATTAATATTTATTTTTATCATTATTATTTATTTTTATCATTATTATTTATTTTTATCATTAATATTTATTTTTATCATTAATATTTATTTTTATCATCATTATTTATTTTTATCATCAATATTTATTTTTATCATCAATATTTATTTTTATCATTAATATTTATTTTTATCATTAATATTTATTTTTATCATTAATATTTATTTTTTATCATTATTATTTATTTGTATCATTATTATTTATTTTGTATCATTATTATTTATTTGTATCATTAATATTTATTTTTATCATTAATATTTATTTTTATCATTAATATTTATTTTTATCATTAATATTTATTTTTATCATTAATATTTATTTTTATCATTAATATTTATTTTTATCATTAATATTTATTTTTATCATTAATATTTATTTTTATCATTAATATTTATTTTTATCATTATATTTATTTGTATCATTATTATTATTTGTATCATTATTATTTATTTTTATCATAATATTTATTTTATCATTATTATTTATTTTTATCATTAATATTTATTTTTATCATTAATATTTATTTTTATCATTAATATTTATTTTTATCATTAATATTTATTTTTATCATTAATATTTATTTTTATCATTAATATTTATTTTTATCATTAATATTTATTTTTATCATTATTATTTATTTTTATCATTAATATTTATTTTTATCATCAATATTTATTTTTATCATCATTATTTATTTTTATCATCATTATTTATTTTTATCATCAATATTTATTTTTATCATCAATATTTATTTTTATCAATATTTATTTTTATCATCAATATTTATTTTTATCATTAATATTTATTTTTATCATTAATATTTATTTTTATCATTAATATTTATTTTTATCATTAATATTTATTTTATCATTATATTTATTTTGTATCATTATTATTTATTTTTATCATTAATATTTATTGTTATCATTAATATTTATTTTTATCATTAATATTTATTTTTATCATTAATATTTATTTTTATCATTAATATTTATTTTTATCATTAATATTTATTTTTATCATTAATATTTATTTTTATCATTAATATTTATTTTTATCATTAATATTTATTTTTATCATTAATATTTATTTTTATCATTAATATTTATTTTTATCATTAATATTTATTTTTATCATTAATATTTATTTTTATCATTATTATTTATTTTTATCATTATTATTTATTTTTATCATTAATATTTATTTTTATCATTAATATTTATTTTTATCATTATATTTATTTTTATCATTATATTTATTTTTATCATTAATATTTATTTTTATCATTAATATTTATTTTTATCATTAATATTTATTTTTATCATTAATATTTATTTTTATCATTAATATTTATTTTTATCATCATTATTTATTTTTATCATCATTATTTATTTGTATCATTATTATTTATTTTTATCATTAATATTTATTTTTATCATTAATATTTATTTTTATCATTAATATTTATTTTTATCATTAATATTTATTTTTATCATTAATATTTATTTTTATCATTAATATTTATTTTTATCATCATTATTTATTTTTATCATCATTATTTATTTTTATCATCATTATTTATTTTTATCATCATTATTTATTTTTATCATCATTATTTATTTTTATCATCAATATTTATTTTTATCATCAATATTTATTTTTATCATCAATATTTATTTTTATCATTAATATTTATTTTTATCATTAATATTTATTTTTATCATTAATATTTATCTTTTATCATTATTATTTATTTGTATCATTATTATTTATTTGTATCATCATTATTTATTTTTATCATTAATATTTATTTTCATCATTAATGTTTATTTTTATCATT
>JAPQNM010000043.1:5942178-5944678 GCA_029783475.1 Metacarcinus magister | reverse complement strand
CACCCGTGGACAAGGTAATTCACTGTATATCAGCACGAGACTTGGAAGATGGCTTGCCTGGCTGCTGGAGTATGTCTAGTAGGCGAAGCAGGAGTGTTGAGCCTAAGTCTGTGGCGGCAAAAAGGGAAAGGTAGTGGGTGTTACAGTTATGGAGGCAGTGAGTTGGTTTTATAAAACAGAAACAGTCAAAACAAGCAGTAAAAAGGAGACTTATGGGAGCAATTTCGTTGGTAATTCCGGCAATTCTTTGGGGTAAGAAGTAGTGTAACACCGAGGCGCAAGTCAGCCCCACCTATCACGCTGCTCCTCGCCCGCCACCAACACCCACCAATTACCGCCAGCAAGAACTTCGAGATTCGCTTCTTATCCATTTTTCTACTGCCTCATCAACGTTGCTCTTTGCCTCCTCACGTCCACTCTACATCCGGAACATCAGGTGTAATCCACAAACCTGCGCCTCCCATCACAAGGATCCGCATCAGTCCTCGGCCCCGATAATGCATGATGACCAGGTAAGATTCTCTTTTGTCCCCGTGACAAGGCGAACCGCTTGACTTAAAGGTAAAAGGTTTCTGAAGGTATTATTTTAATGTACATCAAGACGCATGAGTATCGTGTGACGTCTCATTGCAGCACGGAGGAGGAACGTGTGGCTAAGGAATGGTCCCAATGGTGCATTTGAGTGGTTAAGGTAACTCATTGAGGCGCCGCGGTTGCCGTCTGGACTTGTGCACCGTGATTAGAGGCGGTTCCGAGGTTCCTTTGGAGAGTGTGGGCCGCGAATGGCCGAGTAACAGCTGTGTCGGTGGTGAGAAAGGCGTGACGTGGCTGAGGAAGCAATGATTACTGCCATTGTGGGGTAATGACAGTGTTTTGTGGCCATTATTCCTCTATTAAGTGGCACTTGCACCTCGCTGTACATCCACCAACACATGCACGCGTATACACACACGCGTTTGCACTTCCATCCGCACGTATTTTATGTTTGTATGTACACACTCATCAATAGTTGGTGCGTGTAAATGTATCATTATTATTACATTGTGATGTATCTATAATGCAATGTGAATATTCCTGTAAATACTTCAAGAACGTGGATACACACACACACACACACACACACACACACACACACACACACACACACACACACACACACACACACACACACACACACACACACACCTAGACAAGAGTGGCATCAATTCATATTCACATATACTATAATCTTTTAGTTTCAAGGTCATTGTCAACGCATTTTCCACAAGCCCGCCCACTCGTATGACATTTCCATAAGAATGTACGGAGTGTATAATACCTTGACTGACTCCTGATTGCATATGTATAAGAGTGAGTTAGTGTTACGCTTCTAATACTTTCGTTACTGTTCAGGCACGCGAGGCTGAAAGTTCCTGGAGAGAAAAGCAAAAAAATTAATACCACCACCACCACCACCACCACCATCACCATCACCACCACCACCACCACCACCACCACCACCACCACCACCACCACCACCACCACCACCACCACCATCACCACCACCACATCGTTACGGGAGTTATGGCTCCGTACGGCACCTTTCCATTTAAGCCCAAGTAATCCCAGGTTAAGTGGGTTATTATACACTTAACCATCTGCTTGAAATATTACCACGTAACAGCAGCGAGTCGAGGGGTGGCGGAGGAAAGGTAAAAAGTGCCATGCTGTATCCGGTAGTAGAGTCGAGTATTCCCACGAGGCCCTTAGGCTGACCGACCCAGGGGCCCCAGACATCGATTCTCCCCCTGGTCTTTCCTGATGAGGGTTAATCTATTTTAATAACAAAACAATTTAAATGCACAAATCTGGTGGATGGAGTTAAGCCGAGTCCGGAACACACCACTTGGTATCCCTTAATTGAGTCCAGCCCACCTGTCTCTTCCCTAACCTTCACACACACACGTACACACACGTACACACACGCACACATACACACACACACACACACACACACACACACACACACACACACACACACACACACACACACACACACACACACACACACACACACACACACACACACACACACACACACACACACACACACACACACATCCCTTGGAGATTTGTTTGAACTATTGAAGAAAAAAATTACTCTACTTCCTTCATTTCAACACTGCTTGAAATAATTGGTTGATACGTGCAGTTTTTGTTCTACTACTACTACTACTACTACTACTACTACTACTACTACTACTACTACTACTACTACTACTACTACTACTACTACTACTACTACTACTACTACTGCTACTCCTACTAAGCTGATCTCATACAAATAAGACATTACATTCACATACATTAACACAAAACTTTATACGTGTAATTTTCATCTGTATTTTCTTCCTCCTGTGTACTCTACCGGATAAATAGACATTCACTTCTTCCTCTACTTTCAAGGTGATTCTTCTCTCCTGACGAAACTGAAGACCTGTCGCTTGAGTCACAGTTGGCA
>JAPQNM010000043.1:5919678-5937178 GCA_029783475.1 Metacarcinus magister | reverse complement strand
AAATATAAAAAACTTCAGAATAAAAGATATAATTAGTACATACGTCAAGATATCCTTTTGGGTGTATTTATGTTTGTGTCGGGGGAACGCTCATCACCAAGTGTCACGTGGTGTGTTATTATCCCATGAAGCCAGCCGCAGGTGTTGGATGGGGAGTTGCCACCCATCCACCCATCCACCCATCCACCTATCCACCTATCCACCCAGAGCAGAAGCGGAGCAGACCAGTTGTATCGCTCTACAGCCTCCACACTTTGCCCAAAACCTATTGAAGGGATGGGATCACCGGCCTCCACCTCATATTCTTCACATCCAAGATAGAAGGAGTAGGACGAGTAGAAAAAAGGAAGAGGGAGAGAGGAAATATATACTAACCTCCACCTCTTACCCTACGATACCTCTACTCCTTCCTCTATTCCTCCCCTTCACTTCTCTCTTCCCATCACCGCTCCCCTTCCCTTCCCTTCCCTTTCCCCCCCCCCATCACGCCTCACCCTGCCCTAACTGCCTCTGAAGGTCGATACCACATCCACTGGGCAGTAAAAGTCAGGTGTATCACAATAATTAACCGGCAATGAGACTTAATTGTTTGGTATTCAGATCGGCTAAGACGAAGGAGGAGGAGGAGGAAGGGGAGGAGAAGGAGGAAGAGGAAGAGGAGGAGGAGGAGGAGGAGGAGGAGGACAGGGGTTTAGAGGTTGCCGGATCTGGTTGGCAAAACAGGAAACTACCCACGATCAACCCCTGGTCTTAACACGCCCACGCCGGTAGTTTTCCTGGTAATAATACTAGAGAAAATGTGAGATGATATTTCTTATTGCTATCATTTTTCTTCCCAGCTCTTAGTCGCTGAAGCAAATAAAACTCGTACCTTTTAAAGTGTGGTGCAAGTGAATGTTATTTAAAACCTGTAATACCGATTGATGTACTTAAAAACTATCGGGTTTCCTGTGTGTCATTATAGATTGTATTGAATTATTTTATATCTCTTTGCTAAGTGTACTAGGTTATATTTAAACTAATTTACATTTTTTTTTATTTTATTTTATTTTGCGTGGTAGATTAACAGTGTACAAAAAAAATAAGCAGAACAAACACTCACTGATAATTTTAATACACGTAAAAACACATGATATGCCAGTCAAGAGACAATATATTCTCTGCCTCGTTACACCAGTGTTCTGTAGACAGGTGTGTACTAAAGCAGGTGTGGGACGCTATACTCTCCACGATAACACGTCACCCACCTGTGTTCCGCCTGCTGCTGCTGCTGTGTTTCCGGCGCCCTGCACGAGGTGGAGGTGCGGGGACAGGCAAAGGGTTATGAAAGAGGAAAGAAAAGGTGGAAGATGGAGGTTTGAGGGAACAGGTGAGGGAAAAGTGAGAGACAAAGGAGAAATAAGGGAATGGAAGAGGAAGGACTAAGGAAATAAAAAATAGTGAGGAAGAAATGAGGGAAGGAAAGGAGCATGAGAGGAAAGAAGTTTGAGAGGAGAGATTTGTAGGAAGGGAAGGAATAGAGTAAAGGTGTGAGTGGAAAGGGAAAGAGGTGTTGGGAGGGTCAAGGTTCCCACGAGTCCCAGAGAATACTAAGTGTGTTGCTATTGATACTGTTATCGATCGTTAGGGTGGAATATGATCAGTGATGCGCCGTGGGAGCGTGTGCCGCAAGACGGTGATGAGGCACGGTATACATTCACCTGGTATTGATTCTGTACTATGTTTCGTGGTCCCATTCACCTGGTATTGATTATTTCATTCTTACTCCCTGTCTGTTACGCTTAGCAAGGTTGTTATTAAACTATATAAATCGTGATTGGTGTTTGTTGTATAGAAAGTTATGTTAGTCATTATAGTTTGAGTATGGCAAATAAGTTTTAATTTTCAGTGGTGCTTCATGTTTTTTTTGTTTTTTTTCTATATCATAAACCGTAAATGTAGATGGTGAATTCAGCTTATGAAGATGATGAAACACAAGACGTTAAAATATTAAATGCGATAAATAATGTTCTAAGTGAAGATATACATATTTGTTATCAATAAAGAAAATATGAAAGTCATACTCAAGGTAAACACAAGTGAGTAAAAGTTGATAGACACCATGAACTTAGTAATTATGACTTGGGATTCCCTGACAGTGAGGCAAGAAGCATGCCAGCTGGCTGACATGTGCTGGAAAGTGCACCAATACTGTTGCTGCTGGTTCTGTTGGTGGTGCTGCTGCTATCAGCACTACTACTACTAATAGTGCTAATAATAATTCCATAATGATAATGGAAATCATGATAGTAATAATAATATTCTTAATGATAATAATTATAATAATGATAATAATAATAATAATGATAATAATAATAATAATAATATTAACAACAACAACAACATCCGATAAATAACCGCCAAGGCTGCCTTCTAGTGCCAGTTTTTCCACACAGTCGCCTTCAGCTGCCCCTCCACTGTGGTCCAGCCCCGCCACCTCACCCACCTCACTTCAACAAGTAACGCGGTTCAATTAGCAAGTCTGTTTAATGTGTTGAAAAGAGGCTCTGAGGCTTCTTTTCTCATGTTTTCATTTTCATACTTTTAACATTTGTTATTTGTTCATGCGCAGTACATGTCAGTATATAGCTGTGGTGTCCGAGTGGTTAAGGAGATGGACTTGAAATCCATTGGGCTTTGCCCGCACAGGTTCGAATCCTGTCCACAGCGAACAAATATTATTTATCCCTGAGACCAGGATTTTGTATGTATGTATGTATGTGCATCACCTACGTGGTATAAAGGGTGACTAAAGGGAGCGAGGACGAACAAATGGAACTCCCTTAACAAAAAAGAATGTATATTCATTCCCATGAGACTAGAAGTAGGTGTCTGTTTTCTGTTATTTTATTGTTTGTGTTTTCAATTTGTTCCTTGAATTTCACCTTCTATACCTTCTATATGTGATAAATGGTAAATTGAAGAGAATTCGTCAAAATTCATTGAAATTCACTCAATAAATTTCGCTCAAGACCTGCGAGCAACGTTAATTTTATGCTACATTCGATTCTGCAGCTATATTTCCTTTTTTTTCTTCTATATTTTCATGCTCCATTTTAAGCACACACTTAATTGGTGTTTGAAGAATCTTTATGAAGGATGAATGTGGTGCGGCGGGGTAGAGGGGTGGGTGGCGTGGGGCACAGCGTTGGTGCAGTCAGGGTGAAAAGTCTGAGTTAGAAATAGAATCCGTGGCCTTGAGACGGCAGGCCTTCAGAGACCCATACAAGCCTTGTGCCATGACGTGCATCAACGGCTTCGTTTTGTCGTCGTCGTCTTGACACCTTTTCATTCTCCTCGGTGCAGGATAAAGAACCAAATTACTAATAAGTTTTCCTTCTGGTACTGACGCTCATCCCTCGCCCGATCGCCATGTGTTAAACAACTTTGGTGCCTCCTCGCGGGTCGGAACAAGATAAAACCACGTCTTTGCTTATCACTCAGTATCCTAGAAGTTATTTTGGTTTTGCTCTTCATCACTCATTCGATAGATAAAAATGGTAGTCAGTAACAGCCAGCGACGACAACAAGTGATAATAGCGCAGCCAAAAGTGGACCAAAGGAACAGAACGCAAGGTGACGGAAGGGACAGACCACCTCCCTTCTAGGCGCTGATACTTCATTGTTGTGTCACTCAGAGATGCAAGAGTTGGGCGGCGGATGACAGTGAGTGATGAGTGACAGACGAATACGGAACGTTTTCATAGGTGAGGCAGGTGGTGAGGGTGGTTGCGAGGGAGAGAGAGAGAGAGAGAGAGAGAGAGAGAGAGAGAGAGAGAGAGAGAGAGAGAGAGAGAGAGAGAGAGAGAGAGAGAGAGAGGGAAATATTAGTGAGGACGGAACTGATTCTTGTTATCTTGTCATCAGTGGGAGGTCGAGGCTCAGTGGAAGAGGCGGGGAGGGGAAGACTTGGAGGCGAGACAACCGTAGAGAATTAATGAAGGGCTGACCCCCCAGAAAGCCCTCCTCCACCCCCTTCGGCCCCTACAGCTGACCCAACCAGGAACTTCCACCCAGTCCCGTCCTGTGCGTGACCAGAACACCGTCATTTTTCACCTTAAGAATTCACGCCGGAAGGAAACGCCGCCATAGTTCATTAAATGCAAAAGGATTAAAAAAAAAAAAAAGAAAGGAACATCACCACATCCTCCAAAAACTCGTTCCAACATCACTTTCTGAACAAACTTAACATCTGAAACAGCGACTTGAACAGAAACTAAATTCGTAAACCCCACCACTAATACCCTCCCCTCTACCCACTCCCCCACCTCCCCCTACTGACCAGGTCGGGGCCACTAAGGTACCCGACACACCAGGTCATCATTGTCAGTCCGCCAGGTCGTGTGAGGTCAGGTCAGGCGTCAGAGAAACGTCGAACCGTCCATCACTGTGATAATTGTCAGTGTTGGGGATGATAATTGCCGCTTCCAAATGAGTCAGCGTTGTGGAGGTGGCTTTGCTGAGTGCCGCCGGATTAGTTCATGCTGCGTGTTGATCCTCGTTCGTCTTGGCAGCACAGCGTCAAGTCTTCACGCTGATCCCCAACACTCTAAACACGGGAATTTATGGATGTCTCACGATGATTTTCCAGTGAACCAAGACAAATTCAGGGATTGGCGAGAGGGTGATAATGATTTAGGAGTCTTTCTTTCTTTCTTTCTCTCTCTTTCTGTTCGGACACTATCTCACAATTATTGCCATTTATTCTTAACACCTACATTCCTCTTTAATCTTCCGTAACAAGCATCGTATAGCCTTTGTTTCTTGGGTGCGTGTTCAGAGTCCCTTTAGTCACACTCCCTCATAATCGTCCCTCCGCGATCACGTCTCGACCACCACTACGGAAGGAGATTCTCTGACAGTGTGGAGAATTAATAGTGTAGCTTCTTGCCTTCACTGTGGGACTGCCCCTCTCACTCACCTCACTCCTTCTTGCCCCCAACCCCAGTCCCCCTTTTTTTTTTTTTCTCTCTCTCTCGCTCACACGTTTAAGGAATACAGACAATAATATAGTAATGAACCATGTGTGTGTGTGTGTGTGTGTGTGTGTGTGTGTGTGTGTGTGTGTGTGTGTGTGTGTGTGTGTGTGTGTGTGTGTGTGTGTGTGTATTAATTTATTCTGAAGAGATTAAAGAAATTTCCCATAAACATATAATTCAAACAGATCGCATTTCCATCCGTGTTTTTGCCCCTCGTCTCCCTTCACTCTCGTCTCCCTTCACCCTCGTCTCCTTTCACCCTCGTCTCCCTTCACCCTTGCCGCCCGTGTCACCTTCAGCACCTTTGCAGTGAGGGCGGCGGCCACACCTGCGACACGTGTCCTTCGTCGCCACACCTGCCTCCCGCTGTGTTGTCCCTCGCTCGCTAACTCAAGAGGTTTTAAAAGCGTCATATTTTCCCAGGCTGCTGTTAATTAATGGGTGCAGATCAATTATTTTTTACTTTGTATGTGGCAACTGAGAATCTAGTAGTGTGTTCCGTTTCGATTTGTGAAGTTTTAGGTAGATTTTATTCATCATCATCATCATCATCATCATCATTATTATTATTGTCACTTGCCACGTTTTTTTTTAGTGAGTTTGTCTTTACTACTTGTCATTTAAAACAAACTTCAATATTTAAGATGTCTGCATTTTGTATACAGATTCAAATTCTCCACTCTCTTTTATTCCAATCGTTTCTTTGTTAAGCTTCCTATAAACATTTTGGAGACACACGTTAAATAGTTTGAGTATCACTGTACTGGACAAACAATACTGTGACGATAACTTTCACAACATAATCTGATTCTTTCGCCACTTGATCTTATGTTTCTGTTTTGTTTTTCTTTCAGTATACAGTATTTCCACGTGTGATCATTTCATCTGCATTTAGATTGCGTCTCACTCCCATTGTGTTGTCGCACGCACACTTTATACTCAACGGCTTTGTATATGTGACATTTATTTCCTCTCACCATCCCGTTTTCTTTAACTTCAACCTGGAGTGCGTGCAGTATTCTATCCTTCCAACAATTATATTTGCCACGACTTTCACCACGTCTTTCCTCCAACAATGCTCTTGTTCGTTGTTGTCCCTCCTTCGCCTTCGCACCTCCAGATCCTCCTCCTCCTCCTCCTCCTCCTCCTCCTCCTCCTCCTCCTCCTCCTCCTCCTCCTCCTCCTCGGGCAGGGTGAGAAACAGCCGTGATCGCCTCCCTTGACAGGAACATTGGCAGACATGTGCGGAAGAGTCCTCATGGAACCGCCTCGGAGTTGACGCTGAAGCCGAGGCGTTCAATTCCCACCTTCAATTTCTCGTCCATTTCTCTGATCCTGAACACGAGAGTAGAGGCGGACGTGACTGGGCCCTGTAGTCTTGTGGATAAGGGCGTAAGGATGTTAGTAAGGGGATACGGGATGGAGGAGGAGTAAAGTTAAGTTTGTGAGGGTGGAGGCGGCAAGCGGGAGGTAAGGGTGTCAAAGCCTGAGCGTGAAACACAACGAGGAGAGCCGATATGTCACTGGCGAGGGTGTACGATGGGCGTCACTATAAACAAATGGACCTATTAAGAGGGAAGAACCGGGGACTTCACAACACCCGACCATCCTGAGAGAGAGCAAGGGATGTTGTGTTTTACGTGGATCTTTATGTAGGTCTGTCTCTCTCTCTCTCTCTCTCTCTCTCTCTCTCTCTCTCTCTCTCTCTCTCTCTCTCTCTCTCTCTCTCTCTCTCTCTCTTTCTGCAGTAAAAGTTTTTCCTTCAAAACATTTATTCTGCATGTTTTAAAGGCTGGTGTGTGGTCGTCATGCTGTGTTTTGCTGCCTCACAGAAAACAGCTGCCTCGTGGGTGACAGCGCCCTACGCTCACAGCTCCACGCCCCCCGACCCGTGTTTGTCTCTTGAAGGCGCGGCAGTGTGGGTGGCAGCAGTTCACTTCCCTCAAGTCTAATTAGCATTTCTATCCCGCACAAATTATATGAATATCACTTAGCATATAACGAAAACAAGGTCTTTTTACTCTGCCTATAATAATAATGAACAGGATGGGGGAAAAACAGCGGATCATGACCTTTTTCGATCATTGTTCATGGATGGATATACTTTACTTTTTCCCTTTCTTCTGTCGAGGCAGCTCCTCAGCCTCTGCTTATCCTCGACTCCTAGTCCCTCGACGCAGCCACTTTTACATCGGAAACAGTCCAGAAAACCTGAATGGATGGAAAGGATGGATGACAAAGACACGGAATAAGGAAATGTTACAAAGCGGTCTTAATATAAGTATAATCAGGGGAACACTTTCAATGCTGAGCACGGAAATTTGACCGCCGTGATCCTCGCCTTTGGAGGGTAATCCGCTTAGGCCCACCCAAAGCCCCTTGCCTCCCACGCACTGGCCTTTCTCCGGGGTCATTCGCTTTAATGTTCCTTTTTGTGTTTGTAAACTACCCAATTGGATCGTTATCAGAGGCATTCTTCGGGCGAGGAGGGGCGACACCATGCCTGGCGCTTATTCGCTCGAGTCGGTGGGATGAGCCGCGTGGGGTGAACGAGTACCTGAAGAGGATGTGCCCCCAGCTGCCTCGATCACTGACAGATGTGTGTCATTTGTGGCAGTACTTCACTTTTTGTCTCAAAGTTGATCATCTCCCATTCAGCTAGTCGAGTTATGATAATATTATTGATATTCATGAATACTTTTTTTTTCATGATCACCTCAATTAAATATCAAATGTTCTCTGTATATGGCTTGACTGTGTGGCACTTACTGTTCAAGTGTTACAGTTGGAGGGGCGTGGGAGATCCGTACTTGTCAAGTGTCGGAGGAAAGACGGAACTTTCAGTCTCTAATGTTGAGAAAGATGTCTATCCCCGGGACATGAGATCTTTTACTTCTTGTTATGGGGAAGGCTGACCTACATATGCTATAGTATAGATATGATCATTACACAGTAATTACACTTGTTATTAAAGGTGCAGGTTTGCCTTGTAGTTTCTTTTTTTCATTTATATACCTTGAAAATTTGTGCTTTTCTTATTTTTTTTCAACGCGCCGTAAGACCTCGTTATTATGGCGCCATGAAATTGGTTAAACAGTTAATCAGTTTCATATATGGTGATTACGTAGTATTAAGTGTACTAAGTGCACATTCATCAAGGTGACACAGGTGAGAGGGTGATGTAGGCACCAATCACGCTGCCGCTACACAGAGGTGAAGATTTATGTAATTTTACCCAATAAGCAACAGTCCGCCACGTGCCCTCAGCCTTGCCCAGCTGTGTGCCCGACCACAGAATGAGGAAGTGTCCGTTCATTTTTATGTAAATTACCGTACTAGGTGAATGCACTTCCTTGGTAGAGAGATTAATGATTGGTGGAGCAGTGAGTGGTGGTCTGTGGTAGTGGGTTGTGGAGGATACGGTATATTTAGTTTATTCACATATGCTTAGAAAATAGTAGTAAATAAGTTGCGATTTGGACAGTAATAAGAAAAACACCTAGTGAGAAACCTACTTTTAAGAAGTTTTAATTCATGTACAGCGTCCTCATATCAGCCTCGGAAGCCTGCACTCCTACACCTTCACACCTTCCATGTTGTTACGCCCACGCCCGTAAGACACGCTTTCCAACACCACGACACACGTTTTCTGCAATTCACTCCACAACGTAATATGAAAAAAGAAAATAATTACCAAATCAGTTGCAATGAATATTTATGTTTACTTGCTGACTTTACTATCTTTTTTAATGCATTCAGGGAAGGAAGCCACGTGTTCGTCACCGAGGGAGAAGGGACTCCACTATTATGAAAAATTGGTTATTACATAATTTTGTTATTACCTGTAATTACCGAGGCTGCAGGTGTTGTCGCGGCGAAACCTTTGCTGCCTCCTGCATCCAACAGGGGGGGGGGAGCAAAGCAATATAATTATTTCCTTTATATACACGTAATGGATCCACACACTTGACTGAAGCACCAGCCAGCCATGTGTGGAAATATTCGACCAACTATTATTTTTGAGCGTTGACTGGGAACGGCCAACGAATATATGAGTAAAAATGGAAAGAAAGAGTGAGTAAATACATGTTTTCCGTTTGATCAAGGAAGATTTCTGGCTAATGACGATAATGAGGCTTCGTTGCAGTCCTCCTGCTTCTTCCCGTCCTCCTCCTCCTCCCCTCCTCCTCCTCCTTCTCCTCCTCCTCCTCCTCCTCCTCCTCCTCCCTCCTCCTCCTCCTCCTCCTCCATCTGCTTCTCTCCATATATTAATATTTAGATTTTTTTTTGCTCCTGGTACTTCGTCATAATTTTCTTCCATTAATTTAAACATTCCATTAATTACTTTGCCATTGATTATCTCTTTTAGAAAACGTGATTTACTGAATGGAATTACTTAAGTAGTTTTGCTCCTCATGTGAGACGCAAATCCTCGGTCAAATATTATGAATTTTGCTTCACACATTGCATTTGCTATTTATTTTAATGAATTTGCTTGTGTGTGTGTATGTGTGTGTGTGTGTGTGTGTGTGTGTGTGTGTGTGTGTGTGTGTGTGTGTGTGTGTGTGTGTGTGTGTGTGTGTGTGTGTGTGTGTGTGTGTGTGTGCTATAAATTTATTTTTGTATGGATGTAAAATGAAAATCACAACAACAACAACAATACCAATAACAATAACAAAGACAACATAAAGATCAATAGTGGTATGAATCATAATAACCATACTAATAATAATAATAATAATAATAATAATAATAATAATAATAATAATAATAATAATAGCAATATATGATAATCATAATAATGATATGATAATAATAATTGTTTCAACAATAATAATAAATTTCTCCTGCAACACATTTTCTTATGATAGAGTGTGTGTGGGTTGGGTCTTGGTGCCGTGAAGAATGGTGATGGCAGTGGTCAGGCCGAGTTGGTCCAGTACAAAAACGTCCATTAGGTTGCTTAACATACATATCAGTCCATTTGTCAAGGGAATTCATGGTCGATGTAAGTTGATGGGAGGAGAGGAGAGTAAGGAGGAGGAGGAAGAACACTGGATATCTGATTACTGGGCAAGGTTCTTGTGCCTAACATATATATATATATATATATATATATATATATATATATATACATATATATATATGTTATATATATATATATATATATATGTATATATATATATATATATATATATATATATATATGTATATATATATATATATGATATATATATATATATATATATATATATATATATATATACGCACACACACACACACACACACACACACACACACACACACACACACACACACACACACACACACACACACATACACACACACGCACACACTCACACTCACCAGTAAGGTAGTGGTCGGTAATGGCTGAGTGAAGAGTGAGTTAAGCCGTGCTGCAGACATCCCTTCCTAACCATCTCAAACCCTCTTATATCTCTTCCACGTATAGTACCTCCATCCTCATCCCTCTCAAGGCCCTCTCCCTTCTTCCCTCTCAATTTGCTTTACTTGTTCCGCTTCGGTTTCATCACTGTCAGCTTTGTTTGTCTGATAAGCCACAGTTCTGCGCCAACACCGTAAGTGCTTATAAATATGTCAGACAAGAGGCTGTCCAAGCAACGCTAAATATCAACCGCTGATCGGAATGGCCATGATTCGCCACGCGTCTGAACCTGACAAATTGGATGGCTGATTTAATCTCCATTGAGGCCCGCCTCCCCCACTCAGGCTCGGCTGCAGCTAAAGTACGCTATTTAAATGAACCAATGGACGCAGATTAGATCATGACGGTTCGATTGGTCTTCTTGGGAGCAGTTCTGGGAGTGGAACGCTAGCCTCGCCGGGCAGACTTGTTGAATTGGTATGCTGCGAATGCACCATCGACTCAGTATTGAAAACCCAATGTATACATAAACCCTGAGGAGTCGAGGAAGGTGCCAACGATCCATAGTACGTAAAACTGTACACTTTAATGAACATGAATTATTGGGAATAGGTAAAGACACATGAGGATCAAAGAAGAAAGGAGAAACAATTGACTTGGCTTCCGATTACATGTGGATATGAATCAAAGCTGAAGAAATTTGAACACTTATCATAACTTAATCTATACTCTTACTGGCTTGCATCACTGGTATGGTCACTCTTTTACATTACCTACACACACCTGCAAACTGAACTAATCTCAAACAAGTCTCAGTCACGTCTCGTTCATGGCAGCGAGTAGAGTTAACCCGAAGAGAATCAGCTTCACCACCGCAAACCCATGTCAACATAACAGCAAAGCGAGTCACCAGTGGCAGTAGTTTCACCTGTGCACTACTCTCTCTCTCTCTTTCTCTTTCTCTCACTCCGACCCTGACAGAGACAAGTTAGAGGTGTAAACACGCGCTGTAGAGATAATAGGAAGACACCTGTAACAGTCGAGGCCATTCGCTACAGCCATCACGAAGAATAAATGGTCGAGAGCTTCTGGTCGGGAAGAGGAGGTAGAGGTAGTAGGTCTGGCCGGCATCCCTCCACCACCCGCCCTCCCAGCCTCATTAGGACCAGACTGCGGTCACCTGACGTTAACTTGAGATTTCCAAGACCCTGCGACGGAGACTATCGCATCTGTGTCTCTCCAAACCACGTATTAACGCTGCTGCTGCTGCTGCTGCTGCTGCACACACACACTCGTCAGGTCAATGTCACTCGGACAGCCAGACGAAAAGGGGATGAATTATGTAGCTTAGGAAGTGAACAGGACATCTTCTTTTTCTTCTTCTTCTTTTTCTTCTTCTTTTTCTTCTTCTTCTTCTTATTATTATTATTATCATCATCATTATTATTTATCTTCTTTTGCTTCTTCTTCTTCTTCTTCTTCGTCTTCTTCTTCTTCCTCTGGGTTCATGGTGGTGTTATGTATAGTTCAGCTGATGACAATAATAATGAAATGGAGGAAGACGAAGACGTATGAAGAGGAACAAAATTATTTAGTTCTTGGTGATGTCATTACTATGTGACAAAAGTTATAGTGAAAGAAAAGTCAGCCATTAATTCATGAGTCGGGAGAGGAGGAAGAGTAAAAAGAGAGAGAGAAAAAAAAAAAAAACCAAAACTGCAATGGGTAAAGGAGAGGAATGAAAAGAGGGAATAAAGGAAAATTAGGAAAGGAGAAAATAGGAGAAGTGGGAAGGAAAAAAGGTGAAGGGAAAGGGAAAAATTAGGAAAGAATATCTGTAAGGGAAACGAGGAGACAGCAGTGTTATCAGGAGTATGTATTGGTCTCATAATGTTTGTAAAGGATGTTCTTCGATGTTTCATATGATGTGTTGGTGGGTGAGTAGGGTTGGTGTGGAGAGGGTGAGAGTGAAGGGAGAGGAGGAGGCGTGCTGGGTGTGAAGAGGGGTTGTGTGTTGGAGGTTGGAGAGCTAGAGGTGAGGCAGGAAGGAAAGAAGGAAGGAGAGGTGAGGTGAAAGTCGTTCTCAGTGATTAAACCTGGTATACAAATCTCTCTCTCTCTCTCTCTCTCTCTCTCTCTCTCTCTCTCTCTCTCTCTCTCTCTCTCTCTCTCTCTCTCTCTCTCTCTCTCTCTCTCTCTCTCTCTCTCTCTCTTTCTTTACAAGACAATGAAACAGCTGCTTCTCTGCTCTCGTGATGGAGTGGCTGAGTTTGTGCTTCATTTTATGGCTTCCTGCTTAAAATTGAAATCTAAGGGAAGAGAATGGTCCATAAAACAAGGATTACCATGTGTATTTTCAACTTGTTATGGGAGGAAGGTGGTGAAAGTGGAGAACAAGGAAAAAAATTGAGGAAGAGGACCAGGAGGAGGAGGAGGAGGAGGAGGAGGAGGAGGAGGAGGAGGGGTATGAAAGAAAGGAAGAAGAGAACTAATGTAGGTATTGTACTACGTGACTTAACTGGTACATACAAGGAAATCGTTCTAAATCACTGGAATGGTTTTACAATAAGACTTTAATGACTTACTGTAAAACTCGTCCAGTAAA
Source organism: Metacarcinus magister (assembly GCA_029783475.1). Taxonomy (NCBI): domain Eukaryota; kingdom Metazoa; phylum Arthropoda; class Malacostraca; order Decapoda; family Cancridae; genus Metacarcinus; species Metacarcinus magister. The sequence goes on along the minus strand of JAPQNM010000043.1, from coordinate 5,924,148 downwards.
TTAATTTTTTGTCATTATAGAACTGGGAGGAAAAAAAAATATATACAATCTTCTTTCGTAGTATTGGATCAGCTTAGGAAACGAGTAGAAGAAGAAAGAGAGGAACTGAAGCTTACTTAGTCAGCTAGTATTATGTCCTTCTAAGTTTTCCCGCGTTTATATCTGAATGCCAAGGGGAAGATTTTATCAACTATCGAAGGCAAGATCTATAGACGGTGCGAAGGCTACCGAGGGAGGACGCTGAAGGGAAGAAACATTTGATCCTCTTAGAGTGATTTGATTCGCCGAAGGGATTATATGGAAACACAGGCCCTAGGGGAGGTATCAATCTCAGGAATCCAAAGTGTGCGGGTCTGTAATGGCCTGGAGTGGGCTGAGTGGGAGGAGAGGGGGCCGTACCTCTCTCTCATTGCTAATCAGTCAGCCGCATCCCAATTTGTCATCCCGAAAGCCGTGTAAAATTCCAAATTGCTTTAATCAGTATCTTAGCTCCTCCTCGCCGCTGTTGTGAAGGGTATGATGTGGTCTGGCGGAGGCGGTGGCGGCGGCGGTGGCAGCGGTGGGCACGTACTGGGGTGGGCGTGGACCGTGTCGAAATAGGCGTGGACCGTATCAAAGTGGGCGGACCTGTAGTATCGTTAACCACCGAGCGGCCGCCAGCAATTTGTCAAGGTGATGTGCCTGACGAATCATTAATTTCGTTATAAACCAATGAATCTCAATGGAAGAACCCTAAGTAGTGCCCGCCGCGGGATGGACGCCTCTACTATGCATACGTAGTGGCTGCAAGTGTACAGTGCCTCGTGGGGCCTCTTGACGCCTTGTTGGAGACGCGATGGACGGTGGGGAGCAGCAGGTGTTGACGTGATGAAGATAACTGTGCCTTCAAGCTATTTGGTGAAGGTGTGGTTTCTTTTTTTACTTACCTTTACCTTTTTTTTATCTTACCTTACTGTCGACGATAATACAGAGACGAAAAAATGCCTCTAATGTTTTAAATGCAGAAGCTGGTAGTTTTTTATTTATTTGTATTTGTTTTTCCTACTATAGTGAGGTTTGGGTAAACAACAAATGTGAATGTGTTGATAGTATTAAAAAATTGCTTCTGTCATTTATTTTGTTTTGTGAATTTATCTTACGTTTATATATTCTTCATCTCCTCAGTATGTATCAATGATGATTTTCTCTCTCTATTATTTTCGTTTTTTGGTTGTTAAACACGTCAAGGTAATGTGAATATGTCCAAAGATTATTGTTATTATTGTTGTTGTTAATTTGTCTGAGTGATGTATTTTAGTTTAACTCACGTATATTAGATCTGCCTCGCGTGTAAACAAAAATAACGTAATAGTGTTTGACAGGAGAATCTGAATCTCTCTCTCTCTCTCTCTCTCTCTCTCTCTCTCTCTCTCTCTCTCTCTCTCTCTCTCTCTCTCTCTCTCTCTCTCTCTCTCTCTCTCTCTCTCTCTCTCTCTCTCTCTCTCTCTCTCTCTCTCTCTCTCTCTCTCTCTCTCTCTCTGAAATAATTTGTCTTCAGAAACAGCCTGACTCTAATTAATTAAAAGCCCGTTTCGAATCATACCTGACAGTGCTATTCATTAGTCGAAGGTGGACGGGACGCGCTCAGGTGGGTGGCAGCCTTGGAGAGAGAGAGAGAGAGAGAGAGAGAGAGAGAGAGAGAGAGAGAGAGAGAGAGAGAGAGAGAGAGAGAGAGAGAGAGAGAGAGAGAGAGAGAGATAAAGAAGACTATGAAAAAGGTTTTGTTACGAAGAGGAAGGAGAAAAGAAGAAACACAAGGAAAAAATGGAAGGAGAGAAGTAGGGAAGTAGGACACGGAAGAGGAAGAAGGTTAAGAAAGAGGTCTTGTTAGGTAGAGAAAGAGAGGGAGATAAAGAAAAGCGGGAGAGAGAAAGAGAGAAGAGAGAGAAATGGTCTACCTCGGGATTGTTTGGGACGCGGCCCTCCCGTCACCCCCTTGGGAACGCCTTGTTAATTGTTGTCATTATTCCGGCGCACAATACGAGACTCAGACTGTGGCGGGTCGTGCCTTGGCGGGCGGCGGGTGTGGGCGGGGCAGGGACGGTGTGGGACCCTAGCTTGATGGATGACCTGGTCTCGAGGGAAAAAATATCTTAATAAGTTGTTAGAAATACGAGATTTGGCTGGTCGGTAATATTTAGAGGAAGATAAGGAAAGAGTAAAGCTAAGTGGTGTAATGTAATGTATTGGTGTTCTTGAGGAAATGATGTGATGCTGGATTTTACTTACTTATCTCGTATGTAAAGTGAGGCTTGATGGGTGTAAGGCGCGGTGTTGTGTGGCTCAACCCGCGTCCCTTATATGCAAATGTCTGGCGTATAAAGTCCTCAGTCGAAGAACAATTTGTCTCAAGGCGCCGCCCCGTCCAGTGTGTGGGCAGCGGCCAGTCAGCCTCACAGGACACACAGCGAGGGGGAAGGCGGCGTCTTCATTCACTGTATTGGTGGTGATGGTGGTGGTGGTGGTGGTGGTGGTAGTGGTGATGATGATTGTGGTGGTGATGGTGATGTTTGAGGCCCAAGATTTGTAGCCGTTAGAGGATAGAAACACACACACACACACACACACACACACACACACACACACACACACACACACACACACACACATACACACACACACACACACACACACACACACACAATGTTACTCTGGAGATTTATCAGAAAGGTCAAAGTGAAATGTTGGTAGATAATTGAGATACAAATGGATAACCCTGTTTGTTATAGTGATAATAACAACAAGAATGAAAACAGACGAACACGATAATGCAGACACTTAACATGCACATACATACAAACACTATTAATGATTCTATGAACTAAATTTTGTTAATGATAATAATAGCCTTTTCAAAGTATTCATTCAGATTGACAATGGAGGTGTTACGAACAAACACAAGGATGACTAACCCTTCCATCCCTCTAAACATGATGCAAAGATACACTCATGCTTCCCCTAACTGTGTGTGTGTGTGTGTGTGTGTGTGTGTGTGTGTGTGTGTGTATGTGTGTGTGTGTGTGTGTGTGTGTGTGTGTGTGTGCGTGTGTGTGTGTGCGTGTGTGTGTGTGGGTGTGGGTGTGTGTGTGTGAAACAAAAATAGCTGTGGATATGAAACCATTTCCTGCTATTGCTTATAATGAGATACTTATTTTCCTTTGATGTTTCTTCACCCGTGTCGTTGTTTTAGAAGGCAAATATTATATATGGATCGGAATGCTGTACAAAAATAGTTTCACTTCATAATAATACGGTGTTTTTCCCTGTCTTTAACTGTAGCATTTAACATGACTTGCTTGCTGCTTTCAACACGTGCTTTGACTTGCAGGGAGAGTCAGACAGCGTGTGTTCCTTGGTTCACAGGCAGACAAGTGTACTGTCTCACCAATAGTGTTCATGCTGAGATGGTAATTGCGATCACTTTAGTGTTATCCTCACGTCATCATTTCCTGGTGTTATCTTTCAATGCACTGACGCGTATCTGGCGGTGTGCAATTAGATCTCAATTTCACATATTACTACTTCCTCTGGCTCTCTCCCTCCCTGCTTGACTCCTTCCCCTTCCTCTCTTCTCCCCCCCCACCCCCACGCCTCACTTCTTCCCTCCCTGCTCCACCTCTTCCCGCCAACTCCCCTGGTGACCATTAGCTTTACGGTCTGTAATTGCCGACGAAAAGCTTCTATTATGTAATTAAGGGTTCCAGGGTCCTTGTTGCAACATGACTTCCCGGGTTATTTCACTTGCCCTCCTCACCGCGCCGCTGCTGGACCCTCGCTGCGGACGCCCCTTGGCTCTCGTGGACAGTATGAGGTTCATCCCTGCCGGTGGGGACCAAATGCCTCTAGTTTGATGCTCTTAATACATCATAACATCCTTCCCACCTATCCACCTTCATCCATCTACGCTTTCACCCTTCAGTCCATCCATTCCTGCATCCACTCCCCTTTCACCCAACCTTGCATCGGAATTACAGCACATCGGACGGAAGCTGCAAAAGTTCCGGGGCGCCGCTTGCCGGGAAGAGCTAAAAACTCACGCCGCAGCTCACCCATGTGAACCTGGAGAGGAAAGCCGCGAAACGACCCAAGATTGGCAATTAGCTCAATTCCCAGACCGGCGCGGCTGGCAGCCCTCGACAACCATTAGCCGCACCACCTATAATTGCCGGACAAAAGGCTCTGTTAAGGGAGGGCGATGGTGATACGCCCCGCCGCGCCAGGCCTCTTGCGGGTGGTCTGCCCGCCGGAGGGAGGTGATAAAGGGGAAGGGGAGGGCTAGGATATACAGGAGGAAACGAGACAGGGATGTGAGGGGAAGAGGAGGTATGTTGAGGGGAGTAAAAGCTGAGGAAGTGTAGCAGTGGTCAGTAAGCTGCAAATGTAAAGTAAGAACAAACACGAGGACTGGAAGCTTAATTAGTGCTAGAGGAG
>JAPQNM010000043.1:5842178-5914678 GCA_029783475.1 Metacarcinus magister | reverse complement strand
TGGTCTGTCTCAAGTACTGGGACCTATACACTTCATAATGTATTCATAATAGATGTAAATGTATTAACTATAAGATTACCTGTAATTTCTTCAGGTATTAACTTACAATACATAGACCATCAACCTGCAAATATTAAGATGAAAATTAATATTGATGAGGCTAAAGTCATCTCTCTCTCTCTCTCTCTCTCTCTCTCTCTCTCTCCTCTCTCTCTCTCTCTCTCTCTCTCTCTCTCTCTCTCTCTCTCTCTCTCTCTCTCTCTCTCTCTCTCTCTCTCTCTCTCTCTCTCTCTCTCTCTCTCTCTCTCTCTCTCTCTCTTTTTTTTTTTACTCTCGTTTTTAGTGCCTCTGTCCAGCTCAACAGTGGCTTGAGGGAGGAGCAATAAATCGTGCGCCTCCTCGTCCGTCCACTCGAAGGGAAGGAACCAGATTGACTAGACTCTCGGCCTCTTAACTTGATCCATTATGATGCCCCGAGATACCAGGACGCAGGCTGTTCCCCCTCCTTTCCCCTCCCCTCCCCTTCCCTTCCCTTCTCTCCCTTACCCGAGCCTTAATGTCCGACAAGCCTTATGCAGTGTCTCCATTCATCCTCACTCTTGCATAATGTTCACTGTTTTTTGGCATCTTCAACCGGTTCGTTCAGCTCCATTTTTTTCTCTCTTTTTTTTTCTCTTTTGTTTTGTTGTTTCGGATTTGTTTTAGTTTAAATTTTCTCGATTTCTGGATTCGTTTGATGTCAGATTCACTCGGTCACAGATTCGTGTTCTTTCGAATCTGCGGATATTATTTCTTTCTTTGATCAGAAGTTCGTCTAAAATATGCCTGGTATCTGCTTCATAATGTCGCTGCTTCGTCTCAACGCGAACCTACTCAACTCGATCTGAAATTCGTTCCAATCTTGTTATCGTCATGTCGTGGATTCGTTTGACCTCGCTTTAGCCTCTTGTTGTTTGTGTGTCTGTGTGGATGTGCGTCGATGATGGTGCCTTACTCGGGGGAAGGAGATCGATGGGTAAGGAGAGGGAGAAAGGAAGGGAAGGGAGGAGGAGAGGGGCGTGTCAAGGGAGGAAGGTGAAGGGGGACTGTGAGATGGCGGGGACAGGAAGAGACATGAGTTGCCTCTTTTTCCTCCGCAGGATTTACAACTTACTTCACCCACTTCTGTGTTTACATGGAATTTTGTTTGTCTGTTGGTGGAGGGTTGTAGTTGACTAGTTTTAAACAGTTTACCTTCAGATAAGGAATAGCTAAATATGAATAGGAAACTCCAACCCGAAGAATATCCTATTTATATCTAGTCTCTGATTAGCTAAATTTATTAACTTTGTAAATAAAAACTGACTCACATAAGCAAGACAGGTTTGTTGATAAGCAGAAAGTGAAGGTCAGTGGATGGAGATAATGAGTCGAGTGGAGGGAGAACTCTTACATCTGTTACTCTGCCTTACAATAAGCTTCTTTTCTTGATGTGACGAAAAAAAGCTTCAGTGTATATACACCTCTCTTTCCCATCAACTTAGAACTTTGCATACAAATGGCAACGAATGGACTGATGCAGATATGAATTTCGTGATAGACTCTTTGAAACACTTTACAATCTTTCTGTGTGTGTTTTATTGGTGTGAAAAGAACATTCTAGCTTTCATTCCGCGTTTCCCATCAATATGCATGTATCAGTGTTAAGGGCGACAGAGAGGCTGGTGTTGAGGTTCAAGGTCTTAATAAAATCGATACGTTGTCACTGATCAGTGAAGGCCAAGAGGACTGACCTTGAATAGGGACAGACAGGCTTAGTCTGTTGCACTCTGGGAAAAAGCAGATGAGTGTGGGTGTAAGAACTTGAACAAAAGAAAAATCAAACTTGTGTGTGATATTTAAATCCTAACTAAACAAATTTGCAAAAATGATGAAGGCGTTGAAGTTCTCACTCACATGATAAATAAACAGGAGACCAATTTTGAGAGGCATCACAGTAATATGTTTTTTATACAGTATGTTTGTGTGACTGGAACCTGGCTGTAAGGAGGCTAGAGTGTCCGTGCGTGTTAGGGAGACAAACAAAAGCTTTAACTACTGTGTATGTTGTTGCGGACAGACAAGGAGACATTCAAGCTGGAGAAACACTGAGTTAAGCTCCTGAAGACGAATCCTGTGCATTCTTGGGCGAGGCTTCGTGGACTGTGGTGAGGCAGCGGCATTGGAATGTCTTAATTACCCGCCAGTCCACACTCCACCTGGCCATTAAGGGATTCTCAGTTGTTATTCCGTTGCATTCCTCTCCATTAGCGTGATCACCTGACTAATGAGGCGGGCGTTGTTAAGGGAGGGTGGACGGTGATCAGCGGTGTGTTGTGGGCGGGAGGGACTTAGGGGTTTTGGCTCTGTCTCTGGTCCGTGGGAGTGTTGGTTGGTTTGTATGGACGCGAGAACGTCGATTAGGGGGTCTGCAGGGATGAGTTGTGGGTGAGAGGCTTGTACAGAAGAGGGCTTGTTGGTCTGTGAGGCTCTGGAACTGTAAAATGGAAAGTTAATGGGCTTGGAAGGTTATTTTGTTGGAGTGAGGTTATAGTGGAGAATAAGTCAATAGTTTGGAGCAGTGGTTCCTAAACTGGGGGTAATATAACAGTTTTTCAGGGGTAATGGAGGGATGACAGAAAAGAAAATATATCTAGTGTTTTAATATAGCCATATACATCATTATTGACAACATTTTGTGAAAGGGGTAGCACGCCTAAGCCTAATGTGGCATGTTAAATTGGGTAACAAGCTGAAAAAGTTTGGGAATCACTGGTTTAGAGGCTGCTGGCTGGAAGATGAATTGAAGGGCTGTTGGTCTGGAGAGCAATGGACTGCGAAGAAAATGTCCTGGTGATCTAGAAAGTGGACGACTGAAAGTTTATGGACTGTAGGCCTGTGGGCTGTTGAACTAGAATGCCATGAATTGAAGAGTTATCGAAAGAGAAGACTGTAAAGAGGATGGTAGGGGTCTTGGGTGGAAAATTTTGGGGATGAGAGCTTCTAACGTGGAAATAAAGTTGAGGCGTTAAAAAGAGGTTTCAGGCGCCATGATGCATCGCCGCCACGGTCTCCCAGAGCTCCTCAGTCTGCTACTGGAATTTGAATTGACCAAGACGTGTTGCTGACGAGCGAGTTGCCGGACACCGGTGAGCCTCCTCGTCTTATTCGCCTTATTTTTGTTTTTTTCTTGAGATCAGCATCCTTAAGGGGGAGAAATTTTAATAATCACCGTCTGTCCTACATTCCATTGTAATGACCTCTGCCAACGAATTTGAAGGAGAAGTTATGTTTTCACTTTGCTTGTCTGTCTGTCGGTTTGTTTATCGGTATGTTAGCAACTTTCTGACAACACCATACATCACAACCTCATGATATGTCATAAGCAACAAGACCCTTTACCCTAATGCTCCACTCCTTTTGGTTTTGAAAGTTCAAAGTCAAGGGTAAAGGTTAGGAAAAATTTTACGTCCCAATTATTAATCCCATTAAACGTTGTCTTGGGCGCCACCTTCTGCGTAACCAACACGGACTGGCCGCCGACCTACAGGATTTTCAAAAATTCATAACTTGTCAAAACGCACCACAACTTTGCAAAACTTTACCAACATGATCACCTATCCATAATCCATTAATTATTTAAGGGCGAATGTAAAAGTTTAATGTCAGGGAATTTTCACGCATATCAGCAGCGGCGGCAGTGGTACTTGCACTCTACTCAGTGCCTCTCTAGTTAGCGTATGTCGTGAAGAGAATGCATCAATCATGTAGATATTGCTACCCGTTTTGTTATAATTAATTTTTTTTTATACATCTAATGCCCGAGATGGGAAACAATGATATGTAAAATGGCGACAAGTATTTCATAGTAATTTCCATTATTTTTCTTCTTACGTTTTATAAAAAAATTGTATTATTTATAGGAAGACCTTCAAGCTGCCTTATGTACTTAAGATATTGCACTCACTGTTGCATGGTACCATTGCAAAATAACCAAAAAAGGGGTGTGTCAAGTGAGAGAGAGAGAGAGAGAGAGAGAGAGAGAGAGAGAGAGAGAGAGAGAGAGAGAGAGAGAGAAAGAGAGAGAGAGTAAGAGAGTGAGTGAGTGAGAGAGAGACGGAGGGAGGGAGGAGGAAGAGAGTGCTCCATCCACCACCACTCCGCCGTGCACGCCAAGAAAAGCATGTGGGCGCGACTCCTCGATCTAGATATCAATAGTTCTCGTACAGTTGTTGGCCAGGAGACGGGCGTGAGGGATGACTGTGCTATGGACCTGCCAGCGCCCGCCTCCTGATGGATGAGCCTCTTGCTTATGCATTTAAAGTGTGACTATCAGATTGCCTTGTAGTGAGTGGCTTCTCTCCTCTCGTGTGTGTGTGTGTGTGTGTGTGTGTGTGTGTGTGTGTGTGTGTGTGTGTGTGTGTGTGTGCCATAAAAAAAGAAAAATATTGTAGGACATAAGTATCAAAAGAAGGTGTTTCCTGTTAGTGTCTCTTCAATCAATGCATCATTTATTCGTAAAACATAGAAACGCCTGATTATTATTGACATTTTTGGCTCCGTTAAGATGATGCACAAAACACGGAAGGAGAAAAAAATATAACGGTAGTCCTTAAATATGAAGGGGATTTACACACACACACACACACACACACACACACACACACACACACACACACACACACACACACACACACACACACACACACACACCATTGCATGTCAGTGTTCCCCTTCCCTGTTTCCCCTTCCTAACAGTTCTTTGTTCCTTCCACTTTTCCAGCCATTTACCATTTCCTTTCTTACCTTAGCCGTCTATCTATTTCCTCCTTACCTACCTCTTTCCTATCTTTCCCTTATCTTCTCTCCCCTTCCCCTGTCTACCCTCCCTTTCCTTCCCATCTCTAGCTCCCCTGGCATCCTTCCCATCCCCTTTTTCGATCCTTAAAGTATCTACCTTTCCCTTCCCCTTCCCTTATAGCCTGCCTTACCCATCCCCTTCTCTAGCTGCTCTCTTCTCCTCTCCCCTACTGTGTCTGCCTGCTCTTCCCTACCTCTCTGCCCCTCCCTCGTCTGTCCCTGAGTGTTGGCTGGGGCATAAACCAACAATGAAAGGCATAAGTTAATCACACGGCGCTGGAGACATAAAGTACAACTGTCTCCCAAACACACGGTAATTGGAGGTAATTATTAAGCGCTATTGTGGCCGCGTCTCTTAGTGCTGACCAGGTGAAGGGAGGAGGGAGAGAGAGAAATCGAGGGGCTGAGGGACAGTTGAAAAAAAAAAATGTTAATGACCAGGTTAATACAGGGCCAGGTAATTTTGAATGTTAATTAATAATGAAGGTATGGTCAAGGGATTCTCCGTTACTGATGTGGAAGGGAAAGTAAATTATGGTGGGAATGGCGCAAGGGAGATGGAACGAGCTGGGAGGAGGGGAGGCTAGGGGCGCTGGGTGGTGGTGGTGGTGGTGGTGAGGCAGGCTTGAGGGTAAGGGCGATAGTGTGTAACCTGGAAACGACTATGAACTTAAAGAAGGGTTATGATGCGTGAAGACGACTGACTACAAGGCTTGGGGGAGAAGGGGGTGGTGGTGGTGGTGGTGGTGTTGGTGGTGTACTAGGTAAAAAAAATACGAGGCTTCAAGAGGAGGATGCTAGTTCAAGAAAGCTACAAGAACCACTCCACCAATGCAATGCAACAAGACCATATCACGATATAAACTAAAGGTTACCGATAAGTACAAAAAATAGGCCTGTAAAATTGATTCTTGCACACGGAAAACGTAAAATCAGTCACCATTACTGAGAGACAAGCACACATTTGCCATCGAACTGAGGATAACGTTGATTTCAGCAGCTTTAGCCTCGTGTGTACAACTCCTCACTGCCACTCGCTCGCTGCCTCATGAAATCGTCATGTCTCGTATAGAATATGAAAATCTGCCGCGTCCCTTCCAGCACACTCCTCGCAGGGCCGCTGGATCGCACTAAGCCACTTCAATCACTGTTTCTGCTTTTACCTGAAGAGAGCAGCGTACAACTTTTCATGATCTTTTTTTTGTCCATCCATATCAGCGAGGCTTACTCTCTCGCTGGTCTCTAGAACGTCGATGATCCCTTGTTGCGCATTTTGTAGTTGCTTTATTATTTTATAACCTGCACATATATCACGTTGGTTCATCCGCCCTTGTAGAGGAAGTGTGTATGAGTGTGTGTGTGGATGATCTGAGTGATTGGGAGGGAGTGTCCACCGGCTCTTGTTAGGGGAAAAGAGAGAGAGAGAGAGAGAGAGAGAGAGAGAGAGAGAGAGAGAGAGAGAGAGAGAGAGAGAGAGAGAGAGAGAGAGAGAGAGAGAATGTGTGTGTGTGTGTGTGTGTGTGTGTGTGTGGGTGTGGGAGAGTGAGAGGTTCAAAGGTTTATTTGTTTATTTGCAATCATGTTCTCTACTTTAATGTTAGTAAATACAGCCTGAAGACACCTAATGGAAGTAAGTTGCTTGGAGAAAAAGAAGAACAAAAAATATAGAACGAAAATAAGTTTGAGTATTACTGAAGCTGAATTAACATTCTTAATTACGTATATGTATATTTCCTTTGTCAAAACATTACTGGCGGGAAATCAGGCTTGACCACACTGCATATAAAGTAATAATTGGTAATAACATTAAGTAAAAGAGAGGAACTGTCAGCTCTGAGTAATCTTATCATGCACTGGCAAGCTACTCACAATATTTTCAACCTAATTATTTGCACAGCTTGAGGGAGACTAGAGCCTAACGTGTCCTTTCTTTATCAACAACAGAGCCACTTTCCCGGAGGTGGTCCCCTTGAGAAAACCGATAAGGTGAACCCCGCCCATTGTAGCCTAAAAGGTCATCTAGGCCACAGATGGGTCACTACGGCGCCGCCCCTGAGTGCTGGTCGCGGCCACGCCTTCCCCCTACCTCCACCAGGCTGCCCTCACTACCCCCGTCCCTGTGCAGGTAGGTGTGGCGCCCTCTTAATGACAGGTTGTGCTGTGTTTTAGCTAATTAGCCACAGTCCTTATACAGGTCTGCTCCCTCATTTAATTCATTAATTTGCCCTAATTGGCCAATAATTTCCGTAAGTGAATTCGGAAAGTGACGTGCTCCTTAAGTATTGGCCAAGGATCGGAGAGGTTCGAGTCCTGGACGGGCGTTCCTTAGTGAATGAGTGAACAGCTCTGGAACACTTCCGATGCACAGTGAGACGAGGCAGCGAGTATCTGGATAATATTTGTTCATCGGCAGAACTTGAACTCCCAAACAGGCAGTGAAAAAAGATATTTAGGATTCATGCTGCTCTTTGTTTTGCCTTCTGGTGCAGCGGTGCTTGAAGAAAGTGTCTTCCACTAGAATTCTGTTTAAATTCCTCGTGATATCTCGTGCTTGTGCCAATTAGGGAAGCAAATTAGGTATAAGAAGAAAAAAAAAACTGTTATCACTACGACGCTCCTATTAATAAGTGTTTGCAAACCATGAACTCCAGAAAATAATTACCTTGGTGCTCTCAGATTATCACTTCACCACTTTCGGTCCTTATACTTGGGCTGGTGAGGGAAGATATGACCAAGGCTGCTCGGAAGGGAGTCTTGTATTATATTAGTAGGCTTTATGGCCCTAAAACACTGCTAGGGTGAGGCTGCGGACCTAGATGACCAGCCTGATACCTGTCGTGGTCATTTTGGTTAACCGTCGAGGAAGAGTGTTCAGGGGAGGAGTGTTAGGGTGGGAGGACCAGTTGTATGTTGTGGGTATGCATAAGGAGGGGAAGGAAGGAGCTGTGGTGTCTTATTGGGGGTTTTGTGGCCGCTGGAGGCTGTAGTAACATATTGGGCGGCTTGTGATGTCCTTCAGGAGTGCCCACGAACCAGTGTGTGTGTGTGTGTGTGTGTGTGTGTGTGTGTGTGTGTGTGTGTGTGTGTGTGTGTGTGTGTGTGTGTTAAGAGGGTGACGTGAACGGGTCTATGCTCACCTTTTAGTCCAATATGGAATGGTCTGTCTGGCCTCATCTTCGAATCTTTCTTTATATGGGAGTGCCCGGACATCATTTTGAATAATGAGTCTACCATTTTCGTGAGCATTTCTCCGTGGAAGTGACACGAACTTCGCTGTATATCTATTATTGGGCCGACGGAGGCGCTTTTCTGGGGAGCCGCTGGTATAGGGCGCAGCAGGTTGTAACGCGGAGGTGGACAACCAGTGAGGCGCCGCGTCACCGTGTCTGGGAACCTCAGAACAAAAGAGACAACCAGATAAACCCGTCTCCAAGTGCCCAGCGCCGCGCCAAGACCACGCGCTGCGCTGCCTTGCGATTGCTGCTGGACAACCCAGCCTCGACGTCTTACTTAGAGGAGGCGTGAACCGCGTACGAACTTAACTATTGAGAAACATATCTTTGGTTTGATACTTTCACCAGACGATTGAGTGAATATTAAGCCGAAACAACTTCCGAGCGAAATATTGTAGGAAGTCTTCGTGGAGGAAAAAAAAAAAAAAGTGTCTGTGATTGGTTTTATGGCTGGAAAACCACAAGCCACCCATAGGGAAGAGAACCATAAAGCAGCAAGGTACATACAGGGCACGACAGGCCAGGGCACCTCCACTCTAAGGGACGAGGGACACAGGGACGGCTTGGCTTAGGGGCAGCGAGGGGCATTAAGGCCGAGTTATCAGTGGACCAGATAAGTTGAGAAGGGTAATTAGGGGATATAGTAAAATATTAGAGGTAAGGTGAGCGTCGTCCAGGCAGCCTCATGACCACCACCACCACCACCACCTCCCTGGAAGGACTCTATTCATCCTATTCTTCTTACCTCTTCCTTTTCATCCTTCCTCCTCTCCTCTCCTTCTATCCTTGACTCCCTTGGCTTCCTCTCTCCCTCCATCAGGTGTAGCAGCCATGTAGGAAACTGAATTGAATAACACACACACACACACACACACACACACACACACACACACACACACACACACACACACACACACACACACATAAACACACGCACACCCATAAAAAAAAAAATACTTCCTTTCTTCGATAAAACATTCTCACTGATTAAGTCGTCAGCGTGAAATGTTTGTTCGTCTTTATTTATCTCTCCAATTACACTCACGAGGGCCTTGTTTTAGTATTTGTTTTTTACCTATTTTCCTTTGCACAACGTCCGGTTCGTAGTCATACATCACGTGACGGTGGAAGTTCCTTGGCGGTATTTGTGAACATAGGATGAACGACGAGGCTGCGAGCTAGTTTTTTTTCTGACTTTGCTTCGTCAGGTACTCACAGTCTGTTAGATATAACCGCAAAGAGCCTAATGGTTACAAACTATGCTGAAGAATGTGTATTTCGATTTATCAACACGAAGGAAAACACAGCAGGTACCGCAATACAGTGGTAAAAATGGTCGTTGAATAGTTGGTGCAGAGAAGTGTAATGTTTTCTTCGGTCAGGAAGTAACATTACACTGCTTCATCACCTGTAACGGGTTATATTACAGGAAATTTGAACGGAAGATATATTAAGTAACATCAACAACAAAAAACACCGTATGTTACATTTCCTCCACCGTCCTTATGGCTTCCACTTATATGGAAATAAACGACCTGAGCATTTTCTAGTCACTCTTTTTTACCGTTTTACACCTGTTCTTCATTCCTTATAATCCCGCTACATCTCCTTCGCCACAAAAATCACGCCCCCTAAAGCTCCAACCAACACGTCGCCAGCAGGAGGCCGCCGGTGACAGTCACGCCCACTGTGATATATCGCCCCATGCACAATGCCGTGAGAGTCTAGCTTATGGCGGTAAACTTCCCTAAGCCGCCCATCATGCGCCGTCCCGCTGCCCCACGACCCTCAGCCCCTCAGCCCCTCAGACCCGCATGCACTCGAGGGTCCTCCAGTACCTGAAGTACCACCATACACACTCGCTTTAAGATGGGAATCACTTACAGATGGATTGCGTTGGACCTCCGAAAGTGAGTGTTGATTTTTATTGAGTGTGGAAATGAAGGTTATCTTAAACTTACCGATGACAATGATGCAATTTATTATAAGTAGACTATAACACAAACTTAGTCTTTAGGCATCATTCAGTATATTTTTTTATAATCTTTCCTTTTTACCATTTAAATTTTTTTGTATATCAACCTCAAGTATTTTGGTGATAGGTGGATACATCATTTTTCGCTCATTAAATTAGATGATACCGTAAAAAACATACAATATACATTAGATTCTATGTAGTATTATATGTAGTATGTATTGTGATTGAGAGAGAGAGAGAGAGAGAGAGAGAGAGAGAGAGAGAGAGAGAGAGAGAGAGAGAGAGAGAGAGAGAGAGAGAGAGAGAAAAAAAATAAAGAATCAGGACAAGCAGTAGAAATAGTTACGGAACAGAGAAGTGGATGGAGGAAGTAAGAAAAAAGAAAGTAGGAGATGGAGGAAGAAAAGGGGGAAGGCTGAGCTCGTCTTAGGCTGAACATAAAACCTTCCATGCACGTAATTCTCCAAGGGACACGCGATGGCTTATCTTCCTCGTCTTTTCACCGCAGATCCCCGACGAGACCAGCTTTGAAAAATTGATGAGAAAAAAGTAGTTTCATAAACCTCATCGCGCCCTCATACGTTTAGGACTCCCATACAGCTGTTGAAGCCCCCAAGACGCCCTTCTCCATTCTTAAAGCCCTTCAGGTACTCGCCTAACGCTGCTATAACTCTCGTGGCGTCCTATCAACACCCTCCTTCAAAGCCTTCGTGGATTCTCTATCACTCTTTCAACGTCTCTAGGATTTTATATATTTTTTGATGTTTAATGGTTTTTTTTTTCTTACTTATGAAATTAGTCTTTGGGTTTGAAAGTCGAGTTTGAGGAAAATAGTTGGTGTCGTTCTTATGATGCTTACACTATATTGTTGAAAGAGTGAATGCAAGGTTTACACCCTACCCTAGCATACCACACCCTAGCATACCACACCCTAGCATACCACACCCTAGCATACCACACCCTAGCATACCACACACCCTAGCATACCACACCCTAGCATACCACACCCCTAGCATACCACACCTCTAGCATACCACACCCTAGCATACCACACCCTAGCATACCACACACCCTAGCATACCACACCCCCTCCTCAACACTACATTCTCTCACGCCACACCCTTGAAATCCAAATCCAAACCCTACCACAACACACCACAACACACCACACATCCTCGCGCCACACCCTCACGTCACACCTCAACACGCCACACCTTCAAATCATTGTCAGGGAGAGGCCGAGGGATGGAGGGCATGGGAGGGCGGGGCACGTCAATGGGCGTGCCTGTGGTGATGATGACGAAGGAGGGACAGGCGCGGGCAGCTGGCAGGAGCAGCAGCCTCTATCGCTGAGTAGTTCATTATTTCCTCCACCCGCGTCTCCACTAATCGCCTCTAACCACCTAGGGGAGGAAAGGGGGGGGGGAGGCAGCCGCTTCTTCTCTCTCTCCCTCCTTCAGCTGCGTCGTGCACCTCATCGGCCTCTCCCCCAACACCTCCCTTTCCCCCCCTTTCCCTCCTCACCATGCGGGTCGCCACCTGTCACTTGCAACAGCGGGCGGATGTCGAGTAACTACCACCTTCAGGAAATTAATTATAGTACTTACACCTGGACAAGGATTTGCTCGCTTAACACAGAGAAGAAGAGACTTTACATTAGTCTTTTATTTTTTTTTTTATTAAAGTATATTGTGTATAAACCATAATGACGTTTTCTATTGTAGGAACTATGATATGTTCCAAACTTTGCAATATTCCAGCGTATCACATTATCAATCCAGTGACTTATATAGGACGAAAGGAGACAGTTGGGGAAGGCGTTGGGGTTCCAAATTCCATACTCAAAAATCAGCCGAGTCAAGACGCCCACAGAGAAGAGAGAGCTGTCGAGGAAGAGCAGAAGACCTCCCAGACTTAAGACAATTTTCCCTGTCAGGTTGGCAGAGTAGTTAGCTACCAGATCACGGGCGAGGCTTGATAATGGGACGAAATTGGAGACAGCGGAATGGGCATGGCTAAGGGGGACAGACGAGAGGAGGAGGAGGAGGAGGAGGAGGAGATGGAAATGGAGAAGAACAAGAGAAGGATAAAGGAGAGGAGAGGAGGATGGTCGATATGTTACATTATTAAGTGGTAGTGTTGTTATTTGTTGTGAGTTAGATAGAAAATGGATTTAGGAAATTTGATAAACGTATGATGCCATAATTGTGCTTATATTCAAGTCAAGGGGAGAGGAGGTTGTGTGTGCCAGATTGTGTGAGTGGGTTTGTGTGTGTGTGTGTGTGTGTGTGTGTGTGTGTGTGTGTGTGTGTGTGTGTGTGTGTGTGTGTGTGTGTGTGTGTGTGTGGTTGGTGTGTGTACCGGTTTACCTTGCCTGTCTGTCTGTTTGTATTTATGTATGTTTTGCTCTCGTTCTTAATCTCCTTCATTCACAGTTGTCAGTCTAAACTACTGGTATTATAAATGTTAGTTTTTTCTTCATTTAGCACCTCACATATCGCTCATTGTTTGACTTTCGTGCCCAATCATAGCTAACATAAATAAGTTTTAGGATTCAAAGCAAATTATTTTCTTATTTATGTTCGTTTAAATGGTTTATTCCCGCATCATCTTAGCGTGAAGAAAAAAATTTTAAGTCCACTTTGTAAACATTGCATATTATATTTCACAAACTCTTCATGTTCTGTTCTTCATCTTCACTCTCCGTCCCTCTCCATTCCCCCTTTTGTTTGTCTCTCCTCCTTCGTCCGTAGATCACCAATTCCTCCTCCATCCCTCCATCCCTCCTTCCCTCCTTCCTTCCTTCCCTCTCTCCTCCACGCATGGGTGTGCAGAGTATCACCCACATCGATAACTTATCACTTTTATCGCAGCGAAGGAAAAAAAAACTCAAGCGTATAATCGATCTTGGCATATAAGGGGTGCTCACTATAATTTCCAGAAGGCATACTTAAATTGTGTTGATTAGGACCCGAGGCGAGACGAAGGGGAACCGAACCAAGCTCTCCACAATGTTACGTTCACCTACACACCGACCGCCCTTTCCCTTCCCGTCCCGTCCCTCTCTCCCTCTCGCCTTCCCTTTCTCTCGCCGTCTCTCTTACCTTCGTCTGCCTTCCGATGGGCTATCAGTTCCACCTAAATTTTCTTGTGCCATGTTCCCGCAACGGTGTATCTCGTTCCGCTGTGGTTCTGGCTGTGCTTTTTCACGTTAAGGCATCGGGGCGTCGAGATGTGAATTGGAACGACCCCGCGGTTAGTGATCAGAGCGATATGATGCGATACCCCCAACCTGCCATTTTGAACCAATAAGATCAACAATCTATGAAGACCCTTAACTTCGCCAGTTTTGAGCGTCCGAAGCGGGGCAATGGAGCGATATATCGGAGGCGCAGCTCAAGGTCTCGCCGCGGATAACTCCCCATATTTTTTTTATCAGGAGTTAAGACGCGACGGAGGGCGAAGGAAGGTGGTGGTTGGTCGTCTCAAGGCGGTGCTTCCCTCGGGTTGTGTTTGTAGCCATTTTGGGCGAGCGCGGACGCAGCGTCTCCCCGGCTAGGAGTGTTTGGGTAAGGGGCCGTAGTTTGAGGCAATCTTGGTCCATTATGAAGCAATATGGAAGCGCCATATAAAAACATCCGCACCCACCGCACCGAAGCTTCAAATTCCCTCTTATCAAAGCATCTGCGGAATCAATTATAAGATGTGGAGAAGAGGAGGACGACGAGGAGTAAAAAGAGAAAGAAAAGAAGAGACTGAAAATACGATGAGTTGTTATTAGACTCTCTTGCTGCACGACCAATCCATCTGACTGACTCTCCCTCCACCTGACTGTCACCCATTCATCTACCCCTTAAGACTGTCAACTTTCTCCCTCCTGACAGTCAACCCTTTTGTCTCCCCTCACCTTCCGCCCTCCCTCTCCGTCTCCTTTCCCCCTCGCACACCCCAGCACACACCACACCAAGCAAGCAAGCACTATCAATGTTGTAACTTCATCCGCAAAATATTTTCACCTGGTAATGAGATCGCTATAAAGAAATGCCATAAAATAGGACGTTTTGCTTCTAATTGGCGTCGTGGCAGATGGGCAAGGCAGGTTGTTTCATGCCTCCTGATCCTAAAGAAACATCCTGCTCGCTGCCTGCCCTGGACCACACATCTCTTCCTGCTTTTATCTGCGTGTTAAAATTTGAGTTAGTGTAAGATAATTTCCTTAACGTGATAAGCGTGTGGTTCTTGGTATACTTTAAATTCCTTACCACAGTCATTCTCGACATTGCTCGCACGCTAGTTTGCCTCTCATTAGCAGGGAATGTGTGGCCAAGGCAAGCAGGCGGGCAGATGGGCGCATGGAGTGGAACTGAGGGGAGAGGCGGGGAGGCGGGGAGGCGGGGAAGGAGGGTGGAGGAGAGGGAGGGATGCATAGTTGTAACTCCTCCCGCCGGGGATTCACGAACAAGTTGTAAGTTTTTGTGTGTGTTCTTAGCGTGTTTTATTTTCTATTAAAACCAAGAGAATGTTGGCTAAGGCGTTAAAATGTTATGTTGTGTCAGGAGTAAAATCAAATATATAAAAGATAATGGTTGAAAGTTTATATAATAGTATCGCAGAGCATCTCCCACATTCCCTCACGTACTGATTAAATTCTTTTTCGATTAAACAAAACTTTACTAAGCTATTTCTAAAGATTCTCCTGCGTAAAGGCGTAAATGTCTTATAGTTATTTGTGAAACTATTATAATGTTATATTGATATATTGATTCTCTAGTAAGGTGGAGGTGGTGTTGGAGGTCGTGGGTGAGGGTAATGATGGTGGTGGAGATGGCTGTAATATGTGGTAGTGGTGTTGGTGGTGGTGATGGTGGTGGTGGTGGTGGTGGTGGTGGTGGAATTGCTGTGAAACCAAATTGTAAAGCTCAAGAAAAGAATTTGGCGTTAGAGTAGGAGCGAGGAGGAGCAAGACAGCGTTAATTGTTTGTGTTGTGCAGGGTGGCGAGGGAAAGGGGGGGGGGTGTACGTAAGGGTGCATTGCTAAGTAGAGGAGCAGGAGGAGAAGAAGAGGAACACATATGAAAGGAGGAGAGGAGAAAGGCGACGGAAAAGAAGAGAGAAGGAAGAAAGATTCACTTAGGCTGCTCTCACTTGTTGCAAATGAGCAGAATCACCACTTAAATTACCAGCAATCACGGCTCATTGGGTCATCCAGTACGTCACGCCAAGCACTCGCCGCCTCTAATCCCCGCCAACCAGACGCAACAGTAGACGACACTTCAATTACCGATTATTAGCAGAAATTATACCCTTGAGCGCGTTCCTTGGAATTCTCGTGTTCCTTTGTGGTAGCCTCCACTCGAGGGCACACTCAATAAAAGAAGTTCTCCCCTACACGGTGTTATTATCCTGTTTCCACCCATTGAAACAAGTCTCCCTCTTTATTCTTCTCCGTCCCTCAAATTTATTCAGGTTAACCGTGTCTGCTCTTTCTCAAACATTGTTCCTGGCACATGCCCCTTAAGAAACAACACAAGGTAATGGCCACTCAGCGGTGTGATGCTGGCCTAGCCATTGTGTAAGTAAACAGTATGTGTGTAACTATTAATTTATATAATGGCTACATTGACCACAGAGTAACCGTGAAATTGTGTCAGGTTTTCAGAAATCTTGGGAGATGCTTCAGAGATCTTCAGACTTGACACTTTCCCTTGTTTTGGACACTCGATTGAGCGAAGAGTAGAGGCAGTAGAGTCGAAAGTCCTAAGGCGCTGAGCTATCCGTGCTGATCCTTAATAGCACGCTTATTATGAACTTCTTTACATTTTAGCTGTGAGTATTACGTTCCTTGATACCACCTTGAAATATTTGCGGCTAATAATCACTTACGAGTTACAGATGGACATAGCGGAGCGTGTGCCCGGTCCAACATGAGCCTTATGGCGGGGCGGTGTAGGGGTTCAGCTTGGCGAAGGTAGGGCCGGAGAGTGTCTGGCTCAGGATGGATAGGATACAGGTATATTCTTCGGTGTGGGTTACCTGGCGCGGAGAAACGACCCCTTGTCACTACTCGCACTGCTTACCACGGGAGTTTATGGGCGTCCTAGGGGCACGGCAAGCTCCGAGGGTGTGTTGCCATCACGTGACGAGGAAGGAGTTGAGGGAACCTTCAGCGGGAGAGTCGTGAGTGGGGTGAGGGTGCCCCCTGCCCCCATCTCCTTATTGGGATCCGCCTTACCTGTCGACGCGTCACTTCACCGCGGGGCCTGAGTTAAAATTCATGAAATAATTACAAGGCATCGCCGCTTGTTAGGACAGGCGAGGCATGGCATGATACCTGCCGGTTTCGGGTCTGCTGGTCGGGTAACTCTCGCACCCTAGCACTCGCCTCCCTTCCTCCCGCAGCAGGTGTGTGGCTGGAGGTGAGGTGGTGTGCGGGGGCAGGTGCCGCAGGTGTCCCGGAGGTGAGCATGACGGAAGATGAATCAAGCGGCGGCGCGCGACTACAAGTGGCCGTGGCAGAGGGCGGGAGTTATGGTCTGAGTCTTGTTTATGGCCACTTTTATCAGAGAGTCAAGGCGTTATTGTTGGGCGCAGCTGACGCACGTGTACAGCGATAAGGGGCAGGGACGCCTAACTCCCAGGGGCCCAAGGTCAGTGACTTTACATGCGAACGCCAGCGAGGAAGGTGATATGCGAGGCCTCCATGAACGCGCACCGTCATTATTTCTTTTCTCTGACTGCTGTTATCGGCGAAATGATGACGCAGTTGTATAGGGATCCGATTGTGTAGGTGTATCGTGATCCTCGTGTCACGGCGCTGCCTCGGGTGTGAGTGCCAAGTGGTAGTTCAAGTGATTCTGTGTCCCTCGCCGTCTGTGCCTCGGCAGGATGTTACGTGGGTTTTGTTAGGTTTCAATTTTGCGTCTCAATTTGTATTCATTGTTTTACCGAAAAGTATCGATCACAGTGTAGTGTATTAGATCTTACATAGTTTGATGGAAGTTTTTTTTTATTTATATTTTTGTGACATTTGTTCGTGTTTTTATCAGTACTATTTCCTCCTTTTGTTAGCCATTACTTTTTTTTCTTCTTCTTGAGTCTCGTCTTAGAATTTGTTATGAAGTCACGTTATTCATTTGTCTTGAAATACTGTATTGTGTTCGTCTATCTCAGAGTGTTGCGTCAGTTTACGTTCCTTTGTATGATGAAATATTGTGTTCTTCCATCGCCTTAGTGTGTTGCGTCACTGTTCCGTCCCGTGTGTTGCATCTCCCCTCCGTCCCTGTGCTGCATCTCCCCTCCGTCCCTGTGTTGCGTCGCGTGTCTCTCCCGGTGAGTCGCCTCGAGCCGGTCAGGACTCAGTCAATCTTCACCTTGTTAAGTCCCGAGCAGACAGGCCGTTAATTGCCTAATTTATGCCGTGAGAGGCGCCTGCTGATTGGACCGCCGATAAGTAATGAGTTTTCACCTGATCAAGAATTAATTTTCAAAGCCTGTGCATTTGGTTCATAACTTAGTGTGTTTATGAATACATCTTGTTAGTGTTCACCGTAATGAGTAAAGAGAAAAGTGGAATTTTCAAAACCAGAGAAACTGGAAGTATTATATTTACCTTTCGTGTGTGTGGAGGGTGTTGAGAGGCCAGGGCGGGGCGCGTTGAGGAAGGCAGCGAGGGTAGAGAGGAACACTTTTATCCCTGAGGCTGATGAGCGCTTGTCACAGCCTCCACTGTTCTCACACTCGGCACTCCTGGGCTGCCTTTCCCCGAGATGCGGAGCGGCGGCCGCCTCTCCATTGTCTCGAGTCTGAAATAGATGACATCCTGCGTCCTCAGCATCACCGCGCCACTTGCTCCACTTCCTGTCACATGCAAGTGTTAGCAGAAGTTGCTGCTGCCGGTGGTGCCATGCGATGCAGGGTAATTCTTCTCCACACAAGCGTGACCTGAGCCTCCCGCAGCGTGCGTTGAGGCGCCCCTTCCGCCGTGACCTGCCTGAGAGTGCAGCACGGTGTGGCGGGACTGCTGACCCGCCACACACCCAGGGTTATTTCCGGCCTTTCATCAGGCCGTCTCATAGCCTATAATTAAGCAATAATTAGTCATCAGGTGGGTGTGGCAATACCAGAAAGGTGCTTTATATTAGTGAGCTCTCTAATTATACCTCGCCTGACAAATTACTCTCCACAGATCCACCATTATGATAGCCGCCTTGAGATAAATATTTAAAGTGTAGATAAAGTAGGAAGAGTGATCGTAAAGTTCCTCTTACTTATAACTCGTCATTTATCTTTTAAATTAAGAGGAGACTTGAGCTAACTAGTTACCGACAGCCGTCCTTCCCGCCCCGACCACCGGGAGGACCCGCTGAAGCAGCAAGACTTGGCGAGAGGAAGGAATCAACGTCGCCTCCAGGACACCACGGCCTCGCTCCCATAAAAGCAAGAAAGCAAGGCTACAGAGAGGCAAATTATGGTCACTTACCAGGTGGCTCTAGATGCTCATGGAAGGAGAAAAACCCGACTGAGCGAGGTGATTAATTCCCGTCCAAGGCGTGCGATTAGACGTTTTAGACGGAACAATGGCTATTAATACTGACCACAGGGTGAAAATGGTGACCTGTGGGCTGGGTCAAATTATACACTGATCACCCGCCTGTCTGCTAGTCTGCCTCCCGCATTGCTCTTCCTTCCTTTACCTTTATCTGTGTCCTGTTTAAATATTCACTTTCCGTTAGTTTTCATTCTTTTCCTTCTTTCCATCATCATTTCTATTTTTCTGCATTTTCTTTGCCACTCTTTCCCGTCCTCTATAATGTTCATGTGTCCTTCACGCCAGTTACACCTTTTCTTTCTTTCTTTTTTTTTTTCGTTGCCTCACCGTCTTTCTTATCTCTTGTCAGACTCACGTTTTCTCCTCTTCCTTAATAACCTTTCTCCTCCCCGTTAGATCCAGTAGGACTGTTGCTGTCTGTTCTTCTTTTGTATTCCTTTGTACTTTTCATCTTCCTTTTCTATTCCTCGTCCTTATTTTCCGCTCCATCCTCATCATCGTCCTCATTCTTTGTCATCCTTCTCCTCCTCCTCCTCCTCCTCCTCCTCCTCCTCCTCCTCCTCCTCCTCCTCCTCCTCCTCCTCCTCCTCCTCCTCCTCCTCCTCCTCCTAGTAAGACCCCAGCATAGGACGCCAGCACCTGCTGCTGGTCAGAGGCAGGAACACAACCCTGAATTATCTCGATAATTATTCAGGAATTAATTGTTTCCAGATCTGAGTCCCAAGCGCCTCCTTCGCCTTCCCTCAGGCACCACTCATTCCCTCCCTGTGTGTGTGCTCAGCGTCTGAGTGGAGATGCGAATCCAGAATTTGCGATGTCATTATCAGCCATTTGGTAGAGTATCACCGCCCGCATCGGAACTTAATTTGATGCTGTGCGCTCGTGATGATCGTCCACGGAAAACTTGCAGGAGGGGAGGTGGGGGACTGCATAGGATTACTTAAAAAGAACAGATACCAGAAGACCTATCTATGTACAACGACGGTATCTGCTGAACTACGTACTACTACTAGTAAACTAAGTGTCGAATAGGAGATCAGGATAGAATAGAGCAAGGCTCCTCACCGTCCACGTCTCCATCCGGCACCTGTATCTGTACACGAACTTGTAGAAAACGGGGACTTGGAAGTTTTATACTAAAGAATTAAAATAGTTAAAGATACTGTACAAGACAACCACTGCTGCTGCTGCTGCTGCATCCTGATGAGGAATAGCTTTAGTAATAATAATCAGGTGACATTAATACACTTCTTATCTAAAAGATAAGAAAAACAATGTCATTTACATATAATAACAGAATATCATAGAAACACCTGCACAGACTTAATGGTCAATCTTCCTTCCACGACACCAAATACATATCCTCCTTGGACCCTTTCTACAAACTTCCTCATCCTGGTGTTTATATTAACCATCCCCCACGAGTATGAGGTTTGACTCATCTCGAACATTGTCTTCCAACAATACTTGGAACCTATTCCTATGAGTAGTAACGAGGCTACTTAAACTAATGCCTGCCTTGACCCTGATCTCTCTCCCAACATGCTGGAAGCCATCATTGTCATGTATCTTACGCTCAACACCTGCAATCCTGTCTACCTTTTCTAACACATGGACTGGAACACTGACAACACTCTCATTATGGCCTATAACTCCCTCTAAACCTTCATATGCATATTTCCAAAACAGCTCTGAACCTGTATATTTGCACAGTCAACTTGCTAAACACTTCACAAAACATACAAGACGTGTACCCACCATTCACCTTGATGAGAAAATCCTCCACATTTTCTCTCCTTCATTTCTCAAAAGAGTGGTCATTGTCTGTTGCTGCAGCGCCTAACATTCTTGATCTGGGTTGTGGGCTTTTCCTACTGCTTTCTCTCCTGTTTTTTTTTTGTTGTGCTTGTGTGTGTGTGTGTGTGTGTGTGTGTGTGTGTGTGTGTGCGTGTGTGCGTGTGTGTGTGTGTGTGTGTGTGTGTGTGTGTGTGTGTGTGTGTGTGTGTGTGTGTGTATTAAATATCATGAACCCAACATTTGTCAATCATTTTTTTTTCATCGCTTTCATGGTAAAGTAATACACTGATAATTAATTTTTCCTAAGCAAATTAATAAAATCAGATGTGCCAGATCGATACCATGAGCCTCCTTTCTCTTGCCTTTTTTTCTCCTCCTCCACTCCTCTACTCCCTCTTCCTCAACCCACCTGCTGTCTTGCCCTACTGGCCTCTTGCCCTCTGCCTCTTCCCCTTCCCCTTCCCCTTCCCATACCACTTCCCCTTCCCCTTCCCCTGCCCCATCTCTGCTTCTTACTCATTCACGAAACACGGCTGAAAATGAGTGAATTGCAAAGGTCTAATTGAGTAATAGGCCATTGTGTCGTGGACGGAAGAAAAATTGTAGAGAGTAGAAGGTTGAGTCCAGGCAATTAACCTCACTTAACCTAGAGCAGCGAGAACTTAATGTTGGCGGCGCACCACCTCACCCGCCGACAGGAGGGAGAGAGACAAAAAAATTAAAGACATCTGGTGGTGCCGTGGTCTTGTTCAGGGAAGAAGAAGAAGAAGAAGAAGAAGAATGAGGGAGAACGAGAAAGAGGGTAAAGAAGATTGAGAAGGAGTAAGAGAAGGCTGAAGAAAAACAGACTAAGAAAGAGGAAGATAAACTGGGAGAGGAAACAGTGTAATGATAAGATAGAGGGAAAATACAGAGGAAAAGGATGAAAAAAGAGAAAAAATGAGAAATAGATAGAGGGAAAAGGATGAAATGAGGAGGATGTAGAATTCGTCTTAACCACAACAAGACGAACTCAACGATATATGTATTTCTATTTATTTGCGAGGCGTCGTATTTCCTCTGCAAAAGTAGCAGTGAAATGGTCTATTAAAGTATATTTTGGTGAGATTCAAAAGAGCAGCTCGTGTAGCAGAAAAGTAGCCGTAATTTTCATGGAAGGTTTTAGATTCACTCGCGATATAATAGGTATTAGTTTTGTTCATAAAGCGTTTAACGTGCAGCCAGTATATTGACTCACCTCATCATTAAGGTAAACACTCCCCATTGCTCTAAGTATTAGCTCCGAAAATAGATCGCAGGAATTGCCTCATTCAATCCCTATAAAGCTCACAAAAATATTACAATGAATGCGTTAAACACACAGCTAAGTCCTCGTGGGAAACAAAAAACAAGACTGTGTAATAATGTTACCACAAAATAAAAAATGTATATAATATTAACTGAGTTGTTGTATATCTTAAGACTCTATTTTGTTCCCATCAAATTCTCACACCTGACGTTTTTCACTGAATTATAAAACTGTTGAGAAATTGGGAAGCCTTAACGCAGTGAATTCCTCTGCCTGGATAATATCATGTGATTTAACCATTACTTGTGTTCTTCCTTTATCCTCTTATAGTTCCCTCCTTGGGCTCTGGTAACCGATTTTTTTTTCTATCTAAGTCTATTCACTCAACATGTGGTTTTATATTTTAACACACAGAGGATCATTTGGGTTGAGTATTTGTAAATGGTATGGGGAGCGAAGGGGATAGATAGGCGGGGAGGATGGGGATACAAGGAGATTTTTTTTTCTCTCTCTCTCATTCCGTTCTCACACCATCGCGGATTTGCCCCCACTAAGGACGGGAAATGCGGTAATTGGTGGTAATGTTGGTGGTGATGGTAGTAATGATGATAATAATGATGATGATGATGATGACAGTGATGATGATGATGATTCCCGGGATCGAGCAGGGTGATGAGGGTTGGGAGTGCTGAGGAACCATCTTGTGTCGGCCATTAGAAGTTTTGTGATCTATTTTTTGTTTTGTTTTTCACGCAGACATGTGAAAGGATAAGAGGTGAGAGACTAATGTTTCCTTCGATTAGCGTTACTTTCTTATGCGTCAGTTTCCTTCTGATTTCCTTGCCACTCAGTCTCCTGGAGAGAATAAATAACAGAAACACACTCATTGTGGACTCTTCAATTGAGCTGTTTTCTCATTAGTATCTCTTTTAAGTGTTACGTTGACAGGTTTTCCTCTCGTAAATCAAAATAAGAAGAAAAAAAAGACTTATCTAGGTTTCTTATTATAATCTGCACGACCCAACTCTCACCTTGAGCCCGTGTAGGAAGTGGTGGTAGTGGTCAGTAAGTGAAGTTGGTTGCGTCTCCCTTTCTGGAGGTGTGACGAATACATTTAGTGACAGTATGAGTGTGCGTCACGACCTGCCTCGCCGCTTCGTCCCAGGGATGATAGCCGCAGTAAGAAGTAACCCAGCTGAATGCCGCCGCCTAAGTGGGTCGTGGGGGAAAATGATATAATTGTATAATTGGTATCTCGTCCACAGCTGGATATCAAAGAAAATTGCCGTAAGCATAATCATTTTCTACATATTTACTCAGGCTTTACAAAGAATTACTGTCTCCCACTAGTCACTAAGGCCAAATGTTCCTTCTCTTGTAAGTTGTTGAAATGCACATATAATCTTCCTATGAAACCATGTAGTTCAAAGAATCTTAAGGGGCATGAGGAGTCAGGCTTCACCACCCGGAAAATGGTCTTTCTTCACACACCTGCACATTCCCCTCAAGAGCCCCACAGCTGAACGCAATACACTCGCAACATAATACTATAAATACACTCAACGCACGCAATAATATGATATACGACAACACATGAGATGCATAATAAT
This sequence comes from Metacarcinus magister, assembly GCA_029783475.1. Lineage (NCBI taxonomy): Eukaryota > Metazoa > Arthropoda > Malacostraca > Decapoda > Cancridae > Metacarcinus > Metacarcinus magister. The sequence goes on along the minus strand of JAPQNM010000043.1, from coordinate 5,891,346 downwards.
AGTACAGGTAATACACACACTCTACACAGCACAGGAGAAACAAACACCAAAGCAACACAACATGCATAAAAAGAAATACACCAATACACACAACACATGCTATATTACAACACAGTAAAAAAAACAGAACAACACACAGCGCAGTAACCACATCTCTCTTTACCTGAGGTTTTGAATACACCTGCTATTGGTGGTGGTGGTGATGGTGGTGGTGGTGATAGTTCTTCTTTGACGGTCCACCTGTATCAGCCTCCAGGTGTGCAAAGGTATATCAGGGCACTGGTTTGTAAGAACGCGTCATATATACTGTATTTTTTCAAGTGCAAAGTGAAGTCTTCGTTCCCTCAAGAAGCATCACGCCTTAGATGGCTTGCAATTACGAATAATGTTTTTTTTCCTCTCTGCTGCTCGCTAGTCTTCGGATGAGATCGTCACTGAAGTAATTGTATTATCATATGTATGAAAATATTACACAGGAATAATTTATGAATCACTTTATTTGTAATTCATGGCGCACCTATGTAAGCATGTACACGAGATGCTTAGAGCGTTAGCCAAAAGTTCGGGTGCACCGGCAGAAGAATGTCTTATTGTGATGTCTTTTTTTTCATGTAAAGTATATTATCAAGTGAGGTGTGAGGTTCATAAAGTACAGCGCACCGGCTGCCGCCATAAACCTGCACCGGTTGCTACGCCGTAATGTATTTTCCTGTGTTTGCTTCAGCCAAGTGTGGAACACGTCTAGGTCGTTACCTCGGCCGTAAATTGGCTCGGCCATTAATAGTGTGGTGAATGGAGATGTTTGTGGCGGTGCAGTGAGGTGTGGTGGTGTGGGCACCCCTCGCCGCGCGCCGGGGAGCTCTGACCCAACAAAGGCTGGCGATAATAAAGAGTTTGTTTACTCTCAGACTTTGATAAAGACTCCTGTATAATTTTGATGAGTTCAATCATGCGATATGACATGACTTCATCAATTTGGCTCCGTCGCCTGTAAACCCCCGCGCTGATGCATATTAACCAGCCTCAATATCCACCCTCCTTCGATACCATCTTGGCCCCTCCTTACCTCCTCCACCTCCGCCTCTCCTCATTCGCGCTGGCCTTTGCTTATTTTCTGTGACGCTCCCTTGACTGCACAGCTTGGCTCCAGATGGTTCTTCTTCCTCCTTAGACTCAGACTTCCAAGACGAGGATCAGCTCACCGCGGGAACTAAATTGGTCTTTCCTCCTTGGCACACTCGTTTGGTCTTTCTCTTGGAACGGTATTTGGTGAGTCTCTTTTATTCGCTTTACAACGCTCGTCCATTCTCTGCTTCTATAAATAATATACAAAAGAATAATGAAAATAAAATGCATAGGTAGCGCCGTACACCTTCTTTACCTGTACAAGTAAATTTCAAATAATGCATTGATCTGGTTTTCGTAATAATCAGCAACGAAAATCAATGTGTACCTAGAAGTGGTTTTTTTTATATCAATTTATTACTTAGAAGCGTGTTTATGTTTGAGTTTGTATGTTTTATTCATTTATGAGGTTCGTGTGTGTGTGTGTGTGTGTATGTGTGTGTGTGTGTGTGTGTGTGTGTGTGTGTGATTATGTGTCTGTACGCATACCAGGTTTTTTTTTGTACATATACATATATAGTATACAAAGTTATCTTCACACACACACACACACACACACACACACACACACACACACACACACACACACACACACACACACACACACACACACACACACACACACACACCACCCACACACACATTCACACCACATTTACACTATATTACAGGTAAACTAACCTTTCATCAACCACACTTGCGCAGAAAAATCACCACCACTAACACGCACATCCAGTTACAGGTAGAGTCCAAAAACTCACATTAACACACATACAGGTGCCCCATAGCATACAAATTACGCTATACAGGTAGACGTACACCCAAAGACCACCTGGTGACCATCCAACCTGATATTTTCTTAACTTTTTTTTTCTATATTATTTGGAAATCCACCGGGAAGAGGATGTGAGGAAATTAATTGAACTTTTGAACTCTTAGACATGGAAGGTGCTGTCTCCTGTGTGTAACTGGTAGGGGATGTGTAGATCTGGTGTGTCCATTAAGCGTTATCACGAGTAAATGCTGAAGAAATGTTAGCTTTAATCTGAAGTAATTGGAGATTATTGTTCTGATAAGTGAGTTCATTTTCTTTTCATCCTGTTATTATTATTATTTTTTTCTGTATCTGGTTGGGGGAATGAGAGACTTTCGTAATCTTTCAGTTTTATTTATTTATTTATTTTTTTCATCGAGGGAGTGTTTGGAAATAATAGTCGGGTGTTAGAATATTTGAGGTTGATTTTCATATTATCTTGTTTAGTTTTGTTTCTCTTTGTGTTTATTTCAGTGTGTGTGTGTGTGTGTGTGTGTGTGTGTGTGTGTGTGTGTGTGTGTGTGTGTGTGTGTGTGTGTGTGTGTGTGTGTGTGTGTGTGTGTGTTTGTGTGGAATAATCTCTCTCTCTCTCTCTCTCTCTCTCTCTCTCTCTCTCTCTGCTCTCTCTCTCTCTCTCTCTCTCTCTCTCTCTCTCTCTCCTCTCTCTCTCTCTCTCTCTCTCTCTCTCTCTCTCTCGCTCTCTCTCTCTCTCTCTCTCTCTCTCTCTCTCTCTCTCTCTCTCTCTCTCTCTCTCTCTCTCTCTCTCTCTCTCTCTCTCTCTCTCTCTCTCTCTCTCTCTCTCTCTCGCACACACACACACACACACACACACACACACACACACACACACACACACACACACACACACACACACACACACACACACACACACACACACACACACACACACACACCTGCCCCGGAACTCTCCTGTCGATCGTTGTGACAACAATGATTGCTGTGTCAGCTTTATCTGTTACTTCATTAGCGACCATTAGAATTATTGCGTCAGCACAAAATATAACCCTTTATTAATTTTCTATTTGCAACACGACGAGAAGATTATCCTTGTGTTGTTGTTTTTTTATACCACAACGCAAAGAAAGAACTTTATATACATGTACTATTTTTTTTCAATTTTTTTTTCTGATGTTCAAGTACTTTTTTTTTTTAACTAGTTGGCCACGTGTCCTGCCAACAATGACTATTATAACATCAAGGTTTCACACCCGATGTTCTCTATTCCAAACGTAGAGGCGCAGTAGACGCAATGTGAATCCAGAGCAAAGTAAAACACGTAACAAATATAAGTGTAACCTCTAAATTTGAGAGAGAGAGAGAGAGAGAGAGAGAGAGAGAGAGAGAGAGAGAGAGAGAGAGAGAGAGAGAGAGAGAGAGAGAGAGAGAGAGAGAGAGAGAGAGAGAATAATAAAGAGAGAGAGTGTAAAGAAAACACACATATACGTTTATCTGTTATGCTAAAACCCGTCTCGTTACGTTTCATATAATCGCTCAGGTTCTCGCGGGGGGCAGAGGCTGACCGCGTATCAGTCTCGAGTTTCTTTATGTCGAGGCTGCCGGGGAAGGAGCGGCCTGCAAGGAAGGGACTAGCCGCCTGTCACTCAAGCATTGTGCCAACCCGATGGTAAGTAAACTGAGAGAGATGGCTTAATGAGGCCCCTGTCGGATTACTGCCCGAAGCTGATGGCACCACGGGGTTACCAGGGGTTGAGGGCGGGGTGTGAGGGGGGACGGTGGGTGTGGGTAGGTATAGAAGAGGGAGAAGATAAAGTTGAAACCCGGTGTTGCTGAAATGCGGTGGATATAAAGGAAAACGTCTTGGTTTGTAGAAGATAAAGTACCAAACGGGAGTGAGTCAGGATAATGGAGGGATGATACTAAGATGGCATTACCTATAACGTTAGAAGGAATATATTAGAATGACATAAATTAATCGCAAAATATTCATGGTTGGAAAAAAAGATAAAATAGCAAATATATGTATGACTATGTATAATGAAAGGAATCGACTCAAATAATGGAATAACAATTAAAATTTCATCATTGCAGGTCTTCATTATCAATTTTGCAAGCTCTACACAGTTTACTTTTTAATCTATTTAGTAAGAAAAAATGTAAATTTAATAGTAAGTTAATAGTAAAGTAATAGCGTGACATCCAAAGTCTCAAACATTACAAAATAAAATCGTTATCGTCCTTTTAAATCGTATCGCGAAAAAAATTCCTGTTCTTCGTCTGTGTCTTCAGCCTTGTCCGTCAAAATCAATAATAAAGAGCCATAAATGTTATCCAGTCATAGGTGTCTTGGATTCACTCAGATGAAGACAAGCCAACGAGGAGCCATTACAGAAATGAAAATAGTCTAACCCCTTCAAATGTTGTCTTTAAAATGTGATACTTCCTTTCATCATCTTATCAGTGTCTTAGTTAACTGTTCACTTTTAACAATCTTCTGCATCGTCTTATCTTACCTCCTTTGCATATATTATTTTTTCACCCTACATTGGAACTAAACAGAAGCCTCCCTAGTGCCATAATACCTACAAAAATGGGCTCAAGCGTAGTAGAAGCCATGTTCCGGGCTTAAAACATATCAACACCTCTTCCCTGATATAGTACATTTCCACCACTTTTTAATACCACCTTTAACACATACATTCGTGGCATATATAAATTACTCAAAAAAACATAATATTCCTTTCCTTTTTTTGCATCTTACACTGATGTTCATGAGTTATAAATTACTTCGAAAATATAACTCATGAACATTAGGTGTAAAAAAAAAGAGAAAAAAAAAGTAAATCGAGAAAGTTATATATACACAGGCATGAGAGGAGGAGCTTCAAATAACAAGCTGCTGTGTACCTGTGTGGGATGAGGGTAGCTCCTCGTGGCCTGCCCTCAAGTGTTTACCGCCGCGCCCTTGACTCTCCACACGCAGGATTATCCAGGATTAGGAGGAGCGTCTCGAGACCTCCCACGGCTCGTCCCCGCTGGAAGAGGGTCGAGATGGCGTGTATACCCATAGCCTTGTAGCATTTCCGGCTCCCACGTTAGGGTCTCGTGATGGGTTACCTGTTGAAGATGAGATGATAATGAATGTGTTCAGGTGTTTATGTATTTTTTTTTATTTTACTTGATTATTCTGTTTGTTTTTTTCTCATCTGTTTCCATTTTGTTATGTGCCGTTGGTGTTTGTAATGTATTCGTGTATTTTTCGGGATTTTCAGCTTGTTATTGTTGTTCTTTTTGATGTATTGTGAAGCAGAGTTGTATGTGGTGTTAAGGAAGTGTTAGTATTATTATGTCTTAGCCTGGATGGGACACTAACATTATCACGCACATCTTCCCTTTCCTATTAATCGCAGTGCAAACACGCCAGCATACACATACACACACGGGCACACACATCAGTGACTCAGCCATCAGCAAGGGAAAATGTTATACTCCTCAGTCAGTTTTAGTTACTTTGAAATATACATACACGATTCATCAGCCACTTGCCTCACCATCACACACAGGTTGCTTATCATTTCATTCTCCTGAGTTAGATAGACCCACCCAGTTAGTCAGTCATTCATCCAGCCAGTTCTCAAGCCAGTCAGCCAACTATATATTCACCCATCCAGTATTAGGTTAGTTCTCAAGCCAATCCTCCAGTCAGTCAACTAGCCAGCCAGCCTCTCAGCCAGTCAGTTCTGAAGCCACCCCTCCAGTCAGCCAACTAGCCAGCCAGCCAGTCAGGCCAACGGGACCATTTCCAGCATTTAACTTCCTACAAAAGAAAGTCCGTCAAGTGTAAACATTCTCGTGGCCATGAAAGTGTTGGCTGAGGGGATTAGGTGGTGATTCTGCTCACCCGCTCTGTCACCCACACATTCCTCCTCAAGTGTTTTGGAATCTCTCTCTCTCTCTCTCTCTCTCTCTCTCTCTCTCTCTCTCTCTCTCTCTCTCTCTCTCTCTCTCTCTCTCTCTCTCTCTCTCTCTCTCGCTCTCGCTCTCTCTTTCTTTCTCTCTCTCTTTCGCTACTTGGCCACAAATCGCCGGGGTTTCCTGCTCGTTGGCCTCGAACTAATGAGAAATTATTCCTGAGCGTTGTTTCTGCCGCGGAGCAAACCCAACGCAAGGTCTGAATTAATCCATAAACCCGGTTATTGGACAGCGACACCCTGGACACGCGGACCGAACGAAACGTGAACTCATTGAGCCGCGCCTTACACGGTCCATACGGCGTTTATTGCTCACTCGGCGCCTGAGTTATAGACGACCTGGTGGTTATTTGTGGGGCGGCCAGGTACACGACGCCCTGGCCTGGGATACCTGCCATTCCGGGCCTCCTTCACCTTCGCCTCGCCTCACCGTGCCTCGCCTCGTGTTGCGGCGCCCCACCACCACCACCACCACCACCACCACCACCACCACCACCATCACCATCACCTTCCCTCAGGACGTGGCGTTACTCTAAAGTGGAAGTGAATTTAATCGTGAGAGTCAGTGAGGCGAGTACGTGTATTTGTATTCTTTTTTTTTGTTTTCTTTATTTGTTTTGTTTATTTGCGTGCGTACGAGGCTCAAAGGTCAGAGGAAAACGTTAAAGTTGAAGGAGAGGGGAAAGTGGTGTCTGTTTGTTGCGTGTTTTATCTGTTTATTTACAGCACGATAGGTACTGGTATTAAAAAAAAAAAAAAATTAAAAACTGAATGAAAATAAAAAATAAAAAAACATTCATTTATGTGTGAGATTTTTATTATTCTTTTATTTATGTACTTTTTTTTTTCTCGGCGTAAGAGGAAATAATTAGAAGAAGGAGGTACTGCCAACTCATTTCCATACAGATTCCATAAGCAATTAGTTTTTTATAAGACTCGACTTGCTTCTCCTCTCTTGAAAATGTTTATAAGTTGTAGGAAGAAGGAAAAATAAATATTCATTCATTCACTCGTCAAATTTAACAACTTTTTTTCTTTTTTATTGTAGGTTCAAATTATTATTAAAATTTCGTTAACTTGTTGTGGCATCTGTACACACGAACATTTATTTATTTCTTAATATTCCTATTTTTTTCTGTCATATGTAGCTACTCACGCGGATGTATTATTTCTGTTATTTTTTTTACCTACAATTTCATCATAGGTGTTTACAGAAAGTCACAGCGTATAACATTCTCCCTCAATGCCTCACTCTCAAAGCCTCATCAAAGAAAAGAGAAAGAGAATCGCGCCTCAAGACACAGATCCGATTTATTTCTCTCACTCGAACGAATACTAACGTTAAACCAATCAAAGAACTCCACGATTCTGGCTGGAAAGTGTGCAAAACATTCCTAATACACAGACTTTAAACTGAATGAACAAGGAGGAAGAAGAAAAAAGAAAAAAAAAAGGCGAGAAAACAAAAAAACATGATTTTATATATTTTCCTATTTTTTCGGGTAATATTTTTAACATCATTATTTTTTTTCTCCAAAGCCATTGTTCAAATCGTCTTGTAATGCGTCGAGACCTGCTAACAGAGGCGTCAAGTAGTATATAATCAATGACAAAAAAGAATGGGAAGAGTCTGCTGCACTGTAATTCCTCTTCCATTATAAACATCAACAGATTTCAGAATAGATCGTAAAACATTTTAACAAGACGAAAATGATACTTATTTTCCTCCAACACTTTCTGACTTAATAAGCTGCGCATTATACGAAATTATTTAGGCAGCATAATCTCTGTTACTTTATGATATTTTTTTCCTTTCTACCTTTAGGATTTTGCAGCACATAACGTTGGAGACCTCATGAACAAATAAAACAGTCATATATTATCAATTAGGAGGAAACGTGACGAGGAAACACACACACACACACACACACACACACACACACACACACACACACACACACACACACACACACACACACACACACACACACACACACACACACACACACACACACACTTGACGTGGGATTAAGCTTCTTCCAAATGACATCTTCTCACTTCGTCCTCTTCTCCTGTCTCCTTCAGTTTGTTCATTTGCTTATCAGCTTTGTGTTGAAAATACTAATCACTGCAACGAAAAGACAGCAAGAATATAATTAAAAAGAGGAGGAGGAGGAGGAGGAGGAGGAGGGTGGTGGAGGAGGAGGAGGAGGAGGAGGTGGAGGAGGAGGAGGAGGAAAAGTTAGGCTGTGTGATAAGATTACAAGATTTTCAATTGGAAGGTGAATGTTTATTTTCACCAAACAATATACAGTTTATGTGAGAGAGAGAGAGAGAGAGAGAGAGAGAGAGAGAGAGAGAGAGAGAGAGAGAGAGAGAGAGAGAGAGAGAGAGAGAGAGAGAGAGAGAGAGAGAGAGAGAGAGAGAGAGAGAGAGAAGGAAGAAAAATAATACTTTATAGAAATATTGCCCTATGTTTTGTTTACTTCTTATTACTTGTTTATCTTAATGACGATGTGTGTGTTAGCTTCACTCTGGGTAGTGTGTGTGTGTGTGTGTGTGTGTGTGTGTGTGTGTGTGTGTGTGTGTGTGTGTGTGTGTGTGTGTTGGCGGGGGGTGTTAGCCTTGACGGGAAAAAAGCAATACATTACACACTAAATGAGATGCCGTCAGAGATGCTTGAAACCACCACCAAATTTAAGCAAGATTTTCACTCCTTATAAACTGTGGCCGGGGCGAGGCGGGGGAGGAGGATGATTAGGAGAACTGTAGGAGAGAGAGAGAGAGAGAGAGAGAGAGAGAGAGAGAGAGAGAGAGAGAGAGAGAGGAGAGAGAGAGAGAGAGAGAGAGAGAGAGATGGAGATGGAGCAAGGCACGGAAGGAGGGAGGGAGGGAAGTGAGGTAATAAGCTGAATGTTTAATTAGACAGGAGGACGGCAAGACGGAGTGAGACAGATACGGCGATAAAGTGGAAAATTATTTGTGCAAGTTTACAAATCACTGCCAATTTTTGTTGCAGAAGTAATGATTTAAACTCCCGCTGCATTCCTGGCTAACGACCTGGCCGGCGACCGATGATATTTGGAACCCAACCGAAGACTAGAGGCAAGGGTCGGAGGCATGATTTAGGACTTAGCATGTCTTTTGTTGGTCGGAGAATGTGATACAAGGATCTCTGCATATCATTAACACCTTCAGGTATATATCCTCTTAATCGTCCTGTTCCTGTTTATGTACCCCGTCCCTCTACCTCCTTTCTCTCACTCTCACACTCTCTGTTTCTCCTTCTCCTACTCCTTTCCTCTCGCTCTGACTTTTCATGACCCGTCGCTTCATTGGCTTCCCCTTCAGGCGTTGTTGTATCTTATTCGACCGCTGCGTGAGTGTAGGTGGAGTTATGAGGAGCCCCTCGGCTTTATCAACGGCGGGTGTCGGCTGAGCTCACACAGAACACCCGGAATAGAGCGCCAGTGAGCACCTCCCAAGCCTAAAGTCACGTACAGAAGGATCGCAGAGACTTCAGGAGGTGTGCAATGCTACTGTGACGGAATAAAAAGTGATGAAGTACATGAGGAAACTCTACTGGGGGGGACCTTAGGGTGTTGGGGATGAGGGAGCGTATCAGTGTGTGGGGGGAGTGGAGGGAGGGATGTGGGGTTGGGAGGGTAAGGCCGGAGGGCAGACGTTGGTGGCAGGGGGTTAAGGAGAAACAAATTAAAAGTTAGAAGGGGTGCAGGGTGAGGAGGAAGTGAGAGAGAGAGAGAGAGAGAGAGAGAGAGAGAGAGAGAGAGAGAGAGAGAGAGAGAGAGAGAGAGAGAGAGAGAGAGAGAGAGAGAGAGAGAACGTACAAAATGTGTTAAAGATATTGATAAGAAATAGAGAAACCAAACAATGAATTCGATGACGTGAGAGAGAAAAAAAAATAGAAAGTTACAGTGACAGCAGAGGATAAGGATGAGTAAGGAAAGACGGAAATGTAGGAGGATGTGAGGAGGAAGAGGAGAAGAGAAGAAGAAGAGTCAGCAAGCCAAGTATAAGAGCGTTACAGCGTTAGTCTCTTGTTACAATTATCAGTGAGTTATACGACGCCCAGTGTGGTCCGCGTGGCTGGATATCGAAGCCAACTTGTCCCTTATGAGATAGTGTCACTTCCCTCCAATTAACTTCTCCAAATAAAAAAAAAAAGAGAGAGAGAGAAAAGAGGAAGAAGAAAAAAAAAAAACACCCCAGGCAACTTCACCCTGACGTTTTATCGCCGTTTTTAATTTTATTTCGGTCTTATGGGCATTTGTGAAGCTGAGAGATCGTGTTTCCATCGCGCCTTAAGCATGAGGTGAGACAGAAAACGGGACGATGGTGTGCAGGTTGAACACTCGCCGTACAAATTGAGTCTGTGGGGCGTGGGCGTGAGGGAGTCTTAACGGTGGGCTGAGGAAGCGACATGAGCAGGCAGCAGGAAGGTGAAAGGGTGAGGTAGAGGTGGGTGTGTGGGTTGTGAGAGCGAGTAGGTGGGTGGGGTAGGTGGGTGGCTTAGTGGTTGGTCTGGGTGGGTCACTCTGGCTGTGAACCCTCGAAAGCCTGATAGGGCGTTCGCTATTAACTTGAGGGAGCCTTAATTGAAGAGGCCCAGACTTGATAATGCTAACCGTCGCCGCTTTTATGGTCGGTATCTGCGTGTTGTGGGCCGTTAACATGAGCCCAACACGACCACACGCTGGTTATCATGTGTTGGGGGCAGCCGGTTAGTCTTGTGTTATGTGGGGGCGTTAAGACGAGCGGGTAATTAGCGTGTGTTAATTATTTGTTACTTATTGTGTGCTTTGGTGTCTCATTAAGTTAGGGAGTGACGCTCCTAAAACACCTCCAGCGCTCGAAACATTCACAGGACGAAGGAAAACTTATATACATGAGAGTTTTCGCAACATTTTAAGGAGATTACGTGTTTATCTCTCCGTGACGGGTGAAGAGGACGGTGGATGACGGGTGAGGAGGGAGATACGTGAGGGTGAGGGTTTAGGAAGCTTTTAATGGGGTGGTGGGTGACGCCATGGGAGGGAGGGAGGGAGGGAAGGAGGAGACAAGGCGAAAGTGAAGGGGAAAGAGATACGTGGCGGGTGTGGTGAGGGATGGGACGGCTGATGGAGAGGAGAGAGGCAGGTAGAACAGGTGATGGGAAAGGCAGATGACGAGTGATGGGAAGAATCTAAAGAGCGGTGATGGGTAGGGATGTGATCACACCAATCGAGGGAGTCAAGTAAAATCATATTAAGTGCAGACAGATCATGGCAAGTGGACTCACCATAACATCCAAATCTAATGAGTAATAGTATATGATGTGTTCACAGCAGGCGAGGAACGCAACGTAACGGTACTAACCTGTTATAAAGTGATGGAATGGGAACCCTGATGAAGTCATAACGTGCGGAGACCGAACACAACGCGACCATCTCTGTGTGTCAACGTGTACCCACATGAAGGCACGTACTGAGGTTTGCTTTTGTGTTGCCTCCGCGCAGAGAGAGCGATAGTGTACTGACCGTTAACTGAAGTGTTGCTGCTATGGAAGGAAGACTCGAGTGGGGCAGAAAGGAAGGTGATGATGAACGTTAAAGTCATTGGATGTAAGGCTAAGAGAGGATGGTGAGTGTGAGTGAAAACACTTAATGAGTATGCAGCTTATAGTTATTAGAAAATTATATATTCATTGTGTTTACTGGTGACAAAATCAACATCTAAACACATAGCCAAAAAATGTATTTCACAAAGTTAATTTTCAAATTCGGATGCAAATTTTATGAATTAATGAGATTGTAATACAACCTACTACCTGCACATTATTAATACAATAGTAAATGAGAAAGTCACAGTAAAGGAATATTTCGATAATGGGTTTGGTAAGCCAAGGTGAGATTAATACTAAGTTGTTTTGTTTGTACACACGCGTGGGAGGAGGCCGGTGGGCGTCAGGCCGCCGCCCGCTGGCGATAATCCCTCGGATACAAATACGCTTCATCCCTTTACTGACTCCTTTGTTCTAACACGCCAAGCATTCTCGACGCGACATTTAAATATATCCATAAATCTCTGTGTCATTTACACCACAACCAATCAGAGCCCGAGCCCAGGGCGGCGTGGAGGCAGGAGAGGCGCTGCCCTACGGGGCGGAGGTAGGGCGGCGGCCCCTCTTGCCCGGAGCTCACTAATGATATATCGTGAGTCTTAATGCCAGATGGTCACCCAGTCCTCGTGGTGACCGTGGGCCGCGTGTCTCTCTGGCACGAACTTGATCGGACAAACATAATTGTGGTGCGAAGTGAAGCATTAAGGTCAATCTGTTAGACACGGTCAGGAGGGGGCGCTGGTCAGGCGGGGGTCAGGTCAGGTCAAAGGGCACTGCGGGGCGCCACAGTAAAATCAGCGGGCGACCAAGACCTGTCCAGTCCACTCCAGCCCAGCTGCCTCGCACCCTGCCAGCCTAACCCTGCCAGCCCCTCACCCTGCCAGCCCCTCACCCTGCCTGCCCCGCACCCTGCCAGCCCCGCAGCCTCCGGCAGACCTTTGCACGAGCACACAGTCTGGGGGAGGCTGGGGCTGAGGACCTGAAGGCACGCACCACAATACTGGAATCAATACTCGTGGATTTTGGTGCATTTGGTCATTGAAAGTGTTGGACTGTGTAAGAATAAAATAACTTAGTTCTACACAACCTCAATAATGCCTTGAATAATTTAATCTGATATACTTATCATATTTCATGTATCACACCTGAACACTCTAGTCACACACATAATTCATATATATATATATATATATATATATATATATATATATATATATATATATATATATATATACACATAAATATATATATATATATATATATATATATATATATATATGTATATATATAACCGTTGCCTTATAACAGTGGTTGTGTCCATCCTGAAGTAGCTCAGCGATGGAGGTGAAATGGTGTGTGTCGGCCATCCATATGGTCCAGTGTGAGTCCTCTATCACTGTACTTTACGGGTCACTGAGCTACTGTTTCCTACAATGACTTTGTTTACAGTGTCATTCTTGGGGTGTACATATGTCACAATGCTGCCCTCCATCCCTCCCTCCCTCCCTGCCTCCTCTCACTGTCACCCCAGCCACCCTCACCTTCACTTCCCAAACACTTCCACCATATTATATGCTGTTTAGTACACAATTTTACTTATCAACTCTCTGTGATTCTGTTTAGCGAAATTTAAATGTACGTACAAGTCTCCAGACCTCTCCGTCTCCTCTCGTCTCTTCTTATTTCGTATTTTATTGTTTACTTTCTATCAGTTCATTTAATTTTCTTTCTCTCCTCTTCTTCGTTTCTGTCTTGTCATCCTCATTGATTTCCACTGACCTTTCCTCCTCTCATCTCTCTTCCTCTTGTCTCATGTCCTCTCTTCCCTTCTCTTCTCTTCTCCCAGTTTCCTTGTACTCTCCAGCCAGTCTAAGAACGTGTGTGTCTTTTTGTATTTTTCCTTCATTTATTTACCTCCTTCCTAACCCCTGCCAAGTGGTACAACATCCTCAGAACGTCAATATAACTTCTTCTTCCACCGTCCTTAACTTCCATCACCAGCTGAATACTCCTGTTTGTTTTGTCTTTTCTTCTTTCACTCCCTCTCTCTCCTTTTCTTCCCTAGACAGACCAATAATCACTGTATTTCCTCTCCTTGCTGTCTCCATTACGCATCTTACTCGTTCTGTTCTTTCCAATCTTCATTATTTTCCTGCATTTATTTTCCTTTTCCTCTCCTCTATCCTTCCCTCGCTACTGACGGAGGCACAGTAGCAGGAGCATGTTTACAGACACACGTAGTTCAGGTTCTGCCCACCAGTGTAATGTCCCCAGTATGTCTTGCAACGCTATACCCACAACTATCCCCCACTCACCCCCTCCACCATGCACCCTTCCCCTCAACCCCACCCCTTGCTGCTTCTTGTTCCCCGTTCGTCGCCCGTCACCGCCACTCGCTTATATGTATGCGTGTATTTCTTGACTTAATCTGACCATCAATCGCTGTATACCTGATATCTGACTTTTAACTCTTTTTATATATATTTCCTTTCCCTCTTTGTTACTATTTTCTTCCTCTTCAACGTGTTATTTTCATATTAACTTAGGGTTTTATTATGTGTTAGGTGTTGATGTACTGTAAGCTATTTTGAAAGTGTTTAGGAATGATATGAAAAGTATTGTTATGGTTTTTGACGTACTGATAATAAGTTTTATAGAAAGTGAAGTGAGAGAGAGAGAGAGAGAGAGAGAGAGAGAGAGAGAGAGAGAGAGAGAGAGAGAGAGAGAGAGAGAGAGAGAGAGAGAGAGAGAGAGAGAACCGGGTCTGACATCTTCACCCAAAGAGATGGATGACACAACCTGCCTCACCCTCCAGGCTGCTCGCTGTCTCGCTATAACCAAGACTCACCCTCACCCCACCCCCCCTTGGATCATGTTACACACACACACACACACACACACACACACACACACACACACACACACACACACACACACACACACACACACACACACACACTCCTTCTTTCTTTAATTCCTGAACATTTTATAACATGAGTTGAAATCTCCGACACGAGAGAGAGAGAGAGAGAGAGAGAGAGAGAGAGAGAGAGAGAGAGAGAGAGAGAGAGAGAGAGAGAGAGAGAGAGAGAGAGAGAGAGAGAGAGAGAGAGAGAGAGAGAGTAAATACCTGGACGTGAGTGTAAGATGCTGGAAGGAGATAAAATAAGTCGATTCTTATCTCTTCCTCTTCTTTAAGGATGTTTTGCCTCAGCGATCTGGACTGATACAAGTGAATTTGATTGTCTGCTATCAATTCCCTGTAAACTGTAACGTGTAAGTAACAGACAGACACAGAGAGATAGACAAACAGGCAGATAGATTGATACACACACATATTTTTTTCTTTTCTCTTTATTCTTTTTTTTATAATCTCTCTCTCTCTCTCTCTCTCTCTCTCTCTCTCTCTCTCTCTCTCTCTCTCTCTCTCTCTCTCTCTCTCTCTCTCTCTCTCTCTCTCTCTCTCTCTCTCTCGCAAGCAGTAACACTTAAATAGCTTGTCCCGCTAATGAGGGGCGTGTAAACTTCTGGTGTAATTCTGTCTCTCTAACGTGCCTTCTTGCGGCTGGACTCTCACAAACCTTCGCGACGGACGACTCTCGAAGGTCTTCATGCAGGAATTCGTGCTGGAAGAACATGAGGACTGCTTCAGAGGCATTTTTTTGTTCGTTTTTCTTCTAGTCATTGGGAGAAGGTATCAGGGTGGAGTAGTGATGGTGGTGGTGGTGGTGATGGTGGTGGTGGTGGTGGTGGTGGTGGTGGTGGTGGTGGTGGTGGTGGTGAAGTGAAATTATGTGATGGAGGAAAAGGATGGTTGTGGACGATGGTTGTATATTAATTGTTGATGGAAAGTGATAATAGAGATGGAGGATAGCAGGAGGGTGGTAGCAAGAGTTGTTTTTTATATTTTAACTGGCCTCCTTTTTTATGTATTATGATTACTGATCAAATGATAAACCTACGAGTCAATCTTTCGTTTTTTTTTGTAACTAACAGCTGCCCATTACTTGGTATACTTCGTGAGGGTGTGTGTTTGTGTTTGTGTGTTTGTTTGTGTGTTTGTGTGTGTGTGTGTGTGTGTGTGTGTGTGTATGTATATGTGTGTGTAAAATGAGACCGCCCTTCAATGTAAGTCTCTTTGTTTCAGATCTATAAGGAACATTCAGACGGATGCAGCGCGTCACACTTCTTACCTGAGTCGCACGTAAAGGTAAGTGCGTGGGAGAGAACATCATTAAAAAGTATGTAGATAAACTTGGTCTCATGTTGCTTGATGACCGTTCACATGTTCGTTGCTGACACTGTAACATAACTCTGCATAATGGTGCGTTAACTAATTGTTGTGTTTATTAATAATTTGACATTTCCTAATGCAATTTTGCGTGAGAAGAGCATTATATTCTTCAGTCTTCTGGTGTATGAGGAAGAGTAAGGTGCTTTGTTTATTGTATTTATCTATGGTCATCTTCTTAAACTTTTTTTTATTTATTTAAGTTATGAAGGAGTTGAAATTTGATTGAGTTTATGTTCAAATAACTAATTTACATACTAACCAGTTCACTAATTATATCATATGTATCATACTTACTCATTCTCCATTTAAACCACCAATAGACAGGAAACAAATGAATGTACACACGCCCCCCCCCAACCCCCAACCCCCCCACCCCCCCGCCACCAGTTACCAGTCCCCACACACAGCCATCAGTCAGTCCCCTGCATCCCACGCCCTGCCTCCCCTCGCCCACTAACATACCGCTGGTCAGGGCAGGAGTCGGGTTGTTGGTATCGCCGCCATTACTCTACCAACTACTAATATATTAAGCTCTAATGTGGCCGTGACGGACAGTTAGTCTGACCGGGAAAGGCTGGCGGGGCGTGGTCGTGGCGGGTTCCTCAGTCTTGTGTCCTCTTCATTACCCGCTCGTCTGCCGGCCTTCGCTCCCCTGGACACTCCCATAATTATATCACCAACTACTTTATATGCAACAAATTTAGCTGTAGTTTTATATATACGTCTAACCTTCCCTTCTTTATTTATTTTTACGATCGGGCTTGCGAACTATTCTGGAACACGCCTGCTAAAATGGCTGGGTTGGAAGGAGGACTTGGAGGGGGTGTACAAAGAGTGCCTCGTTAGGGGATGAAGGATAGCATAATGATTCCAAAAGGAGAGCTAACTATCACCCTCGACCAGGCCGCTTGTTAGGACAGTGATGAAAGAGTCAATAAAGGCGACCAGACTAGCATCGAAAGTAATGATCTGATTCTTACAGCGCTTGATGCCGCCTGACAGCTGGCACGTCCGAGGGCGTAGGAGGGAGGGCGAGCGTCGGGGGATGCGGGAGGGTAAGGGGCAGAAAGGGATGGAAGGGGTACGTAGGAGAATGGGAGAGTGAGGGGGAAAGAGGAGGGACCGAAGGGGGATAGAAGGGAAGGGGATGGGAGGAGAACACTAATGAATAGGTTATTATGTTGTCAGAACCAGACGACGGACTACACCGGGCGAGGCTCTGATCCGTGTTAAGATTAATCGCGTGCAATATTAAAACACACGCGGGCTATACATATACATACTCGTCCGCGTCCCTGCAGCTGTCTCGTCTCAGGTGGAATTTTCAGCACACTAGCGGAGGAGGACGAGGACGAGGACCCAAGTATACCTGAAAATCTTGAGGGAAATTTTAATGCTCTAAATGTTTAAATGAGTACCAGAGACAAGGATTTGCAAGATGACAAAGGTAGTAGAGAGAAAAATGTGTAATTACTTCAAAATAGATAAATAAAATACAAAATGAAACTTATTATCGAGAGTGAAGGAGAGAATCAAGAAATCAAGGACAAACAAACAAACAAAACAGAACACTATTTAATTCGTGTCATCAATATATTTTGTATAAATGAAAAAACACACAGGAGATAAGAAAACAAGAGTAATGGAAGGAAGTAGAGATAAAATAAATTAAATACGTTAAAAATAAAGACAAGTAGAGAGAAAAAAAAAGAGAACAGTTAATGGTGAGAGAAAGGGAAAAGGACGTGGAAAAGAGGAGAGAAGAGGAAAAGATAAAGAAAGGGATTAGAAAGAAAAAGATGAGAATATTTACGAAGGAAATAGAGAGATCAATAAGACAGATATAAAAAAGTATACCAATGAAGAGACAGAGAGTAGAGAAGGGACAAGTAACAGGAGTAGAGGAGACGAAAGGAGGGCAGAGAGGGAGAAGAAGAGGAGGAAGAGGATGGATAGAGAAATGGAGGAGGAGGAGGAGGAGGGGGAGGAGGAGGAGGAGGAGGAGGAGGAGGAGGAGGAGGAGGAGGAGGGTATGGAAGCTAATATAGACATGAGTCTCCCGTGGTTGGCTTCACAATGGCCACTGATTACCCCGGCACTTTGTTACACCGACCGGCCAAGCTGCCTCCTCCCTCTTCTCTCCCTCTCTTCTCCACTCCTCCTCCCCCTCTTCTCTCCCTCTCTTCTCCACTCCTCCTCCCGCACCCCAAAGCCCCACCCTGGGTCACCGGGAGCTGGGCAAGGGTTACTGTTTTTATTTGTAGTGGTGATATCGGTCGCCTTGCCCCGCCTCACCCCGCCCAGCCCCGCCCATCCTAGCCCCTGCCCCTGTCCCTGTCCCTGTCCCTGTCTCTGTCCCTTCCCTTAGTCCCGTTTCTCCTCATCCCTCCCACGTCCCTTCTTGCACCATCACTCCCCATTCCTCTTCACCTCACTCTCTTCCTTCCTTCCTTCCTTCCTTCCTTCCTTCCTTCCTTCCTCACTGCCCCGTTTCTTCTCTCCCCACACCTTCCTGTTTTTTTCTTCTTCATCCATTCACTCGCCTTGTCCCTGTTTGTCTCTATGTATCCCTTGTTCCTGTCCCTGTCGCCGTCCCTGTCACGCCGCACCACCTTATCCCAAGTCATCCTGAAGTGGACTATACTTCATCCCGTGCGTGGCGTCCTGCTTCTAAAGGTCACATGATATATATGAATAAATAAAAGCGGGAACATGATGCTACAAATTAAAATGTATACAGTTTATCTTGCATGTTTATTTATTTACTTAGTCGACAGGTTAATTTGACTAACAGCGCCAGCTAGGCTAGTCTAGTGTAGGTTTCCGCTCGTACACACACACACACACACACACACACACACACACACACACACACACACACACACACACACACACACACACACACACACACACATGCACACAGAAGCTAGCGTGCAAGACCACAGTAATTTTTGGTAAATAGAACAAAAATTTATGTAGATTAAGTTAAGCTGCATGAAAAGAGAAGTAAGATATATTTTTTTTACGTACTTCTGAAGGTGACCCTGTGTTGTTTGGCCTTGACGGTGGTGACGGCTTAGTGGTAATGGTGGAGATACTGATGGAGGAGGAGGAGGAGGAGGAGGAAAATTAGTTGCGGCAAGGTTATTCAAGTGTGTAGATGCGAAAATTGGTTGATGTGCAAAGTAGTAGATTGTTGCGTGAGAGAGAGAGAGAGAGAGAGAGAGAGAGAGAGAGAGAGAGAGAGAGAGAGAGAGAGAGAGAGAGAGAGAGAGAGAGAGAGAGAGAGAGAGAGTTCAGTTAGACCATCCTTGTATCTTCTACATTACAAATCCCTGAGCTCCACTATCATATAAACAGACTCTTATACATCAATTCTTCGTCGTCTTCTTTCGGGAGCTCCGTTAAGGATCGCCACAGTGGATCATTCGTCTCTCTCTCCCTCTGTCCTCTTTATTTTCCTCTGACACACCAGCCACCTGCATGTCCTCCCTCACCGCTTGCATGAATTTCCTCTTTAGCCTTCCTCTTATCCTCCTGTTTGGCTGCTCCATCCTCAGCATCCTCCAGCATCTCTCCTCTGCACGTACCTAAACCATCTCAATATTACCTCTCTCACTATTGTCTCCGAGCTGTCCTACCTGCGCTGTCCCTCTAATATACTCATTCCTTATCAGGTTTATCTTCATCTCTCCCAGTAAATATCGCACCATCTTCAACTCTGCTGCCTAGATAGAACTCCGCCTCCTGTCTTGTCAGTGCCACCGCCTCCAAACCATTCATTCTACATAGTTGGCCTCAATACCGTCTCGACTTTTTTTTTCTCCGTTCTAGTACATATTGTTTTGCTTTTTTTTTTTTTCTCCTCCTTGCTTTCCTGACTTCATACTTCTCCTTAACACCTCCGGGACTCCAGCTCTCCCCACCAGCAGCTGTCAGAATATTACCTCAACCTCAATTGGTCACTCAACGTTTTTTCATCTTCAACCACACCAACTGCAAAGCCTCCCCGCGTCTTCTCCCTGTCTCATCCGCCAAAGCAAGCCACACAGGGCCCTCAGCTGCCTCTCAAGGGCTCCTGCATTCACAATATGTAAATGACTTGCAAATGAAACCTATAATTATTATCGAGACGTGTCCACAAGGCGGGTGTCGTCTGCATAACACAGGTGGCTGCCTCGCAAGCCACACCGTATAGACTGCTAAGGAAATTCTATGCAATCAAAGTGTATTATCCGAGGAATAATTGGCTGCGGACAGAGGAAAACAAGCTATAGATGGCCACTCCTCAGCGTCCGATTCTTGGCGATGAAAGACCCTCGCCGACTCGCACTATTAGGCGCTGATTTCAGGGGTTTTCGAGGCGCGGTGGGAGAGGGGCGACGGTAGGGTGGGTGCAGGGGGAGGGTAGGTGATGTGTACTGGTCTGGTCGTTGATGGGGGAGAGGTGGTAAGAGTAGGAGGGAGTAGGTGTGGAGAAGGGGAAGGGGAGCAGAGGGGTGGGTGAGGGGAGGGTGGGCGTCTCTTGGTTTGGCGAGGGCTTGGGCGCTGTAGTGGTAGGTGTTGTGTCGCTTTGTGTGGTGCTCCGAAGAACCTAACTAAATTTTCATTCCCCCTGAAAAGGCCGCTTGGACATAAAAGGCCAACACACTCGCTGAAGAGAGAGAGAGAGAGAGAGAGAGAGAGAGAGAGAGAGAGAGAGAGAGAGAGAGAGAGAGAGAGAGAGAGAGAGAGAGAGAGAGAGAGAGAGAGAGAGAGACGCCAGGTGTGCCAAGCAGGTACTCGATGTGGAGGTGGAGGTGAGGTAAAGGTGACGTTTCTTTCTCACTTTAACTATTGGTCAGACCGTACTCAGACGTCAAATCAGTGAAGCTTTTTGTTGACTATAAAAAAAACTGGACATATCGGTCATATCTTGTTCACATAAATTTCCAGATGTTTAATACCACATATTAGAATTATTATATATATTTACAATCCCCTTTATTTATCTATTGTCCAGTAATACAAAAACTTGGAAGTAAACAGTCACTAGGAGCTGTAAAAAGTGACCAGAAAGACCAGAAAGAGACTAAAACCCAAGTCGAGACCTTCCACCGCAACACTACTACTATACACGCCGCCTCCACCTTCTCCCACGCAAACCGCTGGTGTTAATCCGCGCAGAAATTAAAGCGACAAAAGCTGCATGTGGTGGCTGGCTGCGACTCCATTCCCGAGGCTGACGTAAGGTAAATAAAGACACAAATAAGAGGTGGGATGCCGGCGGGCGAGGTTGACAATGGCGGCCCCCCAGAGCGAAGGCGGTCCTCTCACCGACACATTACCCGGCCCACTTATCACCCGCCTCCTCACAACTCTCTCTGCGTCGCGCCCAACATGTCCCCCGCGTCGGGCTGGGGCGCCGCCTCGTATGTCTCGCGGCCTGATTACCGGCGTGTCGTATATTTATTGTTAAGTCTTGTTAACATTGCGTATTGTAATTGGCCATGTTGAGATTGCTGGCGATGGTGACGATGATATAGAATTGAGAGCGAGAGAGAGAGAGAGAGAGAGAGAGAGAGAGAGAGAGAGAGAGAGAGAGAGAGAGAGAGAGAGAGAGAGAGAGAGAGAGAGAGATAAGGAAGAGGATAAAGAGGATAATGTATTGATAGGCTGCATGGAATGGACTGAAAAAAAATGTTTCGGGTTAAAATTTCACCGAGCTTATTTGCAATGATGACTTTCCTCCTTTTCCTTTCACTTTTTTTTGTATGCGTAAAATTTAATAGCAGTGCCTTAGGATAATTCTTCCAGCCCATTCACTACAGCAGGCCTTCATGTGCCACTATTCATCCCCCTTGACCTATATATACATTACCTCATTCCTTACCACTCCCTCCTTTCGTACGTCTTGTTTTTCTTTAGTACTCGTATTATTAACCTCACAAACACTGTCACTGGTTGGGGTGTAGATCTCCAAACACTTTAAGCACTTACAAGTAACTCAAATGAGGCAATCACATTCTGCTGCGCCGTAAATACTTGCTTACGCCTCTCTGTTGGGTTTTGCTCTGCCATGCTACGAGGCTGTTTGTCATTAGTGTGAATGTGCGTGTCAGTAGTATATTCTGTTTGGGCCGCAGCAGAATCCAGGCCGCGGCGTGTGGTGGTGGTGGGAAGGAGGCATAGGTGGACCATCAAGAAATAGTCAGATCATCGGGTATTCATGAGGGTTTACAAAGGCAGGCATTGAGGTGTGTGTGTGACGGGTGTGTTAGGTTAGGTTAGGTTTAGTTTGTTTGTGGTTTAATGGGTTATCCGTAACCAAACATGTTATGGACAAATATATTGTGTGCTCCTAAAGGGAACAACAAATGTAAGCGATTTTATTATTTTAAAAAGAAAGAGAACGTCTTATCTATATGGAAGGCTAAGTGATCTTGTTTATCCCAAAATGCGATAGGTTTAGTAGATTAGTTAAAATGCCCTACGATTCACGTTGTTTGAGGCGTGTTGAGGGTGTTAAGGGAGTCAGATATCTTGGACGGCAAATACAAAACCGTCAGAGTGTGGCGGGAGTGAACTCATGTCCTGAGTCCTCACCATCAACCTTGCACAGGACACGATGCGTAACCACAGTCGGCAGCTGACCGCATCGAGGTGAACAGCCACGAAAGGGTAGGATGATTACAACCACAACCACCCCACCTGATAACAACGGCTTATGGCAGCGCTAACCGGCAGCAGCTGGTGCTTAATGGCTGGTTAGTCAGCAATAACCCAATATCATAAGTTGAGCACCAAGAATTACCACACCATCCATCGCCCCAAACCAGGACTGCCTCGTACAAGTCCACCAGGAGAGGGATTAAATGGGCTTATTCCGATAGTGCCGCCGCCCACGACAGGCCCCGAGGTGCTCAGATAGCAGGCTGGGAGAGGAGCATCACATCGATAAACATCTCCGGAGACCCTATACAGAGCTGCTACACCATCCTGGCAACTCTGACGCACCCCACAACTGGCTTCACCCACAATACAGTTCATGTTCATTATCAGTCACCGATCATTTAGCGAAAATCTTGAACCCATAAACATAAAATGGGTAATAGGACACGGTGAAAGAAAAGGCGAATGTCACTTGGGTAGAAAATGGAAGGAAAAACAAATGGAAATACCCTTTAGAAGTAGAGGGCATCAGTACCCAACCCTCAATTGTACAGTAGCAACGGGACTTGAAGCTTCAGCTGTTATCAAGAAAAATTTTGGACATCATTTTTACGTTTCTTAATTAATAAATGTAATGCTTTAGATTTATGTTTCAAGAGATATATGTCCTTCAGAGTTCTCTCTCTCTCTCTCTCTCTCTCTCTCTCTCTCTCTCTCTCTCTCTCTCTCTCTCTCTCTCTCTCTCTCTCTCTCTCCATAATCAGAAAAGCTCACCCGCGACTTATTTTTTGTCCACCCGCGACACAGACATCAGTGTAATTGATATTTTTATTGGTGTCTCCGGCAACATTATCATTGTCTCTTGATGTGACGTTATCCGGGTGCAACTCCCTTCACGTCGACGTGTAATAATTTTCGAGATAGTCTCCTCCCAAACGCCGTCTGGTCGTTGCCCTTGAGTCAAAAAAAAAAAAAAGAGAAAGAGAAAAAAAAAAAAAAAGTATGAAAAAAATAAAAAGCTTGAAGCTGCCATGAAAATCTACACCAGTTTTCATTCGTTTGATGTAAGAGGGAGATAGTTTAAACCTTATAAGACCAAGGGTGGTATCTTGGCGGAGGTTATGTCTTTATTACGCCAATAATGATCCCTAAACGTGGTCGTGGAGGCGGCTGGCGAGGGGTCCTGTCGACGATCCGGCCGCCGCCCTCACTGTTACTCTCTCCTCCCAGCAAATGGAGTAAATTTACGTTCATCCTCTATTACGAGGCATCCCGGTAACCTGATATTTCGGGACGACTATCTTTTTTTCTATCCTCCTCCTCCTCCTCCTCCTCCTCCTCCTCCTCCTTGGTCATCAGCTCGCAGACGACGGCTCCAGCAACAAGGCGGTGTCACAGTGTTCCAGAAGGACGACTTTGTAACGCAAGGCCACGGGGACGAGAGTAGGTTGAATTCGCTCCGAGTAGACACGTGGAAGAGCCGGAGGGACGTTATCGTGCTCGCCGCAACATTATTAGCCACTAAGCCAAGATCAGGAGGGCGCTCTGGCTTATGTGTCTCGTCCTTACGGGTAACCTGCGCGATCAGTAAGCGCCTCGCGGGCTGGGGAAGCTAAGTGGGTCGTAATTCAGGGAGGTACAAACAGGTGATCTTGATTTAACTTTGGGTTGAGGTGCACAGCGAGGCAGGACGGTCATGAGAGCCTCTCCAACTCCTTCTTGGCCACTGACAACTCACTCCAACTGTCTCCTGCCAGCATCTGCACTGCACTGCAAATTTACTTTATTCCAGTCCGTTGTAAAGCTTTTTCTTTTATTATTCGTTTTTGGAGAGAAATTTGGTGTTTATGTAAGAGTTTGTAACATTTTTCCTGTCTCCTTGTCTGTAATCAGTAAAAAAAAGGAAATAAGTAGAACGGAAATATTGTTATTGATGCTATTCTTTTGTGGTCATGCTTTCTTATGTACACACACACACACACACACACACACACACACACACACACACACACACACACACACACACACACACACACACACACACACACACACACACACACACACACACACACACACACACGAGGAGGGCATCTTTACAAGCCTCAGCTCTCAGGGTTCCTCGTCGTGCTCACTTCTCTGTTCACGTTATCTCCGTCCTCTCTGTGGCGCCCTTTTCATCCGACCAAATGTAGTAAAAATTCTTCACGTCCATATAACTCTACACAGCCAGCGGTGGAGAGCTCGCCTTTATATCACTGAATAAAGACGTGCTATCTTTCTTGCTGTGACAGAGCGTCGTTTCACCAGCAAAGAGTCACTTGAAATAGGATAGAAGTCTCCCTCTGCTTCCTCTTCCCAAAAGTCCCTCTCTCTCTATTCCTCCTCTCCTCTTCCCCATCCCCCCTGTCTCCTCTCTCTCCCTCCTCCCTCGTAGTGTTCCGAGTGTATCCCCGGAGGGTGGGTGACTGTCAGACGCGTCACCCGGCCAACAATGTGACGTAATGAAGTCGTCATAGAGAGTGTCGGGCGCGGGCGAGAGGCGACCCACGCATTTCTCACTCTCTATAACTCGTTTTATTTTATTAAGTTCGCGTGTCGCTCCCAGAGTGTTGCGGTTGAGGCCATTACCGGGAGCCTCGAGGACGAAGGTTGAGACTAATGTGAAGAAGGAAGACCTCAACTTGATAGCATTAAGTTCTGTCCTGTTCCTCCTCCTCCTCCTCCTCCTCCTCCTCCTCCTCCTCCTCCTCCTCCTCCTCCTCCTTCCATACCTTAATCAGCTGCAGGATGAGATGGAGTGGAGGTAACAGAGTGTGTAGATGCTCTTCTACTCCGGTACCATCTAGTAATACAGCAAACATTCCGGCTAATTCACGACAACTCAACTGAAATGCACCCTAATAGGCAGCTAATAACTGAGTATTTGTGCGCGGGACTTCATAAATCTACTCCTAACAATGGCGAGGACCGAGTCGGGATGGTAACGACTTCATTATTTACTTCCACTTGACGGAATCGGACAAAGGGACAAAAACGGGCACGGTGAGTTGTGATAAATAAACTGGTGGCGATGATGAGAGTGATTTAGGATGTTGTCAGTGTAGCTAGGGGCGAGGTAGGGCGCCATGCAGGGGGGGGAGGTGTATAGGGAGGAGTAGGATAGAGATGAGAACTAGGAGGAGGAGGAGGAGAGGAGGAGAGAGGGGTGAAAGGGAAGGAGTCACATGCCAGGAATCGAGAGTGAACGGATGAAGAGGCAGAACCGAACATGGATAATACGAGTTTTATGGAATGTTACACTTGAACAGCGGGTGGGAGAGGCCATGATTGGGGCAAAGGTCGGACGGAGGAGGAGGATGAATATATAGATAGATAGATACACACGCACGGAACCAACCAACACTTTCTTCGAGACACACGTAGACTCTGATTAACTTACGCGACGAATCATGCATGTGAAGAATAGAAAAGAAAGGAGAAACATAAAATAAAAGGCTTTCTAATACGATAAACATTATGAAGACAGCTGGAGATGCGTTACCTTGCGGCCCGTCGTCAGGTGAGTTGTGGGAGAAGAGTCGCGTTGGAGGAGGAGGAGGAGGAGGAGGAGTTAGTGCAGGTGAGGTTTGGAGGGAAATAAAAGGATAGGGAAGGCACATAGAAAGGGGGAAGAGTTGAAAAGGGAGGAGGGTGGAAGGTTAGGGATGTGGGAGGATGGAGGGAGTGTCGTGGTAGAGGCTAGAATTGAAAGGAATTGGGAGTAGTGAAGAGACGTGGAATTGATAAGTAAAGAAGAAGAAGACTTTAGAGATGAAAAGTAAGAGTACATGGATAGCAGAATTAAAGTGATAAAAAAAATATGAAGGAGGAAAAATGCAGGAAAGAGGAGATAAGAAGGAAGATAAGGCGTAGAAGGAGGATATATGTGTTAGGGGAATAGAGGGAATGCAACACTACAACACATCAGGACAGAAGGGGAGTCACGGTTCAGCTCGGCATTGTTAGTACAGATAAGAGCGTCTATGCGAGCTAATGATACGCGTTATCACCAGTACGACTATCAGAGGTGACCATCGCGACCACTGGCCTTCAGCTGCATCACACCCGCTCACTCAATAGTTTCCAAGCAAGGTAATTTTCACACTTTAAACATTATGGTATTGAATCATACATTTGTCATTACACACGGCGACCCAGACGGCTAACCAGCTTGTGTGTATTTCCGGTGTACATTTAGTGGCGCCGTTGCTGCTGCTGCTGCTGCTGCTGCTGCTGTGTGTGTGTGTGTGTGTGTGTGTGTGTGTGTGTGTGTGTGTGTGTGTGTGTGTGTGTGTGTGTGTGTGTGTGTGTGTGTGTGTGTGTGTGTGCGTGCGTGTGCGTGCGTGCGTACGTACGTGCGTGTGTGTGTGTTATGCTACTGATGGCGAATGATTCCTCTTCAATCAACAAAGAACATCTGGCTCTTTGCTCGCTTTGCCCCTGAGTCGTGAAATGATAGGGTTCAGGGCGTGACGGACACCTTCCTCTGGTGAGCCTTTAGTGATCCTCGAGGCTGGAGCACCACCTTGTCTTCTCTCCCGTTGACTTCCTGGAGTTAAATTTAGATGCGTGCTGCACTTCAGGTTATCTTAATGGATGTAAATTTGTAGCATTAATTCCCATCCATCTCTTTGTACTTGTTTGCCTCGCGTGCAGGCGAATGTGTAATTTGTCTAATCGCAGGCTACACTTTTACAAGTATTGAATACTCCTGTTAGGTTAAAGCCTTGGAGATTTACTTTGATATTTTAACATTACTACTTCACTCTAAAATTTTTAAATGTTACACATTGTCCTAGAATAAATGTTAGGCACCGGCCGAGCATCACGGAGGGTGTTGGCAGGGAAGGGAGGCAGGGGGGGCGCTGGCCGGGGCTGGATGAACGCCAAGCGCCACTAAAATGTGACGGCTGACGCGGGGCTCGAACATACAACCCCGAATTTCCGAGTTCTGTGTTACAATAAGTGCACCAGCTGAGCGGACACAAGTTTATAAGCAATTTACATCATGTAACGTACAAATTTCTATAAAAAAAAAAAAATTTAATAAAAATAAATTAATAAAAAAAAATAAATAAAAAAAAAAAGATTGAAAAACTTTCTGAGCCCGACGTGGGGCTCGAACCCACGACCCCGAGATTAAGAGTCTCGTGCTCTACCGACTGAGCTAGCCGGGCAGATGATAGTGTGGATGCAGTAGTGATATACTTTCTTATAAGTTACCTTGCCTTTAATTGAACTGTTATATTTATATGTGTATAGAAAAGATTAGTAAGCCCAACGTGGGGCTCGAACCCACGACCCCGAGATTAAGAGTCTCGTGCTCTACCGACTGAGCTAGCCGGGCAGATGATAGTGTGGATGCAGTAGTGATATACTTTCTTATAAGTTACCTTACCTTTAATTGAATTGTTATATTTATATGTGTATAGAAAAGATTAGTAAGCCCAACGTGGGGCTCGAACCCACGACCCCGAGATTAAGAGTCTCGTGCTCTACCGACTGAGCTAGCCGGGCTGTTGCTAATGTGAATGTGGTAATAAACTAGTTTGTTATTGGTTAAATTGCCTTTGATCAGTTGTACAGTTTAATTAGGTCCAACAGATGCTGCAATGATATTTCCAATATCTCTAATAGCTTTCGAGAAAATGAGGAGAAAAGTCGTTTTCATATAAATATACGGTTTCATTTTACTGCGTAATTATTAGTCATAGAACAAATATTCATAAATACAGTTGTACAGTTTAATTAGGTCTATCAGATGCTGCAATGATATTTCCAATATCTTTAATAGCTTTCGAGAAAATGAGGAGGAAAGTCAAGTTTTATTTTACTGCGTAATTATGATTCATATAACTAATATTCATAATGATAGTTGTACAGTTTAATTAGGTCTATCAGATGCTGCAATGATATTTCCAATATCTCTAATAGCTTTCGAGAAAATGAGGAGGAATTTCATGTTTTTATATAAATATATAGTCTTATTTTACTGCGTAATTATTAGTCATACAACGAATATTTATAATATCAGTTGTACAGTTTAATTAGGCCTATCAGATGCTGCAATGATATTTCCAATATCTCTAATAGCTTTCGAGAAAATGAGGAGGAAATTCATGTTTTTATATAAATATATAGTTTAATTTTACTGCGTAATTATTAGTCATACAACGAATATTCATAATATCAGTTGTACAGTTTAATTAGGTCCATCAGATGCTGCAATGATATTTCCAATATCTCTAAGAGTTTTCTTGAAAATGAGGAGGAAAGTCATGTTTATATATAAATATAAAGTTTAATTTTACTGCGTAATTATTAGTCATATAACAAATATTCATAATATCAGTTGTACAGTTTAATTAGGTCTATCAGATGCTGCAATAATATTTCCAATATCTCGAATAGCTTTCGAGAAAAAGAGAAGGAAATTCATGTTTTTATATAAATATAAAGTTTTATTTTACTGCGTAATTATGAGTCATAGAACAAATATTCATAAATACAGTTGTACAGTTTAATTAGGCCTATCAGATGCTGCAATGATATTTCCAATATCTCTAATAGCTTTCGAGAAAATGAGGAGGAAATTCATGTTTTTATATAAATATATAGTTTTATTTTACTGCGTAATTATTAGTCATACAACGAATATTCATAATATCAGTTGTACAGTTTAATTAGGTCCATCAGATGCTGCAATGATATTTCCAATATCTCTAAGAGCTTTCGAGAAAATGAGGAGGATAGTCATGTTTATATATAAATATAAAGTTTAATTTTACTGCGTAATTATTAGTCTTACAACAAATATTCATAATATCAGTTGTACAGTTTAATTAGGTCTATCAGATGCTGCAATAATATTTCCAATATCTCGAATAGCTTTCGAGAAAAAGAGAAGGAAAGTCATGTTTTTATATAAATATAAAGTTTTATTTTGCTGCGTAATTATTAGTCATAGAACAAATATTCATATTCAAAGTTGTACAGTTTAATTAGGTCTATCAGATGCTGCAATTATATTTCCAATATCTCTAATAGCTTTCGAGAAAATGAGGAGGAAAGTCATGTTTTTATATAAATATAAAGTTTTATTTTACTGCGTAATTATTAGTCATATAACAAATATTCATAATATCAGTTGTACAGTTTAATTAGGTCCATCAGATGCTGCAATGATATTTCCAATATCTCTAATAGCTTTCGAGAAAATGAGGAGGAAAGTCATGTTTTTATATAAATATATAGTTTTATTTTACTGCGTAATTATGAGTCATATAACAAATATTCATAATTACAGTTCTACAGTTTAATTAGGTTTATCAGGTGCTGCAATGATATTTCCAATATCTCTAATAGCTTTCGAAAAAATGAGGAAGAAAATCATGTTTTTGGAAAAAGGATACGGTTTTTTTTTACTGCGTAGTTATTAGTCTTAGAGCAAATATTTATAATGACAGTTGTAGAGTTTTATTAGGTCTATCAGATGCTGCAATGGTATTTCCAGTATCACTAATAGCTTACGAGAAAATGACAGAGAAAAAAGGATACGATTTCATTGAATTGCGTAATTATTAGTCATAGAGCAAATATTTATAATGACAGTTATAGAGTTTTATTAGGTCCATTAGATGCTGCAATGATATTTCCAATATCTTTAATAGCTTTCGAGAAAATGAGGAGGAAAGTCAAGTTTTTATATAAATATAAAGTTTTATTTTACTGCGTAATTATGAGTCATATAACTAATATTCATAATGACAGTTGTACAGTTTAATTAGGTCTATCAGATGCTGCAATGATATTTCCAATATCTCTAATAGCTTTCGAGAAAATGAGGAGGAAATTTGTGTTTTTATATAAATATATAGTTTTATTTTACTGCGTAATTATTAGTCATACAACGAATATTCATAATATCAGTTGTACAGTTTAATTAGGTCCATCATATGCTGCAATGATATTTCCAATATCTCTAAGAGTTTTCTTGAAAATGAGGAGGAAAGTCATGTTTATATATAAATATAAAGTTTAATTTTACTGCGTAATTATTAGTCATATAACAAATATTCATAATATCAGTTGTATAGTTTAATTAGGTCTATCAGATGCTGCAATAATATTTCCAATATCTCGAATAGCTTTCGAGAAAAAGAGAAGGAAATTCATGTTTTTATATATATATAAAGTTTTATTTTACTGCGTAATTATGAGTCATAGAACAAATATTCATAATTACAGTTGTACGGTTTAATTAGGCCTATCAGATGCTGCAATGATATTTCCAATATCTCTAATAGCTTTCGAGAAAATGAGGAGGAAATTCATGTTTTTATATAAATATATAGTTTTATTTTACTGCGTAATTATTAGTCATGCAACGAATATTCATAATATCAGTTGTACAGTTTAATTAGGTCCATCAGATGCTGCAATGATATTTCCAATATTTCTAAGAGCTTTCGAGAAAATGAGGAGGAAAGTCATGTTTATATATAAATATAAAGTTTAATTTTACTGCGTAATTATTAGTCTTACAACAAATATTCGTAATATCAGTTGTACAGTTTAATTAGGTCTATCAGATGCTGCAATAATATTTCCAATATCTCGAATAGCTTTCGAGAAAAAGAGAAGGAAAGTCATGTTTTTATATAAATATAAAGTTTTATTTTACTGCGTAATTAGGAGTCATAGAACAAATATTCATAATTACAGTTGTAAAGTTTAATTATGCCTATCAGATGCTGCAATGATATTTCCAATATCTCTAATAGCTTTCGAGAAAATGAGGAAGAAAATCATGTATTTATATATATATATAGTTCTATTTTGCTGCGTAATTATTAGTCATAGAACAAATATTCATATTAAAAGTTGTACAGTTTAATTAGGTCTATCAGATGCTGCAATGATATTTCCAATATCTCTAATAGCTTTCGAGAAAATGAGGAGGAAAGTCATGTTTTTATATAAATATAAAGTTTAATTTTACTGCGTAATTATTAGTCATATAACAAATATTCATAATATCAGTTGTACAGTTTAATCAGGTCCATCAGATACTGCAATGATATTTCCAATATCTCTAATACCTTTCGAGAAAATGAGGAGGAAAGTCATGTTTTTATATAAATATATAGTTTTATTTTACTGCGTAATTATGAGTCATAGAACAAATATTCATAATTACAGTTCTACAGTTTAATTAGGTTTATCAGGTGCTGCAATGATATTTCCAATATCTCTAATAGCTTTCGAAAAAATGAGGAAGAAAATCATGTTTTTGGAAAAAGGATACGGTTTTTTTTTACTGCGTAGTTATTAGTCTTAGAGCAAATATTTATAATGACAGTTGTAGAGTTTTATTAGGTCTATCAGATGCTGCAATGGTATTTCCAGTATCTCTAATAGCTTACGAGAAAATGACAAAGAAAAAAGGATACGATTTCATTGAATTGCGTAATTATTAGTCATAGAGCAAATATTTATAATGACAGTTATAGAGTTTTATTAGGTCCATTAGATGCTGCAATGATATTTCCAATATCTTTAATAGCTTTCGAGAAAATGAGGAGGAAAGTCAAGTTTTTATATAAATATAAAGTTTTATTTTACTGCCTAATTATGAGTCATATAACTAATATTCATAATGACAGTTGTACAGTTTAATTAGGTCTATCAGATGCTGCAATGATATTTCCAATATCTCTAATAGCTTTCAAGAAAATGAAGAGGAAATTCATGTTTTTATATAAATATATAGTTTTATTTTACTGCATAATTATTAGTCATACAACGAATATTCATAATATCAGTTGTACAGTTTAATTAGGTCCATCATATGCTGCAATGATATTTCCAATATCTCTAAGAGTTTTCTTGAAAATGAGGAGGAAAGTCATGTTGATATATATATATATAAAGTTTAATTTTACTGCGTAATTATTAGTCATATAACAAATATTCATAATATCAGTTCTATAGTTTAATTAAGTCTATCAGATGCTGCAATAATATTTCCAATATCTCGAATAGCTTTCGAGAAAAAGAGAAGGAAATTCATGTTTTTATATATATATAAAGCTTTATTTTACTGCGTAATTATGAGTCATAGAACATATATTCAAAATTACAGTTGTACGGTTTAATTAGGCCTATCAGATGCTGCAATGATATTTCCAATATCTCTAATAGCTTTCGAGAAAATGAGGAGGAAATTCATGTTTTTATATAAATATATAGTTTTATTTTACTGCGTAATTATTAGTCATGCAACGAATATTCATAATATCAGTTGTACAGTTTAATTAGGTCCATCAGATGCTGCAATGATATTTCCAATATTTCTAAGAGCTTTCGAGAAAATGAGGAGGAAAGTCATGTTTATATATAAATATAAAGTTTAATTTTACTGCGTAATTATTTGTCCTAAAACAAATATTCATAATATCAGTTGTACAGTTTAATTAGGTCTATCAGATGCTACAATAATATTTCCAATATCTCGAATAGCTTTCGAGAAAAAGAGAAGGAAATTCATGTTTTCATATATATATAAAGTTTTATTTTACTGCGTAATTATGAGTCATAGAACAAATATTCATAATTACAGTTGTACAGTTTAATTAGGCCTATTAGATGCTGCAATGATATTTCCAATATCTCTAATAGCTTTCGAGAAAATGAGGAGGAAATTCATGTTTTTATATAAATATATAGTTTTATTTTACTGCGTAATTATTAGTCATACAACGAATATTCATAATATCAGTTGTACAGTTTAATTAGGTCCATCAGATGCTGCAATGATATTTCCAATATCTCTAAGAGCTTTCGAGAAAATGAGGAGGAAAGTCATGTTTATATATAAATATAAAGTTTAATTTTACTGCGTAATTATTAGTCTTACAACAAATATTCATAATATCAGTTGTACAGTTTAATTAGGTCTATCAGATGCTGCAATAATATTTCCAATATCTCGAATAGCTTTCGAGAAAAAGAGAAGGAAAGTCATGTTTTTATATAAATATAAAGTTTTATTTTACTGCGTAATTATGAGTCATAGAACAAATATTCATAATTACAGTTGTAAAGTTTAATTAGGTCTATCAGATGCTGCAATGATATTTCCAATATCTCTAATAGCTTTCGAGAAAATGAGGAGGAAAGTCATGTTTTTATATAAATATATAGTTTTATTTTACTGCGTAATTATGAGTCATAGAACAAATATTCATAATTACAGTTCTACAGTTTAATTAGGTCTATCAGATGCTGCAATAATATTTCCAATATCTCGAATAGCTTTCGAGAAAATGAGGAGGAAAGTCATGTATTTATATAAATATATAGTTTTATTTTGCTGCGTAATTATTAGTCATAGAACAAATATTCATAATCAAAGTTGTACAGTTTAATTAGGTCTATCAGATGCTGCAATGATATTTCCAATATCTCTAATAGCTTTCGAGAAAATGAGGAGGAAAGTCATGTTTTTATATAAATATAAAGTTTTATTTTACTGCGTAATTATTAGTCATATAACAAATATTCATAATATCAGTTGTACAGTTTAATTAGGTCCATCAGATGCTGCAATGATATTTCCAATATCTCTAATAGCTTTCGAGAAAATGAGGAGGAAAGTCATGTTTTTATATAAATATATAGTTTTATTTTACGGCGTAATTATGAGTCATAGAACAAATATTCATAATTACAGTTCTACAGTTTAATTAGGTTTATCAGGTGCTGCAATGATATTTCCAATATCTCTAATAGCTTTCGAAAAAATGAGGAAGAAAATCATGTTTTTGGAAAAAGGATACGGTTTTTTTTTACTGCGTAGTTATTAGTCTTAGAGCAAATATTTATAATGACAGTTGTAGAGTTTTATTAGGTCTATCAGATGCTGCAATGGTATTTCCAGTATCTCTAATAGCTTACGAGAAAATGACAAAGAAAAAAGCATACGATTTCATTGAATTGCGTCATTATTAGTCATAGAGCAAATATTTATAATGACAGTTATAGAGTTTTATTAGGTCCATTAGATGCTGCAATGATATTTCCAATATCTTTAATAGCTTTCGAGAAAATGAGGAGGAAAGTCAAGTTTTTATATAAATATAAAGTTTTATTTTACTGCGTAATTATGAGTCATATAACTAATATTCATAATGACAGTTGTAAGGTTTAATTAGGTCTATCAGATGCTGCAATGATATTTCCAATATCTCTAATAGCTTTCGAGAAAATGAGGAGGAAATTCATGTTTTTATATAAATATATAGTTTTATTTTACTGCGTAATTATTAGTCATACAACGAATATTCATAATATCAGTTTTACAGTTTAATTAGATCCATCAGATGCTGCAATGATATTTCCAATATCTCTAAGAGTTTTCTTGAAAATGAGGAGGAAAGTCATGTTTATATATAAATATAAAGTTTAATTTTACTGCGTAATTATTAGTCTTACAACAAATATTCATAATATCAGTTTTACAGTTTAATTAGGTCTATCAGATGCTGCAATAATATTTCCAATATCTCGAATAGCTTTCGAGAAAAAGAGAAGGAAATTCATGTTTTTATATAAATATAAAGTTTTATTTTACTGCCTAATTATAAGTCATAGAACAAATATTCATAATTACAGTTGTAAAGTTTAATTAGGCCTATCAGATGCTGCAATGATATTTCCAATATCTCTAATAGCTTTCGAGAAAATGAGGACGAAAGTCATGTATTTATATAAATATATAGTTTTATTTTACTGCGTAATTATTAGTCATAGAACAAATATTCATAATTAAAGTTGTACAGTTTAATTAGGTCTATCAGATGCTGCAATGATATTTCCAATATCTCTAATAGCTTTCGAGAAAATGAGGAGGAAAGTCATGTTTTTATATAAATATATAGTTTTATTTTACTGCGTAATTATGAGTCATAGAACAGATATTCATAATTACAGTTCTACAGTTTAATTAGGTTTATCAGGTGCTGCAATGATATTTCCAATATCTCTAATAGCTTTCGAAAAAATGAGGAAGAAAATCATGTTTTTGGAAAAAGGATACGGTTTTTTTTTACTGCGTAGTTATTAGTCTTAGAGCAAATATTTATAATGACAGTTGTAGAGTTTTATTAGGTCTATCAGATGCTGCAATGGTATTTCCAGTATCTCTAATAGCTTACGAGAAAATGACAAAGAAAAAAGAATACGATTTCATTGAATTGTGTAATTATTAGTCATAGAGAAAATATTTATAATGACAGTTATAGAGTTTTATTAGGTCCATTAGATGCTGCAATGATATTTCCAATATCTTTAATAGCTTTCGAGAAAATGAGGAGGAAAGTCAAGTTTTTATATAAATATAAAGTTTTATTTTACTGCGTAATTATGAGTCATATAACTAATATTCATAATGACAGTTGTACAGTTTAATTAGGTCTATCAGATGCTGCAATGATATTTCCAATATCTCTAATAGCTTTCGAGAAAATGAGGAGGAAATTCATGTTTTTATATAAATATATAGTTTTATTTTACGGCGTAATTATTAGTCATACAACGAATATTCATAATATTAGTTGTACAGTTTAATTAGATCCATCAGATGCTGCAATGATATTTCCAATATCTCTAAGAGCTTTCGAGAAAATGATGAGGAAAGTCATGTTTATATATAAATATAAAGTTTTATTTTACTGCGTAATTATTAGTCTTACAACAAATATTCATAATAACAGTTGTACAGTTTAATTAGGTCTATCAGATGCTGCAATAATATTTCCAATATCTCGAATAGCTTTTTAGAAAAATAGAAGGAAAGTCATGTTTTTATATAAATATAAAGTTTTACTTTACTGCGTAATTATGAGTCATAGAACAAATATTCATAATTACAGTTGTACAGTTTAATTAGGCCTATCAGATGCTGCAATGATATTTCCAATATCTCTAATAGCTTTCGAGAAAATGAGGAGGAAAGTCATGTTTTTATATAAATATAAAGTTTTATTTTACTGCGTAATTATTAGTCATATAACAAATATTCATAATATCAGTTTGTACAGTTTAATTAGGTCCATCAGATGCTGCAATGATATTTCCAATATCTCTAATAGCTTTCGAGAAAATGAGGAGGAAAGTCATGTTTTTATATAAATATATAGTTTTATTTTACTGCGTAATTATGAGTCATAGAACAAATATTCATAATGACAGTTGTACAGTTTAATTAGGTTTATCAGGTGCTGCAATGATATTTCCAATATCTCTAATAGCTTTCGAGAAAATGAGGAGGAAAGTCATGTTTTTATATAAATATATAGTTTTATTTTACTGCGTAATTATGAGTCATATAACTAATATTCATAATGACAGTTGTACAGTTTAATTAGGTCTATCAGATGCTGCAATGATATTTCCAATATCTCTAATAGCTTTCGAGAAAATGAGGAGGAAATTCATGTTTTTATATAAATATATAGTTTTATTTTACTGCGTAATTATTAGTCATACAACGAATATTCATAATATCAGTTGTACAGTTTAATTAGGTCCATCAGATGCTGCAATGATATTTCCAATATCTCTAAGAGCTTTCGAGAAAATGAGGAGGAAAGTCATGTTTATATATAAATATAAAGTTTAATTTTACTGCGTAATTATTAGTCCAACAACAAATATTCATAGTATCAGTTGTACAGTTTAATTAGGTCTATCAGATGCTGCAATAATATTTCCAATATCTCGAATAGCTTTCGAGAAAAAGAGAAGGAAAGTCATGTTTTTATATAAATAAAAAGTTTTATTTTACTGCGTAATTATGAGTCATAGAACATATATTCATAATTACAGTTTTAAAGTTTAATTAGGCCTATCAGATGCTGCAATGATATTTTCAATATCTCTAATAGCTTTCGAGAAAATGAGGAGGAAAGTCATGTTTTTATATAAATATAAAGTTTTATTTTACTGCGTAATTATTAGTCATATAACAAATATTCATAATATCAGTTGTACAGTTTAATTAGGTCCATCAGATGCTGCAATGATATTTCCAATATCTCTAATAGCTTTCGAGAAAATGAGGAGGAAAATCATGTTTTTTGAAAAAGGATACGTTTTTTTTTACTGCGTAGTTATTAGTCTTAGAGCAAATAT
The DNA here is from genome assembly GCA_029783475.1 of Metacarcinus magister. Lineage (NCBI taxonomy): Eukaryota > Metazoa > Arthropoda > Malacostraca > Decapoda > Cancridae > Metacarcinus > Metacarcinus magister. The sequence continues at coordinate 5,853,658 of JAPQNM010000043.1, read as the reverse complement.
TTATAATGACAGTTGTAGAGTTTTATTAGGTCTATCAGATACTGCAATGGTATTTCCAGTATCTCTAATAGCTTACGAGAAAATGACCAAGAAATATGCATACGATTTCATTGAATTGCGTAATTATTAGTCATAGAGCAAATATTTATAATAACAGTTATAGAGTTTTATTAGGTCCATTAGATGCTGCAATGATATTTCCAATATCTTTAATAGCTTTCGAGAAAATGAGGAGGAAATTCATGTTTTTATATAAATATATAGTTTTATTTAACTGCGTAATTATTAGTCATACAACGAATATTCATAATATCAGTTGTACAGTTTAATTAGGTCCATCAGATGCTGCAATGATATTTCCAATATCTCTAAGAGTTTTCTTGAAAATGAGGAGGAAAGTCATGTTTATATATAAATATAAAGTTTAATTTTACTGCGTAATTATTAGTCTTACAACAAATATTCGTAATATCAGTTGTACAGTTTAATTAGGTCTATCAGATGCTGCAATAATATTTCCAATATCTCGAATAGCTTTCGAGAAAAAGAGAAGGAAATTCATGTTTTTATATAAATATAAAGTTTTATTTTACTGCGTAATTATAAGTCATAGAACAAATATTCATAATTACAGTTGTAAAGTTTAATTAGGCCTATCAGATGCTGCAATGATATTTCCAATATCTCTAATAGCTTTCGAGAAAATTAGGAGGAAAGTCATGTTTTTATATAAATATAAAGTTTTATTTTACTGCGTAATTATTAGTCATATAACAAATATTCATATTATCAGTTGTACAATTTAATTAGGTCCATCAGATGCTGCAATGATATTTCCAATATCTCTAATAGCTTTCGAGAAAATTAGGAGGAAAGTCATGTTTTTATATAAATATATAGTTTTATTTTACTGCGTAATTATGAGTCATAGAACAAATATTCATAATTACAGTTCTACAGTTTAATTAGGTTTATCAGGTGCTGCAATGATATTTCCAATATCTCTAATAGCTTTCGAAAAAATGAGGAAGAAAATCATGTTTTTGGAAAAAGGATACGGTTTTTTTTTACTGCGTAGTTATTAGTCTTAGAGCAAATATTTATAATGACAGTTGTAGAGTTTTATTAGGTCTATCAGATGCTGCAATGGTATTTCCAGTATCTCTAATAGCTTACGAGAAAATGACATAGAAAAAAGGATACCTATTCAAATAATTGCGTAATTATTAGTCACGGAGCAAATATTTATAATGACAGTTATAGAGTTTTATTAGGTCCATTAGATGCTGCAATGATATTTCCAATATCTTTAATAGCTTTCGAGAAAATGAGGAGGAAAGTCAAGTTTTTATATAAATATAAAGTTTTATTTTACTGCCTAATTATGAGTCATATAACTAATATTCATAGTGACAGTTGTACAGTTTAATTAGGTCTATCAGATGCTGCAATGATATTTCCAATATCTCTAATAGCTTTCGAGAAAATGAGGAGGAAATTCATGTTTTTATATAAATATATAGTTTTATTTTACTGCGTAATTATTAGTCATACAACGAATATTCATAATATCAGTTGTACAGTTTAATTAGGTCCATCAGATGCTGCAATGATATTTCCAATATCTCTAAGAGCTTTCGAGAATATGAGGAGGAAAGTCATGTTTATATATAAATATAAAGTTTAATTTTACTGCGTAATTATTAGTCCTACAACAAATATTCATAATATCAGTTGTACAGTTTAATTAGGTCTATCAGATGCTGCAATAATATTTCCAATATCTCGAATAGCTTTCGAGAAAAAGAGAAGGAAAGTCATGTTTTTATATAAATATAAAGTTTTATTTTTCTGCGTAATTATGAGTCATAGAACATATATTCATAATTACAGTTGTAAAGTTTAATTAGGCCTATCAGATGCTGCAATGATATTTCCAATATCTCTAATAGCTTTCGAGAAAATGAGGAGGAAAGTCATGTTTTTATATAAATATAAAGTTTTATTTTACTGCGTAACTATTAGTCATATAACAAATATTCATAATATCAGTTGTACAGTTTAATTAGGTCCATCAGATACTGCAATGATATTTCCAATATCTCTAATAGCTTTCGAGAAAATGAGGAGGAAATTCATGTTTTTATATAAATATATAGTTTTATTTTACGGCGTAATTATGAGTCATAGAACACATATTCATAATTACAGTTCTTCAGTTTAATTAGGTTTATCAGGTGCTGCAATGATATTTCCAATATCTCTAATAGCTTTCGAAAAAATGAGGAAGAAAATCATGTTTTTGGAAAAAGGATACGGTTTTTTTTTACTGCGTAGTTATTAGTCTTAGAGCAAATATTTATAATGACAGTTGTAGAGTTTTATTAGGTCTATCAGATGCTGCAATGGTATTTCCAGTATCTCTAATAGCTTACGAGAAAATGACAAAGAAAAAAGCATACGATTTCATTGAATTGCGTAATTATTAGTCATAGAGCAAATATTTATAATGACAGTTATAGAGTTTTATTAGGTCCATTAGATGCTGCAATGATATTTCCAATATCTTTAATAGCTTTCGACAAAATGAGGAGGAAAGTCAAGTTTTTATATATAAATAAAGTTTTATTTTACTGCGTAATTATGAGTCATATAACTAATATTCATAATGACAGTTGTACAGTTTAATTAGGTCTATCAGATACTGCAATAATATTTCCAATATCTCTAATAGCTTTCGAGAAAATGAGGAGGAAATTCATGTTTTTATATAAATATATAGTTTTATTTTACTGCGTAATTATTAGTCATACAACGAATATTCATAATATCAGTTGTACAGTTTAATTAGGTCCATCAGATGCTGCAATGATATTTCCAATATCTCTAAGAGCTTTCGAGAAAATGAGGAGGAAAGTCATGTTTTTATATAAATATAAAGTTTAATTTTACTGCGTAATTATTAGTCTTACAACAAATATTCATAATATCAGTTGTACAGTTTAATTAGGTCTATCAGATGCTGTAATAATATTTCCAATATCTCGAATAGCTTTCGAGAAAAAGAGAAGGAAAGTCATGTTTTTATATAAATATAAAGTTTTATTTTACTGCCTAATTATGAGTCATAGAACATATATTCATAATTACAGTTGTAAAGTTTAATTAGGTCTATCAGATGCTGCAATGATATTTCCAATATCTCTAATAGCTTTCGAGAAAATGAGGAGGAAAGTCATGTTTTTATATAAATATAAAGTTTTATTTTACTGCGTAATTATTAGTCATATAACAAATATTCATAATATCAGTTTTACAGTTTAATTAGGTCCATCAGATGCTGCAATGATATTTCCAATATCTCTAATAGCTTTCGAGAAAATGAGGAGGAAAGTCATGTTTTTATATAAATATATAGTTTTATTTTACGGCATAATTATGAGTCATAGAACAAATATTCATAATTACAGTGGTACAGTTTAATTAGGTTTATCAGGTGCTGCAATGATATTTCCAATATCTCTAATAGCTTTCGAAAAAATGAGGAAGAAAATCATGTTTTTGGAAAAAGGATACGTTTTTTTTTTACTGCGTAGTTGTTAGTCTTAGAGCAAATATTTATAATGACAGTTGTAGAGTTTTATTAGGTCTATTAGATGCTGCAATGGTATTTCCAGTATCTCTAATAGCTTACGAGAAAATGACAAAGAAAAAAGCATACGATTTCATTGAATTGCGTAATTATTAGTCATAGAGCAAATATTTATAATGACAGTTATAGAGTTTTATTAGGTCCATTAGATGCTGCAATGATATTTCCAATATCTCAAATAGCTTTCGAGAAAATGAGGAGGAAAGTCATGTTTTTATATAAATATAAAGTTTTATTTTACTGCGTAATTATTAGTCTTACAACAAATATTCATAATATCAGTTGTACAGTTTAATTAGGTCTATCAGATGCTGCAATAATATTTCCTATATCTCGAATAGCTTTCGAGAGAAAAGATTAGTAAGCCCAACGTGGGGCTCGAACCCACGACCCCGAGATTAAGAGTCTCGTGCTCTACCGACTGAGCTAGCCGGGCAGATGATAGTGTGGATGCAGTAGTAATATACTTTCTTATACGTTACCTTGCCTTTAATTGAATTGATATATTTATATGTGTATAGAAAAGATTAGTAAGCCCAACGTGGGGCTCGAACCCACGACCCCGAGATTAAGAGTCTCGTGCTCTACCGACTGAGCTAGCCGGGCTGTTGCTAATGTGAATGTGGTAGTAAACTCGTTTGTTATTTGTTAAATTGCCTTTGATTGAATTATTTTATTTAAATGCGTGTAATTTTTACGTAGGTCTTGATTACTACAGTCTGCCTTCACAACACCTTCACTAGCACCATACCACTCATCATACAAACCACTGTATCATCTCACCGCACTCGGCCCTCTCATCACCACCACTCACCACACTTCTCTTCTATCAAATACCACCACCTTGTCACTTCCAATTCCCACCTCGCAATAAACACTCCTAACCCTCGCTTTACAACACACACACACACACACACACACACACACACACACACACACACACACACACACACACACACACACACACATGCGCGCGTCCTTCTCCCTCAGCCTCATCATTTTTTTTCCTGCTGTCAGAAAATCGAGGTCGGGAAAATAGTCTTATATTTTGTGAGCCGTAAAGTGTTTTGGGTCTTTCCTTTTTCCGGGAAGACTTCCAGAAACGGAGCTTTGTGGTGGAGAGGATCGATCATTAATATTTGTCACACTTTCTTCTTGGCTTCTGGGCCCTGAAACGTAGGTGCTTGGGCCGTTTATATATATATATATATATATATATATATATATATATATATATATGTGTGTGTGTGTGTGTGTGTGTGTGTGCTTCATATGTCCATAACTTAATTCATATTATATACCACTAGTACAACCTGACGCTATAGATTAATAATATCAACAACATTATCTCTCAATAATGATATCAACAACACTCTCTCTCTCTCTCTCTCTCTCTCTCTCTCTCTCTCTCTCTCTCTCTCTCTCTCTCTCTCTCTCTCTCTCTCTCTCTCTCTCTCTCTCTCTCTCTCTCTCTCTCTCTCTCTCTGTATCATAAAATTTTCATGTTATACTTCTTGACGCTCATTCTAATCTCACCAACTCACAATAAGTGTTGTTCTGAAACTTCTCACGACCTGAAATTCCGCTTAAATGTGAGAACTTACATATTTTACAACATCATAAAGTGTGAACATTCTCAAGGCTAAAACTACGAGGACGAAGGGAAGGGAAGGGAAGGGAAGGGAAGGGAAGCAGGGAATAGCGTATCATCAGTACTTCATCAAACATACAAACTAAAAATAATGATAAACCAGAGAGTGGGGGGAAAAAAAATACACAAGCAAAAGCGTTAGTGATCATAATAGTTAAAGAATGTCTATTGTAAGCATCTGGTGTATGATAGATGGAGGTGTGTAGTCAGTGTCTGCCTAATGGTGTCCGACTAGCAAGCAGGAGCAGGAGCAGAAGGAGGAGGAACAGTAAGAGCGGACACCCCATGTGACATTCCCTTCTGGAGGCGCCTGTCATGCTGTGGACATGTGTTGAGGAAGATACTCGTGCAACATAGAGGCGAATCTTCTAGTTATTAAGGTTCATGAGAGAGAGAGAGAGAGAGAGAGAGAGAGAGAGAGAGAGAGAGAGAGAGAGAGAGAGAGAGAGAGAGAGAGATAATGAAAAGGGGGATTAAGTGATGGCGTGAGATGCGTCCCTCGCGGTTATCTGATGTCATTGAGTATCTCTCTCTCTCTCTCTCTCTCTCTCTCTCTCTCTCTCTCTCTCTCTCTCTCTCTCTCTCTCTCTCTCTCTCTCTCTCTCTCTCTCTCTCTCTCTCTCTCTCTCTCTCTTTCTCTCTCTCTTGTCTTGCAGTACTTACAACATTCGTTCTTAACCCCAAGTTTCATGTTCGTCTTAATCACAACCGATAACAACAACCTTATTTTCTACACTGCAACGCAAGCACTGCAAACCACTATATAGCGTCTTGATCTCCTCGTCATGCTATACCACACTCGCGGCAAGTCGGTGGCAGCAAGGACGATGCTGCCACTAGATGAAGCACCGTGAAGAACAGTAATTGAAGCTGCAGTAAGTTACAGAACACCGCACTCCAATCAGTCATTCAAGAGCCTCAGGTATAGTAAGTCGAGAGAGAGAGAGAGAGAGATAGTGAGTGGCCTTTGCCCCTCACAGTCACTCAACACTGCCACTCATTTCTACGCCCTGATGCCGCCACCGTCCTTGTCAGTGTGTGATTGTAATGATGGGTGGTTTTCTACGATATTTGCCTGTATCTGGATAATGTCAAGGATGTGTGTTACAATTTGATGTATTTATCGCATGCAATTTTGAATAACCACGAGAAATTACACGGTCCTTAGCGGTCTGACTGACATCGTAGACCAGTAAAAACCATCTGGAATATATTATTGCATCCGCGTTCTATGAGTGTGAGTAATGTGCACTCACACGCTAAGGCAACGGAGATGAGCACAGCGGCAATGTGGCCTTGTGAGGGATATTACCTTAACTTTCCTGTATGTATACGTACCTCGTAGCTGCATTCCTTCAGAAGTCAATATTTACCTTATTTCATGCTATATTTGTTTTCCCCCTTTCAGTATTTCTAGCAACATCTTTTCGTTTTTTCCTATGAATTGCTGCCTCTTAGAAAAGCGACAGTGATAGGCTCATACCCACCACATCACCACATGTCACCACCACCACCACCACACAACATAATCCTATACCTACACCACATCACATTGCACCTCATCACAACCACCACCACCACCACCGTCACCACCACCACACCAGCCTTGCCCGGGGCCTGTGTGGGAGATGGTGGGAAGGGAACAATAGCAAACCTGAGCCGCGCCGCCACAAAGCCCCGCACCCACGGTCAGAGGCTTCGACTTTTGATGGAGTTTAAGTCATAATTATAGCGTTGATGGAGCGCCTCTTAACCCCACCCAGCAGCGTCGCATCGCCAGCTGTCTTGCCGTCCCGTCCTCTCGCTCTCTTGATTTATATCTCTGCCGGGAAATAAAACAGCGCAATAAAGTACTTCTCGAGTGTACACTGTCTCAATTATACCCCTTCTTCCTCCTCCTCCTCCTCCTCCTCCTCCTCCTCCTTTTGTTCTTCTTCTGTCATTTGCTGGTGATGGTCCAGTAGTTTCCATTCTTCTCCTCCTCCTCCTCCTCCTCCTCCTCCTCCTCCTCCTCTTTCTCTGACTTCCTCTTCCTATCTCCCATTCTCTTCCTTTTCACCAATCCGTCTTACTCTCTCAACTTCCTAATCACACAGGATGTTGAGATCGTAAGGTTAAGTTGTGTTGTATTGCCATCACCTATAGTGGCTCCTTTTATTATCTTACTAATTATTATTGTTTTTTTTTATGATCACTGCGCTGTTAAAACTGTAAAGAAAACACCTCCTTCTGTTGTTTTTTTTGGAATGATGAGTTTGTGATGCATTTAGTTACATATAGACCAGTCCTTTCTTGTCTCAGCATCTCCCTTCCTCTATCTCACAGTCTCGCATATCCCTGTGTTTCCTTCCCCCTTTTACTCTGCCTTTCTAGCCCTCTTCACCTCTTTGCCAATCCCCCTTCGTGTATTTTTATCCCTTGGTATCCCTTCCTCACTCCCCTCCTCTTTTCTTTCTCTCTCTCCCTCTCTCGCTCTCCCTCTCGCTTTCTCCCTTCCTGCTCTTTCCTGTCTCCCTCCCCCTTGCCCTCCCTATCCCTGCCCCCATTATAAGAAGTAATTGGATATCATTCTGCGGAAGGGCCGTGGCCACTCTGACAATTACAGCCATATTGAGGTGCTTAAGACTCTAACTAGGGCTGGCCTGCCAAAGGGAAAGGGCGGTGCAAGCTGGTCTCAACTCCCGCATGTCGTAAGGCTTAAAGGCACGGGAAAAGTTAGGTGATAATCAGCCTTAAAAGAAGTGCTACGACCGAACTGGCTTGCACGGCGGTTGTGGTGATGCAGTGACGTCGCTCACCAAGAGGCGCCAACGAGGTAAGGGATCCTGTGAAGAGTCAGTGTTGTGTGTCGATGGAAGGTTTGGAGTTAGCGATGGAAAAGACGTTGCGTATATTTTTTTTAAGGGAAAGCATATATATTTAAGTATCGTATTTGCGTTTCGTCATATTTAATGTTCTCATCGTTGAGTCGCTAAAGATCGCTGATAAAACTGAGATAAAACTGACTGACTCCATTGAAACTTTTTTGGGGAAGCCCCGTCCTGTCGATGGCCATTCTTCTCGTGGCGTCTGGCTGCCCCTAATCCCTCGACTTAGGATCAAACGATGCTCAGATTAGCTTAGTGTCAATGAGCATCATAAACGAATCAAGCACGTATTCATAAACGACTGAAACTCTCCTCGGTGTTGCCATTCAATGAGGCAGCTATTAAGTAACGCCGTTCCACTCTCGTTTGTCACTTGATTTGTGCATTTTGAATTTTAGTCCAGAGGAAGGAAGGTGACGCCCAAACAAGGTGGGAGAAGGGCTGTCGATGCCCCTTGTGTGTATGTGTGTTTGTGTGTGTGTGAGGCAGTTTGAAATGAGAGCAAGGCGGAGAAATGGCAAGCGATGCTGTGTATTGTTGTGGTAATGAGGGCGGAGGGGAAGGAAGGCCCAGGGCGACCATTGCACGACCAGGGGCGCCCTTCCCATGGCGGCCTCTCTCGCACACACACACACACACACACACACACACACACACACACACACACACACACACACACACACACACACACACACACACACACACACACACACACACACGTATATTACTGCTATTTTATTGGCTGATGCTGATCGACCAAAAGGCTCTCCCTGAATGGGCGTCACTTGCCATCATGAAGCCTTTCACTATTACTTCAAAGACCAATGCATTTATTCAGTTAAATATATGTAATTTTGTCTTATAATCACCTCTGAAGTTATCAAATGTAATAAGTATTTTTCTTTTTTCTGTATCAAACCTTGGAAATAAAAACGGAATTATTAGATTTGACAAAAAGAAAAAAAGAAAAAAAGAAAATATATATATACACACACACATATATAAGTGTTGGATTGGAAGTAATGTGTGAAAAAATAGAGCATTTATGATAAGCAGCTCACTCGTAACATTGAGAGTTGACTACCTAAACGGACACTTCCTTCACCGGTCCTATCGTTGGCAGGAAAAGACAGATTCACGCCCTGGAGATTGTATGTAATAAACGTTCTGCCGCCACTATAGCAAAACTGTGTTACCGAGAGAGGTGATGTGTGGTTAGAACCTTCTTTTTCTGCTTTGCGTGCACACACCTTGGGAAAGAAGTTGACTGGTGAGGACCTGAAGGTAGATACTCAGCTGCTACTTTTTTCTACTTGTGAGTAATGAAAATCCTTGGCCACTTAACATTGCCTAAAGTGAGTACGTTTCTTAATTCATCATAATCAAAATATCAACTTAGGTAAATGTTAAGCCTCTGAATATATATTTTTTCTTAGTTTTAAAAGGATGAGTCAGTTAAGATTTTTCAAAATCCCTTATATGTCATTAGTCACATAACGATGCTTGTATTTTATTTTTAATGTTGTTTTTTTCTGCTCAAAATCACGTTAAGATATTTTCAGCCTGGTGTTAATCATTATTTCAAAACGCTATTCTTTTTATTCATCTTAACTCACAGAACACACTACCATTACACCACTATCACTACCTACCATCCTCCCCCAACCCACCATCATCACCACCCTCACCACCACCGCCATTCATCTCGCTCCGGTAATGGCGCTGCTAATTACACAAGGTGAGAGGATGCAGCAGGCGCCTGTATGCTGATCAAGTGCAGTTAATGCAAAAAAGGGGAGAGGAACGTGAATATTTACCTGTATATACGGTCGACGTAATTTCAGGGAAGAATATGAGTCTATTATATTTGATTGGGGGAATTTGAGGAGAGGAATGAGTGTCCATCAAGGGAGTCTGGTCTTTCGGGAGGCACTAAATAAGGACAGTTTCTAAAAATAATACTTTTTTGCGAGGGCGTTCTGAATAGCGTGCAGCCGGCAGAGTATCGGTTCATCTTGGTTTATTATACAACTTTAAAGAGCCGTCCGTCACCTGCTACGTGGGGATTTGAAATCTAGACTACTAATTTTGCCTCATTTATATCCCTTAATTACTGTGCTGCGTGTTGAGAGCGATAAGGAAACAGCCATTAAATAAAGACCTCTCACAATTTATTGACATTCCTCGTGAGGGATGTTGGACAATACTGCTTCTCATTATTCATTGCTTTCTCCGTCTCATCCGCCGTCTATTCCTTCGCATCCACCTTGCATAACCTGCGTCGCCTCCGAGGACTCTGCCAGGAACCTTAATCCTCGTTTATTTTCTATATTCCCCGCGTGATGAAGAATCAATATGCAAACGTTAACTGCACGAAGTAAAGACGCGACACCCCCAAGAGTCTCGCCTTTGATCTTATCTCGCGTCGCTCCCACAATTTACGAGGATATTTATGACACACTGAAGGTCTGGTACATGAGGCACCGGACCCAGCACCACCACCACCACCACCACCACCACTACCACCACCACCACCACCACCACCACCACCACCACCACCACCACCACTACCACCACCACCACCTGCACCACCACCACCTGCACCACCACCAGTAGGTCGAGTGGCGTTAAGTGGCTTTACGCGACGCCTTGTAACACATGCAAACCACAGATTGGATCGATCCTCCTCCTCCTCCTCCTCCTCCTCACTCATTTCTTTGTATTCCGTTTGTTTACTTAATTTGAGGCTTAGTGTATGTTAGCCTCGTTTGACAAATTGGTGTGTTTTGTGGACGTGTAAAAAATCTGGTTTACTTTTACTGAATCTCAATCGAGCCTCTCAACACAAGACACAAGGGCGGGGCGAGTCTCATGAGGCGGCGGGGATCACTTGACTTAATGTAAAGACGGAAAATATGAACTTCTCGAGATGATCGCTGATAGTCATTAGCTTTGGCTTGTTAGTTGAGCCTCAAGTGACATTGAAGGTAATCTAACTGCATGGAGATCCCGCCCCCCGGCACCCCCTAAACAAATACTGTCTGAATCATCTTAAAGGATTCCTCACACGTCCTACAGGCATACTAGGATAACTACAAGCTCCTCCGTTTATTAATCCTTCAAGATCCTCCTTCTGGTGTGTATTTCCAGGAACGACACGAGGGAAAAGTAGTGTTGAAAATACCTCGTCACGGATATTCTCACGCCGCCAGTCTCTCCGTAATCTGCTGTTCATTATATTCAAGACTTTAATCCCTGAATAATAATCAAAAGACCAGGGATGAGTGGGCATTAGTGTGTGTGTGTGTGT
>JAPQNM010000043.1:5784678-5834678 GCA_029783475.1 Metacarcinus magister | reverse complement strand
CTCCTCCTCCTCCTCCTCCTCCTCCTCCTCCTTAGGCCCATCACTATCACTCACATCCTCAGCCTCATTGTCGCTACTTTATTCCCCGGTCGTGTTTCCTCTTCTCTTCCTCCCATTCTTCCCCCTCATCCTCGTAGTAATATGCGCCCATATTTCAGCCCATTCCTCGGCTCCCTTTCTCCTCCTCCTCCTCCTCCTCCTCCTCCTCCTCCTCCTCCTCCTCCTCCTCCTCCTCCTCCTCCTCCTCCTCCTCCTCCTCTTCTTCTTCTTCTCAGCGACAACATTTCACTCATAATAACAGTTTTTACATGTCCATCTATACATACTCTCTCTCTCTCTCTCTCTCTCTCTCTCTCTCTCTCTCTCTCTCTCTCTCTCTCTCTCTCTCTCTCTCTCTCTCTCTCTCTCTCTCTCTCTCTCTCTCTCTCTCTCTCTCTTCTATTTACTCATCCACTAGCTCTGAATATGAGGTTTAATATACAATAATAAGAATGAAGTGTAGGAGCCTGGGTGATGACGTGCATTATGTATAATTAGTAACAGTAGTAGTATTTATTATCATCTCTTACAACAAACAGAACACCAAAATAATACGTATAATTAGTAGTACACTGAGCAACGAAGGTGATCAAAACGGCTAAACATTAAGGGGATTTTATTTTGTTCTGTATGTAGCATTTCAATAATTTTTTTCGCTATATTATCCAAGTTTTCTGTTACATTATGGTTTGTCAGCATTTTATTTTATTTTATTCGTACCTGGCACATTCAAATTAACCTTTCCTCCTCTTCTTCTTCCTCCTCCTCCTCCTCCTCCTCCTCCTCCTCCTCCTCCTCTTGTGCCCAGGCTGCTCATCTTCCTCACTATCATTTTCACCTCTTCCCCCATAAGATTTTTTTCTCTCGTTATCCAAGCCGCAGTACTTCAACCACACACACACACACACACACACACACACCACACACACACACACACACACACACACACACACGTCTATTCTGTGATTTCTTCCTCTGATTTCTTATCTCCTTTCCCTGTCCAATTCCTTATACCCCTCCCCCACACCTTAACCCCCCACCCCCCCTCACTCTTACTCTCTCTCTCTCTCTCTCTCTCTCTCTCTCTCTCTCTCTCTCTCTCTCTCTCTCTCTCTCTCTCTCTCTCACTCTCCAATCAACGGCCATAACACCATCCAACACCATCCTTCACTATCCATTTCACATCATCAGCTTCACCCATCACCACCATCATCACCATAACCACCTCAGACAACACGTAAAGACTCACACCTCCTTATCCTTCCTGGGGGGTGGGGGTGGGGGGCGGCTTCCCTCCATCCCTCCCTCCCTCTCCTCTCTCTCTCCCTCTCTCTTTCTCTCCCCGGCGGAGTAATGATAACCACCACGTAATATAATTGTGGTGAGAATTGATCACATTAGAACTTGATTCACTCACCAAGGCGGCAACATCGACTAACGTTCATGGGTTGCCGTACACCTCCACACACACACACACACACACACACACACATATTGGGTCTTCTATCCGTGCTCCTTGCCTGTGTGGACATCGACGCACGCCAAACACACACACACACACGTTGTCGTCGCCGCGAGATTAGTTCACAGTCATAAGTTGTGTGTTACTTGTTTTTTCCGTAATGAGCGTCGCCTCCACGCCAGCCCACGCCAGCCCACAACCATCACCCTCAGAGAAGCTAGTTTGCACATCATTCACCGTGTGTGTGTGTGTGTGTGTGTGTGTGTGTGTGTGTGTGTGTGTGTGTGGTCTCACTTGTAGGAATCATAGGAATGGGAGAAAGCTGATGCCTTAGAAGGGGGAATGTGGTGGTGGTTGTAGACATTTGCTTTAAAGTAGAGAAGCTTTGGCCGAGACTCTCATCTCCTTGTAACTATATATTTACGTATTGAAAGCCGTGTATGCACTTCATCCCGTCTGTATTACGACGTTCAGAATAAACACACCATAAGCCTGATACTCGGGGCATCGAAACTTAAGCCAGCGCCATGGTGAATCTGACACAACCATTGGATATAAGAGACCCGCCAGCTTTCTCATAATTCGCTGCCCGTTATAACAATAGCAGTTATGTTTGTATTCCATTACGTGGCCACGCCTGGTGGGAGGAGTCAGTCATGTCCCCGCCCAGGCCTCTGCTTCTCCCGCTCGCCGCTAGATGACACTAGATGGCGAGGATTTTTGGCTGAGGCTTCCCATCAGAGTCCTTCTGTTTCTCTTACTGGAATCGCTAAATTTCCTTCGTATTTTTACAGTGGAAGCTGTCTTAAATGGAAAGGAATCCACGGAAGTACAAAGAACTAGAGTTTAATTGTCGCTCTTTTCAAAATTCGAAAAATTCCTTGGCGATAACAGTATCTGTTAATTGAGGAGGAGGAGTCGTACTTGAGTTAACATTCGCCCAGCCAATGAGCGCAGAGATTTGCACCTGCCTCCAAAACCAGCAGCCAATCACAACGATACCCTCGGCATGGCGATCCAGGCGGTAAGCTCCATGTGTTGATCATGTAGTCAACATCGTGTAAGTGTCAACATTACTATCTCGGCTTCCTGTCCGCCTTCCCTACGTGTTGATGGGAGCTTCTGGGACGTGCCAGCCCGTGTAAGCAAACTTCGACGGTGTGTTCGTATGAAATATTGACTCCCGAAGAAATTGATCAAGTGTGAGAGAGGAGAATGAGGAAGAGCGAGGTGGGGACGGTGTAGCTCGTCGGCGGCGCCCTACTACTGCTGTGGGACCCGCCTGGAGGCCAGTGAGGGTCATGATTCCCACACCGTCCACCGTCATCCACACGCCCACTCGCCCAAAGCTGGGCTTTTCTATCGACAGTATCGTTGGGCGAGGAGTAGACTCTCAGGGGTCGCCACCCCCTTCCCCTGGGTCTCCCCGAGGGAGCCCCAGACCCAGAAGTCCTATTGCGTCCTTCAATGACCTATACAAGCCACAGGTACGAATTCCTGAGCCTATCCACCCCCTGGTGCCCACGTCGATGCCTGCGTCACTAGCTCATCGTATCGCTCCGTCCCTGCACTCGTTCCCAGGACTGCACATGCCCCAGGCCCTCCACCTGGCGACTCTTCTGCCTCATGGAGGAGCCCCAGGGCTTCCCACGGGCATTCCGCCGGTGTTGTTGGGACAAATGCCTCACCTGGGCACCCCTCTGCCTCCCGCACCTGGTCCCCGGGAGTTTCCGCTGTACCCGTGGCTCCTCTCCAGACACTCTCGTCTCTTCGGCCACAGATTCCCAGGTAAGACCCTTCACTCTGTAGTTTTTGTTAAGCTTCGTTATTTCAGTAGCGCCGTGAAGGCTCTTTGTCCTGACCACAGTGTGCTGGGTGCGGCTGGTGGGTGACCAGCCAGCCGCCGCCACACACCCAAGCCGACCCCCGACCCCCACCTCCTGTCATCCCTGACGCCCTCTGCTGCTCTGTTTGCTGAAGTATAGTACGCAAAAAAAGAAAGGTTTCGCACATTGTAATAAGTTATTAGTAATAATATTTACGTTGCTGAGAAAGTTCTACCATTATTTATATGAATTGACTGATAATTGTTATAACAATGAATTGGTGATTGTATTAATATTTTTCTTTCATTGTCCTTTTAATTGATATGCATCATTATTAATACTCCTCCTATCATCATTATTATTGTAGATAATATTATTTATTATTATTATTTTTATTATTATTATTATTATTATTATTATTATTATTATTATTATCAATTGTTATCATTAATGTTATTATTATTATTATTATTGTTATTATTATTATTATTAGTAGTAGTAGTAGTAGTAGTAGTAGTATTAACTACTCTCAACTCCATCATCATCCAGGTGATAAGGGTTAGATAATATCAATGATATTGATTATGATGATAAGAAGAATTATGTTGTTATTATTATTTTATCATCATTATTATTACTATCATTACCATTATTATCACTGTTATTGCTATCATTACTAATATTATCATTATTATTATTACTATTAATACTGTCAATATTATTATTTTCATTATTAATATATTTTTTATATTATCGTTGTTGGTGTTATAATGACATAAATTGTTATTGCATTATTACTATTATTATTATTATCAACACTATCATTTTTACAATTACAAATAATATCGTTGTTTTTATTAGTATTACTATTACTACTACTACTGCTACCATCACCATCACCAGTATAGCGTCCTTGCCCCATGAATTATTATCTCATCACAGCCGCGAGGACGACGCTTTGTTTGAGGCATTACATCACCAGGGATCACCATCACCACCCTCGCCATCACCAATATCACAACTCAACCTAAAACAATAAAGCTTCTCGGGACACAGAGTCGCGTGCTCCGCCGTCTCGTAACACTAGTATTATGGGCGAAGCGTTTTACTCTTCACATCTACGAAATTCAGAATGGTGCCACGCCATGCATAGTGTAAGTCTCTGTTATATAAATGGTAGATAATAATAATTGTAGTGCGGCTTTGTGTTGGTTGAGTGACTGCACTTGGCGGTGTGCATGGCAATGATCTTGAGTAAATCCTTTGTGACTAGGAATAGCTGAGCAGCATTCCAGACCGACAGTCACTTGGTCAGACGAGAACGACTATCAAGGAAAAGTTTATTGATAATATATATTTACTGTGGTTTTGAATATATACTTGTTTTTCCTAGTCCTGAACGTGTTTGTATCTTTTTCCTCTGAGACGTAGGAGGTTGATAGAGGTTCTTTGCGGGGAAACTTTAAGGGGAGGAGGGGCGGCGGTGAGTCCCTGAGAGCGGCCGCCATGATGGAAGGAAGCTTGTAGAGGGGAGCAACGGGCGCCGGCCATACTATATAGGTAGAAGTAGAAGCATTGCGAGGAATTTATGACAATCTCAATAGAATTATATGTTAATCCAATGTTACCAATTTTATGACATTAGAATCCAATACGTAAAGTGCATATAAAAGTTAAACGGTTATGCTGGTCTGAACTGTACTCAAACTCAACCATGCTAGCGCCATTTTTGTTTTTAATCCATCGAGTTCCGCTCAAGATGCATAGTGATTTCCTTTGTCATGAACGCAGTAAAAAAAAATAAATAATAAATAAAAGTATTCGTAAAAGTATTTCCAAAAGAATTTTCATTAATCACAAACTCAAACCTCGACCACTTATCAAACGCAACGTGTTTATCATTAAGTAGAAGCTCAATATGAGGTTTCGTACGAGTAAACATTTTATAATTGGCTGTAATTTCCACGCAGACACCGAATTAAATATGTAAAAAAAAGAAGGAAAATATACGCTTCTCAAAAAATTCTTCTTTAACTTATCTCACAAAATGATATTCTGAAAACAAAGAGCTTATGTCCTTCCTACCAGACCTCACAGTCCTTCCTCATCTCACAGCTTCTCCCTTACCTAGCGCCCGCCTCTTCTTTACCTTACAATCCCTTACCCTTTACCTCCCTTCCTCACCTCACAGCAGCCATCCTAGCACCACAGCTCCCTCTCTCTCTCCTCACCCTACTTTAAACACCCTACCGCCTCTCCATCACACACACTATACACTACCGACACCACACCCTCAGCCCTTTACTCCCTTAGCTGTTACCCACCTTTCTGCCCCCTAGCTGCTCCTCACCCTCCCTTCTTCCACCCCTCTCCTCTTCCCTCCAGCCTACAGCCCCGTAAACATCCTTGCCCTTAACCCAACAACCTCACTAAACCCTCCACTGCCCCCACCTAACCACTAACCACCGGACGCTCCTTATTAGAATACAACTAACAAATGCTCCTCCTCCTCCTCCTCCTCCTCCTCCTCCTCCTCCTCCTCCTCCTTCTCATCCTTCTACACTCTTGGCTCTTCTTCCCTCTCTCCTTCCCTCCTTCCTTCCTTCCTTCATGTCCTCATCACCTCTGCCTCCACCCATCCGCCCCATCTCTACAATTTTTACCTACACCTACATCTCTACCGTTCACCACCATCACCACCGCCATCGTTGTCACTTACCATCTACTATTTCTCCACCACTATCGCTACCATTATCACCACTACCATCACTACTAACAGCTCCATAAATGTGTGTGGGTGTGTGTGTGTGTGTGTGTTTCTTCACTATCATCATCCACAGTTATTAATTTACCTTCACCATTATCACTATCACCATCACCATCATCACAACGCCATTTTCTTCATCACTCACCACTGACTTTCCCTCAAAACCATCATTATAATCATTTTAACCATACCACCATCACCATTATTACCCTCTTCATCACCAACATCACTATCACCACTGCCACTATAACCTCATCACCTAAATTTCCCTTTTTTTGCCTTGCTTCATCACTCAGCATATCTTTAAATAATAAGTAAATAAAAAAAAACATTAGAATTACTCCGTTATTATCTTCACCAACACCATACCGTCACCACCACTTTCACCACTTGCACCACCACTCGCAACACCATATCATCACCACCACTCTCACCACCACTCTCACCACCACTCTCACCACCACGAACACCATCACTCCATCCCGCCTTCGCCACCCCAACCTTCATTAATGGCGTGTAATCCGTTTAGAGAGACACAGCTGCCCTGCAAATGTGTTAAATCTGTGTAGTGAATAGCGTGTATAGGGTTGTGCGACTCCCCCTTCTGTGTGTGTGTGTGTGTGTGTGTGTGTGTGTGTGTGTGTGTGTGTGTGTGTGTGTGTGTGTGTGTGTGTGTGTGTGTGTTTTGTGATGTTATTCTTTATGTATTTTTTGAGTAATACGTACATTTTCCTCTTTACTTCAGCATCGTTATTTATTTATGTTCCTTATTGCGACGTTTACTTGTGAGGAACTTAACTATAATTTGTTTCCTTTTACTTTACTTTACTATTTTACGTCTGAAATCGCCGGCAAAACAGTGACGTGTTTAAGCATTACTGGAGCGAACCATATATCTCGTTCTACCGCTCACTTCCGGCGGCGTAATTTTGACTTCGTATATATATATGAGGCGTAAGACAAGCACTCTGTTTCCTGTTTATCAAGAGGAACCATCGAATCAGAAGCCGTCCACGGGAGCTGCACCGCAAACATAAAAAACATTAATTTCTGTCACTTCTGGTGTATTTTGTATTATTTTTCTGCACTCGTGTTGTATGTGCAATTGTGTGTGTCTGCTTTTTGTTTTTGTGTGTGTGTTTTTTTTCTTCAATTTATTCCTCTGCTTCTTATTTATTATTTTCTTCTTTAGGGGGTGGTTAGTGGGGCTTAGTCAAGGGTGTTGTTCTGTAGATAGTCAGGTAAAGGAAGATGAACGATGTGGCGTTAGTTAGCGGGCACCTCACTTCCTATCATTATCTGTAT
This sequence comes from Metacarcinus magister, assembly GCA_029783475.1. Taxonomy (NCBI): domain Eukaryota; kingdom Metazoa; phylum Arthropoda; class Malacostraca; order Decapoda; family Cancridae; genus Metacarcinus; species Metacarcinus magister. The sequence continues at coordinate 5,827,279 of JAPQNM010000043.1, read as the reverse complement.
ATCATGATTTTAAGCAATCTTCAAACTCCCCATCGTTAGCAGGGCACCTCCTTTTCTGTATATCATAGTTTTAGACAATTCTCAAACTCTCTATGTACGCACCTCTCTCTCCCTCCCACTACACACTCTCCCTTCACCAGTAATTACCTTTTTCATTGCTTCCCTTCCACCTCACAACCTTCTACAATACTAGTCATCATGTATAGCCATCCAAAGTTACGTACGTTATGTTTACTCACCAATTTTCTTCCACATTAATGATCCACTATATCTTAGCGTTAGTCATCCACCTTCATCTCACCTTCCTCCACCTCTCTCCATACATTTTTTTTTTATTATCACGTGCCTGTTTCTCTCTTAAATCCCTTCACCTCGTCTTGTCCGTCTCTTCCATCTCCTTCACCACTTTTTCCTCCTTTTCCTCCTACCTAACTCATCACTTCTAAAACCTGTGTGGAATTCCTCTTTAGTGCTAGATACAGACAGTCCGGTTCTGCTGCGTCGTGGTCGGGCTGTAATACCTTCAGGAGAGACCGGACCTGGCAAACTACGTCAACAAATACGGATTAAAACTTGCCCTGAAAAATGTATACTGAAAGAAAGTAAATATTAGTCTATTGGTGAATCTATTTATAATCTACGTAATGGTTTGTGTTGATCTTAGTGTTTGTCTTTCTCTCTTCTGATTACGAGATTATCAATGTAAATAGTGTTTTTAATCGTCGCATTCTTATAAAACTGGAAGAAACATTTATTTTGAGACAACGTTGATGGAATTTGTTATTATAATTATTAGCATCATTATTATTATTATTATTATTATTTAAAATGTGGCCCAGTGGTGTAGTGGTTAGCAGCGTGCGTCGGGCGGAGATAGTTTGGGTTTCTTTCCTTTCACGCTGTAGTTTCTGTTCATGTAGCAGAGGATCGGTACGGGATGCAAGTCAAGGTGTTGTGACCGTGCAAGCAGACAGGAATGGAAGGCCAACAATCCTGCCCTCCTTTATTTATGCGTTTGGTGTGTGGTCCTACATAGGCGTAAGATCAACGTTTTTGCCATCCTGTATTATTTATCATGGTCTGGAAGATCACGCGCTGGACTCGTGATTGTCAGCCATCACCCTCCCCGAAGGAGCTCAGAGCTCATCACACACACCAAGGGGGACAGTAACTACTCCCTGTCAATGAAAAATCCTTAGCGATTGGAGTTGGATTCGAACCTACGCCTTGCCGGTTGGCAGGCGAAGGCGTTAACCACTGACCCACGGGAGTATGTGTGTGTGTGTGTGTGTGTGTGTGTGTGTGTGTGTGTGTGTGTGCTACAAAATATTATTAATTATCTATGCCACACAGCAGAGTAGAAAGCAAGCAACGTTATGAAAACAATCGTTATTATTATCACTATTATTATTATTTATTATTATCATCATTATTATTGTTATTATTATTATTATTCATTTATGCAGCCTCCACAGTTGTGACAGGTGTTACGAGAGCAGCATCCTTATCGAGATGAAGCGAGATACAGGTACAACATCTGCTCTAAAGGGAGCTGGAGAGACAGGAAAAAAAATCCCTTTGTGTGCATCTGATCTCCATGATGTGGTTGTGTGTGTCCGACGGTTTCCTCACTACCACCACCACCACCTCCACCACTACCACCACTACCACCACGCCACCGTCGCTGCCACCACGGGACAGCGGCGGCGGCGGGGTGGTGAAAGACGGCCGTATCAGCAGGAGCATCACGACTGCATCATCGAGAGTTCAAGGCTGTCGTGAGCATCCGGCGGGCAGGCGTCTCCCGGCGTGGCTGTCGGTGGTGTGAGTGATATTTGCTGATGTCACGTCGACGTATCAGCTGTTTAGTGAGGCTGCGTTGTCTCCACGGCCGTGTTGTGTGTGGGTGTTGATGTGTGCGGCAGCGTCACTCTCAATTCTCCGGGATCACGTGGCGCGTTTATGTAATGTATGTCCTCACACGCATGCTAAAAAGAAAAAAAAGGAGAAAGATAGCAGGATGTAAAAGCGCACACCATTTCATTCTTGTATAAGATCAACGTTTCAGCAACGTGAACGTACGCACGTCATGTTCAGTAAAGACTTTGTGGCTTTGTTCTTGCGTTTCCCCTTATTTTTTTTTCTTTTTGCTACCGTTTTCACGTTTGGTAATGTTATATGACATGTTTGTTAGCTTGGCTCTTCTTTCCTTCCCTTAGTGTGTGGACGTAGCTGTGTTGGGGTCACGTGTCGCCACCCAGCTTGAGGCAGCGGCAAGCCTTCAAAGTCTAGGAGTAAATAAACCCAAAGCGTATAGTGAATGAGCTTTACAATTCTTACTTTTCCCATAAATTTATCATGATCATCCTCCTTTACTTCCTTTCTTGTATTGCATGTAAGTTCTGATCGTCTTGCGCAATTTCCTTCCATTCTTTTCTTTCCCTCATGAGCTCCAGTGTTTGGAGTGCCTCAGTAAGCTGGGCAGCGCCGCCTCGCCGTTGATTGGCAGAGACGTGAGCTTGAGGCGAGGCTGGGCGGGCAGGTGGCAGCGGCATCTGTTTGCACGGCCGAGGCGCTGCTGCTGACGTGACCAAGACGCACCTCAAGGAGATAATCATAATACTATTTTTCTGTGTTATTTACCCATCCTTCCACCTTTCATGGTTCTCAGTGCAATCATTCAGCAATTTTCTTTCTTAATATAATCCACAATTCTTTCACTGGAGGGAAAGGCAACAGAAAATATCGTATATATTACTTGAACAAATTACTAGATATCTATACACGTGTTTGTTTATATTTATCCCGATCATCTTGCTTTTGATAAATAAGATGAAGAAATCACCAAAACTTAATATTAGGTTATCCAAAGGAAGCGACACACTGTCCTCAATTCAGCCATTCCTCAAATATCTCGTCATTATTGTTCAAACCTCCTTCGTTGGGGACAAAGAGAATATAAAAAAACAAATGGTATTCATCACTTAAACATTTACTGGTTTTTAAATACGTGTTTGTTTTTATACTCACACGTTCTCTTGCTTCACAAATAAGACCGACAATACCTTAAATATAATATCATAAACGACATGATTAAAAATTTTCTCCCCTGCCACAATATTAAAATCAAAACTGGAATTACATTATTTAGCGCAGGTTGTCAACGCTATTGTGTGTGTATTTGTATATTGATGAAGCCTTGTGTCATCAGGAGCGGCGTCCCCCTCCTCTGCCCCCTACAGGAACCCCGAGGGACTGTTTCCAATCCATCTCATTCCCGATTCTTTACTTATGCTCAGGCGAGGCTCAGGCCGACTCGTGGCTGTTTGTCCTTGACTGGCGCGGCTTAAATACTGTTGACTTTGTTTAAATGTTTATATCGAGATGATTTGTTTTTACTTCTACTTTCAGCTGTTCAAATTTTCGTTTTATTCAGCTTGTATTAAATTTCCATCGATTGGAAGAAGAGTTAGAGAATTTTCACCGCCACGGGTAGGTGATTGGGTTGCCGCCTTTTCCTCATGGTCACTGTAATAGCAACACTTGGTCCGTAATGTCAGTGTTTTCCAATGATGGCGTCACTCCAACGTCACTGGACCACACCACACGAAGGGATCGGGATCACTCACTGTACCCTTGATTATGTCCTCTTATTCTCTTACTCTCTCTTTCTTTTTTTTTCTCCCTCGCTTTCTCTCTTCTCTCTCTCTCTTTCTTTCTCTCGTATTCGCATCGGAACTCAGCGATTATAAACTGTTTGATGAATCGGATAATGGCGATATAATTCACTGTTTACATAAAACAAGGCATTAATGTGGGCATAACGCCACTGACAGCAGATTACAGGAAGGGAAGCGAGTAAAACAGATCTCTACTTGGGGCATCCGGTCATGAATCAAAGGCGACGGGAAGCTGGTGGTGGTGATGGCCCCGCCTGATAACACGGATACCAACTTGTGGATAATGATGGTAATAGTCATATATAATAATGATAATAATAGTAATAATCATAATAATGGTAGTGGAGGGAGGAGGGTGAAGGTGTTCTGTTCAGACTTGATTTTCACACGTTTTCCATAATGTCTATATTTTCTTGTTATATTATAATATTCTTCCACGTTTTTCTTTTTCCTGTATTTATATATTATTTTACAGTCTCACTTGGTAGGGGAAGAAAAGAAAAAGTTATTGCCTATTAGCGAGGTGATTTTCCTGAGATATCGTTTATTCTTTGTGTTTTCTCAAAGTGTAGTAGCATGGGGCGGGGGTGCGGGCGCCGTCAAACCCCGCCGGGACGTGTTGTGACCGTCGGGCAGCGTGATGCCTCGAGGCTGGAAGGAATCGAATATCAAGTGACGTATTTGTGAGATTCCACTTAATTGGCGGCAAAGTCACTGTCAGGATCACGACCTTAACACCGTGACCATTAGGCGTGTGTTGTGTGTGTGTGTGTGTGTGTGTGTGTGTGTGTGTGTGTGTGTGTGTGTGTGTGTGTGTGTGTGTGTGTGTGTAATTATCTCCACATGCCATTAAAGTTGCACACGTATAAATGGTTAGACACTTACTTTTACAGTTTAACATTTTTTTCACTTATGTGGTGTTTGTTTTTTCTATTTCTTAATTATGTGCCATTTACCTGCAGGCCTTCCAGTAATTAATCATTTATTCCGTAATTATTTTTCTTCTTTCCCTTGTGATCTATGAGGAGAAGATGTGGACGATGGATGTTTATTCTTGTCAGTTTGGTTTTCCAGACTCAAGTCCATTCCACTCTTACCTGGATATCATGTTGTAGAAGATTTATTACCTGCCTGTATCTATTGACAATTTTTTTTTTCACTGTAGGAATAGAAGTTGATTTTAATGTTCTTTAAATTCACACTTGGGTGGATAGATGCATATTTTTTTTCTTCTATTTTATCTCTTTTTCGCCCAAACTATTTTCAAGCCGTGTAATGGAAGAGTCTAAATTTTTTGATTATTATTTTATGTTCTCTCTTTTTTCACAAGCAGTAATTTTTATCACGATGGTTAAACACACATTTTATACATTTTGTTTATTCATAGTTTATTAAAAAGAGCGACAACAACACAGACACTTCATGAAACACTAAACACACACTCTCTCTCTCTCTCTCTCTCTCTCTCTCTCTCTCTCTCTCTCTCTCTCTCTCTCTCTCTCTCTCTCTCTCTCTCTCTCTCTCTCTCTCTCTCTCTCTCTCTCTCTCTCTCTCTCTCTCTCTCTCTCTCTCTCTCTCTCTCTCTCTTTTCTCTTTTTTTCTTCTTCTTCTTCTTCTTCTTCTTCTTCTTCTTCTTCTTCTTCTTCTTCTTCTTCTTCTTCTTCTTCTTCTTCTTCTTCTTCTTAATCTCCACACCTGCGCTGAAGCACCTGAAGGGGGAGACAGTATCATAAAACCTTCTGCAGTATCTAACCCTTAGTAGTATTGCTTAAGGGGAAGGAAGTGTGTGTGTGTGTGTGGTGTGTGTGTGGTGTGTGTGTGTGTGTGTGTGTGTGTGTGTGTGTGTGTGTGAGAGAGGACAACGAGAGAGAGAGAGAGGGAGATATTACGTCAGCTATCTCTATACATAGGTAGCGCACAGTGTACAAGATAAGAGAGGGAGGGGCGTAAGAGTCACATTTTCTTTGCATGTTTAAAGCAAAAAATGTAAGACTTGACTTTTAACACAATAATACCCGAGGCTGTATTTTGATCGTACTGGACATGAAGGGTAGGCAGGAGGAGGGAGCATTACACGTGTACCCCTTATACAGGTGACCAGCAACCTTACACCCTTACCATATAAATCTTGGTAGGGAGAGAGAAAAAAACTACTACAACATGACAGAGGATAAGCTGACGCCGTAATAGTAAGAAAAAAGTATAGCATTACAGAGGATGTAAGTGCGTGTTTTGTTGAGTCCACCTTCAAGAATAAAGGAAGAGTAGCCAGAAGGGAAAGGGAACTCCACCTTGTTTGCCTTCTACGTGTACTCACTCCTGTCTGTCTGGCCGAGTCTCGTGTAGTGGCTTGTCCGTCCATACTATTACGTTATCCTTGAAAAGCTCTCCTTACCACTCTGTTTCTGTGCCTCGTTTTGAAAATTTATAAACTTGTTGCTCTTGCCTGTTCCGGAGAGCCGTCTGACTCTGTCTCTTTTACTGGGAGGCGAAGGACAACGAAGGATAAAGATGCCAAAGTAAGGAGGGAAACAGGTGGTCTTGACTGAGCAGAGACAAGTATACTGGAGGAGCAGCAGCCGAGTTTTTATATCTCTACCCACTTCTTACCTCTAAGCAAAGATACATTTTTGCCTTCTAAGCCCTATGTAGGCAGATGGTGCAATTATGTTGGGGGTCAAGATGCTTGTGTTGGTGCAGGTCTCCTCCAGGTCTCCTCTAGCCAGCATGACGGGGAGAGTTTTGCCACAAATGGACTCAGATCTTTGTCATATGGTAATTTTTCGTCCCGTGTCAACACATCGCCGTCACCTCCAGGGGTCGGTGTGAGGGGCGAACTTGTTCCGTCTGGCAGGATTGTTCTCATGTGTGTTCGTAATTGTAAAGACAGAGTCTTCCTTTCGGTGAGGAAAATGGTGTAATAAGTACTGAAGGTGGGCGGCCGCGTCGTCATGACCTGTTTGTTGATCCAGCAGCTAGACAAGGCTTGCTGGTGGTCGGTCTGAAGCCACGGCTGTCTAAGAGAAGCAATTTTGGGCCTGCAAGACTGGGTTGCCTGTCTGGCCTCGCACCCTGAACATGGGGTTGCTGGGACCACGGCTTGACGTAAAGGCTGGACATAGCCTAACATCGATGTATTTAAGGGCCATATCTGCCTGCTGGGACACTTTGCAGGGACATGACCTCCCAGCGAGCCACGTCAGGAATGTGTTCTTGTGGGGGGTCATTATATGATCGCGACCTGCTATTTCTGGTCATTAAAAGGAGGTGACCTGCCTACGGGTCACATTAGGGACGTGACTTGTTGGCTGGCCACTAGGAACGTGACCTTCTGCAGGGAGGTATGAGAGAAAAACCTGCCGGCGTCACTTGGCCGCCGCCCAACACATCCTCCCGACGCCCCACTCTCCACCCCCCACTCGACCCCCTCAGCCCTAGCGTCCTTACAATCCTCATATGTAGTGATATGTAAAAATTTACCCGTAAATCTAACAAATGTTAATGAAATACATTTGTTATCAAACAATCTTTGTGTTGGTTGGGTAGTGTGAGGTTTCAGTAAAGCTTAATTTGTGTTCCCCAAACATCGTCAGACTCTTTCGTTTAGTTGTCACATCGCTTCACACTTCATCGCAGCTCGTTCACAAATAATGCTACGCGCTAAAAATAACTTACATCCCCTTTCAGATATCCGTCGCCCCAAATAGGCAATGTTTACCCTATATGGAGCAGCATTACAAAGGGCGTGCTACCCGAGGCGTCACTGTCCCGGCTCCTAACTAACCATTATTGCAGTATCCACACAACCGATCGAAAACCAATTAGGCGCGGACGACGGGACTCAGCACTTCCCGCCGCGCTGTTGGGCCTTCGATCACGTTCGGGCCAGCACAATAATTTCATGGTGTTATTGCTGGCTGATAAGAATCTTTTCAAGGTAATTGGCGCCTCACTTGTCCCGGCACCGCTCAGCCACGACGCTTCCTCGACCTCACACTCACCACAAATCCGTCTCTCGTCATCGTTAATCTTTACCTCAGCATCGTTTTATTGGTGTCGTGTTTTCTTTCCCTCACCCCCCCCCACCACCTCCCCCCCACTGGAAGGAGCCCCGTTGCTTGATGCCTTGTTTTTGTCCCTCCGGATAACGCCTCATCCGTGAGTAGTGTCGAGCACCCAACCCTCAAGTGTAGGTTGTTTCCCGCTGACGCTGCTGCCTCGACGTCTCCCACACATCATTGCATTATTAACTTGCCTTCGCCTCGTAACATGCATGCTTACAGCGGCACCCCAGCGGCTGTCACTAACGAGAGACACAACATGGCGGTGGTAATAACTATTTTTGTTCGGAGATGCTACAAGATAATTGTGTGCTGATTGAAAATGAATATTCAATGTGCATCTGATTAAAATTAAGTAAGTATGTACGTTATGAGGATTTCATAACATGTGGAGTGTGTTAACTTGAAGCGCCGCTGTAACACGCTGTAGTTTCCTTCTTATTTCATTAAGACGAACGTGATTCAGTAGGATTGTGACACACGCGGTCAACACTCCAGAAGGACAAACTTGTGCGCGGGACGAATAGTCTTTCACGCCGCCGCCCTTGGGTCCCGCGACTCCCCGCGTATAAGGACTGTGTGATTACAATGTGTATTGCTCATTGATGTCCATAAATTGGTAATTAGAAATAATCACATGGAAATTACGCGTTACCAACATGATGCCGCCGCCGCCGCCACACCATTCAAGTGTTCCCCTGTGATCCCAGGTGACCCCTCCTATCTGTCTGCCTGTCTGACTGTCAACTGCAGACACCAAGTGGGGGGAAGGGTTGAGAACGTGAGTCTTTCTTGATAGGACTGACTGATGTAAATCCTTCCTTTCTATCGCCCCCTCCATCCACCCCTTCATCCTTCCTCCCCTCTTTTATTCTTTCCCTTTCCTGTCTTTTCTTATATATACTTGCCTCCCTCCATTTATTCCACCCTTAGCTTTTTTCCTCCTTCCCCTCCTCCTCCTCCTCCTCTTCCTCCTCCTCCTGGTGTTACTCCCTCCCATGCAGTGTCTCGGGAGCCACACTTGACCCATGCAAAACTTGGCCCAGCATTAAGAGTTCCCTCGCGGCGGAAGGACGGTATAGCAGACCTTTGTTGCCTCATGCTCATGATTATTGTGATTATTTTGAGCCAAGCCAAGTGTTATTCTGCTTTACGACGAAGACTCGGGGAAATTACTTGATAATTTCCCTGTTGCTCCTCTTGATGGCTTGCGTCAGGAAGGAGGGAGGGAGGGAGAGGAAGGGGAGAGAGAGGGCGAGGAAGGGGAGAGATAGGGAGAGGAAGGGGAAGGTAGAGAAGCCATACCCTTTCCTCCATTCCCTCAATCCTCATTCTCCTTGAAGATTATACTTACGATAGACGTATTGTCACGTTTATTTGCTCCTTCTCACACGCAAAAAAGACGAATAGGGAGAGGGAAGGAAACAATGGCCGCCAGCAATATATTCTTCCTTTGTTTTTGTCCCGTTTGTTGTTGGAGCCAATCTGCTCCGTGCACCTCATCAAAGCAGAATATAAACACAATAATAATGTATACCATGAATATCGTGAAAAACGTAACATTATTCCTTCTCTTCCTCAATTGACTCAAAAAAAAAGAAGAAGATCGAGTTGTCCTTTTCAAAAAACCTGGACAAGAAATAGAACAATCAGGACGGATCATGTAATTACAAGGAGCATTATATACAAACCACGTCCGCTCCTCCCATACTGCTCCACACCACGGCAGGAATAACCTCGAGCTGCACACTGCACGTGGATGCCTTATGCTTCTTTCAATAGTGTTTCCTGCGCGCCAATGGAAACACAATCACTTCATTCCCTTATCTGAAACACAACGACTTGGATCCCTTATCAGCAGCGCCATGACGAACCTGAACGCCTCTTTGTGAAACAGTTGAAGATCGCGCCAGCAATGCATACAGCCGCGAGACCACGTGGTGTGCACACTTAAGGGCTTCTTAGACCTTCCCAGGATGTCACAAGCGGCAAGGAAAGAGTCGAGCCGAGGACAGCTGCCGCCACCACGATATTTATCAGTGCCGGAGAGAGACAATAGTCACGTCACTACTGTTGGGGAATTGTTGTCCTGTGATGGGCCCGCTAGAAAACCTTGAGTAGGGGCCGGGGTAACGGGGAGGAGGAGGGGAGAGTGAGGGGCGCAGCAAATAATGTTGGGAAAGACAAGATAGTTTGGTATAGGTAAGGGAAGCGTTTAGGGAAGGTCAGAATTTATGGAAGGAGGTCATTGGTTGGTATGGGAATGAACTGTGTGCGTGATGAAAGGCGGAGGTGTGTTATGGGGCAACGAAGTGGAGATAGAAAGCACTGAAGGGCAGGGAAAGGTTAGTAAATATGAATGGAAGAGGCTATTTGGGGCCGCGAGACAGCAAGTACGAGAAAGAGATGAAGCGATAAAGAGGCAGGACAGGAGCACACTGTGACACGCCACACAACCCTTTTTTGACCTTCCCAACATCCGCTTGACGAATATTTTACATAAAGAAGTTCAAGCAGACACCATGGCAACGGCTTCCTAGTTTTTGTTAAGTATTGAAAGGAAAACACAGATGAGTATATATAGTTGTCTCATGATTACTTCGCAGTTCTTGGCTTCTTTCTGTTACATAAGTTTGTGTAAAGAAAGGTTACTTGGTACGGACAGTGTTGCGTTATTGCACAGGCAGAGGAAGCGTTTCTCAAAGACGAACTTCATAACGTTACTTGAACTGAAGATTTGGAAAGCTAACTCGGGAATACATTTTGAAGGGAGGATGGGAAAAGGTTAAAGAAAAAGAAGAGGGAAGTAAGGCAATGTTACATCTTTATTCAATACCACGTGATGTTATGTGCAACCTCCTTTATACTTGGTGTTGCAGTAATGCTCTTCGCACCTACTCGTCCACCTGAGAAAGAGAAGGTGAAGTGTTGGTGGCGGTTATAGATGGTCATCAACGCTTTCTAAACCGTCAGAGCGTTAAAGCCTCAGTGCTTGCCCTGACGGAGGGTTAGCAAGGTCGCATCCCACTTCGCCCCTGACGACAGTTGCTCGACTTTGCAGTGACACGGATAATATACTATAAGAGAGACGACATACCCCAGCTTCTGAGTTGCAACAGTGACTTTTCTCCTCTGCATATATTTTTTTTACTTTTATTTTACTCCGTGTTGCCCTCGAGTGCTTTTGTGAAATAAGGTGTGTGCAGTGTGTGTGCAACAAGTAATGAGAGACAAGCGGAGTTTTATCTTGTATTCTTAACTCTTCTGTGTGGCTTGATGTTTTTTTGGATAGACTCTGAGGGACGTGTAGCCTCTAGGGAAGGCGACAGGTGAGGGGAAGGTTCAGACGGATGGAGAGGAACCGATGGCAGCAGATGTGTAGCGGCTGTCAGCGGGAGGTGTGTCGTGGCAAGTGAAGGAGAGGTGTGAGAGGCTGTGGCCGGGAGGGAGAGAGGGATGGAGGGAAGGAGGTCCAAGGCGTTCACTAAGCGGGCCATTAAAAGCCTTATCAGCAGGGAAGGAGTTGAGTGAAGGCTCTGACAGTCTCACTTAACTATCTGACGAGCGATAATAGACACCCAATTTATCATCGGTGATTGGCAGGTAGGGATGCGCTGGTTAATTTTATCGGCCATTCTGTGGGTAATATCCAAGGCTGGGTAATTCAGAGGGTCAGCCGATCTGTACGCCGATAGAATTGAACACGAAGTTGACCTCGCCAACTGACCGTGTAATTGCACTTGTCAAGGTCACTATAAAAATAATTGGAGGCTTACGTCACTAAGATAATGATGGAAAAAAAAAAAAGCTATTTCCCAAAGCCAGAAGACTCGTGATCGTACTTAAGTTTAATCGATGTTTTTGGAGAAAGGCTTGAACTGCATATTATTGTTCCCGTTTTTCATCCATTCATATCTGTTAGCATGAGAAATTCCTTCTTATCGTACCGTCACTGCCGCTGACTTTATGGCTGAATGCTCACAATTGGCTGTGAAAAGCAATCATTAGCTTCTTGTGTTCTGAGTGTGAGCGTCGGCAGCCCGGGCCGTCGTGCAGCTATTTCACGACTCGCGGGGAGAAGATACTGAGAGGGTTGTGGTCTCTACTCTTTACCCTCTTCACGCTGCCAACACTGGAGCGAGGCTGCGATAATTAGCGCGAGACGAGTTAGAATGATAATCAGGTGTGTTTATTTCACTGGCCACACAAGCGTCTGCACAACCACGCACACAGCAGGAGCCGGAACTCTGCGGGCCCCCCTAGAGGCAGGATGCGGCGGTCTGACAAGGGAAGTTGCCGTCCTGTACTTGAGTTGAATTCCGTCAGAAGTGATAGGAAGTAAGGTAGAAAATAATCGTGCTTGTTAGAGCTGATAACACCCAACACAAAAGTTAGTGATAGGAAAGTGAGCAAACACGTGTACTACTTTAGGATCCTCGTGTTGTGTGTTGAGTGTATGCGTTAGTGTTAAGAGATGACAAACAATATCCATGTAAGAGGCGAGGAGTGTGGTGTTGACAGGAACTTATGAATGCGCTTAGCACGATGCTTCCTGCAGACTTGTCTCAGCGTTAAGGAAGCACACTCTTGTATCCTCGACCCATCTCTTGGCTGAAAGACGTCTTGACAAACTTAAGCAACTGCACATCCTCTCATTGCAGTTTGTCTTGCAGCTTCGTTGAAAGGCTGCCTCTACTGACCTTCAAGGGACATAGAGACAGAGTTAATGAGCTACATATGGAACAAAGGGAAAAAATAAAGAAACAGAAAGAGACGCACAGAGAAATCCTTGAAACATACTCGCTCCAACAACCCAGACAGACTAAATGTATGTGTAAATCTGGAACAAAGGCTCGGAAGCCTAGGTAGGGCAGAACGTGTGGTAATATATACACATCAGGAAATGTGTGTAGAGATAACTTGTTGGTAGTGGGCATAGTCGTAGGTCCAGGAGCCGGGGGCCAGACAGAAGGCAGGTGTACTCACGAAGCCCTAGAAAAGTCGGCCAGAGAACAAGACCGCACCTGACAGGACGGACCCCGCGTTGTCACCTCTATCAGGGGGATCGGATGTATCTGGTGTAATATGCTAATACGGTGCTAACACGCTAATGAGAGTGACACCCCGGGACAGACAGGGAGGGGTTGGGGGGCGGGGTGCTCCATGCAGCTTGTGGCGGGTAGAGGCTGCTTCTGAACAATGGTGAACAGGGCCGCGTCACGAATACGGAATGAGGTACACACACACACACACACACACACACACACACACACACACACACACACACACACACACACACACACACACACATGCACGCACAGCTGTACGCATGAAATTTTCCTTTGTTGTGCCTTCAGATGGTTTGCTCAATAAATCACTTAACTTTTGCGCTGTTGAAAAAAAACAACTTAGTATCCTGTCTGATGGAATTTCTCTCTCTCTCTCTCTCTCTCTCTCTCTCTCTCTCTCTCTCTCTCTCTCCTCCTCTCTCTCTCTCTCTCCTCTCTCTCTCTCTCTCTCTCTCCTCTCTCTCTCTCTCTCTCTCTCTCTCTCTCTCTCTCTCTCTCTCTCTCTCTCTCTCTCTCTCTCCTCTCTCTCTCTCTCTCTCTCTCTCTCTCTCTCTCTCTCTCTCTCTCTCTCTCGCTCTCTCTCTCTCTCTCTCTCTCTCTCTCTCTCTCTCTCTCTCTCTCTCTCTCGCTCTCTCTCTCTCTCTCTCTCTCTCTCTCTCTCTCTCTCTCTCTCTCTCCTCTCTCTCTCTCTCTCTCTCTCTCTCTCTCTCTCTCTCTCTCTCTCTCTCTCTCTCTCTCTCTCTCTCTCTCTCTCTCTCTCTCTCTCTCTCTCTCTCTCTCTCTCTCTCTCTCTCTCTCTCTCTCTCTCTCTCTCTCTCTCTCTCTCTCTCTCTCTCTCTCTCTCTCGTCTCTCTCTCTCTCTCTCTCTCTCTCTCTCTTCTCTCTCTCTCTCTCTCTCTCTCTCTCTCTCTCTATCTCTCTCTCTCTCTCTCTCTCTCTCTCTCTCTCTCTCTCTCTCTCTCTCTCTCTCTCTCTCTCTCTCTCTCTCTCTCTCTCTCTCTCTCTCTCTCTCTCTCTCTCTCTCTCTCTCTCTCTCTCTCTCTCTCTCTCTCTCTCTCTCTCTCTCTCTCTCTCTCTCTCTCTCTCTATCTCTCTCTCTCTCTCTCTCTCTCTCTCTCTCTCTCTCTCTCTCTCTCTCTCTCTCTCTCTCTCTCTCTCTCTCTCTCTGTGTGCTGCGAGTCCTTGACACTGAAGCTTGTAAGAGATATCTCTTATATACCTTATTCTTTTCTTATCGTCCTATTCTTCCCTTTATTGTATGCAAAGTCCGCCGCAGACCACGTGTATTTTATCTTGTGAGCGGGACGGATGCTGTATACCTAATTTGATGTTTGGATGGAGAGATTGACACCTTTCTTTTTGATGACGATGGAAGCGCTGTAATGCATGTGTCGTTAGGTAATTTGCATGTATGTAAAAGAATCTATATAATTGTGTAGTTATATACAGTACTATAAAAAAGAGCAGTTCAGTTAAAGCCTAAAATGGCGATCTCAATATCATCCTTTGTTGAGCGACTAAGTATAAAATAGTTATATCCAGCTGACGTTGACGAGATAGGAGGAAAGAAAGAGGGAGTAGGAAGACAGACGCAGAAGGAGAGAGCAAGGGAAGGTAAGCTTACAGAAAGGAGGAAGAAAGAACACGGTGCATTTCCTTCCTACAACAACTCAAGGGAAATAATGAGTGCATGAGTCGATACTTTCTTGAATTAGTTGGAAATGTCACGAAATAGAACTCAGAGCGAAAGTTAGTATTGACATGGTGTGTGCGTGTGTGTGTGTGTGTTCGTGTGTGTTCGTGTGGGTGGGTGTGTGTGTGTTCGTGTGTGGGTGGGTGTGTGTGTGTGTGTGTGTGTGTGTGTGTGTGTGTGTGTGTGTGTGTGTGTGTGTGTTGCAAGGTAACAAGAGGGGAAGTTTTCCTCACACTGAATTATCTTTGACACTTCTACACGTCTGATCTTCAACTCAGAAACATATGTTGGTCTTTTTTGACGTTCTTTTCTTGTTAATTGCATTCTTTTCTAAAATTTAATGTGAGAAATTAACTTAAAGAAAATTTATACAAAAGTTCATACATTTCACAGTAAATCATTCGTCATGAAGTGAATAAGAGAGAGAAAAGAAACGAAAAGAGGGAGAAAAAGAGACACCTAGACAGACAGACAAAAAGAGGGACGACACGTGACACTTACCTTTCGTATGACCTCAAAACCAAGTGTCAAGTTATATAGCTAGAGACTTTCTTACCTCCTTACCTGTACTCTGATCATTATCAACTAAATTCAGGAGAACACAAGATGCTTTACTTCACACACCCTCATTCTACACATTAACTGTTTGTCATTGAGTCATTTTTTATACTGAGAAGGAAACTATGAAATTGGATGATCATTATTTTTTAACGTTAAAAAGACGTATATTACTGAGGGAAATTAAACCTAAACAAAGCAGTTCATTTGTTTTATGTCAAGGCTACAATCACATTCTCTCTCTCTCTCTCTCTCTCTCTCTCTCTCTCTCTCTCTCTCTCTCTCTCTCTCTCTCTCTCTCTCTCTCTCTCTCTCTCTCTCTCTCGCTCTCGCTCTCTTTCTCTCTGGCTTGCTGTACACATTTGAAAACACGTGGCAGTAACACACCAAAGCTATGACTCCACCTTGAAACAATCCCGCTGATCTAAAACATCCACCATCACCCAGCAACACTTCTCTTCACCTGCGCCATTCCCTCCCATCATCACCCATTCTTCATCCATCAATCACCCACATCGACCCACTTCTTGCCCATCACCCACATAGCATTAAGAACACTATTATTCTACCGTCTACCCAGTGCCACGCATCAACCCATCAACCCTACACCCGTTCCCTGTCAACTCACCCAGAAGCACTGTCAAGTAACATATACAATGGTCGCTGCCGAGAGAGAGAGAGAGAGAGAGAGAGAGAGAGAGAGAGAGAGTGAGAGAGAGAGAGAGAGAGAGAGAGAGAGAGAGGAGAGAGAGAGAGAGAGAGAGAGAGAGAGAGAGAGAGAGATTTATACATTATGTTTCACTCTTGTTTTTCTAGTGTTCATGAATGCTGTCATCAGATTACTCAGTGACAGGGATGATGCAGCTCTGTGGTGTATTTAGAGCTCAGTCTCGGCCTCGTTCTGCTGGGTTTTACGCCGAACTGGATGATGTGCACAATTAGGGGGACACAGTGCAATGCCGGCTGCAAGGCATACGTTATGGCCATTATTCTATTGTGCTCGTAAAAGGGCGCACTTTATGATGGATTAAGTTCATGCTGCAATTGCGGGAAATATAGAAAAATAATCCGATATTATTTAATGAAATTGGCTTTTTTTTTTTTTGTGTGTGTGTGCTCGTGGTTTTGTGTGTGTGTGTGTGTGTGTGTGTGTGTGTGTGTGTGTGTGTGTGTGTGTGTGTGTGTGTGTGTGTGTGTGTGTGTGTGTGTGTGTTTATAAAAGGTTCATGAAAGCAAACAATAAACGACAATAAACAGTGCAATGTAAAGTGCTTCTATAAAATTCAGTATATATAAGACAAGTAATCACTTTGAGTAAACAACAGAAAATGATAAAAGGCTGTAAATGGCAAACAAGAGTAAACTGTAATAACTAGAAAACCTTTTGCCAACTAAACAAAGAATGCAGTTAAAAGTTAAAGATATATAGATAGGAAATAATAGACAGAAGTAAAAACAGCAAACAACAGGGAGAGGTTTATCAGTGAGTCCAACACCACACACACACACACACACACACACACACACACACACACACACACACACACACACACACACCTACCTGTTCTCATCGCATGACGCATTTTGTGTGTTCATGTCGCTGGGCAGCTCTTGACTCAGCTGGAATATGAAGCCAAGTGGAATTAATGAAAAATGTTTATCTGACTGTGCTAAATAGTGTGAAGAATGATGGGAAAATCTCTTTATATCATATTTATCATCTAGGTGCAAGGCTAACTCATTTATCTTGAAAATTGACATCTTTATAACTTTGTGTTGCTGCAGGACCGGATTTCCCGTCCTTCCTGCTGCCCTTCAGGAAACCGAAGCGGATCCGGACGGCGTTCAGTCCGAGTCAGTTGTTGAAGCTGGAGCAAGCCTTCGAGAAGAACCAGTACGTGGTGGGCGCCGAGAGGAAGCAGCTCGCCCAGACCCTCAACCTCTCCGAGACACAGGTATGTTACCTTGATGTCCGCCTTTAAAGGATGAAGACCGTTGATTTATGTTTTTTTTTTTTGTGTGTGTGTGTGTGTGTGAACAAGCAGAGTAGCTGCAGGACCAGCGGTGGGCAACATGCAGGCTGATGGTGCCTCTGGTTACGATCAGAAGTGTTTCACGCAAGTTCAAGTCGTGAGCTTTGGTGTAAGACCCACCGTGTTTACGTTATCCTCAGAATAGGTCTCATTAACGATGCATGTGCTTCATCAAGAAATACCCTTTAATTATGATGCCCTGAAAATATTGTATTACATGTTGGAGTTGTGAACCGTCACTAAGCGAACTTGTTTATTGCTCGTTAGCCAGCGTGAGGCTGAGACACAGTTTTTGATCAAGATGCGACTATTAATGATCACAGGAATAATAAATTAGTGCGACCCCTAATTGGCGCCTCTCAGGAGCTGCCACTGTTGGGCAACACGCAGCCGCTCTATCAGCCTTGGCAACGGGGTTCTAATCCACTGCTGCTAACGAACAACCTTTCTTCAGCAGCGCCTCTTATCGCAGAGCTTCAAGTCAGGGATAATAATGCACACTAGAAGGTGAATAATGGCCCTTCAAGTGTTTTCTTCTTGTAATTCTCACACTGATTATATTCTTTTTGACTGTCTGCTGCAGCCTCCGTGCACACATATCTCTACACATTGTTTTGTATTACCAAGTTTCCCTTCATCTGTGAACCAACTCTTCACCGCCTTGTCCCACGCCGGTAAAATTCTCGTGTTGGTGGCGGGAGCCGTAAACGAGGCCTCAATCACGCACTGCCGCCACTGCTGGTGGGGCCGAGGGTCCCTCACAGGGCTGCCTGCCACCCTGCGCCGCCCCGTCCTTCTCTGCCTCGTCTTGCGCCACGACACCCAAGGATTATCTTCTTGCCCAGCGACTTTTTACGGCAGTTTAGGGATAATCTTGACCGGCAAGGTAACACTCTGCTACAAGACTGAACTTGGTGCGTGATGAGCCGACGCGCCGCCAGCCGGGCGACGAGGGGACGGGCGTTGGCAGCGATGCTTTGTTCAGTGTAGCGTGTTCAGCGCCTGTCAACGCTGGCGGGACTTGCGTGCAATAATGCTGAATATATGAGAGTCCGGGCAACACCCTAATCCCCGCGCCCCTCCTTAGGTCGGAACTCCCGTGCACTCAGGAGGCATTTTTCGCCCTTGGTAATACTGAATGTAGCAGCGTCTTCCATAGATTTTCTCCACACGAAATCCTCGGGGACACAGACTGCTATGTGGCTCGGTCGATAGAGGCCAGAGTTCATTCTTGTTGGCCAGCAGGAGCTTCCCTCTGACTCGAGTGTGTGTGCTGGTGGCATTAGCAGACAGCTGGCGGTGGAAGGCTTGTATTTTCTCTCTCGGCCTAATATAATAAAAGAGAAAAATATAGCTTTACTCACTTAGTGGGAAGATAATGCTCAAGAGATAGAAACACTACACGCCCTGCCCCTCCCCTCCCCTCCCCCCCATACCCCCTACCCCTCCCCCTCCCCCCCCTTTGCCTTGCAACCCCGAGAAGCATAGGACATCTGCACGACACTTACGTAACGAAAATGTGATTTAAGGTGTGAATTATTTCTCGTAAATAAAAGCAGCGTCACGCAACATTCAGATTATCAGCACGAGCGAATGAGAGGGAAGAAATAGAAGGGGAAAGTTTTTTGTACGTGAAAAAAAGAAGAAGAAAAAAAGGACCAAACACTAATCAGCGAGTTATTTAATGAAAAATGTTAGAGAAAAAAAACTTAATGCATCTCGCGCCACTGTGTCTTTTATCGGCGTGTTGATGGGCGGCGCGGCGCTGGTCAGTCACGTGGGGATGTCAGTCAGGCTGCTGCGGCGATGATCTTAAGGAGCTGACTCGCTGACTGGCTGACTTCAGGGGCTGACTCCGGGAGAGTTTACAGTCTTCATGCCACGCGCTGGGATGCTATTGATTAACTTGAATGTCGACATAAACTCTGCAGGACAATTACACACACACACACACACACACACACACACACACACACACACACACACACACACACACACACACACACACACACACACACACACATATACCCACACACACACACACACACATCTTTCCGAGTCTCTCTCTCTTGTTTTTTGTCATTTTTATTTCCCATTCACCTTCAGTTGTCATTAGTTACCTCTCTTTTGCTCTTCTGTTCTCATAGCATGCTCACAGTTTTCTTAAATTCCTTTTTATATCCTTCTTCACGCTTCCTCTCACTTCTTTCTTTTCTTTGTTCCTCTTTGTTTTCTTGAGCCATTTTCCTTCACTTATTACACTCGTGTTCTCAGATCCTCTTTAACGCTTCTCGACTCCATTCTCTTATCCCTTCTATTATGTGCTATTTACCTTCAGTTATTTCACTTACATATTTCTTTACTTTTCCCTTCACGGCGCTGGATTCCCTCAGGACTTATTAGAGCCGCTTCGAATTACATGAACGACGCAGACCTTGAGCAAACGAAGCAATTACTGTGGCCAAATATGTCTGCTTGTGTCTGATAGCATCTAATGACTCTCGATCGGCCCGACATTCACATGCAAGCTTCTATAACGATACACCGCCCTCCTTCCCCATTTTGTGACCCCTCTCCCCCTCCCTGCCCCTTCTTTCCTCACTCCCATCCTCCCTTCCTCCATCTTTCCTTCACCTTCCCAGGACCTCTTCTCTCCCTCCCTCTCTCCCTCCCTCCCTCCCTCCCTCCTCTCTCTCTCTCTCTGCGTGATTATATCTACGAAATTGGTTCCTATTAATAGAAAACTCGACAGAGACCAGAAACCCTGAACTCAGCCCGGTCAACAGAGGTTCTTCGGGTGTAATTGTGTAGCATTGGCCTCAGTTATCTGGCGCGGTGACGGTAAATCCAGGTTATGTGATTGGTTTCTGTTAACGAAGGGCATGACGGTATACGATTTACGTGCAGACTCAGAACTGAAAGGAAGATGTGGGGTATTGGGGTATTGCGTGGTGATACAAAGCTGGAGGTGGAGTGACTGGTGGAGGGAGCGAAGAGGTGGTGGAGTGGTAAAGAGTGGTGTGGAGGATCTGGTAAGCCTGAGGGGTTGTTAAGATGTAGTGGAGTATTTTCAGATTGCAATTCGATGTGGTGTAGTGGTGACTTCACTCATGCGTACTGAAGACTAGTATTGAATCTTATCATTAACTAATTGTAATTTTTTCCTATTCTATTATTAACGAAAGATAACAAGAATGTAGTGAAGAGTTGTACCTCCCAATAGAAAGGTAAGTTGAAGAAAATTGTGAAGGTATAAGTGGTGCCTCTGTTTTTGTGGTTGACTGAAGTATAATTTTCAACTTAGTCCTTATACTGTGACGCTGTGTATGTCAGTGTCATGTGTGGGTGTATTTTTTAGGTAAAGAAGAAATTGAGTCTCCGAAAGGATATGTAAAGGATGAATATTATTTCCATTTGTAACTCAAGGTGATAACGATAAACATCCTCTTGTGTGTGCGTGTGTGTGTGTGTGTGTGTGTGTGTGTGTGTGTGTGTGTGTGTGTGTGTGTGTGTGTTTGTATGTGCATGTGTGTGTGTGTTTGTATGTGTGTGTGTGTGTGTGTGTGTGTGTGTGCATGTGTGTGTGTGTGTGTGAGCGTGGTCGTGTGGCTGGGCAGGACGGTCATCCCGGGACGCGGCCTGTGGTCTCCGGGCTAATAAAGAGGCAGTTGTGGGCGGCCATCTTGTCCAGCCTTCCGCACGGCGCGGCGGGGCTGCCAGGGGAAGGCCCGGAAGTGGTGGACATTACCGCAGGGCTGCCGCAGTGCTCGCCTAAAAGTCTGACCGCAGACCGGCGGCGTGGGGCTCGGCCTCTCCCTTCCTCGATCTGGTCCGGGAGTGAAATTGTTCTGAAGAGTATTATTCTTTACCCATAACAATATCAGTAAATATCGGGGAAAACATGCCGCCTGGCTGTCAACTAACGCACTCAGTAATCCTGCGTACGCCATCCCTCTCGGAGCCGGGCACACACACACACACACACACACACACACACACACACACACACACACACACACACGCACACACGCACACACACACACACGCACACACACACACACGCACACACACGCGCACACACACACACACACACACACACACACACACACACACACACACACACACACACACACACACACACACACACACTCACACACTCAAGCACGCACGCACGCACACGCTAGGTGACGAAGCGGATGTAAGTACTGTGTAATATATTCTTACTTGGAAGTGGTCGTCGCCACAACTACGTGTAGCGTCAAGGTTCTAATAGACCCATTAAGGCATCAGTTATTCTTGACAGTTCTCGTGGGAGTGGCAGTGGTAAGGTACTGTACCTGTGACGGCTCATCACGAACCTTCCTAAACATGAAAACACTAAACTTTTTCATCGCGACCGTTTTCTTCGCATTTTACACGTCCACTTCCTGCGTGTAAGAGTTTGAGGTGCAATGAAGCATGTGCGGCGTGACGGCCGAGCCAACGTGATGTCCTGTACAAGCTTGTTGTTTCTCCCGTAGGACACTCCCACCTTGCCTTCGCTTCGTCTGCTGTCATCGCTCTCCTGGAGCCTAATAACCAATCCTGGAATTTCACTTTTCCTGCCCCGTAACTCAGAAGCCGCCCAAAATTGTCTTGTAATGGCGAGAAAGCGGTGTGTCCCTGGCGAGGGCTGCGGGACGACGCCCTCAGGAGGGACTAACATCAACCCGCAGCTGAGTTACGAACCTTCGTAAATGTCCCGTTATGCGCCAAAATGATGATAATTGTCCACGTAATAACACACTTCGTAATGGCAGTAATTTATCTCTGTCTATATTTTGCGAACACCTGAAACGAAATAGATTTTTATGCAACATTTTTTCCGCAAGTAACTGAAAATCTGCAAAGTCTCCATCAAGATAGTGGGACCGATAAGGCGTGGCCGCACGCCAGCCGCGAGGTGTCCATTCAGACCCGCGTGTTGCACCTACAAATTTATTGAACATGAAAGTCTCATAAAACATATCAGGGGTGTAAAATTGACCAATTTAGAACACTGACCTATTGTTTACCGGGAGTAATTGCCGAAAAAATATTTTTAAACAATAACCTCAAGTGCAGATCGCAACAGCTGCTGCCGCGGAGGACGCCGCACGCCTCCCCTAGACGGGTGATCAAGGCCTTCGTGGCTCACATTTATATAGTACCACCCCTGTACAAGACCTCGCTCGGTTATATTTTAGTCTGAATATAATCACATACTTATATATACTTGTGCTTATCACGAGGAGAAATTATACCTTTTTTCTGTGATGATATCGCCCCTGTGCTGTCATGGGTATAATGTCTGTATAATTCTGCACATTTCACTTCAGACTCGTTTGGAAGTATCTGATTTTCTTTGAAGAATCTGTCATGCCCAGAAGCCCTTCCCAGCGTGGCGGCACGATGGTGCAGGAGGCTGCCAGGAAGGAGCCCGACCAGTTAAGGCTTTGAAGCGAGCACCACTGAAGACTGTCAGGCGTGTGCACCGAAGCATTACTGTGACGAGGCTACTTGTGTACATAGGCTGATGTGATACTATAATGGCATAAAGACGACCCACTGAGCCGCCCATGTCAAGGGTGTGAGGCCTGAGGCTTGGCACGAAAACTCCTCGGGTACGACTCCTGTGTGAGACGAGTAGACTTATATAGTGCAGAAGAGCAGCGCATGTCAGCCGAAAGGAAACTGGTCCACAAGTAAAATAACAGGTGTTGGTATTAGATGTTGGAAATATCAAGTAAGTTTATCTGCTTGAGGCGGAGTGAGGCTGTTGAAAGGGACCCGCGATCATACACCAAAGAGAACGAATAGTTTAGTTGGACTACAGCAGGAAGGTTACAGATTCTTCAATCATCCGGCCACTTAGTGTTCACATGGGTTGATAAAAAAGAATAAATATAAAAATATTTCATTACATAAAAACGCGCCTCCAGGATAACTTGATTGAAGCATCGCCGCGATTAGCTTCAGGTTTCAATCATGTTTTTTTCTCCCATGTTATTTGCATGACTGGTTGTTTTATATGATACCCCCGGAGCCTTATCGCCATGAGAGAGGGTTATCATCATTGATATCTGATCCTCCGGCCCTTCCGCTAGGGTTTCAATCCTGTCAGGACGCCAAATATGCAGCTGCTCCACCTGTCAATCCATGAATGTGTCTACGTAACAGTTGTGTTGGTGAGAGTTGTGGTGACCTACACGACACAGTGGAGCGACTGAATAGCCTTCCACAGACTCAGATATTAAGTCAAAATAGATGAAGACCGCGGCAAAGCAATTCCTGGAATATATCATGGCTATGTATTTCCTTTACTGCTCCACTCACCCTCACCTGGCTTCAAGGAGCCTCTCCAGGAGCGTAGTAAACCTCTCTCCTGACGAGTTCCAGCCACAGCACACGGTTGCCAGGCTGTGTACTGAGAGAGAGAGAGAGAGAGAGAGAGAGAGAGAGAGAGAGAGAGTCGTAGGTGTCATGGTCAGAGGTGTAGTGTTTCCTCAACAGTCGTTACTGCTTCACACCCTTTAGTACCTGAGTTCAGAGAATGGCCGCCGCGCACCGCCTCGCATGCAGCCAAGTTTTCGCGTGTCCACAAAGAGGTCTGGGCTTTGCGTGGGGTTCCCGGGGTGTATTAGATGCGTTTGTGGCTATTTTTCTAACTTTCTGTCCCTTGCTAGTCATGAAAGGGGAATGTGAACCCCCCTTGGAAGTTTTGTGTATAATTACGTGTGAGTGACAGGGTAATACCACGCACCTTGCCACCCTTGTGTTCCTTCCTGCGTTCACTTAGTCCCAGGAGTTCAACTTTGATTTCCTGATTAATTCCGAGAAGGTAAAAAATTCTGAATCGGTACTGAAAACAAACTTTTAAGCGTAATAAAAGTGAGATATAATTAGAGGGGTGATATTTTTTTTTCTCTAACATAACAAAAATAAATTGTGTATTGCTAAGCGCCAGAACAGAAAAACTGAACAAGTTAATGGTTGTTAATTCACTTCTCCCTCCCTTCACCCCTTGTAGCAGCAGGACACTCCGACCGCTGCTTAATGGAGACAATCAGTGACTAAAGTTTCAATAAAAACGTAGCTTCAGGCTGTTTCATCCTTGGTTGGTCAATGTTTAGTAAGCAGAGCAGAGTAAAAAAAAATTCCTGTTGGGCATTCCTGTGAGCTTTTCCTTATATTTGCTAATTTGATTACTACTTGTTCTATATTTACTCATTTATTTTATATTTTCCCGCTCCAAGATATTTATAGAATCAGCATTTATGGCGAAGGATGTTGTAAGACTCATGCTGGGCGGGGCATCGGGGTGCAGAGCAAAATTGGCCTCAGGGGGACTCCTCGGGGCTAAACAAACTAATTAAAACACTATGAATCACCAAAAAGCTTTCTCGCACACAACGACCACTGGATTCTCAGCCAATCACCATCCTCGCACGTCTTGGTAGTCGACTGTGATTGGGTTAAAAAACATTTCCGCCACGCCCAGGTTTCTCGTCTTGTAGAAAGTAAGTACGTAACGTCCACGTCCCCCACTGCGTGTACGAGTAGCAATGTCATGCAGTGAACTTTGTCTCCAGCATTAATTTAGCGGTTTTGTAATACATGTTCCGCTTCCTCTGTTATTTCCCTGCTTCTGTTATTTCCAGCGTGTGTTGCTTAACATACACATTCCTCGCTCAAAACCCCGTGAAGGTTAATGTCGTGGTTGTGTTGTAATGGAGGAATATGTACAGGAGCAGGAGTGTTCATGTTAAGCTGAAGGTCTGGCTTGTTATCCACCCAAGAAGTTCCACGACATTACTCTTTATTGTCGCTGAGTAATTATTCTTTTTTTGTTTTGGGTTATATCTTTTTTTTCTCTCGTTAAGACATACTCAAAATATTTTCATCATGTGAGTTCTTGCTTCTCATTCACATGCTTACATGCTTCCATCCCTGTCAATCTTCCTCGATACTTTGCTCCACTTGTCTGTTCTCATTCCGTGCTAAATTCCGTTCCTACCTTCGCCCCTTCCTCCTAGCGCGTCCCTCCCCCTGTCTGTGCCTCCATCCCTGCCGTCACACCGCCCCTGTTCTCCTCGTCTGGCTGTGTCATTACCCCTAGAGGCAACGCACCTGCAGTTTTAATCCCGTCGCTTTCCCTCGGTTATCTTTTTCGCTAAGTACAGGGAGGGAGGGAGAGAGCTGTGTCGTATTGAGAAAGACGGGGAGGGAGGTGGAGGAAGGAAAGGGATAGGGTGAGGGAGAAGGGGAGAGAGAGGGTAGCGTGTGTGGGTGGTTATTTGGTGTCGTGTCTTATGTTGTATCATTCAGTGTAAGCCTAATTCTTTTTCTTTTTTTTAATCAATGATAAAACAGTATCTAAATTTTTTGTAAGAATTGAGAAGACCACTAAGTGCCACTTCATACAAAGAGAAAAAGAACGAAAAAGAGAGAGAGAGAGAGAGAGAGAAAGAGAGAGAGAGAGAGAGAGAGAGAGAGAGAGAGAGAGAGAGAGAGAGAGAGAGAGAGAGAGAGAGAGAGAGAGAGAGAGAGAGAGAGAGAGAGAGAGAGAAAGGGGGTCCGCAACACGACCACCACTCTTCCAAGGGGTGAGCGCTCCCTTGCCGCCCCCCTTCCTCTCTTCCTCTCTTACTCACGTTCCCTCCTTCCCCTTTCCCTCTGACCTCCTCCTCCTCCTCCTACTTCCCCTCATACGTGCTCCGCGGACGTGACTCACCCGACGTGTCTAATCCTCCGAAATAGACACTGTTACATCACCTTCATTACGTGAGTCTTGCGATGTTTAACCAGCTGTTGTGTTTTAAATTCGCACTACTCACGGACGAGTCTGTAATTGGAAGAGTAAAGTGTAGATATTTTCGTCTTAATTGAGGTGAGATACGAGTTTGCAAAAAGTGACACCACGATTACATTAATTTAGAAAGTCATTACGGTGATGGATGTGTGACACTCACGAGGCCGCCGCCGTACTTCAGGTAAATTACACCTTTTTGGTCCTCCTGTATAGACTCTTTCCTTCTGTCCGGTGAGGTGCATGATACAGTGTCCATTAAGGTGAAGGATTACTCGCCAATGGAGCCTCTTGTTTTCTCCGCCACAATTGTTGCCTCTGGAATATCCGCTTATTTTCGGTGGCAGCGTGAACAAGCCTCGAAATGTCCACACATCTATAGCGTTATAGTGGCGTGCATCAGCTGTGTTGCTTTGTTTTTCATATTATTAGATAGTGATTTTGTTATACATTCTAATTGGATTTCTACACTAATTAGGTGTATGTATATATATATATATATATATATATATATATATATATATATATATATATATATATATATGAAAATTTTTCGTATTCTGCTTAGAGCACAATTACTGCAATATTCTTGCATGATAAGTAAAGAAAAGTACTACTTGCTTTCTTTATAGATTGATGTATGACATGAAAATGTTTTCAGCTAACTGAATTTTTTGTGTTTCACAATATCACATCGAGAATGTAATTTATATTCAGACGCCACGCCGCTACCAGGCGTAGGACTACAGTCTGCCAGAATGAAAGTATCGCCAAACGGCCATAAACTTCCAAGACGAGGATGATACAACATTCCTATTTGCATTTCAAATAAAACTCTCCTCGAAGGCCAACCATCACTTTCTTGTCGTATAGTAACTGCCAAGGCCAGCCACTGACCTTAACGACAGTGTGTGTGTCGGGAAGTGATAAAAAATAATTTTTGTGTACTTTTTTCCTTATGTTCGCTTCTCTCTTCAAACATGTTCCATCCACAATGTTAGCAATACCGCAACTTGACAACAATGGAATGTGAGTGACATTGACCCGGCACAGGGAGAGTAAGCCACTAAAGGAAATTTCAAATAGCACAGGAGTTAATTTGTGAACTGTCCAATCAGTCTATCAGTGAATTCAGGAGGCAACACGGCTGTTCAAAGGTCTAGTACTTCAACAAAAGGAGTGGTAAGAGTTCACACACACACACACACACACACACACACACACACACACACAGCGTTAACACATCATATAGGGCTGAAGCAAATAGGTACATATATTATCGTCCTAAACCAGTTATAGGTTTTAGAGGAGACAACATCTATGCAGCCTTGACCTCAAACTATGTATATCATCTGAGTTCGACCGCACTCACCTTCGCCACTTCCTCCTCCTCCTCCTCCTCCTCCTCACACTCTGTAATCCCTTGAATTCATATACAAAACATGCAGGTGTTAACAGACATTTTCTTGTTCGAGTGCATTTCGATGAAAAGAATTAGTATGTTTATTAAATTAACAGCGTAATGGGAAATTTATAGCCTTACAAAATTCTGTATATGAAATTCATCGCTTTAATCACATATCAACTCCATCCACGTCAGCCAAGCAAGCGTCCTCGCCGTCACCCTTCTCATCCTGAACACCTCCCGGCAGTGTCAATCAATTTGTTCCAACCACAAGCCTTATGGGTGTCCCTATTGTCTCCTCCATTTACACTGATACAACCGGATGAATAGGATCGACTTACAGGGAGCGTGTCAGGCGCTCATACCCGGAGTTGACGTTCACGGATTACGTTGATAACAAGTCTCAATTCAGCGTGAGGGAGTAGTGGCTGATCCGGTACATGGTGACTCCAGTGATACCACGTGATGGTACGAAAACATTTGTAACTCTAGGCATCAATTCGCCTCTTCAAGTCGTTGGTGAGCTTTCATGACTCACAGCTATAAAGGAAGACAGGAAACACGTTATTTGAGTTACCTGAAGATCTGAATTTTTGTTCTTTTGCGCAGCTTAACAACAGCCTTTGCTTGTATTAGACGACTCCATAACACTACCAAAGTAAAGTTATTTGAGATCTTAGTATCATTGTTACAAATATCATCAGATTGTGGTGCATACACAAGCCTCAATTGACCAAAGAACATCAGACACTGTAGGGAAATACTAAAATAAGCTCAGTTGTTGACCGACAGGCCGTGAACCCGGACAGAAACTTCCCCATCTCGCATCAGCAACAAGTGAGCGGCGGAACACTGAGTTATGTAGCTTCGTGGTAGTTTTTGTAGACCTTCCCTCTGTTCCACTTTCCTTCTCCAGATATATGTTGCAAGTGTTGTGGACAGGTAGATTTTGTGAAACTTTTTATTTCATTTTTTCTCCAAGACATGAGCGTATCACGCCTGTCGGGGCAGGTCACTCACAGGATCAGTCAAGAGGCCCCACGTGCAGCCCCGCCACGTGATGACCCCCTACGTGGCGTCCACCTTGTAGTTAAAGCCTCGGCCCCGCCATTAGCATGCCCGGTAATTGTAACATACACTGCGACACGGCCAGTAATCGACCTCGCCTCATCCTCGTGACGTTATTTTCATAATATAAAGTAGACGGTGTTCCCGTAGCTCAACAGGATAATGATTTAATCTAATATTATATCTTTCAATTCTTGCCAATGAAAATGTCAGAGGAGGAGCCAGTTTACAGCTTAATCAGCGGTGTTCTGTTACCGGCTGCATGTTATACGTGTCCGGCACGGAAGAGAGGTGTTCATCGTCGCTGAGTTATGCGCGCCGCCCGGTAATATTCAACATAAACCCAGTAATTAATGAAGTTAGGAGTAATTACCTGAGGCGAGTGTCTCGTGACGCGCTGCTCGCCGTCGACCGAGAGCCGTCCGTCCCTGGCGGGTACGTGAGGAGCGGAGAGGGAGGAGGAGGAGGAAGCATGTTGATGGTCGGCCCCTCCCGGTGCTGGCAGGACCACAGTACCCTCCTGCACACAAAAAACTGACTGCGCCTCAAAAATAAAAGCTACTGCTAACAGAAAAACACAAAACAGGAAGCCATGTTTGAGGTAACAGCCATTTGCTCAGCAGCCTCAGACAATTATAATTAAATAACAAACAGCAGTAAAAACAAGTTTAAATTCCTTCATATAATAACATAAATGCTCCGAGAAAATGTGAAAACAAAGGAAAAATAGAAACGTGCCCACATGGAAGGCCGGAGACATGTAAAATTCACTCGTGTGGAAAAATGTGTTGGGTGAGGGAGCAGCGCCAAGCCGCGGCCTTAGTTTAAGAATGTTGGCTTAAGGTCTTAACAGCGGAGGACCACGTCATGATTAAGCCCTAACAGCGCCGTGATGGAGCCTCCGCCGTCCCTTCTGTCTCACTACAACATTTTCCCGCAGACGTAAGATGGTATTACAGCCTCAACAAGCTGATAACCGACCCCTCGCCTATAATTAGCTTGCATAATCACCTGTTTGTCTGAATAGCCCAAAGTAGGGGCCGGGGCGTCCCGCAACGCGACACAACCAGACTGAAAAGATCAGGAGGCCGCTGTGGGTCATCGGCGGAGATTATTTGACAACCGAAGAGGACTTAGACTTCCTCTCAAGGATGCAGCTGACTTAGTACAGGATCCTAGTCCGAGGAGAGTTTTGAGGTCCTGATGAGGTCGATCTACATTAGCTCTCATTAGTTTCCAGTGTTCACGAGTTAATTGAGCTGTGCTGCTTCACATTTCAGGAGCGCCAAGATGTTATTAAGGAAGGTTGTGTGGCAAGGGCAGGGCTGGTGGAAGGAGGGAGGGAAGGAGGGAGAAAAGGGGAGTAAATGACTGTATTAGTCAAGACTGCACTGACTTGTAGCTTCCTTAGCCAACCCCATCGTTTGGTGCCGTCCCCGTCAGACCCTCGAAGAATATAAATTCATAATATACCATAAAAACACTCATCATTATCTCAACTTTCCCAACGTCTTTACTTACCTCTCAGACCACTCACCTTTCAGATCACTCACCTTGGGCCACTCTAGCACGTGTAGGATATCACTTATCGGCGAGGCAGCAGCTGCATGAGTAATGTGTGTGTCTGTATTTCACCTCGTTTGTACAGCGAGAAACACATGAGCTCAGAAAGTCCCCACCCCCGCTGAAAAGGAAAAAAAAAAACTACTACAGAAGAGTAGAGTGTGTATCAACCTGGAGAGTAATAACAGGTTGGCTGCGGGGAGCCTGACGTGTTAATCTAGTCGGGAGGCTGTCTAGGGCACGCAGGGGGGGCGACAGCAGGGGCGGCGGAGGGAAGGAGGAGGAAGAAAAGGGGAGGGAGGGAGCCCGAGCCCGACCCTGATATATCAATGCTAAGGAGCCTCGGAATACTTCAGATCATGATTATGAGGTTAAAATATTTGTTTCGCCTGAGAATACCTAATTTAGTTGTGTTTGTTCATGGAGTTTACCTGGAAATACACGTACACATCAGGTGAGGCTGAGTCTGTGTGTCAAGAGGAGAAGGAGGAGGAGGAGGAGGAGGAGGAGGAGGAGAAAAAAAAAGTTGATAGAAGAGAAGACACAAGAAGAATTTAGTATTGCATGGATCCCAATATACAGTCGCCCTTCCAGTACCGAATCAGTGCACGTGTTGCCCTTGTTTACTCCTCAGTGACTACGTATGTGCACAACCTCAGGCGGCGTGTTTGATTCTCAGCGTGTGCGTGTGTGTGTACCGCGGAACAGTGAGGGGTGACAGGCAATAAGAAAGGCTATTTACGCCATGTGTGTATGTGTGTGTGTGTGTGTGTGTGTGTGTGTGTGTGTGTGTGTGTGTGTCTGTGTGTGTGTGTGTGTGTGTGTGTGTGTGTGTGTGTGTGTCTGTCTGTCTTTCTGTTTGCTCGTCGAATAGTAGTAGTAGTAGTAGTAGTAGTAGTAGTAGTAGTAGTAGTAGTATAGTAGTAGTAGTAATAGTAATAGTGGACATGTATAGAATTCTCAATGTGCCTTAATGATAAAATATAATAGAGAAAAAATACGCTTTGTAGGATCGAGGAAAAAAAAATCATTAGCATCCATTCTAAGTCATTTTTCTTCATAAATGACAAAGTTTTGAGTGTGTGTGTAATATCTCCTTCCGCGTCCCATTTTCTCTTTTTCTCCAGCAACCACTAGTCATTGGGACACGAGGGAGGGGTGAGTGGTTGTATGTATGTCCGTTCCTTTTTTCCTCTCCCTCCCCTCTGTCCCTTCCTCTTCCCCCTCCGGCTCCGTCCAGCCAGGCCCTCTGGTGGTCGTAATGGACACTCGCTATTGACTGAACTTGATAAATGTGAACTTATGCGTCTCCATTATTGATATTTATCGTTTCCTTCTTCGAGCTGCTGATGGTTGTGTTACTGGTGGTGGTGGTGATGATGATGGTGGTGGTGGTGATTAATGGTGATTGTGACTATGATGGTGATGAGAATGGTTATGGTTTGGGTGGTGATAGTGGTGGTAGTGTTTGTTAATTACTGTTATTGATTAGTGTGCTAGTTGGTTATGGTGGTGATGGTGCAGGTGATGATTACTAATAACTAGAGTGCATCGTGATGTGATGGTGATGACTGAGTTAGTAGTGGTAATAGCAGTGAGTTATGAGTGTTTTGTACAATGACAATGACAGTTACAACCTTAACCACTAGACTAACAATCATCCTTGCTGTCATAACCTCAACCTGCTTATCTACCTCAATTCGTTCTTTAGTTAATCTGACGTTCACTTCATCCTCACCTTCACCTCACACTCGTCACTCACTTCAGCCTCACGCACACTCAGTAGGTTAGCCGCATGTCACTTCAATCAAGTTCTTCCCAGCACAGACCGCCTGGTTACCTTCACGTGGTCTGTGTTCAAGGGGTATTACACGCTTGTTCATCCTGGTAATGATATATGTGAATTTACTCATAGCCGAAACCAAGATTGAGAGCCTGTAATTGAGTGTCACGTCAAGAAAAGATTGTGTTATGTAGTTTGAAAGGAAAGTAATGAATATTAATGGAAGGTTGAATGATATGGTTTAGTGGTTGTTTGTAGCGTTTGTAAATCAAGTGATATCCTGTTTGGACTCCGAGGTTAAAATAGTATTTGGAAATTATTGTGTATGTAACAGTTATGGAAAGTGATGTGTTCATGATGCATCTGAGTCTTGTGAAACTATGAGTGGTGTGTGTGTGTGTGTGTGTGTGTGTGTGTGTGTGTGTGTGTGTGTGTGTGTGTGTGTGTGTGTGTGTGTGTGTGTGTTTCATGTGTTTCTGGTCCGAGTGGTACATGATATACTAGCGAGACTTTTATGTGATGATACATTTACTGTCTGTCAGAAAGATAAGTATTCATGATTGCATTGTCAGTCAAACAAAAAAGTGTTTCCGCTCCTAGAACTTCATCATTTGGTGTGTCTCGTTCAAGTGTATAACGTTGTGTGTGCATTTCTCATTGCACTGTTGTTCGAAAAGCATCCATGATTGTACCGGCGCTTCAGATACGTAGTTTCACCTGTGACCTGATCATCTTATGCATATTGGCATTGTGAGTTTGTACCACTGACTGCAGAAATACTGAAATAATAGTTATGAACGGAATATAAACGTTGCGTCAGTGATACCAACCCAACAGAGTAACAAACATCAGATGACCTGTTTAAGGATACACGAACTTTTTTTTACCGTTTGTACAGGAGTAAATAAGATGGTGAGAGGGTCAGGAGGAGGCAGACTATGGTAGTGAACCTGAGGAGAGACTATTAAGACGAGGAGCAGAGGCGGCAGAGGCATGACCAACCATCCTCGCCCCCACGGGAGAGAAAGTGACCTGGAATACATAATGCATCGCTCCGAGGCAGCCGTCCGGAGCAGGAAATCGACGATGTATGATCATTATTATAATATGTTTCTCCAGCAGCAGCCTCTCTCTATTTTGAGATTTTGCGGCGAGTAATATTTGAGGGACTCAAGGCGTGTGGGTATGAGGTTTTGGGTCACTTTTACTGATCTCTTGCATCAGAGCACGAAGGAAACGAGTCTCCTTTCATGCATATTTCCCCGTGTCCCTTTTTCCTGGTCCGTAAGTGGAACACAGATGATTTACGAAACATTTGCTGTCTCGATACAGTGAAAAGACTATAGCAACATCATTCATCACAGGCATTACTCACATCCTGAACTAGAAAACACTTGGATTCAATTTCACGTAAAAAATAGGTGACACTATGACCCAAAACGCTGATATCCTAGGGAGACCATCACGGGCTGTCACTGGGTAGGATGTGCAGTGAGACAGGGGCGAGGCGAGGCGGGACGACTGACGACATCCGGGAGGCGGGGCAGGCAGGTGAAGAGGTAGCGGCAGGTAGTGGAGGTGGCAGCGGATATGAGCCCAAACAGGAAAACCATCGCGGCCCATTTGCGATTGGTGTGGGAGTGGACCACCCGCGTTTTTATGGTACACTACATGGCTGGTAAAATCTTGTGGGTGTTTTTGTTACACATTGAGGTCAAAGTGTGGTTTGAGAGCACTCTGCAAGGTGGGCAAGGTTTTACGAGCTTTTTGGGGGACCTTCAGGATACATTTTCAAAATCCGATTGGTATTTCTGTACGATTTTTATGGAATAGTTGGTAATTATGTGCATTATCAGGGTTTGTTGTATATATTTGTAGCTGCTATGGTGTGATGGTCATTGATATACATTTATTAGGGTCTCATGAGTATATTTGAGTACATTTTCAGAATTTGATAAGCATTTTTGTATATTTTTCAGCGTCCGTTTTTTTACATTTTCTTGGTACGATGGACAATTTTGTATATTTTCTTGTAAAGATGGATATTTTTATACATATACTGGGTTTGCTAAGTATTTCTTTTTTATTTTCAGGTGAAGGTTTGGTTCCAGAATCGGCGGACGAAGCACAAGCGAGTCCAGCAGGAAGAGGAACAACAATCAGGCGGCACCTCCAAGAAGGACGGGGCCAGAGAGGACGCTGAAGGCAGTAAGAGCGACTCCGCCAAGGCTGAGGACAAAGACGACCTCTCTATGATTGAGTACGACGAGGACGACGTGATGAGCGACGAAGACTGTGACCCCCGCGGCCAGGAGAGCAGCGCGCAAACCTAGGATGACCTCGCCCTGTGCTGTGACCTGTGACCAGTCTGTGAGGCGACGCGTAGAAGAAGGAAACCAGGAAACACTTTCTCAAACGAAAAAATAGAGCGAAGAAACAATGCAAATGGAACGTGAACTGTGAGGAAATGCCATTAAGATAACAAATAAATGAGTCGAGTTATCTCAACATTAGCATAAGGAACAGGAGTGTGTTGCGACAAAACAAAAACAGTTAATTCCGCCCAAACTATGATACGAGGAAGTAGAGAACAGTGCTTGAGGAACTGAAGGAGGGAGAGTAGCCTTGGAAGTGTATTGTTGGAAAGCCGTCGGGTACTCCCCTGACACTCACTTCCTTGATGCTATGTAAACTGTGCTCTTGATGCAGAGAACATTGTGTGAGGCCAGAAATATGCGGGAGAAAGAGACAGAGAGACAGTGAAAGTCGTGTAGAAGGGTCAAGTTATGAGGTAGAGTAAGTCTGAAGGTAATGGATGAGAGAGAGAGAGAGAGAGAGAGAGAGAGAGAGAGAGAGAGAGAGAGAGAGAGAGAGAGAGAGAGAGAGAGAGAGAGAGAGAGAGAGAGAGAGAGAGAGAGAGAGAGAGAGAGAGAGCAAATGTCGTGAATAGTGAGAGTTAATGTGAGGTAAACGAATGTCGACGTGGAAGTAACAGATGAATGAAGTGTAATCACCAGGTGTGACCCCCACAGGTGCGAGGTTTAAAGCGTATGGCTTACCGTGGACAGATGTGCTCGGGACAGGTGTACCAGAAGCCGCCCCGCCCCCCTCCCTCCCTCCCCTTTCCCGATCACCGTGTTGCTGTCAGCGCTGCACGGTAATTTAACACGAAAGAGGAACGTTTAGTCATCTTAATTCCTCCTCACCTTATTGACTTAGACTGCTATGTAATCTTGGAAACTTTATACGTAATTAAATACTGTATATATATTTACCGCTTAAGTGCATATACAGACCGAAGTTAATTTCACGTTCGTATGATGAAGAAGAACAAAAAAAAAAATCCCTTCTACATTTGCAAGAAGACTATCATCCATAATTTTTACATCCGCTGGTTATGTTATTACCGTAATTAGCGCGCATGAATTAGAGGGTCTGTCAAATTTAATGATGGTCTGGCGTTGTGTGTTGACTCGCAGCGAAATTAATTACACGTAGCCATGTAGGAGGACGAGGAATTTTTAGCGATGTGTTTAGTGCTTAGTCGGTCGTTACTTTTTCAACGCCAAGATTACGTCTATTCAGCTAACTCCCTCCGTTCGTCTGCTTCTGCCTGTCCTCCGTCGGGTTCTATCGGGGACTCGTACCGTTGCCCTCCCTCGGCGTGTTGGCTGTCTTCACCTCACGCCGCCGCTGCCGCCGCCGCCGCCCCCGTCACCACCTGTTGCCCCCGTGGTGTGGGTGCCGCGTTGGGGAAACTGTGAGGGTGAGGTGTGTGGGTGACTGTCTTAATAACGTGATCTACCGTCTAGTATTCACCTTTTTTCATGTCAAATAACAGTAATTTCTATTATTTTCGTGTTTGTATTGAATTTCCTTTATTTGATGTGGACTATCATGTTCCCGGAGTAGACTGTTTTTAATCCCTGTTGATGATGTTTCTTCGAAGTATGATTCATGTTTCCCAAGAAAGCTTCATGTGTATGTGCCATATAAAACCCATACGTGAGTCTCTTGCTCCCTCTCCTACACTCACACCCTCACGCCCTTGTGTTGACATCTCGGGGGTTAAGTTACGTGTGTCCAAAGATTCTGTACTCTATTTGATCGCCGTGATGCAAGGGAGGAAAAAGCAACGGTGAAGCTGAGTGAGAGGCGAGGCTCATAGTCCTCCCTCGTCGTCCTCCTCAGTTCAGTGCTATTGTTGTCCCCAAACCCGGACGAAGCAGAGGGAGAAGCTGTGTATTAAGGATTTCCGTTTTGTATTTGTGCCAAGGACTTCCTTTGGCGTGTATAAAATGTAAAGTTTCCCTGTAAATAAAAGAAGAAAGTATGTGTTGTTTTTTATAATTGTCGAACTGGTGTGTGTGTGTGTGTGTGTGTGTGTGTGTGTGTGTGTGTGTGTTCCTGAAAAGCCTCACCTGTCTATGGTAAGTAAGGAAGCAGGTGAGTAATGAAACAAGGCCAAAGTAATAAAAAAGAAGAAGGATTTAGCAACTTTCTCTCTACTGTCTCACTGTCTTGAATCATTACTTCAACTGTGGTTTGGTTTCGCATTATCTCTCTCTCTCTCTCTCTCTCTCTCTCTCTCTCTCTCTCTCTCTCTCTCTCTCTCTCTCTCTCTCTCTCTCTCTCTCTCTCTCTCTCTCTCTCTCTCTCTCTCTCTCTCTCTCTCTCTCTCTCTCTCTCTTTCTCTCTCTCTCTCTCTCTCTCTCTCTCTCTCTCTCTCTCTCTCTCTCTCTCTCTCTCTCTCTCTCTCTCTCTCTCTCTCTCTCTCTCTCTCGCTCTCGCTCGCTCGCTCTCTCTCTCTCTCTCTCTCTCTCTCTCTCTCTCTCTCTCTCTCTCTCTCTCTCTCTCTCTCTCTCTCTCTCTCTCTCTCTCTCTCTCTCTCTCTCTCTCTCTCTCTCTCTCTCTCTCTCTCTCTCTCTCTCTCTCTCTCTCTCTCTCTCTCTCTCTCTCTCTCTCTAATACACTGTAACCATTGGTATCATTGCCTTAAGTCTATGCGTCAAAAATATTATCGAACTCATGTGTTTGTCTCATTATCAAACCTGAATCTTTATGGTGTACATCTGAGGCGTCTTTCGATCCGGCAAAGAAAGACTGCAAATAATCCTGCGAGTCAAATATTGTTGGTGATTACATATTGATGAGGGAGAGAAGCACACACAGTTCCCAGCTAAGTTGGTAGTGTGAGCAGCAACAAATAAATGAGATTGCACTAGTATGGTGTAGCAATGTATGCACGAATATTAAAACGATCGTAAGACACCTAATTGGATGAGTAAAACATGAACTGTCACTTGGTATTAAATGAAGCGAGGTGGTAGAGTGCAGATGCCAGATGTCACCACGCAACCTTCCCTCACCTTATTTTCTTTATATACAATTTTCAGGCAAACCTAGACGCAATATCAATTACATATCAACTTAAGATAACTTACAATACACTGAAAATGCAAGATGTGCATGAAAAGACAGAGAACTGGCTGGTAAACTTGATAACTCAGGAATGTTAGTAGAGCGCATGCGCCTTGCCATTACACTTTGGAGTCAAAGACAAGACACAACTCACCTCAGCGCCTCCACCTCCATCCCGGTTCCTGCCTCCCCTGCAACGCTGCTCTACCCGTATGTGTCATGCAGGTGATGAAACCATTAATCAATATTAGTATTCTGAAGTCACCTCAGGAAGAATGTAGTGTATGCTGGTTATATCCACCATCCAGGCTGAAGGTTTACTTGTTAGGGTCATGCAAGCTTGGTGTGCATTGTTCTGTTACTCAACATGGTCTTATAGTTACTATAAAGTACTTGTTTGTTTTATGTTGACGTTGTGTATAGATTCATAAGAATGTGTGTGGTTGTAATATCATTAATCGTAGTCCCGGTGGCGTCCGTAACGAGGGGGTGGGAACGAGCAGTAGACAAGACCGGTGGTAGGTTCTAGAGAATACTACCGTCGTTATTTGAGTAATTTTGGTAATTCATGAGACTTGTTAGGGAATTATACGTGATTATTCTTTACACAGATTTATAAATAGACCAAATATCTAAGGGAAATATTAAGTTTGTGGTAAATAGTTTTAACCACAGGCAACTTTGTAGCTGTACCTCCTCCCTCCCTTCCTTCCTCCCTCCCTGCTTTCCTCACCCTCTTGTCATTAATATATGTAGTAATTAAAGCACTTAAGCAGTAATTACATAGACTCTGATACGGGCATTGTTTTTCATCATTATGCTGGACAGGTGTTAATCCAGAGCTGTAAATACTCTGTAATAGCCTTGAGTTGACTTCATCCCAATCCTTGCCAGTAGAGTACGTGAGACAGACTCGAAGCGTTCCGAACACATGCTTCGTAACTGTACCCTTTGTGAAGCAGCAATGAGGGTGTGGCGGGTGAGTGAGGGGTCGGGGAAGGGGGGGAGGGGGTGAAGGTAGAAACGAGTGATGAGTTGAGGATGAAGGGGGTGCGGGAGGAAGAAAAAGATAAAGATGAGGAAACTCGTAAATCCTCAACCACCACCTAGAGTGTCAATCGGGTGCAGGTGACGGGAGGAAATAATTCACGAGCGTTTGGCAGCTGTGACGGAGTGTCGGTCGGTCCTACTCACCTGTTTGCAGTGGCGTTAAGTGGAAGATGTTTTATTTCTGTGTCTTTATTCGCATTGACACGTGCTTTCTGGCCGCCTCATGACCCTTGGGTGATGCATGGTGACTTGTGGCTTAGGTCAAAGGTCGCCTCGTGTCCGTAGCTTTTTTGGTAACTACGTGTGTGTGTGTGTGTCTTGGGGGTGGGACAAGGTGATTACACGCACACAGACCGGTTTCCTACGTGTACAACAGTCCCTTCCTGTGAACGTGTACATGCCACGACAACTCTTTTCCTTCTCTAACCTTATTCTGACCTCTCATTCTATCTCTTATTTCTCACGACACATTCTTTTCTCTTACTCCCTTCTCTCCTTTCCTATCCTCCTTCCCCTTCTTTCCCCCTCCGTTATTAACAGAGTCATAAGCAATAAGAGAGAATAAGTGAGCCCGTTTAAGCTTCTAATTTTAGGGGGTCCAAAGTTATGCACGGAGGGGACGGCGTCTTGATTACCTCGTGTGATGCCCTCATTAGTGTTTACCTGTCGGGGGGGAGGGTGGCGAAGGGCTAGAGAGAGAAGGGGGAGCAAGTGATGTCTTAACTTTGCACTCCCTTAAACCAGCCTCACCATGATTGTGTGGTGGTGCTACGCCATTACACTTCCTCTGCCTGTCCTGGCTGTGTGTGTGTATGTGTGTTGTGTTTTCTTAGTTACAAGGTACAAAAAAACAAATATGTGGAGCGCAAATAAGCAGCAAGAGCGTCAGTTGGGTTACAAGGTTTCGGCCTCACCTTGACGCTTGATTGTTGATAATTCCGCGAGAAAATAACTAATAAATACTGGCAATAAATAGAGGTGTGTTATTATAGATCTTTTTTTAAGTATAGTTGTCGAGAAAATAACTGATAACTAACAGCACTAAATAGAGCAACGTTGTTATTATAGACCTTAAGAGCGTCGAGGCAAGTGTTCGCAGCGAGTAAAGTGTTGTCATTATAAATTTAACAGTGCGAAGCGAGACAGCTGCATGGATGGGACGAGCGAGTGTGTGGTGAGGACAGGATGGTGGCGGGGCGATGTTCTTCCGCTGCCTCCACTAACTACTACTAACTATACTATTCCTACTTGTACTACCACTACTATCACTATTACTTCCACTATCAATACTACTACTACTACTACTGCTGTTACTATACTACTACTACTATTACTACTACAACTACAATCACTCACTATCATTTAATCCTCCTCCTCTGCTCCTCCCTAGTTCCTTTCACAAAATCGGTTGCATTTCCCTTTCACCTCAATAATACCGCTGCTTCAGGAAAACGTGAGTGACGGGCATGAAATCAAATGTATTACAGTGAATGTTAAAGTGGGTGTGCGTGATCGCCTCAACTCAATGCTCCATTATTATTTGAGCAACTGGAGAGAGCCTCGAGGGGATTGAAGGCTGGGCGAAAAATACTCGTTGTGGCTCGATTTTTTAATAAAGTTCATATAAATTGGAGAAGTAAGTTTGATTTTGTTTTCTTTTCTCACTTTCTCTCTCTTTTTCTTCCTCGTATAACCTCTAGTTCTCACACCCGGAACAAGCGATTCTTATACGCTAATTCCAACTATTATTATTTTCGTCACAATTTTCCCGGCCAGTTCTGACAACGAGAAATACGTCACCGCACTCGCACACTCCAATCCCTTGAGTCACACGTTGCACACACCCTTTCTTCCTCCCGCTATTGTCTTCCACGTGAGGGCTGCACGGTACAGATCAACGTGACATTGTGTTCTTACCATTATATTACTCTACGTTACCGTGTCTATGGCCTTCGTTGTCGTGAAGGGGCGGTATGGAAAGCCTAGTAAAGCATTGTATTGTAAGGCTTGGTTGTAAGGGAAGGTAATGATCTATCACGTGTTTTTCCCCAGTCCAGTTGGCAGTCACTCGGCTTTGGGGATCGGCCAGTATCGTTTTATGTCGTGATCTTGGCATCTCCCCCACGTGGTTGATGGGAGCTGAGTGCATGATGATGGTGGTCAAGGTAATGGAGCGTGGAGTGCAGGCAGCTCTAGCCAACTCTATCTCCGCTTCTGGCCTCCTTTACTGATGGGTTTATGTGCTCTGAGATTGCCTAACTACCAAGTGATGTCAATGATCCTTGTATTCGTTAGGTTATAAAAGGAAACCACTAGATGATGTTTGTCTTAGAGGAGATTAATATAAAGAATTGACGTCATGCATTGAACCACAAGAGAAAAATTAAATGAAAGAAAATAAGTTGGTATGTAGTTGAAGGTTGACTGGAGGTGGTGACCCTTGGGTGTGGAAAACATTACCTGAAACCTTAGTATTACAACAGTACAGTGGTTAGACGACCCAGGTGCTTGTTAGGCGGCATTTAGAGGAAAAACCTGCTTGCTGCCATGCGTTTATAAGTGTTTGTGACCTCAGCTAGACTACAGCGGCTCGTCTTTGTCACAGGAAGACACCAGGGAGGGCGAGGGTCAGCCGCAGGTGTTGTCAAATCCTCTGCAGTGACTTCGATTACTAGACTTGAGATGGAGGTGGAGGGTGCAAGGGGACGACAGTGTAATGGCGGAGGAAGCCTAGTCAGTATAGGTCCGGTGGCGGGAGAGGGCATGGAGGTGGTGTGGGGGAGGGCTTGATGGGGCTGGTGGTGGGGTGTATCGCCAGGTCGCTTCACCCCACCCGGCCACCGACCCACCAGCCCTTCATCATCATATTCAATTCCGGTGCTGCGCCATAATCCCGCCGTTTTTGCCTGGGCGCAATTCAGAAATTTGCATGGAGCATTACTGTTAATCATACCTGCCATCAGCTGTCATCTCGTCGGTAAAGGCTTTCTAATTCAGCGGCGTGATGACGGGGCCGCATGATATGAGAGGCTTTTGTAACAGGATGACCACGTTCTTCTCCGTCAGGTGAGTCTTTGTTGCGATGGTTGTTTTAACCTGAAAATTGTTTAGTAGTTTCATGCGACCACCGATTAGCAGCCGAGGCGTGGCGTGGCGTTGGCCTTGCGTCTGGCAGCCTCTCCAGTGCTCGGTTTTAGGGCTTTGTCTGTAAGAAGAATTAATGATACGAAATGAAATGGTTCTGAGTGGACGAATTTAATGCAGCCTCACTGAGATAAGGTGACCCCACGCTCTGCAAGGCATGCTCCTCCTCCTACATGATTCCCACCCTTACATCCTTTCATCTGCTGCAATAGATCCGAATTTTAACCACAGTGTTCTTTTATGTATCTCGAGAACTTAACGATAGCCTTTCAATAAACAAATTTTCAACATGATTCTGAAGTCCGCAAATCACATCAAATTTTCACAAAACTGTTCAGGTTTTCAGCAAATTCTGACGTTGGCTGATGGATTTGTACGTTATATACTGTCAGTTTCAGCTTTTATTTTTACTTTCACTTTTCGTTGCCAGTTTTCAGGAATGCTGAGAGCGTGTAAGGTTAATCCACCGCCGCCCTTCCCGCCAGAATTAATTATCTCATGACCGTCGTCGCCTCGTAAGTCGTGTGCTGAGCCTAATAATCCCCTACTAGCGTATGATGGCGGGACGGACATTACGGGATCAGGGAGACGTCTTTAAGAGATTGTCAGGGAGGCATTACAGTAGATTAAGATGTACTCATAAAGCTGAAAGTATCATTGGCGGTGTCAGGAGACGCTAACGAGAAGCCTGTGAAAGGAAGCTACAGTGAAGCCGCCTCCACCGCAGCCTGTCATGTAGCGGCGCCATGGAACGTCATCACGGAAAGTTCTGGTAACGAGAGTGTTTGTGCGTGAAGAAAATGCAAAACTTGAACGCCCCAGGATATAGCGCTTGATTATGTTGTGGTGAAAAGGATGTGAGGAGGGTTGTAATGTGCACGAGACTAACCGTGAGGGAGTTTATGCGGTTACTGCGGGTGGAACGGCGGGAAGGACCAGGACCAGGTGCGTCATGAGGGGCGGAGGCGAGGACAGGTGTGAGTCGGGCGTCCCACCACCAGCGAGCCGCGGGAGGATGTACGGTTCTTTCTCAACCAGGTATCAAGTTTTCTACGTGAACAAGACCACTGTTCTTATACAAGAGGAGGAAATCAATTAATGTGGGTGGTGAGACACGGGATCCAGCGGTGATGGTGGTGGTGGTGACGAAGATAGAGGTAATGTTCGTGGTGGTGATAGTAGTGATCGAGCTATATTTACACTCGTAAAGGCAGGAAAAAGACTAGACACGTAGGACGTAAATTAT
>JAPQNM010000043.1:5737178-5779678 GCA_029783475.1 Metacarcinus magister | reverse complement strand
TGTGTTCCCCTTGTAAAAGCCCAGAATCCTCTTCATAGCCACCTGCTACTCTTTGTGACTTAGTCCTGCAAGATTATGAGGTGGAGAGTTGGGAAGTGGAGGCGTGGTGTGCTGCTCGGTGGAATGATGTGACAACAGTGTGAAACGGAACGAGATATGGAGCAGGTTTACAGTTTACAGGTTAAGACCAAAACGATGTGAAGCAGAAAAGATGGGATGGACCGAGTGGGGCGATGTAGAGTAGAATTGGGTAGGCAGGACAATGTGGAGAGGAAAGGGGTGGGAAGGGACTGTGTAGGGCGGAGTGGTGAGGCAAGCAAGGCACGGCAGGACAAGCAAGGTAAAGCAGTGGAGAGCAAGGGCAGAGTGAGGTGGAGTACAAATGGGTGCGGTCAGGTGGAGATGCGAAGGGATGTGGAGCTGTGCGGGGTGGGGCATGGGGCTGGAGCAGGGAAGAATGAGGAGATGGAGCAGAGTGAAGGTTGGGTGGGTGTGGGCGTGGCGGGTCTGGTGGCTGTGGATGGGCGCACGAACAATGGGCCTGGCGGCTGAAACACGGGAGCGACATTAGAGAAGCTGTCATTTATTTCCTCAAACAAATTAGCATCTTTACAGCCCACCAATTACCTAATTAACTCTATTATTGTAACTGAGTGTACGTGGCTCGTAACCCTGTTTATGGTCTTTCTAATGGCTCCTGATTACTTACTCCGAGACCCTGCACGCCGGACTAATGGCTCTTCGCAGAAATAAACCTCACTTTATCGGAATCCAATATGTATTAATTACTATGCAGAAGCAATTTATTTTTTAGTATTTCAAGAAAGGTCCATGACAGCATATACTTATTTGACAGTTAAAAGGGTTCGTAAAAAGAGTGCGGTCTGAGGGTGGGGGAGGAAAGTCAGGGAGAAGACAAGTGGAGGAGAGGAAGGTGAAGAAGGGAGAAGAGGGAGGCAGGGAGGGAGGAGGCCATGCAAGGAGGTGCCTACCTGATGGGTGCTGCCTCGGCCCTGCCTCGCGCCGGCACAGGCTGCTGCTTTATGGGATGTGATTATATGTTTGTTTAGGTATAATGAAACCTTACTGCTGTCTGGTTCCCGGCGAGGGAGAAGCTCTACTTGTTGTTTTGAGTCGAGTGTGCGTAGGCTGCCCAAAGCGAGGTCACTCTTCATTTAGATCTCTTTCCAAGCGTTACGTCAGAACCAAGATAAAGGATCCACTTCTTAAGCTCGGAGCGCCATGCTTATGCAGCTTAAAAAGGAAAGAAAGGCTGGCAAGGCAGTCCTCATGTGGCGGTCTTGTCTGAGGCTTTGTATTGTGTTAAGATGCCAGATGAAAACGGATTTAAAAGAGCCATGTTGGAAGGCTGGTAAATGTTGTCTTTCAGTGTGACTTTGATTGTTTCGGCTTCCAGCTCACTGTGGTGCGTAGCCTCGCCACCACAGGATGAGGAGATGGAAGCCTTTGCTGTCCCGGGGAATAGGAATATTTTCTATTTTTCCTTCTTTACTTTCTTGTTTGTGATCTGTTTGGTAAATACACTTGACGGATAAATTAGTGTTTGATTATTACTTTATCGTGTATCTTTTGGTTCGGCTGCTGCAAAAAGCAGCTCATCTTTCGCTAATACACGATCTCTTAAGGAATGTAAAGCTTATGTACGGATGATATACAATTGTCTTTTTTCCTTGAATTTATGGTAACATTATTGCTTATTTTGTGCAGTGTGTCAGGAGGTAACATTTGCTTAAGGACTGGCAAAGTTGCAATCTGCATCAGATATTACGTTTTTTGATCATATGTTGCACGTGGATAATTTTCCCATTGGTAAGATCATTAGTCTCACCAGTGGAGACAAAAGTGTAAACCAAGAATTTTATTCAGCATCATTAAGATAATGTATATATTTATTTGTCTTCACAATCGCGTCTAGACTTCATTAACAACAAAGGATGTCCACCAAATCAGCGGAGGATCAAGTATTAGTAGACTCGCGACCTCCGGTAGCGGCACCACCAAAGATTTCAACGAGAATGTAAGTAGCATGATAATTACCTTCAGTCCTCTCATGCCCTTGGGACGTGCCAGTAAGGAGTGAGGGAATAACAATAATACAGTTGTTTCCTGCTATCTATTCACCACCTTGATCCTGATGTTACTGCTGTTTATGTGTCAATAACTCCGAGAGCGAACCAACAGGCCTTGATCCCTCCTCCTCATCCGTAAAAACAGTGGTGACTAAAACGAGTGTCTTGGTGAACAGACCAACGCCTGCTTGCTTGGCTACAAGGCTGCTCCACCACTGGCC
This sequence comes from Metacarcinus magister, assembly GCA_029783475.1. Taxonomy (NCBI): domain Eukaryota; kingdom Metazoa; phylum Arthropoda; class Malacostraca; order Decapoda; family Cancridae; genus Metacarcinus; species Metacarcinus magister. Next base: position 5,777,367 of record JAPQNM010000043.1, on the reverse strand, counting down.
CAGCCACTGCCTCTTAATCCCCATTATGCGCCTGCCTCTGTTCTTATCATTACTATTCGTTTGCGCCTAATTCCGGTTGTTTCAAACACTTACTCATTTAGCAGTCGAATTGCGTTGCATTAAACGGATCCAAAGTACACAGTCCTTCCGTCTAGTGGCTGTTAATGACACTGTGGTCCTTGAAGGCCGGGTTGTTCTTACCACTTCGAGATGGTATTGCCAACATTACCACCAAGATAACCACGCTCGATTATACAGCACGGTCACATTCTTTAACTCAATGGGCCAAAATTTCATTATCATATCAACGGGTATTGAAACCCTGCGAGGGTGGACACCACGTTGTATCCCCTCCCCCACAAAGCCTTCGTCCCAAAAAACGTAGACAACTGCAGCTAAATTGGCAGCCACAACGAAGCGAAATTGAGGGTCGGGTCCCAACCATCTCTGTAGGTGATGAGAGGTGCAGAGCGAGGCGGCGCCCTTCTATTACAAGCCTTGCCCTCGGTAACAGACAACTACACTCCTATCCCCGTCGACTCTGCAGCAGGTGGTGCAAATTACACCCGCTAAACAAACATGAGGGAAAGAGAGTTAAGGGAAAAAAAAAAGACAAACAAACAGATACAGTGATCGCCTGGCTTGATACTACAGGAACGTGATCATTATTGAAACGTGGCCCCGCAGTGCCGTCCCGTCTGGCCGGCCGGTAATGATAGGGGCAGCGAGGGTTTCACAGATGGCCGTCTCTTAGGGTTGCCGGCGCACCCATCACGCCGGCCAGCCCTTACCCAGTGTGTTTTGCAGGAGGAACCCTTTCACCTCCGCCCATTGCCCCCTTGACACCTCTCTTTCTCTCCTCCTCCTCCGTCCTCGCCCACTATTCTTACCTCTTTGTCAACCCTTTATTTAACCTCTGACTCTTCTCTTCTCTTCATTTTTTCCTCCACTTCTTTCGTCCTCGGCTTCGCGGCCTCGTCCACCACCGTTTGTGACGTTCTGCGGAGTTTATAATGTTTGTCATGTTTGATAATAAGGTGAAGATTTTTATTCATACTTTTACTTATGTATGGAATCTGCTGAAGTGACGTCAAATACCACACGGTCCTAGTGTTCTGACGCCAAAAGTTAATTACTAAATCAGTCAGTTAGTTCAAATATTTTTTCTTGTTCTCTTGTTTTTACTCTCTCTCTCTCTCTCTCTCTCTTGATCTTCCTGCTACATTTTAACTCTATACCCGACTTTTTTTTATCATCAATATCTTCCTCTCCCTCCGTTACCTCATCCTTCACAGCCTGTCACCCAAATGTTATACGCAAATCATGGTATACTTACATCACACAAAGTTTCAGTAGGTCAGTTACATTTCATTCGTAGTAAAGTAAGCCGGGTTCATCCCTTTCTCTCCCCCGCGAGGTTATGACTTGGTTGTATGTTCAGTAAGCAAATATAGAGAAGGATCTTAGTTGTGTCCGATATACAATGGAATCTGGCGGAATAATAATGTACAATCGCAATGAAACCACACAGATGCTTCATGGGTTTCAGTTGTTCCGTGAAATTCTCGTCAGGAAAGGGAAGATAATTAACCTGCTGACTGCACAAAAGCCCAATTAAACGAGTCATTGGTCATGTCACCTTTAGCTAAGTGGTTCGAACGTTCGACTCGTAAGTGTAGGGTACTGGAGGTCGATTTTCGGAATGTATAGTTAAAACACCGATTTCGCTCCTCCTTCTCACCAGCCTGTCGGGGTTTGTAGTGGTTTGTGGACTCAGGAAGGAGAGGTGTGCCGTGAGCTTAACTTAACGAACATGTACAGGTGGAAGGTGAGGTGAAGGTGTTGAAATTGACTATTGGACTCGACATGCAGCAAGACAAGAAAATTGACTGACTGAGATGAAGTCAGGTGTTGTTTCGTCAAGAGTCTATTAAGAGATTTTTTTTCCACTTACCTATATCCTTGTTTGCCTCCCTATCCCCTTCCCTCCCTCCCTCCCTCCTTCCCTTTCTCCCTCAGTTCACTCCCTCTACCCGTCCTTACTCACTTACCTTTTCTCAGCCTGATAATTCGAGTACATCGGATAAAAGATAAACTTCTTATTCATTTATCAATTGATTTCATTTTCTCTTTTATTTATCTATATTTATTCATTTGTTTATTTTTATTTGTTTTATTTTTGCTAGTGAGGCGTTTTCTTTACGCAGTGGAACCATTGTTAGCAGACGTGAACTCTGTATCCTCACGACCCTCTTATTTTTCTTACGCGCTGTATACATGGGGTCGTGAGCCTCCTGACAGAACCCACAACACGCATCACGGCGATGATGATAGTAATAGTAATAATAATAATAATAATAATAATAACAATAACAATAATAATAATAATAACAATATTGACGTAGAAAAAGGAGATAAAGAATAAGCTAAAAAATATATATGAATAGAATGATTAAGTTAAAGAAGCAAAAAAAAAGTAAATCTGCGTGATGCTCCAGAGGCGTAAAAACAGCTCAAGGTCACAAGAATAGTTTTTACGATCTCTGAAAGTTTTTGTTTGTGTGACGGTCCTTCAGCCCTGCGTTGCCTTTAATTCCTCCGCCTCTTTGTGCTGCAGTGCGTCACGTGGGGTCTAGTCTACACCTGCGTCTATGTCTGTCTCTGTGGTGCTGGTGGTGCTGGTGCTGGGAGTGACATCAATACTCGCTGGCATTAAAGTTTTACCACCAATGACAAGTCTTGCGGCGGAGGTCATCGCGACGCCTCACCGCTGATAATGGACTTGGTCTCCTCAATCCCACTAGAATTACAGATCGCACGCCATGTCCCCCTCCCGTCGCCCCTCCTTGTTCCTCTCTGGTCCGCACTGCCCCATGCTCTGTGCTCTTCCTCGTCCCCTTCCATCCGTGTTGTCTCCTACGTGTCTCCTGCTAGTAATGTTTTCCCCATCTCCTATGTCTCTTACATTCTCTTGTAATTTCTTTATCCTATCTCTCTTCCCTTCCCCTGTTCTCTTTCCGTTCCCCCTCATGCTCTCCTACGTCGCCTCTGGCATTCTTCAGTGGCTGTATAAAGTCCTGAAATATTTTAGTAGTGTTGTTTGTCATGACGAGGGAGAGGTGCGTGCCACTAGCGACCCCGAGACTGCTAAAAAATGCAACTTTTGTCATTCGCTCCATTAAGGCTCTAATGTCACCTGTGTGTGTGTGTGTGTGTGTGTGTGTGTGTGTGTGTGTGTGTGTGTGTGTGTGTGTATGTGCGTGTGCGTGTGCGTGCGTGTGTGTATGCACGCAGTGTGCTTTGAGAGTTGTGTCCATGGGAGGTTGTTTGTATTTTGTTTACCTTTCCAGTAACATTCAGATGTGTTGCCACAGCCTGAGTGTTTGTTGTACAGTACATTCTGAAAATAATATATATATATATATATATATATATATATATATATATATATATATATATATATGTATAATACAATGTCAACCCCTAGGTAATCCGCAGGACACCAAATTGTTTAGTTTTAAGTTTCTAACGCGATGTTGTGAAGTGTTGTGTTGAAAACAAATGTAAGTATGTACTACGTAGTTAAATTGTCATCTTGTCTCGTATAAAGATTTAAGTTGATGGGGAAAAAAAACCTTCAATATACGAGGAACTATAATATGGGGCGTATCCAATGCGATCCTCTGACACCACCATCTCCACTAAGAATGTTGTAAGCAATGAATATAAAACAACAATATTTGGTGTGTCGAGCGAAGTGGTGGTGCGTTTATGGGTTGAGTGAGTGTGTGTGAAGTGTCTGAATGGTGCGTTAAGGAGGTGAAGACGTCGCGGATCTGAATATATTATTTAATGTAGTAATATTGAAACTTTATGAAGGTGTTGATTGGAACACAATACCATCTGACTTTAAATTGATCAGATGAATTTCTATTAGCGATAAGTGCATTCGATGAGAGTGTCTCGGACGAATAGAAACTAATGGTGAAAAACAAGGAAAGGAAACGACTTCATGAATCTCGACAATGAGGTGGCGACGCGTATTAACTGAGGTCCAGGAAGTCAAGTGGAGTATAACCAAACGAGTGAGAGACATGAATACTTGAGTGAATGAAGATGCAAACAGATAGAAGAATAATGAAGTTGTAATTCAGAGGCAGCAAGAAAGATGTGATGAAGAATTACTAGCAGACTGTAGCAAAGCAAGTCGAGAAACATAATGAGTTTTTGCGAAATATTTATGTTTAATGGTGCCTGATACATTTAAAGGTGAATGCTGGAGAAACGTATAAACTCTGAAACTATAAATAAGTAAATACTTTAGTGAAAAAAATAAGTAAATATAAAATTAAATTAAAAGCTGCCAAACATGGACGTAAGTGTAGACAGTTCGATGTTTTAACTGAATACTGAAATGAAACGGAACTCAATTGTCTGAGAGCGAAAGAGTGAAAATGAGAAGGTAGGAAATTTTAACGAAATGGACGTAAAGTGTTTCGAGGAAAGGGAGTCGAGTTATAAAATAGATTTAATGGTCGTAGAATATAATTGAGTACGAAGAAAAAGTTTAAAATAGTCTCATAAGAATACATGATAAAGAGAAATCGAGGAATGATAAACATCCACCATGAGTGTAAATGCCACTCAGGAAGCAGGAAATTAGTGAGGCAGCAAGAATAAGTGGCGATGGAAGGACAACTGGAAAACGATACATGAATCAAACCTGTTCTTAGTTTACATTTTTTTCCCGCTCACATAATTATTATCAGAAGCTCTAGAAACAGCGAGGAGGAGGAATACAATATACGGGAGGCGCTGCAGGTGTGTATGTATGCATACACATTACTTCCCTGCGTGATCCTCGGGGCGGTGATGACCTTTGGTGACAATCAGCTCTTGCCGCGGTGCCGCCTCCCCGTAATGACCGTGAGCGCGGAGCAGATGGCCTGAAATGGTCACACGTGTGTACGCGGCATGACTGCTTCAGGGATCTGCACACCATAATCAAGTTGATTAATGATGCGACGCTGACCCGCCCTCGATCAGCAACAAATGGAGTCCTTGTGCTGGTGTCAGGTGCTCGCCGCCCACTCGAGCCTCGACGACGTCCCCCCCCCCACCGGCCCCCCTGACCCTGACTCCTCCATCAGGAAGCATCAGCGAGGATTGACTCCTGAGTGCTCACTTAGTAATTTATTTGTTAGAAGTGCCACTCCACCGAGCTCGGCTTTAAAGTGCTAAAGAACCTTTCAGCGGCCATTGTCTTCCTCATTGATTATCCATAAACGTGCATTTTGTGTCTGCATTAAAACAGACACACGAGGTGGGAGACTTACCGTCGCAGGCGATCAGGTGGCAGTGATGAGAGCAAAAAATCATGTTAAAAAAAAAATTACGGAAAGGTGAGAGGAAAGAAAAATAGAAAAGCGCTAGAATCAAGGAAGTCGGTAGGAAAAATAGACGAAGGAAGTTATATCCACAAACCATTGTCATTGACGTTGAAGAACAGGAGGAACGGAGGAGGCTAAATGAGAGGCATAATGAGGTACATACAAGACGTACTCAACTGTAATAAAAACATTTTATTTGAGGAGGCGTTGAAAAATTACATTACCCAAGGCGCTTCTACCGTTCAATAAACACCATAAAAAGTTGACGAAAAGTATTATGCACCAGAGGAAGTGAAGTTTGAAATATCCATGGGACTCGCCTATCGCTGTGACCAATCACGTCTAACCTCACTACCGCTGCCTCTTGTAAATGTTTAAAAGGAAGCTCAGAGTAAATAATGAAAGAAGCTCGCCCTCGTGCTGTCCACTTCACTCCATGCCCTTTGTGACTTTACTGTGCACACACTCACACACATACAATTGCTTTCATATATATAACGTGTGTGTGTCCATCAGTCTGTCTATCCGACCGTCCACCCATGAACAGCTTAACACAATAAAATAAGAAAAAAAAAACTATAACCAGTATCGTGATGGTGGTGGTGGTGGTGGTGGTGGTGGTGGTGGTGGTGATGGTGATGATAGTGGTGGGGATGATGGTAGTGGTGGTGTTAGTGGTGGTGGCGGTGGTGGTGGTGGTGGTGGTGGTGGTGGTGGTGGTGGTGGTGGTGGTGGTGATTACTCAGAAGACAACTCAGCAGGAAGTTAAATTGCGTTCAAAGGAGCAACATAAAGGAAGTTATGAAGTTGATGATCCCACTCAGTTTTTTCCTTTGTACTCTTAAAATTAGAACTTTCTCTCCAGCCATGAGTGTAGGTAGCTACGTGATGCATCGCTGGAAGTGCTAGTTGCAGGATATAAAAGAAGAGTTTGAGTGAGTAGCTGAGATGGTAAAGTTAAGTGTATTTAGTGTGATTACATCCAATTTAAACAGTAATTGAAATACATTGTTGGAATTATTATTGCTAGTATTGTTATTGTTATTATTATTGTTATTATTATTATTATTATTATTATTATTATTATTATTATTATTATTATTATTATTATTATAGCAAGAACCTCTTACAAATTTTCTTCTTAAAGTGCAGACAAGGTGGCATTGAAAAAATAAAATAAAATAATCGAAATAAGGATAATTAAAGTAATATATGTGGTCCTTCTTTGTGTCATGTGAATACAAATCTTCAGTGTTAGTGATTACAAGTCATTCGTTGTCACATATAGTTGACCTTCACGATGCCCGGAAAATAAATTAGCATGTATTCTAACTTATCGGGGATTGATAATGATAATAAATACAGCTAATAGTACTGATGATAATAATAATGAGAAAAAAAATGAAAATGATATGGAGAATCCGTACAATACTAAGAAGAAATATGTAAAAGGAGGAAAGAAAGGAGTGTGACCTTGAATACCATAACCAAATGGATGGAGAGAGAGAGAGAGAGAGAGAGAGAGAGAGAGAGAGAGAGAGAGAGAGAGAGAGAGAGAGAGAGAGAGAGAGAGAGAGAGAGAGAGAGAAAAAAAAAGGAGGAGGAGAGGAGGAGGAGCAGCAGCAACACATAAAAAATAACAACAGAACTCCGTCGTGTGAGAGATGACGCCCCTCGCGGCCCAGACTCGCGGCCTCCGTGACGCAGGTGTCCGCGTTCCCCCAACAAAGGGCCAAGGGATCGCGGGCGGAGGGGCGGGTCGGGGCATGCTGGGCAGGGAATCTCTCAGGAGCCCGTGAGCCCGCCCGCCGAGCCCCAAAGCCAACCTCAAGAACCCGACCACAAGCCGTGAAAATTACCACCTTCAACCCCTTTACTCGCTGCTCGCCCTAATCACCGTCAGGAGTGCTCGTCCTACGGCGCCCTAAGGAAACCCGGCGATATCAGGCCCTGCCACGCCGGCCCGCAAGGGTGGTTGTCCTGCCGCGATCGGAGGCAGGGTTAGGGGTGTTGGCAAGGGCAAGTCACCTTCTACCTACAAAATATATTTACAGGTACACGATAAGGATCTTGACGAGGGAATATCGCCTGAGTCCGGGGAAGGTGTAAGAAATATTGGCCGGGAATCTGGACATGGAGGATACGCCCTTTGAGCGCACTCTCAACAAGGATATAATTTCCATAAAATGACCATAGATTCTCCTCGGTGATTATGGACGAACAGCGCTGAACAAAGGTTATTACAATAAAAGTATTGCCTTCGATGTGTGCCCCTTGTTTATAAGATAATATATGTGCTGAAAGCTTATATCATGCGTCAACCCTAACAGTAGAGGCGGAATATATTGGTTATAATCAGTTTCAATCGACTGGTTTTTGAAGTTAATGCTCTTATTACTTTGAGGAATATACGTGCGGGTATGCTGATTCCTTAGCTTTATGGGAGGAGAGCCATTCTTATTGTTTTCGGGTCCAACGCGAAGACGTGTGGCACAACCCTGATACACTCGGCCAGCGATGCATTTTTTTCCCTTCACGCCCTCGCCGAACGCCGCCAGAATGTATTGCTTAAAGAAACGTGACGATCGAAGGAGAACGTTGCGGGAAATATTAAATGATTGGGATCCTTTCACCATTCCTCGTGCGGTGAAGAACGACCCAGGCGACGTACGAGGAAGAGGAGGAGGAGGAGGAGGAGGAGGAGGAGGAAGTGTGGGTGTAGCACTCGCTGTTGGGGGTCAGAGGAAGGTAGGAAGATAGAAAGAAAGAGGAGAGACCGGGCGGGAAGATGGACAAGAGGCGAGGATAAGAGGAGGAGGAGGAGGAGGAGGAGGAGGAGGAGGAGGTAGAGGAGGAGTGGGGTAGCAAAGGATGGTGTGATGGACTCGAGAGATGTGATAAAGGAAAGGGGCTGGGAATAGGAGGAGAAGGTGGTGGTAGTGGTGGTGGTGGTGGTGGGAAAGAAAAGAAGAAACCGCATTTGAGGGTGTGATGGACTGAACAAGTACCGTGGGAGGAGGAGGAGGAGGACGAGGAGGAGGAAGAGGTCAGACACTGGACGGAGAAAGAGAGTGAGAAAGGAAAGAATAGTTAAATTGGAATTTTCAATTTTGGAAACTTCGAAATCGTGGGAAGAAGGAAAAACAGAGGGACATTTTTCTTTTCCCTGCTGCATACCAACAGATAATGAAGGGAGAAAGGAAGGAAGGATTTAATATGGTGTTTAGACGGTGTGATAAGCCTAGTCTATAGTGGGTCGGTCTGCCAGAGAAAGGAAGCTAAAAAGCATACAAAAACAGGCAAAAGACAAAGCATCCATGAAAACAGCGAGGGAAGAGAGCAAGCTGTAACATAATATAACAAGTGGAAATGAAGAGGATGATGAATGAGTGCGAGAAAGTTTTAAGAGAACATCCTTCGATTCCACCTAACTTAAAAATGCACTTTATATGTGAGGAAACACCCCACGTGAGATGTTGAAGCACAGCTGAGAATGGTTACCAAGCATAGTGTTGCTGCAGGAATTATGAGCTGAGGTTTTCTTATGTTGAACTGATCACCATGAGAACCCTGATCCGCCCTTCCTCCTACGTCTGGGCCTCTCCCTCACGACCACCACTTGACCGCCCTAACACCCGGACGGCTTATCTTCCCGAGGGGCGGAACATCGGCAGGACAGAGGCATTTAGAAGGGAAATTAGTGCCTTGAAATCCTAGGCCTTGAATGGAGCGATTAGTGATTTGATTAAGTGGCACTCGGTAGGGGTGGCACCGGGAAGGCGAGATGGAACACGAGAGGCCGAGCGTGTGAGTAGTTTTCTTTTATCTTGAAACGAACACACACACACACACACTCTCTCTCTCTCTCTCTCTCTCTCTCTCTCTCTCTCTCTCTCTCTCTCTCTCTCTCTCTCTCTCTCTCTCTCTCTCTCTCTCTCTCTCTCTCTCTCTCTCTCTCTTTCTTTCTTTCTTTCTCTCTCAGTCTCTACAGCATTATACAATCCACTTCGTCTCGCATGCAACGAAAACGTTAAAATTTGTATATTAGAAACTTAAAACATGTTAATCAATTCCCTTCTCATATTAGCCTTAACATTACATCCTTGAAAATTTTCCCTTTTTCCTTGTTGTTAACATTATACCGTCCTCCTCCTCTATTTTCCTTGTTCTTTTCCTCCTCCTCTTTCTTTTCCTCCTCCCCCACCCCCCCCGCGCCACAACCTTCCTGTCGGGTAGGTGGTGACGAGGTTCTCACAAAACTTTCGTAATTTGCCAACAAATTTAATTAACGAAGCTTACGAAAGGAATCAGGTGTAAGTATTATCTCTTCACGGCGTAACAAAGGTGCCGTCACGCCTAACTCTCACTGTCACAGGTAATTGAAGGTCTCAGAGTAAAACAGCGCTACTTCCAATCTACCAGAAAGGTCATGAAGAGCATCCTCATTATGAGAGTTTAGTTCTTATGGCAATGAAGCTGAGAGTCTAGGCTGCCGGGGCCCCTTCACAACAACTAATAAGCACCACGGGCAGAGGCATTACCTGCGGTTTGATTGTTTCTCAGGACTGAGGCGTGAAATCACTTGCGGTGTGGGGAGGGCCAGGGTGAGGAGGGCCAGGGTGGAGCATAAGGGATAGAGAAGGAACAGAAGGATGAAGGTGGTGGGGACATGGGAGGGACAGAACGGAGTATAGAGAGACAGGTGTTGCTGGAAGGGGCAGGGCGGGGCAGGACAGGACAAGGTGAGATGGAGTAGAAAAGAGCATGGAGAGGCAGGACAGAGCAAGGAAAGATAACGTGTGGTAGGTGCAGGGCAGGACTGGGTAGTAGAGAGCGGGTGTGCGGGGCAAGGCAATGGTACGTAGGCAAGGGCATGGCAGCGAAGGATGGAGCAAGGAAGGACAAGGATGAGCTACACCTGAATGGGAGGGATGAGTAGTGAGGGAGTGTCGTCTGCCGCTACTGAAAACATTGTAAATATCTCATTGTTATTTATTATCTTCTTGTAAATACGTGTTTCCCTTAGCAAAGTTATGTACATATTTCCTTCAGTGAGACATGTATTGAGCATGTGAGTGCAGCCATATGCGTGTAACTTATTGTAATTCACGACATATATGACAGGAAGGTTGAATCAGGGTGGAGACGTAGAGGACAAGCAACTGTCTATATGTATGTCACCTTCAGGAATTGTCTGTATGTATGTCACCATCAGAAAGAAGCAGCATCAGTGTATACATATTTAGTAGGAGTGAAGCCCTGACGTAATCCTATCTCTCTCTCTCTCTCTCTCTCTCTCTCTCTCTCTCTCTCTCTCTCTCTCTCTCTCTCTCTCTCTCTCTCTCTCTCTCTCTCTCTCTCTCTCTCTCTCTCTCTCTCTCTCTCTCTCTCTCTCTCTCTCTCTCTCTCTCTCTCTTTCTCTTTCTCTTTCTCTTTCTCTTTCTCTTTCTCTTTCTCTTTCTCTTTCTCTTTCTCTTTCTCTTTCTCTTCAGGCAAAGGAACACACTACAAAATAGAATCAATAACCAAAACACATGAGATTTGCTCCCTCTCCTCCTTAGTTCCTCGTCGCGTCGGCCTCGTCCCCGTCAATGCCAACCTGGATTAATTATTTTCTTTATCCGCCATGAGAGGAGGACTTGGGCTGTTCTCTCACGGCCGCTGCCTCTGTGCCTTTAGTGGAGTGTGTTATCAGTGCGGCAGCGGCTGAGGGAGGGAGTTTATGGGCTGGAGGGCGTAGGACTCCTGACGGGTAGGAGATACTGCTAATAGCGCACTAATTATCTGTAAACGATTGGTGGGAATAGAAGGTGTGGCGGCTGATAAGAGTTCTCGTTAAGGCGGCGATGGCCAGTGTGGTTGTTGAGGCGGCCTTCACACCACCTCATCTCGTCCTCCAGTCTCGCCCTTGCTCACGCCCACACGGCCTATTTTCATGGATTTTTTCTTCTTTTAGGGAATGGCAGGTACCAGTCAGGTGTATATGAGGTGTGATAGAGTCAGTCAGGTGTGAGGGAGGTGTGTGTAGGTTGGATGGTCAAGGTGAGGGGAAGACGCTATACACAGCTGTTCCCTCCTCCTGCTCAGTCTTGTGGTCTGTCGCTGATAGTGAAGGCGAGCTTCTCACCATCAGGCTGATAAGAAACCTGGTGTGTGTGTGTGTGTGTGTGTGTGTGTGTGTGTGTGTGTGTGTGTGTGTGTGTGTGTGTGTGCGTGTGTGAGTGTGTGAGTGTGCGTGTGTGTGTTTGCATATCAAAGTAAAATCAGTATGACCTTAATCACCTTCACAAATGTATAAAGTTTTAGTTAGCGTCAAGAAACCACACATATACACCTCACCCATTCTTTACTTTAAGAATTACCTCACACGTTGAACCTTCCCCTCTTTCTTAACCCAAATAACAAACGACGGCGTGGAAGGCGGTGTAATGATTATGCCAGTGAACCTCGTCCTCTACGTCTCTCCTGAACCACAAAAACATTGATCCTTCTTCGGCGCGCCCCTTCCCGCGGACAGAATCGACACTTACAATTATGCTCGAATTATTTATGCGTTAATGCACATGTCTACGTATATCAGTTACACGAGTGGGGGAGTGAATATTTGATGGGCGTTCCCGCAAAATGAAACGAGGCGCGTGAGGAGATAGGAACGTTAAGGCCAAAGGTATTGGTCTCCTGATCCATTCCCAATCCATAATGGTCCGTTTAGTATCCAAATCACATTTTTTCCACTTAACATTAAATTGCAATTGATAGACGAGCATTAATGCCGATCGCACGCTGGCTATCACATTTTCCTTGTCCATTCCGGTGGCTGACGCAATGGTATGATCCATTTGCAAGCCATACTGCTTTGCATCGCATCCAAATAACATACTTCTTTCTTACCATTAAATCATATTATTGACGATCGTACACATCTTTTCCAGTTTCAGAGTTGTGTTTAGGAAAGACGTAATGTATTCTCTCGGTGAGCAAGGAATGAGGGTCCTGCAGTGTGCGAGCGAGAGATTTGCGTGTGGAAACGTTCGATACCTTGCCTCGTGAATATGTATTTGGTTAGAGTGTAGGGGGCGGCGGCAGGTGAGGGAGGGAGGGGAGAGGTGGTACTCAGGATGAGGTGAATGGCAGATGTGAGTATTAGTTACTAAAATATTATAAGTGTTGGCAAGGATTTTTTTCTCTTTCTCTCTCTCTCGCTCCATTGCACTCCTCACTGCCCCACATATGGTGCAGTGAGGGGTGGTGTACTATCACCGCTGATGCCACCACCACCCTCGTTACTATACTGTCGGCGCCGGTACCACCCTTATTAACCACACCACACCACACCACACCACACCACACCACACAACATCAACCACAAAGGGTGTGAGTACCACGGGTACCCGCAATGTGGTGTGGATGTGGACGTACAATACAAAAATGTTGTGGGTGAGGAGCGGATAGGGATTCGACTTTGAAAATATTTACGGGTGCGGGGCCGTGGGTGTAGGTTAACCCATTCACCATGATAATGCAAAAAGTTTCTTGTATCGCCTGTGATCTAATAATTTATGATTTTTCAATCTATACATTGAATAATATGCTTAGGATAATAAATTTCTCCTGGTTTATCCGATTTGAACAGTAGCATCAACACATCGTTTAGTCTTAAGTTACATAAGTTATACAGCATTGAAGTTGAATACAAAACGATTTCAAAGCCATGATACGAGGGAAGCACGTTGCCAGACGTATGATACACCACCCACCTCACCACCCCCATAGCAGCTTGTTGTTTTGTTTACACACACACACACACACACACACACACACACACACACACACACACACACACACGCGCGCGCGCACGCGCGCGCATTCACCAAACGTGTGTGTGTGTGTGTGTGTGTGTATGAGTGTATATAAACAGAAAGCAAAAGGACGTTTGTGTGTGTATATATATATATATATATATATATATATATATATATATATTTATATATTTATATATATATATATATATATATATATATATATATATTTATATATATATATATATATATATATATATATATATATATATATATATATATATATATTTATATATATTTATATATATATATATATATATATATACATATATATATATATATATATATATATATATATATATATATATAATCGTGTTTTTATATAAATATTAAGTTTCATTTTACTGCGTAATTATTAGTCATAGAACAAATATTCATAATGACAGTTGTACAGTTTAATTGGGTGTATCAGATGCTGCAATGATATTTCCAATATTTCTAATAGCTTTCGGGAAAATGAGGAAGAAAGTCATGTTTTTATATAAATATTAAGTTTGATTTTACTGCGTAATTATTTGTTATAGAACAAATATTCATAATGACAGTTGTACAGTTTAATTAGGTGTATCAGATGCTGCAATGATATTTCCAATATCTCTAATAGCTTTCGGGAAAATGAGGAGGAAAGTCATGTTTTTATATAAATATAAGGTTTCATTTTACTGCGTAATTATTAGTCATAAAACAAATATTCATAATGTAAGTTTTACAGTTTAATTAGGTCTATCAGATGCTCCAGTGATATTTCCAATATCTCTAATAGCTTTCGAGAAAATGAGGAGGAAATTCATGTTTTTATAAAAATATTAAGTTTCATTTTAATGCGTAATTATTAGTCATAGAAAAAATTTTCATAATGACAGTTGTACAGCTTAATTAGGTGTATCAGATGCTGCAATAATATTTCCAATATCTCTAATAGCTTTCGGGAAAATGAGGAGGAAAGTCATGTTTTTAAATAAATATTAAGTTTAATTTTACTGCGTAATTATTAGTCATAGAACAAATATTCATAATATCAATTTTACAGTTTAATTAGGACTATCAGATGCTGCAATGATATTTCCAATATCTCTAATAACTTTCGGGAAAATGAGGAGGAAAGTCATGTTTATATATAAATATTAAGTTTCATTTTACTGCGTAATTATTAGTCATAGAACAAATATTCATAATGACAGTTGTACAGTTTAATTAGGTATATCAGATGCTGCAATGATATTTCCAGTATCTCTAATAGCTTTCGGGAAAATGAGGAGGAAAGTCATGTTTTTATATAAATATTAAGTTTCATTTTACTGCGTAATTATTAGTCATAGAACAAATATTCATAATATCAGTTGTAAAGTTTAATTAGGTCTATCAGATGCTGCAATGATATTTCCAATATCTCTAATAGCTTTCAAGAAAGTGACGAGGAAAGTCATGCTTTTATATAAAAATATGGTTTTATTTTACTGCGTAATTATTAGTCATAGAACAAATATTCATAATATCAGTTGTACAGTTAAATTAGGTGTATCAGATGATGCAATGATATATCCAATATCTCTAATAGCTTTCGAGAAAACGAGGAGGAAAGTAATTTAAAAAAAAGTAAAATTCACTATTTATTAGTACTAGTGAAAATATTCATAATGACAGTAGTAGATTTTAATTAGGTCTATCAGATGCTGCAATAATATTTCCAATATCTCTAATAGCTTTCGAGAAAATGAGGAGGAAAGTCGTGTTTTTAAATAAATATTAAGTTTAATTTTACTGCGTAATTATTAGTCATAGAACAAATATTCATAATATCAATTTTACAGTTTAATTAGGACTATCAGATGCTGCAATGATATTTCCAATATCTCTAATAGTTTTCGGGAAAAGGAGGAGGAAAGTCATGTTTATATATAAATATTAAGTTTCATTTTACTGCGTAATTATTAGTCATAGAACATATATTCATAATTAAAGTTGTACAGTTTAATTAGGTCTATCAGATGCTGCAATGATATTTCCAGTATCTCTAATAGCTTTCGGGAAAATTAGGAGGAAAGTCATGTTTTTATATAAATATTAAGTTTCATTTTACTGCGTAATTATTAGTCATAGAACAAATATTCATATTATCAGTTGTACAGTTTAATTAGGTCTATCAGATGCTGCAATGATATTTCCAATATCTCTAATAGCTTTCGGGAAAATGAGGAGGAAAGTCATGTTTATATATATATATTAAGTTTCATTTTACTGCGTAATTATTAGTCATAGAACAAATATTCATAATGACAGTTGTACAGTTTAATTAGGTATATTAGATGCTGCAATGATATTTTCAATATCTCTAATAGCTTTCGGGAGAATGAGGAGGAAAGTCATGTTTTTATATAAATATTAAGTTTCATTTTACTCCGTAATTATTAGTCATAGAACAAATATTCATAATGACAGTTGTACAGTTTAATTAGGTATATCAGATGCTGCAATGATATTTCCAGTATCTCTAATACCTTTCGGGAAAATGAGGAGGAAAGTAATGTTTTTATATAAATATTAAGTTTCATTTTACTGCGTAATTATTAGTCATAGAACAAATATTCATAATATCAGTTGTAAAGTTTAATTTGGTCTATCAGATGCTGCAATGATATTTCCAATATCTCTAATAGCTTTCAAGAAAATGACGAGGAAAGTCATGCTTTTATATAAAAATATGGTTTTATTTTACTGCGTAATTATTAATCATAGAACAAATATTCATAATATCAGTTGTACAGTTGAATTAGGTGTATCAGATGATGCAATGATATATCCAATATCTCTAATAGCTTTCGAGAAAACGAGGAGGAAAGTAATTTAAAAAAAAGTAAAATTCACTATTTATTAGTACTAGTAAAAATATTCATAATGACTGTAGTAGATTTTAATTAGGTCTATCAGATGCTGCAATAATATTTCCAATATCTCTAATAGCTTTCGAGAAAATGAGGAGGAAAGTCATGTTTTTAAATAAATATTAAGTTTAATTTTACTGCGTAATTATTAGTCATAGAACAAATATTCATAATATCAATTTTACAGTTTAATTAGGACTATCAGATGCTGCAATGATATTTCCAATATCTCTAATAACTTTCGGGAAAATGAGGAGGAAATTCATGTTTATATATAAATATTAAGTTTCATTTTACTGCGTAATTATTAGTCATAGAACAAATATTCATAATGACAGTTGTACAGTTTAATTAGGTATATCAGATGCTGCAATGATATTTCCAGTATCTCTAATAGCTTTCAGGAAAATTAGGAGGAAAGTCATGTTTTTATATAAATATTAAGTTTCATTTTACTGCGTAATTATTAGTCATAGAAAAAATATTCATAATATCAGTTGTACAGTTTAATTAGGTCTATCAGATGCTGCAATGATATTTCCAATATCTCTAATAGCTTTCGGGAAAATGAGGAGGAAAGTCATGTTTATATATAAATATTAAGTTTCATTTTACTGCGTAATTATTAGTCATAGAACAAATATTCATAATGACAGTTGTACAGTTTAATTAGGTATATTAGATGCTGCAATGATATTTTCAATATCTCTAATAGCTTTAGGGAAAATGAGGAGGAAAGTCATGTTTTTATATAAATATTAAGTTTCATTTTACTGCGTAATTATTAGTCATAGAACAAATATTCATAATGACAGTTGTACAGTTTAATTAGGTATATCAGATGCTGCAATGATATTTCCAGTATCTCTAATAGCTTTCGGGAAAATGAGGAGGAAAGTCATGTTTTTATATAAATATTAAGTTTCATTTTACTGCGTAATTATTAGTCATAGAACAAATATTCATAATAAAAGTTGTAAAGTTTAATTAGGTCTATCAGATGCTGCAATGATATTTCCAATATCTCTAATAGCTTTCAAGAAAATGACGAGGAAAGTCATGCTTTTATATAAAAATATGGTTTTATTTTACTGCGTAATTATTAATCATAGAACAAATATTCATAATATCAGTTGTACAGTTGAATTAGGTGTATCAGATGATGCAATGATATATCCAATATCTCTAATAGCTTTCGAGAAAACGAGGAGGAAAGTAATTTAAAAAAAAGTAAAATTCACTATTTATTAGTACTAGTGAAAATATTCATAATGACAGTAGTAGATTTTAATTAGGTCTATCAGATGCTGCAATAATATTTCCAATATCTCTAATAGCTTTCGAGAAAATGAGGAGGAAAGTCATGTTTTTAAATAAATATTAAGTTTAATTTTACTGCGTAATTATTAGTCATAGAACAAATATTCATAATATCAATTTTACAGTTTAATTAGGACTATCAGATGCTGCAATGATATTTCCAATATCTCTAATAACTTTCGGGAAAATGAGGAGGAAAGTCATGTTTATATATAAATATTAAGTGTCATTTTACTGCGTAATTATTAGTCATAGAACAAATATTCATAATGACAGTTGTACAGTTTAATTAGGTATATCAGACGCTGCAATGATATTTCCAGTATCTCTAATAGCTTTCGGGAAAATTAGGAGGAAAGTCATGTTTTTATATAAATATTAAGTTTCATTTTACTGCGTAATTATTAGTCATAGAACAAATATTCATAATATCAGTTGTACAGTTTAATTAGGTCTATCAGATGCTGCAATGATATTTCCAATATCTCTAATAGCTTTCGGGAAAATGAGGAGGAAAGTCATGTTTATATATAAATATTAAGTTTCATTTTACTGCGTAATTATTAGTCATAGAACAAATATTCATAATGACAGTTGTACAGTTTAATTAGGTATATTAGATGCTGCAATGATATTTTCAATATCTCTAATAGCTTTCGGGAAAATGAGGAGGAAAGTCATGTTTTTATATAAATATTAAGTTTCATTTTACTACGTAATCATTAGTCATAGAACAAATATTCATAATGACAGTTGTACAGTTTAATTAGGTATATCAGAGTCTGCAATGATATTTCCAGTATCTCTAATAGCTTTCGGGAAAATGAGGAGGAAAGTCATGTTTTTATATAAATATTAAGTTTCATTTTACTGCGTAATTATTAGTCATAGAACAAATATTCATAATATCAGTTGTAAAGTTTAATTAGGTCTATCAGATGCTGCAATGATATTTCCAATATCTCTAATAGCTTTCAAGAAAATGACGAGGAAAGTCATGCTTTTATATAAAAATATGGTTTTATTTTACTGCGTAATTATTAATCATAGAACAAATATTCATAATATCAGTTGTACAGTTGAATTAGGTGTATCAGATAATGCAATGATATATCCAATATCTCTAATAGCTTTCGAGAAAACGAGGAGGAAAGTAATTTAAAAAAAAGTAAAATTCACTATTTATTAGTACTAGTAAAAATATTCATAATGAAAGTAGTAGATTTTAATTAGGTCTATCAGATGCTGCAATAATATTTCCAATATCTCTAATAGCTTTCGAGAAAATGAGGAGGAAAGTCATGTTTTTAAATAAATATTAAGTTTAATTTTACTGCGTAATTATTAGTCATAGAACAAATATTCATAATATCAATTTTACAGTTTAATTAGGACTATCAGATGCTGCAATGATATTTCGAATATCTCTAATAACTTTCGGGAAAATGAGGAGGAAAGTCATGTTTATATATAAATATTAAGTTTCATTTTACTGCGTAATTATTAGTCATAGAACAATTATTCATAATGACAGTTGTACAGTTTAATTAGGTATATCAGATGCTGCAATGATATTTCCAGTATCTCTAATAGCTTTCGGGAAAATTAGGAGGAAAGTCATGTTTTTATATAAATATTAAGTTTCATTTTACTGCGTAATTATTAGTCATAGAACAAATATTCATAATATCAGTTGTACAGTTTAATTAGGTCTATCAGATGCTGCAATGATATTTCCAATATCTCTAATAGCTTTCGGGAAAATGAGGAGGAAAGTCATGTTTATATATAAATATTAAGTTTCATTTTACTGCGTAATTATTAGTCATAGAACAAATATTCATAATGACAGTTGTACAGTTTAATTCGGTATATTAGATCCTGCAATGATATTTTCAATATCTCTAATAGCTTTAGGGAAAATGAGGAGGAAAGTCATGTTTTTATATAAATATTAAGTTTCATTTTACTGCGTAATTATTAGTCATAGAACAAATATTCATAATGACAGTTGTACAGTTTAATTAGGTATATCAGATGCTGCAATGATATTTCCAGTATCTCTAATAGCTTTCGGGAAAATGAGGAGGAAAGTCATGTTTATATATAAATATTAAGTTTCATTTTACTGCGTAATTATTAGTCATAGAACAAATATTCATAATATCAGTTGTACAGTTTAATTAGGTCTATCAGATGCTGCAATGATATTTCCAATATCTCTAATAGCTTTCGGGAAAATGAGGAGGAAAGTCATGTTTATATATAAATATTAAGTTTCATTTTACTGCGTAATTATTAGTCATAGAACAAATATTCATAATGACAGTTGTACAGTTTAATTAGGTATATTAGATGCTGCAATGATATTTTCAATATCTCTAATAGCTTTCGGGAAAATGAGGAGGAAAGTCATGTTTTTATATAAATATTAAGTTTCATTTTACTACGTAATCATTAGTCATAGAACAAATATTCATAATGAGAGTTGTACAGTTTAATTAGGTATATCAGATGCTGCAATGATATTTCCAGTATCTCTAATAGCTTTCGGGAAAATGAGGAGGAAAGTCATGTTTTTATATAAATATTAAGTTTCATTTTACTGCGTATTTATTAGTCATAGAACAAATATTCATAATATCAGTTGTACAGTTTAATTAGGTCTATCAGATGCTGCAATGATATTTCCAATATCTCTAATAGCTTTCGGGAAAATGAGGAGGAAAGTCATGTTTATATATATATATTAAGTTTCATTTTACTGCGTAATTATTAGTCATAGAACAAATATTCATAATGACAGTTGTACAGTTTAATTAGGTATATTAGATGCTGCAATGATATTTTCAATATCTCTAATAGCTTTCGGGAGAATGAGGAGGAAAGTCATATTTTTATATAAATATTAAGTTTCATTTTACTCCGTAATTATTAGTCATAGAACAAATATTCATAATGACAGTTGTACAGTTTAATTAGGTATATCAGATGCTGCAATGATATTTCCAGTATCTCTAATAGCTTTCGGGAAAATGAGGAGGAAAGTCATGTTTTTATATAAATATTAAGTTTCATTTTACTGCGTAATTATTAGTCTTAGAACAAATATTCATAATATCAGTTGTAAAGTTTAATTAGGTCTATCAGATGCTGCAATGATATTTCCAATATCTCTAATAGCTTTCAAGAAAATGACGAGGAAACTCATGCTTTTATATAAAAATATGGTTTTATTTTACTGCGTAATTATTAATCATAGAACAAATATTCATAATATCAGTTGTACAGTTGAATTAGGTGTATCAGATGATGCAATGATATATCCAATATCTCTAATAGCTTTCGAGAAAACGAGGAGGAAAGTAATTTTAAAAAAAGTAAAATTCACTATTTATTAGTACTAGTGAAAATATTCATAATGACAGTAGTAGATTTTAATTAGGTCTATCAGATGTTGCAATAATATTTCCAATATCTCTAATAGCTTTCGAGAAAATGAGGAGGAAAGTCATGTTTTTAAATAAATATTAAGTTTAATTTTACTGCGTAATTATTAGTCATAGAACAAATATTCATAATATCAATTTTACAGTTTAATTAGGACTATCAGATGCTGCAATGATATTTCCAATATCTCTAATAACTTTCGGGAAAATGAGGAGGAAAGTCATGTTTATATATAAATATTAAGTTTCATTTTACTGCGTAATTATTAGTCATAGAACAAATATTCATAATGACAGTTGTACAGTTTAATTAGGTATATCAGATGCTGCAATGATATTTCCAGTATCTCTAATACTTTTCAGGAAAATTAGGAGGAAAGTCATGTTTTTATATAAATATTAAGTTTCATTTTACTGCGTAATTATTAGTCATAGAACAAATATTCATAATATCAGCT
Source organism: Metacarcinus magister (assembly GCA_029783475.1). NCBI lineage: Eukaryota > Metazoa > Arthropoda > Malacostraca > Decapoda > Cancridae > Metacarcinus > Metacarcinus magister. The sequence continues at coordinate 5,756,009 of JAPQNM010000043.1, read as the reverse complement.
GTACAGTTTAATTACGTCTATCAGATGCTGCAATGATATTTCCAATATCTCTAATAGCTTTCGGGAAAATGAGAAGGAAAGTCATGTTTATATATAAATATTAAGTTTCATTTTACTGCGTAATTATTAGTCATAGAACAGATATTCATAATGACAGTTGTACAGTTTAATTAGGTATATTAGATGCTGCAATGATATTTTCAATATCTCTAATAGCTTTAGGGAAAATGAGGAGGAAAGTCATGTTTTTATATAAATATTAAGTTTCATTTTACTGCGTAATTATTAGTCATAGAACAAATATTCATAATGACAGTTGTACAGTTTAATTAGGTATATCAGATGCTGCAATGATATTTCCAGTATCTCTAATAGCTTTCGGGAAAATGAGGAGGAAAGTCATGTTTTTATATAAATATTAAGTTTCATTTTACTGCGTAATTATTAGTCATAGAACAAATATTCATAATATCAGTTGTAAAGTTTAATTAGGTCTATCAGATGCTGCAATGATATTTCCAATATCTCTAATAGCTTTCAAGAAAATGACGAGGAAATTCATGCTTTTATATAAAAATATGGTTTTATTTTACTGCGTAATTATTAGTCATAGAACAAATATTCATAATATCAGTTATACAGTTGAATTAGGTGTATCAGATGATGCAATGATATATCCAATATCTCTAATAGCTTTCGAGAAAACGAGGAGGAAAGTAATTTTAAAAAAAGTAAAATTCACTATTTATTAGTACTAGTGAAAATATTCATAATGACCGTAGTAGATTTTAATTAGGTCTATCAGATGCTGCAATAATATTTCCAATATCTCTAATAGCTTTCGAGAAAATGAGGAGGAAAGTCATGTTTTTAAATAAATATTAAGTTTAATTTTACTGCGTAATTATTAGTCATAGAACAAATATTCATAATATCAATTTTACAGTTTAATTAGGACTATCAGATGCTGCAATGATATTTCCAATATCTCTAATAACTTTCGGGAAAATGAGGAGGAAAGTCATGTTTATATATAAATATTAAGTGTCATTTTACTGCGTAATTATTAGTCATAGAACAAATATTCATAATGACAGTTGTACAGTTTAATTAGGTATATCAGACGCTGCAATGATATTTCCAGTATCTCTAATAGCTTTCGGGAAAATGAGGAGGAAAGTCATGTTTTTATATAAATATTAAGTTTCATTTTACTGCGTAATTATTAGTCATAGAACAAATATTCATAATATCAGTTGTACAGTTTAATTAGGTCTATCAGATGCTGCAATGATATTTCCAATATCTCTAATAGCTTTCGGGAAAATGAGGAGGAAGGTCATGTTTATATATAAATATTAAGTTTCATTTTACTGCGTAATTATTAGTCATAGAACAAATATTCATAATGACAGTTGTACAGTTTAATTAGGTATATCAGATGCTGCAATGATATTTTCAATATCTCTAATAGCTTTCGGGAAAATGAGGAGGAAAGTCATGTTTTTATATAAATATTAAGTTTCATTTTACTGCGTAATTATTAGTCATAGAACAAATATTCATAATGACAGTTGTACAGTTTAATTAGGTATATCAGATGCTGCAATGATATTTCCAGTATCTCTAATAGCTTTCAGGAAAATGAGGAGGAAAGTCATGTTTTTATATAAATATTAAGTTTCATTTTACTGCGTAATTATTAGTCATAGAACAAATATTCATAATATCAGTTGTACAGTTTAATTAGGTCTATCAGATGCTGCAATGATATTTCCAATATCTCTAATAGCTTTCGGGAAAATGAGGAGGAAAGTCATGTTTTATATAAATATTAAGTTTCATTTTACTGCGTAATTATTAGTCATAGAACAAATATTCATAATGACAGTTGTACAGTTTAATTAGGTATATTAGATGCTGCAATGATATTTTCAATATCTCTAATAGCTTTCGGGAGAATGAGGAGGAAAGTCATGTTTTTATATAAATATTAAGTTTCATTTTACTCCGTAATTATTAGTCATAGAACAAATATTCATAATGACAGTTGTACAGTTTAATTAGGTATATCAGATGCTGCAATGATATTTCCAGTATCTCTAATAGCTTTCGGGAAAATGAGGAGGAAAGTCATGTTTTTATATAAATATTAAGTTTCATTTTACTGCGTAATTATTAGTCATAGAACAAATATTCATAATATCAGTTGTAAAGTTTAATTAGGTCTATCAGATGCTGCAATGATATTTCCAATATCTCTAATAGCTTTCAAGAAAATGACGAGGAAAGTCATGCTTTTATATAAAAATATGGTTTTATTTTACTGCGTAATTATTAGTCATAGAACAAATATTCATAATATCAGTTGTACAGTTGAATTAGGTGTATCAGATGATGCAATGATATATCCAATATCTCTAATAGCTTTCGAGAAAACGAGGAGGAAAGTAATTTAAAAAAAAGTAAAATTCACTATTTATTAGTACTAGTGAAAATATTCATAATGACAGTAGTAGATTTTAATTAGGTCTATCAGATGCTGCAATAATATTTCCAATATCTCTAATAGCTTTCGAGAAAATGAGGAGGAAAGTCATGTTTTTAAATAAATATTAAGTTTAATTTTACTGCGTAATTATTAGTCATAGAACAAATATTCATAATATCAATTTTACAGTTTAATTAGGACTATCAGATGCTGCAATGATATTTCCAATATCTCTAATAGCTTTCGGGAAAATGAGGAGGAAAGTCATGTTTATATATAAATATTAAGTTTCATTTTACTGCGTAATTATTAGTCATAGAACAAATATTCATAATGACAGTTGTACAGTTTAATTAGGTATATCAGATGCTGCAATGATATTTCCAGTATCTCTAATAGCTTTCGGGAAAATTAGGAGGAAAGTCATGTTTTTATATAAATATTAAGTTTCATTTTACTGCGTAATTATTAGTCATAGAACAAATATTCATAATATCAGTTGTACAGTTTAATTAGGTCTATCAGATGCTGCAATGATATTTCCAATATCTCTAATAGCTTTCGGGAAAATGAGGAGGAAAGTCATGTTTATATATAAATATTAAGTTTCATTTTACTGCGTAATTATTAGTCATAGAACAAATATTCATAATGACAGTTGTACAGTTTAATTAGGTATATCAGATGCTGCAATGATATTTTCAATATCTCTAATAGCTTTAGGGAAAATGAGGAGGAAAGTCATGTTTTTATATAAATATTAAGTTTCATTTTACTGCGTAATTATTAGTCATAGAACAAATATTCATAATGACAGTTGTACAGTTTAATTAGGTATATCAGATGCTGCAATGATATTTCCAGTATCTCTAATAGCTTTCGGGAAAATGAGGAGGAAAGTCATGTTTTTATATAAATATTAAGTTTCATTTTACTGCGTAATTATTAGTCATAGAACAAATATTCATAATATCAGTTGTAAAGTTTAATTAGGTCTATCAGATGCTGCAATGATATTTCCAATATCTCTAATAGCTTTCAAGAAAATGACGAGGAAAGTCATGCTTTTATATAAAAATATGGTTTTATTTTACTGCGTAATTATTAGTCATAGAACAAATATTCATAATATCAGTTGTACAGTTGAATTAGGTGTATCAGATGATGCAATGATATATCCAATATCTCTAATAGCTTTCGAGAAAACGAGGAGGAAAGTAATTTAAAAAAAAGTAAAATTCACTATTTATTAGTACTAGTGAAAATATTCATAATGACAGTAGTAGATTTTAATTAGGTCTATCAGATGCTGCAATAATATTTCCAATATCTCTAATAGCTTTCGAGAAAATGAGGAGGAAAGTCATGTTTTTAAATAAATATTAAGTTTAATTTTACTGCGTAATTATTAGTCATAGAACAAATATTAATTATATCAATTTTACAGTTTAATTAGGACTATCAGATGCTGCAATGATATTTCCAATATCTCTAATAACTTTCGGGAAAATGAGGAGGAAAGTCATGTTTATATATAAATATTAAGTGTCATTTTACTGCGTAATTATTAGTCATAGAACAAATATTCATAATGACAGTTGTACAGTTTAATTAGGTATATCAGACGCTGCAATGATATTTCCAGTATCTCTAATAGCTTTCGGGAAAATTAGGAGGAAAGTCATGTTTTTATATAAATATTAAGTTTCATTTTACTGCGTAATTATTAGTCATAGAACAAATATTCATAATATCAGTTGTACAGTTTAATTAGATCTATCAGATGCTGCAATGATATTTCCAATATCTCTAATAGCTTTCGGGAAAATGAGGAGGAAAGTCATGTTTATATATAAATATTAAGTTTCATTTTACTGCGTAATTATTAGTCATAGAACAAATATTCATAATGACAGTTGTACAGTTTAATTAGGTATATTAGATGCTGCAATGATATTTTCAATATCTCTAATAGCTTTCGGGAAAATGAGGAGGAAAGTCATGTTTTTATATAAATATTAAGTTTCATTTTACTGCGTAATCATTAGTCATAGAACAAATATTCATAATGACAGTTGTACAGTTTAATTAGGTATATCAGATGCTGCAATGATATTTCCAGTATCTCTAATAGCTTTCGGGAAAATGAGGAGGAAAGTCATGTTTTTATATAAATATTAAGTTTCATTTTACTGCGTAATTATTAGTCATAGAACAAATATTCATAATATCAGTTGTACAGTTTAATTAGGTCTATCAGATGCTGCAATGATATTTCCAATATCTCTAATAGCTTTCAAGAAAATGACGAGGAAAGTCATGTTTTTATATAAAAATATGGTTTTATTTTACTGCGTAATTATTAATCATAGAACAAATATTCATAATATCAGTTGTACAGTTGAATTAGGTGTATCAGATGATGCAATGATATATCCAATATCTCTAATAGCTTTCGAGAAAACGAGGAAGAAAATAATTTTTAAAAAAGTAAAATTCAGTATTTATTAGTTTTAGTGAAAATATTATAATGACAGTAGTAGATTTTAATTAGGTCTATCAGATGCTGCAATAATATTTCCAATATCTCTAATAGCTTTCGAGAAAATGAGGAGTAAAATCATGTTTTTATATAAATAATAAGTTTCATTTTACTGCGTAATTATTAGTCATAGAACAAATATTCATAATGAAAGTTGTACAGTTTAATTAGGTGTATCAGATGCGTCAATGATATTTCCAATATCTCTAGTAGCTTTCGAGAAAATGAGGAGGAAAGTCAGGTTTTTATATAAATATTAAGTTTCATTTTACTGCGTAATTATTAGCCATAGAACAAATATTTATAATATCAGTTGTACAGTTTAATTAGGTGTATCAGATGCTGCAATGATATTTCTAATATCTCTAATAGCTTTCGAGAAAAATAGGAGGAAAGTCATGTTTTTAAATAAATATTAAGTTTAATTTTACTGCGTAATTATTAGTCATAGAACAAATATTCATAAAATCAGTTTTACAGTTTAATTAGGTCTATCAGATGCTGCAATGATATTTCCAATATCTCTAATAGCTTTCGGGAAAATGAGGAGGAAAGTTATGTTTATATATAAATATTAAGTTTCATTTTACTGCGTAATTATTAGTCATAGAACAAATATTCATAATGACAGTTGTACAGTTTAATTAGGTATATCAGATGCTGCAATGATATTTTCAATATCTCTAATAGCTTTCGGGAAAATGAGGAGGAAAGTCATGTTTTTATATAAATATTAAGTTTCATTTTACTGCGTAATTATTAGTCATAGAACAAATATTCATAATATCAGTTGTACAGTTTAATTAGGTCTATCAGATGCTGCAATGATATTTCCAATATCTCTAATAGCTTTCGAGAAAATGAGGAGGAAAGTCATGTTTTTATATAAAAATTAAGTTTCATTTTACTGCGTAATTATTAGTCATAGAACAAATATTCATAATGACAGTTGTACAGTTTAATTAGGTGTATCAGATGCGTCAATGATATTTCCAATATCTCTAATAGCTTTCGAGAAAATAAGGAGGAAAGTCATGTTTTTATATAAATATTAAGTTTCATTTTACTGCGTAATTATTAGCCATAGAACAAATATTCATAATATCAAATGTACAGTTTAATTAGGTGTATCAGATGCTGCAATGATATTTCCAATATCTCTAATAGCTTTCAAGAAAATGACGAGGAAAGTCCTGTTTTTATATAAATATTAAGTTTAATTTTACTGCGTAATGATTAGTCATAGAACAAATATTCATAATATCAGTTTTACAGTTTAATTAGGTCTATCAGAGGCTGCAATGATATTTCCAATATCTCTAATAGCTTTCGGGAAAATGAGGAGGAAAGTCATGTTTATATATAAATATTAAGTTTCATTTTACTGCGTAATTATTAGTCATAGAACACATATTCATAATGACAGTTGTAAAGTTTAATTAGGTATATCAGATGCTGCAATGATATTTCCAGTATCTCTAATAGCTTTCGGGAAAATGAGGAGGAAAGTCATGTTTTTATATAAATATTAAGTTTCATTTTACTGCTTAATTATTAGTCATAGAACAAATATTCATAATATCAGTTGTACAGTTTAATTAGGTCTATCAGATGCTGCAATGATATTTCGAATATCTCTAATAGCTTTCAAGAAAATGACGAGGAAAATCATGTTTTTATATAAAAATATGGTTTTATTTTACTGCGTAATTATTAGTCATAGAACAAATATTCATAATATCAGTTGTACAGTTGAATTAGGTGTATCAGATTATGCAATGATATATCCAATATCTCTAATAGCTTTCGAGAAAACGAGGAAGAAAGTAATTTTTAAAAAAGTAAAATTCAGTATTTATTAGTACTAGTGAAAATATTCATAATGACAGTAGTAGATTTTAATTAGGTCTATCAGATGCTGCAATAATATTTCCAATATCTCTAATAGCTTTCGAGAAAATGAGGAGTAAAATCATGTTTTTATATAAATATTAAGTTTCATTTTACTGCCTAATTATTAGTCATAAAACAAATATTCATAATGAAAGTTGTACAGTTTAATTAGGTGTATCAGATGCGTTAATGATATTTCCAATATCTCTAGTAACTTTCGAGAAAATGAGGAGGAAAGTCATGTTTTTATATAAAAATTAAGTTTCATTTTACTGCGTAATTATTAGCCATAGAACAAATATTCATTATATCAAATGTACAGTTTAATTAGGTGCATCAGATGCTGCAATGATATTTCCAATATCTCTAATAGCTTTTGAGAAAATGAGGAGGAAAGTCATGTTTTTAAATAAATATTAAGTTTAATTTTACTGCGAAATTATTAGTCATAGAACAAATATTCATAATATCAGTTTTACAGTTTAATTAGGTCTATCAGATGCTGCAATGATATTTCCAATATCTCTAATAGCTTTCGGGAAAATGAGGAGGAAAGTCATGTTTATATATAAATATTAAGTTTCATTTTACTGCGTAATTATTAGTCATAGAACAAATATTCATAATGACAGTTGTACAGTTTAATTAGGTATATTAGATGCTGCAATGATATTTTCAATATCTCTAATAGCTTTCGGAAAAATGAGGAGGAAAGTCATGTTTTTATATAAATATTAAGTTTCATTTTACTGCGTAATTATTAGTCATAGAACAAATATTCATAATATCAGTTGTACAGTTTAATTAGGTCTATCAGATGCTGCAATGATATTTCCAATATCTCTAATAGCTTTCAAGAAAATGACGAGGAAAATCATGTTTTTATATAAAAATATGGCTTTACTTTACTGCGTAATTATTAGTCATAGAACAATTATTCATAATATCAGTTGTACAGTTGAATTAGGTGTATCAGATGATGCAATCATATATCCAATATCTCTAATAGCTTTCGAGAAAACGAGGAAGAAAATAATTTAAAACAAAGTAAAATTCAGTATTTATTAGTACTAGTGAAAATATTCATAATGACAGTATAAGATTTTAATTAGGTCTATCAAATGCTGCAATAATATTTCCAATATCTCTAATAGCTTTCAAGAAAATGAGGAGTAAAATCATGTTATTATATAAATATTAAGCTTCATTTTACTGCGTAATTATTAGTCATAGAACAAATATTTATAATGAAAGTTGTACAGTTTAATTAGGTGTATCAGATGCGTCAATGATATTTCCAATATCTCTAATAGCTTTCGAGAAAATGAGGAGGAAAGTCATGTTTTTATATAAATATTAAGTTTCATTTTACTGCGTAATTATTAGCCATAAAACAAATATTCATAATATCAAATGTACAGTTTAATTAGGTGTATCAGATGCTGCAATGATATTTCCAATATCTCTAATAGCTTCCGAGAAAATGAGGAGGAAAGTCATGTTTTTAAATAAATATTAAGTTTAATTTTACTGCATAATTATTAGTCATAGAACAAATATTCATAATATCAGTTTTACAGTTTAATTAGGTCTATCAGATGCTCCAATGATATTTCCAATATCTCTAATAGCTTTCGGGAAAATGAGGAGGAAAGTCATGTTTATATATAAATATTAAGTTTCATTTTACTGCGTAATTATTAGTCATAGAACAAATATTCATAATGACAGTTGTACAGTTTAATTAGGTATATTAGATGCTGCAATGATATTTCCAATATCTCTAATAGCTTTCGGGAAAATGAGGAGGAAAGTCATGTTTTTATATAAATATTAAGTTTCATTTTACTGCGTAATTATTAGTCATAGAACAAATATTCATAATATCAGTTGTATAGTTTAATTAGGTCTATCAGATGCTGTAATTATATTTCCAATATCTCTAATAGCTTTCAAGAAAATTACGAGAAAAGTCATGTTTTTATATAAAAATATGGTTTTATTTTACTGCGTAATTATTAGTCATAGAACAAATATTCATAATATCAGTTGTACAGTGGAATTAGGTGTATCAGATGATGCAATGATATTTCCAATATCTCTTATAGCTTTCGAGAAAACGAGGAAGAAAGTAATTTTAAAAAAAGTAAAATTCAGTATTTATTAGTACCAGTGAAAATATTCATAATGACAGTAGTAGATTTTAATTAGGTCTATCAGATGCTGCAATGATATTTCCAATATCTCTAATAGCTTTCGAGAAAATAAGGAGTAAAATCATGTTTTTATATAAATATTAAGTTTCATTTTACTGCGTAATTATTAGTCTTAGAACAAATATTGATAATGAGAGTTGTACAGTTTAATTAGGTTTATCAGATGCTGCAATGATATTTCAAATATCTCTAATAGCTTTCGAGAAAATGAGGAGGAAAGTCATGTTTTTATATAAAAATTATGTTTCATTTTACTGCGTAATTATTTGTCATAGAACAAATATTCATAATGACAGTTGTACAGTTTAATTAGGTCTATCAGATGCGTTAATGATATTTCAAATATCTCTAATAGCTTTCGAGAAAATGAGGAGGAAAGTCATGTTTTTATATAAATATCAAGTTTCATTTTACTGCGTAATTATTAGTCATAAAACAAATATTCATAATGACAGTTGTACAGTTTAATTAGGTGTATCAGATGCTGCAATGATATTTCCAATATTTCCAATATCCAATATCTAATGCTAGCTAGAAGAGCCCGTCGCTGACGGCCGACAGAGCGACGGTTATATATTGCTGCCGGCGGTGTTGCCAAACAGCAGTTATCGTACCGTAAAAATATCCATTGAATATCACATAAATACTCATAAGAACGGTAATTCTGATACATAAGACAATAGAAATTTGTAAATAATGATAAAAGTTGTTACACTGGCCTATACATCATATGTATATGCTTGGGAATGATATAAAGATCTTGTCACAGACGTCGTGCCGCAAACACAGGAGAGGGAGACGCTGCTGGCACATATGGTGTGCCGCAAGAACTGAATGGGTTAACATATTAATGAGGTGGGCTAAACAGGGCAGCTACTTCGTAAAATTACGGGGCGGGGCTAGAAAATCATTGGAGGTAACAGGTCAAGAAAGGTGCGGTGGGAACAGGTGTGTGCCTCGGACTTTGAGAGGAAATGAGTTAAGGAATGAGGATTATATGAGGTAAGGTTAAGGTGGGAATGGTTATTAGAGGCTAGAATGGTTATAAGAGGGAGCTGCCCTACTTGTTAGCTGAGGTGAGCAGACAGGAAGGTTATTGGTGAAGTCACGGTTAATCCAGACCCTTAGATTGAGAGAGGGTGCCCATGTAAGTTAGCCTCTGGAAAAGATGTCACCTCGTGATTGACCGATACTTTGCGGGTACGAGTGTGGCACAGGTACTGTCAGGGGAATGAAGATGCGAGACATAAGAAAAAAGAATAAAAAATGTTGTTTGATGCGGGGCGGATGCAGGGCAAAATTAGGCACCCAATCTGAGCAACTAAACTACACTGCAACACACCACACACTACACCCTATATACTATACCCAATAGTGTTTTACATGCCAGAAGGAAAAATTAAATGTCAAATGATACGGAAATAAAATGTTTTAAATACAATACTTAAAACATTGTCAATATAAATAGACGACTTTAGTTACATAACAGACATAATCAAAACCACGAAACCCCAACAAAAAATAAATTGGAAAACAAATCAAATAAATAAACAGTGAAGTGCCGCTAGAGTATCACTGTTACCAGACTCATGAGCAAAAGGTGTATAAAAAGATAAATAAAATACGACACATTATTAACCTTCATAGACCAGATGAAATAATTGACGCTCGTAATCGGGCGGATTAACAAAAATGTAGAGTTGGTATTTGGTTTAGACCTAATCTGGGCCAAGTGCACCTGTGTCAACAACATTTTAATTAGCGACTTAATGCCATATTGGGAAACTGACTTTCACATTTTTTCAACACAACTATCAAGTGGTAGTCAAGGATTTACGAGTGTTTAGAATCGTCGTATTTGAAATAATATGGAGTGGAGGAGGGAGAACGAGGTGGAGTGGGTGGAAGAAGAGGGAGATGCGTATGGAGTGGACGGGGAGGAAGAAATACAAAGGGATGGGAACGAAGGAAGGTGGAAGGCGAGGAGGAAAATATGAAATGGAAAGAGAGAAGTGAAAATAGAGATGATGAGTTTATTGTAGAAGAAAAAAGAGGAAATAGAAAAGATGGAAGGATGTAGGTGGTGTTGAGGATCAGAGTGGACGAGTATGGAATGGAAGAAGAATAGAGTGAGGGGGAGGCATGAGGGAGGAAGAATGAGAAGGGGACGAGTATGGCGAGGAAGATGAGGGGAAGGAAAGAGGAGAGGAGATGGGATAGAGTGGAAGAGAAGGAGAGAGAGGGGGAGGGGAAGCGTGGAGTACGAGTATGGAGTGGAAGAAAGAAGGGGGAGAGGAGGAAGGGAGAGGGAGACGGGGTGGTGATGTTGATGGAGCAAGGGGACGCGGATGGGAGGGAGGGAAGGCGGGAGGGATTGAGGGAGGAAGGGAGGAAGGGTGAGGGTGAGTTTAACAGGGTATGTGTTGTTGATCAGGGAGACACACGACTATGCACAGGTAGTAACAAGGGCAGCTACTCATAGGTACTAGGGTGGAGGAGGAACGGAGGGAGGCGAGGAGTGACAGGAGGAGTTAGAGGAGACAAAATATTTCTCCTTTGTAGACTAATCAAATTGATCACAAAGGAGTGTAGCCAGAATGGGGGAAAAAAACCCTCTTATTATTTTTATCATTCTTACGTTTGTATTCTATCCACGAACACAAAACAGGAAGCTACTGTATAAGTTATTAATCAGTTAACCTTTTTAGCAGAGCGCCACGTCACAGGTATACATGCACGGAGCTTGTGGTTACTGTTATTTCTGCATTTGTATGTAATAACAACGATCGCTGTAGCCACCAATAGGAGGTGTAAGACGGGAAGGCATGACGGGGGGAAGGCGTGACCAGACTTCATGCTTCTGCAATACATTTGAGGTTGCATCGAGTCCTCCCTAATGTTGCCAGTGATGGGTGGAGTGATGAGTGTGGTGATGGGAGCAGAACATTGTTGGCTGGTGCCCCGGCCATCAAGAGGAACATAGGGGTGTTTCTGAAATTGTTTGATGAGAATATGTATGACTCGCTCTGTCATGATCACAGGCATTATCTGCGTGGCTGGCATGCAGGGGTGTGCCGTGCATGTTTGAATTGGCAACCAGGTAAAGATGTGAGCGAGGGAGTGGAGAGAAGAGAAGAGAGAAGAATAGTTGTATTGATGTAAAGAGAAGGAGATGGAAACATTGGATAACTGATTGACTGACTGACTATAAATATTGGTTGACTGATTGACGTAAGGATGAATAGCTGACAATCTTAATGATATCGCAAAGGATAATATTATTTGGTGTTTTAATGACTGACGTCAAACTAATTGAACGAGATACTGACTGACTGACTGACATACGTACATATGTATAGATAGACAGCAAGAGAGACAGACAGACGCTCTAAATGACTGACTGACTGACTGACGGACCGAGAGACCATCATACTCGTACGTCAGTGACAGACCGGACAGGACTCATGCCCCATCTTCATTGATATTCGGGGACGCGAGCGGCGACCAACAGTCCTGCTTAGTGTGCAGGCTAAACTACGTCATTAATCAACCTCCAGTCATCTTCCATTGAGATGATGAGCCCTATAAACTCTGCTCCTTTATGAACCTTATGCCCTTGAGGTCTAGTGGCGGCGAGGCGATGCGAGACGCAGTGGTCTTTACTCCCCTCCTGCCTCCGCTGCCGCATGTACACTGCCCAGTAGCAGCTCCGACCAACTGTTTACAAGGCAGAGCCGTCGCCGACACTAGGTTTATATGCTCGTATTTTATCCTTTTCTCGAACAAGGCCCGTGACATACGTGGCTGGCGTGGTTTTCGTCCCAAAAGAGCGAGTCCTTCCGACGATGGTCCACAAATAAGTCCATAGAGCAAGTTTCGGTCCGTAAGCTTCTCTCTCAAGCCATCCTCGATCCATCTTTGTTCCGCAGAGGTGCCTCTTACCATCACACTGTTTATATGTATTGTACTGTACGTCACTCTCCGCCTCTTGAAAACGAAGACACTGAAAAGGTGTGTAATGACAGATGTCAATGAATGTCTTTGAAAATAGGTTATTTCAGGAGTGTGAAGCAAGACATTTGAATGTTAGCAAGACTAGAAGGGTGGTGTGGGTAGTGTCTATCGGTGTAGAGTATCATGTCGTCTTTTTACCTTAATTACATACCATCACACCTGTCGCACCGATACAGAAACGATGTTCAACTAAAGAATTTATGGTAACCAATTTTTTTTTTTAATAGGTAATTCTTTCCTCTCATGACTTGCATCTGGATGACACTTATGCATTGAAAATAAGCCCCACGGTATTCCCTTCTTTCACTCTCGTATACAGGTAAGAAAAAAGTAATCATCAGGTAGTCTTTGTTTGCTGTTTTCTTTCTCCTCCACCTCCTTCCTCCCTCCTTCTCCTATCCCTCCTCTTCTCCTCCTCTTCCCCTTAGTCTTCATCCTTTCCATTTTCGTGCATCTCCTCTTTAGTCACCTCCTCTTACATTTTTTTCTCTCGTCCTACTTGTCTTCCTCATCCTCTTGGTCGTCGGTCTCCTCCTCGTGCCTAATTCGTCGTCATCGTCATCGTCGTCGTTATCGTCGTCCTCCTCTTCCTCCTCCTCTTCGTCTTACACATCCTCCTCCTCCTCCTCCTCCTCCACCCCCACCCGGTTCGCCCATCCTCTCCTGTTTCACGTCACTGTAATGAAACGCGAAACATGTAATCCCAATCGGTTTCGTGCAGAAGGTTAGACGTGGCCTGACCTGATAAAACACCGCTACCCGCCCATTACCCCCTTTAATGGGTCACTTAACTAAGGAACGAAAAGTCTATTGGTATAAGGAGTTACTGCGGCAAGTGAAGGAGAGGAGAGAGAGAAAAAAATACATAACGCTGGCAGAAGCTCACGTCAAGGAGGAATCATGTTTGGAAGGGAAAGAGTACACCATAAAACATGTAAAGAATGAGTGGAAGGCACGCGAGGGTTTTTTGGTCTTACGGCAGATGTGTGTAAGGCTTGTTTTTTTTTTGTGGTGGTGTATTATCGCCTCAGGTGCATCTCCGTCATTATCAGTCAGCATTAAAACATTGATCATTACACGTTGTCGGTGCTGACGTAAGCCATGACCTGCTTGCCCTACACGTCAGCTACGCCCTTATACTCACACTAATTAAGTCCTGCAGATTATCATCCCTTTTTTTTTCAACCTCGTTTGTTGGTTTAGATGTTAAAATAGGATATTAATCTTTATTTATTTTCATATCCTTTCCATTATATCCCATCCTACGTTGTCTCTAGTTCCTGTATCCCTGTATTCCTCGTCGCTAAAAGAGACACACCTGCTTCTTCACTCACCCAAAACACGTGTACAGTTTCCATGGGACGTTCATTCATGTGCGTTGTGTCAAGCTGCGCAATCAAGGAATCTGTCAAATGGAAATGCATAGTGTGGTGCCGAAGTGAAATCAGACACTTGGAGAGCGAGAGAGCAAGAGCGAGAGCGAGACCGAGACCGAGAGCGAGAGCGAGCCAAGCGTGTTTTCTTTTTTGGTTATCTCGTTTTCTTTTGGTTATCACAGCTGTGGATCAGGACGCAGACAAGCACACTCTGGCATTAGGCTCAAATACCCCATAAACCCGTTCTCGTCTGGTGCGGCATATCGACGGAGGTTCAATGTTTATTAGCTCTACATCATATTATGCGGGGAACATAATTAAATCCTTAAAGTAGAGAGCGTGTCACCTAATAGAAGGTTCAGCTGGAGGGCCGTCAGAGGGCTAACCTTCGAAATGACTTTAATATAAGGTTGGGAGCGGCCAGATTGATGGATGGGACATGTGGTTAGTCACTAGATAACAGGAAATCTTTATTTATATAATACCCCTGGAGATTACACGCTGGATATATCATAATAGACACGATGAGCGGTGGTTATCTAGCGGGGAGAGGGACGCGAGAGAAGGGTTACTCCCGACAAACTTATTCCGCCTAAGATTATGAAAAACACCTACATTACGACGAAGCGGCGGTGGTCGGCGAGGCACACGAGGCCGGGAAGACTGCCTCGACGTGTCTTGGTCTCGCTTAAAGACGTGATTATCGTCATTACCCAAGTGGCTCCTCTCTATGATCATTACTCGCGATGGTACCGATAATGACGCAATTAGTGGTATTTGCCCGCCGCCTCTCCTTGCCGTTCACCCATAAAGAAGAGGAGGAGGATGAAGAAGAGGATGAGAAAAGTGAATGCTAAAAAAAACATAAGGAAGACAGGTATATTATACAAGAGGAGGCCTATTGGCATACAAGATTACCTTCCTTAGATTGCTGTATTTTCGGATTTTTAACATTAGTATAAAAGAATAGAAACTTGAGATGGCTTGAGGATGAGAAGGATAAAGAGATGGTGGTACTTTTATCTGAAGAAGAGAAAACAGATGAGAAAAGAGACGCTCACGAGTCCTCTTCTCTTTTCCCTTTCAAGTCACGTCTGGAGGAAGGTTAACGCGCTAATGTCCTGCTTCATAATTTACACGCGAACAAATTTGGCTGCCTATTAATGTTCCACAAGACTCATATCATTATTCCTCCACTCCCCTCCTCGCTACCCTTCACCTTCCTTCCTCCTCCCACTGGTTTTTTTTTCTTTCTCTCTCTCTCTCTCTCTCTCTCTCTCTCTCTCTCTCTCTCTCTCTCTCTCTCTCTCTCTCTCTCTCTCTCTCTCTCTCTCTCTCTCTCTCTCATTCTAAGCCGTTTATATCCTCCTCCTCCTCCTCCTCCTCCTCCTCCTACTGTACATTGTCTTCCTGTTGCTCCTCCACTTTCAATCATTATTCCTCCTCCTCCTCCTCCCTGACAAGTTTACTTCTTCTCTGGCCAATCCAAGCCAGCACTTCCTCCTCCTCCTCCTCCTCCTCCTCCTTCTTCTCCTCCTCCTCCTCCTCCTCCTCCTCCAACTAACAATATAATTACACACCACTCGCTACCCTACACCCTCCTTCTTCCTCCTCCAATCCTCTCCCCCCTTTTCAGTGGTCAACCTAAACCATCACTTCCTCTTCCTTTCAATTTTAATTTTTCTTCTTCCTCCACCTTCACTCCTCCTTCCTCTCCTCCATTTCCTCCTCCTCTTATTCCATGTGTTCATCCTCCTCGTTTTCATTATTGCCCTTATCCTCATCCTCGTCCTCGTCCTCCTTGTCCTCGAATTGTCATCGTCCTTACTTACCTTCATCATTTCTTTCGTTCTCGTCCTCATCTTCATCGTCTTTGTCTTCGTCTTCATCTCATCATCGTTCTCTTCGTCGTTGTCCTCTTATAGCCATCCTCTTTCTCCTCCTCTTCTCCGTCCTTATCTACTCGTCCCCAACCTTCTTTCCTCTTAATTATCATAGGAGCGCCTCCACCACTAACCTTCCTCAGCGGCCCCGAAGACGTGGAGAAATGTCACTTCCCGATGGTTGTGCAAGGCGGGCTGGGGCGACATTATCGAGGCGAAAACATTAATAAATCTCTCCCAGGGTCGGGGAACAAGCAATCTGACGCATTACAACGGCATCGACATGACGCAGTGACGGCCGACCGCATACCAACTCCTGACGGCGGACCCCCCAGCATGGCCGCCCCGTGGAGGCTTGTTGGGATAACCCCCGGGGATGATGCTGGGGCTGAGGGGAGGGCTTGAGAGAGAGAGAGAGAGAGAGAGAGAGAGAGAGAGAGAGAGAGAGAGAGAGAGAGAGAGAGAGAGAGAGAGAGAGAGAGAGAGAGATTACTTATGTGTTGGTTCCGTTGGTGAAGAGATTGTTAAGTAAGAGAACGAGAAAGAGGAGAAAGGGAAGGAGTAAAGGGAAAAAGAGGAATAGAGAAGAAAGAGTCATTAGTTAATTAAAATAACAACGCCCCACAGTAATGAGTACCTGTTTTATATATAATGATAATGACCATAATAATGATAATGAAAAGAGAATGTAGAAAACAACTACAAGAAAAACCACAGACGCACAATCCTACATTAAAAAGTTAGGTGAATTAAAGATTATATGGCAAAAAAAATATAGTTTAATATAAATAATAAGATACTTGAAAGGCTGTAACTAAGTAGGAAAAATTATAGAAAAATATAAGCTGCGACCGACGAGGAGTAGAAAGAGAGAGGACAGAGATGAAGTACGATGATAGGGGAAGAGAGAGTGAATAAAGGGAGGAAGAAGGAAAAAAAAACGAGAATGTGTGTGTTTGGGGGGAGGGTCAAGGAAGGATAAAGAAGAGGATGAGTGGTAAAAATTAGGGTGAAAGTGAAGAGCGCGAGGGAAGGGAGGAAAAATAAAGATGGAAACACACTGAAAGGGAAATAAAAAAAGTAACATTATGATGAGAGGGAATTAAGTGAAAAAGAAGGGGAAAAAAACGGATAATTGGGGGAAAATTAAGGTGTATGAATGAGTTAGAGTGAAGGAAAAACTGTTGACGAGAAGGATTATTTAAGTGATAATGACGCGAGAGTGAGAGAGAGAGAGAGAGAGAGAGAGAGAGAGAGAGAGAGAGAGAGAGAGAGAGAAATAGAGAGAGAGAAAGAAAGAGCCAGGTGCACCCTACGTCCATCAAGAGGTCCGTCCGTCCGTCCGTCCGTCCGTCAGTAAGCTGGAGCTGCTCCGCGAGTTGTGGCACATAAATAATTTCAGGGCACATTCCTTGACATCCAGGTTCTTATGACAAAGGGGTAATAAAGATTCCTGATTTATGTGGATGGCTTGAGGGAGGACGCTTATTGAATACCTTTGATGATGTCGTCAGGAAACGGAGAGGATGAGGATGAAGCCTGTCTGAGGAACGTTGATGGTCAGGGTGTGTGTGAGGCGAGGCGAGGCGAGGCGAGGCGAGGCGGCGGAGGCACCCAGCGGCGGCTACCCCTCCTTCCTCTTCCCTCCTCCTTCACTCAGACCATTTGCGGCCGCCCTTAAGTGTAGCGCATATTTGCATTATTGCCTGATTATCACAGACCTGCATGTGATATGATGGATCCGCCAATCTTATCACCAGCATTAATTCAGAAATGTGCAGCGGCGGTACGGCGGCAGCGTATCCAACGAACTTGACTCTTGGTTGTAGGGCTTCTTGACCCCTACTTCCCTCCTCTCCTACTGTCTCGTTCTTTACCAGTTCTTTTTTTTTCTTCTGTTTCCCTCTCCATAAGTTACCACTCCCTTTCCCTCTTCATGCCACCTTCCTCTTCTCCGTTTTTACTTTCCACCTTCTTTGCACGTCGCTAGAACACCTGTAGTGCTCAAATTCCCTATACAGGTGTTCCGGGTGGAGGCAGGCGGCTGATGGTGAGATGAGCGTTGTGCAGCCATCAGGAGTCAGTCCACGAGTACCCGGGGCTCGCGAGACTCAGGCTGCTGCTGGAGACGATGGTGCTTCTTTTTCTTCATTATTTTCCCAGAATCAAGACATTTCCTCGTGTGTAACAAGAGGGAGGGAGAGAGGGAGGTACAGGGTTATTTGTTATTTAAATTCTTGTTTGCCCAAAGTGTTTATAAAAGAAGTTCTCTGTTGAATCGCCGGAAAAAAGTGAAGGGCTACACAAAGACCAAGTGTTGTGTTACTGAAGCCTCGAGTCAGAAACTTGCTCTGTGTGTCCACGAGACTCGCATGCTGCTGTAATGAAGAAGAATGGATTGTTGTATAAGAAGATA
>JAPQNM010000043.1:5699678-5732178 GCA_029783475.1 Metacarcinus magister | reverse complement strand
TTGAGGTGGAAGAGGTATGAGCATCGATGTAGATGAGAAAACGGTAAATGGCTGTGGACAGAAGGGAGACTTAAGTTGATGTACTGGCGAGACACTTCAGGTATTTGAGGACTGGAATCGTCTGGATAAAGTTACAGGACAAGTGAGGTACGAAACGGACTTGTGGGGAATCATCAGGGGTGGGAAGAACCTCTGAATGTTGCACCAAGAGGAAGTAATATAGAACTCTACAAAAAATTGCGGATGTACGCAGTGAGGCTAACCACTTTTAATTTATATTACTGTGATGCACACAAAACTCTGCCATGGAGGAAGGTATGATTCATGAAGTGCACGTAAAGGGAGTGTGTTTTGGGGGAATAACATGTTCCCTTTGTCTCGGAATTGGTGCAAATATTTTGGTGAAGGTATCACTTTACTTATGGTTTTGTTGTGAATTTTAGACACTTGAGTGGTATATGGATTAATGTTTGTTTACTTATATTGTGATATCAGTGGCTCCCTAGGCAGGTGCCGCGATGATGTGGGTGATAATGGGAACACACCGACTCTACCTGGTCTGGGCTCGAATCCTGGCCAGGGCGGACAGCTGCCAGCCAGCCATCCCTGCCGTCTATCCACTCGTATTGGTCGGCAACTGACTATCGAGGGTGACCGCTGGATGTAGCTCGCTGCGATAGCCTGGAAGATGCAGTAGTCGTTTGTTCCAAAATTAGATATGAATCACCTTGTAAACTCAAGGCCAGCGTCAAGGCTGTGCGTGTATGCTATATGAAAACCCTTAATTTTGTATTTTTTTGGTGACGCACACGTATATACGTACACATGCAGGTGTAAAATAGTAAGAGGGCTTCCAGCCAGTGAGCCGTGCGTCCTGCCACACAGGAGTGAGACACAAAGCGTCGTGTCCTCGAAGCACCCTAGGGACACCGGCCTCCCTCGGGTCCTCCGCTATATATCTAAAATTCAATCATAGTTGAATAATTCTGCCTCATTTCCTGCTTACTTTACCACTGTCCGTTTTGGCTGCTTAGCGGCGGGGCAGAAACCATTTATCAAACACATCGTAATCATTTTACCCATCAGACTTGGTCCATTATAAAGGCCGGCCCGGCTGGTTTACAACCTTCGTATCTCCTCCTAGTCAGCGTGTTTCTCGGGAGTTATGACCCGGACTCTAATTTTACATAATGGGGCCAAATAACTCTCCCTGAGTATCCTCTACCGAGACAACATATTTGTTACTTATTTCCTCGGGCATCCATGGAGGCCCCGCCGGAGTGACGATGAAATCCCAATTATTATTTTTATATTTTGATGCATGACATCAATATTGGCGGCTTTCCTGCTATTACTGTCTCTTAAAGCAAGTGTGCGAGAGCGGAGGTGCGGCGCGGTCCGACCTAATGATTCCCTGATGGAGATCTTTACACTTGACTGGCCATCACGGGCGGGGGAGGCTGGCTGACAGCCGCGCTCCCCTGCCTTCACTCACACCTTCACGCGCTGAGGTAACAGGTCTCATTATTCATTCAGTTTCATCGGCGTCTATTAAAAGTTTCTGCACAATTTTATTTCTCCTTTCTTAAACTATCTTGCTAATATGTATTTGCATTCGTCCATGTGCCTACACTCTCCTTACCTCTGACTTCAAGATTGCAGAGTGCAGTTCTTTTAGTGATTTCAGAGTGCTGTTCTCTTAGCCAAACGTTCATTGAAATATTACAGTTTGACACCACCAGGTATATAAGTGATTGTAGGAAGTAATTCTCGTCGCAGCTTTGATGGTCATATTTTATCACAGTTTTATTTCTTTCTCTTCCTTCCGTTACTCATAATACCTAAATGGAGCCCCACTCACACGTCCGCTGTTACAAGCCTTCCTCGCTTAACGCCAATGACATGCTATGAGGTTCTTCTCTTCAATTTAGCATTCACGCTCTGCCTCATTCACTCCGGGTTGTTCCGTCCGTCTCCTTGGTTCATTAATCACCCTCTTCATGCTTAATAGACTCCTCACCCTCACAGCTTCACCCGAGAAACAGTTCCACCTCGGCCGTATGTTCATGAGAAGCACCCGACTGTGGCAAATTAGAGGCAATTCCATAAAAAAAATGATGATATAGTTTGTCTCTTCAAGGAATGATCCCCAAAACATTTAAGGCATGATATAGATTTTACTTATTGATCGTTTGAATACCATTAATAATTTGATATTAGGCTTCAGGTCTCAGCCACTCCTTTGTGAATTTCATCCCATGTTTTTATTCAGCCGATCCTGACGGCGTTGTCATTTGTGAGGTTCCCAATATAGTTTTACCATGTTGGCATGTCTTACCGTACACTTAAATTATGACGAATTTTACAAGAGCTCTTTATGGCGGTAGTAACGTGTACAAATCAGCAAGCAAATGCCTCAGATAAAAGGTTTGTACACAACACAACAAGACTTTGGAAAGATTTACTGGACTTCGTCGCCCAAGTTCCCTCCTGCTGTTCACGGCCTGTTTGTGGTTTCTTTTACGTAAGTTCAAGCAATAAAATGAAGAGGAGGTTGGTCTTTATTTGTCAGAGATGGAGGAAGAGTGTAAGCGGAGGAAAAGGCTGCAGGTGATGAAGCGACACAAAGCGTGAATAGTGAGTGCTAAGGAAGAGTTATATGCAATATGTCTTAAACTCAAGACTTTTGTTTGTCACTAGTCACTGTTGACCCTCGGCGAGGCAACACAAGGAAGATGATAGCCTTTGCGTCGTGTTAGTCAGTGCAGCTTGTCGTAGGTGGTGGTTGGCACAGGAAAAGTAGAGTCTTCGGGAGGAGGGCTGCCGAAGGGGCTCCTGAGACATTAACACATCCGCCTTTGTGTTTCAGCGAAGCGGACCACCATGCCTCCACCGTAATTTAATGTTGCAGTAATAACAGGAAACATACATCTTTTTATGTGCATTTTGCGGCAGCATTAAAGCACAGAGGACAATGGGCGGATTGTAAAATTTGCATTGACTGCGAGACAGGAGAAGAGAGAGGGGAAGGGAGGGTGGAAGGGAGGAAGGACGGTGGGGTGCATCTAGAGGCCTCATTAAAAATTATATTCCTGGGTTCCCATGTAAGCATCCCATTTCATTGTACACGAGAGCCGTACCTTGCTCACGTCCGGCACCACGGCCACACACAACGCCTCAACAAGGAAGCTTTAGTGCTCATAACGTACGTACATAAGTCACGGTAATTCTCTTCCTCCATTAATATTATAACAATTTGTAATTTCATGATATGTCAAGTCGATTTCCCGTAACAAATCACATTATTACCTGTAAAAAAGACGACGCGTATGTTTCTTAACTTACGTTGCTACATTCACATGAGTTGAGCAAACAACAAAACGTTTCAAGTTGCAACATAATCCCACGTCAGGCCGGGAGCAGCGTTGTGTTTGGCAGAAGCACAAGCAAGGCCTGTCTAGCTCTGCGACCTTGAAGCGAAGCAACTCCTTTTTGCCGGTAGAGACAAAAGGATCAACTAGTCGTTTGAGCCTGTCGTGAGAGCAGGGAGGGGTGGGAAGAGGAACAAGAGGAAGGAAAAGAGGCTGAGTGTTGGGCTCTGCTGTGTTTGCTGTGGCTCCTTAACAGCTGGAGTGATGGTCATTTAATTGCGGGGTAATAATATGTAATAACCCGACCCTTATCAGTCTCATCGCCGCCCCAGGGAACACGTAGCCTGTTAGCGGGTGAGGTGTGGCGCCCGAACACATGCCGCCGCGCGAAGGGGAACGGCGGCGGCGGCGGTGGAGACGGCGGAGGGGATGGAGGCAAGGGGGTTGGCGGTGGCGGTGAGGGGCTGCGAGGCACAAGAACATGGGAGTAGCAGGAAACAGATACCCCTCTTGTCATATATCGTGTTTACCTGCTGGATTGTTTACGTTATTCGACATATCTTCAATATACACATGAAAGGAGTATGGCGACGGCGGCCACGAGGAAGGAGAAAGAGGAGGGATGAAGATAATTTTTCTGCCGCGAGGTAATGGCATGATGACGATAGAGAAAATGTAATGGTGGTGGTGGTGATAGTGGTGATAGTGGTGGTGGTGGTGATAGTGGTGGTGGTGGTGATAGTGGTGGTGGTGGTGGTGATAGTGGTGGTGGTGGTGGTGATAGTGGTGGTGGTTGTGTTGGTGGGAACGATGGACAAAGTTCCTCGGTAAGGCGATGCTTACCCACCATCAAAGTGGCGGACGCTTACCGCCTCGCTAACCTTTGTAGGATTATTTATTACTTACACAAAACATTAAGAAAATTAGAAAGAAGCAAAACGTAGAAATAACTCGCATCGTAAGTTTTTTCTTGTCTATTTTTCTTTCATTTATAGTTTTGTGTTCTATATTTTTTCTTGTTATTTTATTGTGCCAATAATAAGTTTGCATTTTTTATAACAGATTTTCAGTAAGATTAAAAATTCTATAAAAGATTTTTAGCAAGAAATAAATCTTGCAAATCATAATGCTCGTTGGAGTTGTGTATTTGTGCTTGCCTATATACACACGAATGCGCGTGGTTGCGCGCACACACACACACACACACGCACACGCACACGCACGCACACGCACACGCACGCACGCACACACACACACACACACACACACACACACACACACACACACACACACACACACACACACACACACACACACACACACACACACACACACACACACATGGAAAGGGATAATAAAAGCCATAAACTCAAATGAGTGAAAATTTCCGCCCAATCGATATCAACCAAAAATATAACTAACAAGAAGTGATGCCCCTCAGCGACAGCCTTGTGTGATGAGTGTTTCCTGCCGCGTCCGAGGCTCCCGGGGGTGTGGTAAGAAGCGGGATTTCCTCACCTGGATACACCCTCGCCGCGTGGTGTCCACGACAAGGGCGTTAATCAAAGAGCGCAGCCAACACTTGTTTTAACTGACGGAGGAAGACAGGGGACGGAGGAATCTATGTTCGCCTCTAAACCTATAAGGAAAACCAAGAAAATCGTAAAAGATTTGGAGAAAGATGATGATCACAGTAATTGTGCCACCGTGTGGGGAACACCCAACACTTAGCATCTCTTGGCAGGCCTGAGCCGATCAGAGATACAGTGTTTGAGTGCTGACGTGTCATCATAGAGGATCAGTCACTCCAGCGAGTGGGATGGTATGCCAGCTCTGCGATGGCTCCCTCTGATGCTGACTCGATACAATGTTGCCTTGATAGTCATTGCAGTGATAAGCTTGGATGGGGAGAGAGAGAAGAAAAAATTATGGTAAAAGTGGCGTTTGTTTGGGAACGTTAGTGGCCAATCAAAACAAGGATTTCTTCAGCTTCTTCCTGGCAAGGTTTGAATGAATAACTTTCCAATTATTTTTGTACCCCCCTTCGACCACCGTATAATTATTTCCTTCCTCGCCTTTTCTTCTTATCAGCGTTCCTAACAGCATGATTTGGTATGCATCTTGATAATCACCTAATCACAGGACGTTCTCCCCAAAAGTCATCGGTTTTGGACAGGCAAGAAAACATTAATTCTAATTTTGTATTCGTTATTCTTAGCTTAAACCCTTATTGTTTTCCAGGCGATGTTTAACTCTATGCATCAGCGATAACTTTAATTG
The DNA here is from genome assembly GCA_029783475.1 of Metacarcinus magister. Classification (NCBI taxonomy): domain Eukaryota; kingdom Metazoa; phylum Arthropoda; class Malacostraca; order Decapoda; family Cancridae; genus Metacarcinus; species Metacarcinus magister. Next base: position 5,726,527 of record JAPQNM010000043.1, on the reverse strand, counting down.
TAATTTTATTGATTACCAAATTGTTATATTTTCACCTTTCTTACGCTCCTCTTTCTCTCCTCATGAAGCCCACAGCCTATGGGCACCAACATCTCTCTCACACCGTCACTCGCACGAATTCGAAAGAAGCATGGGATTAAACACTACTAAATTTGTGTGTGAACATATATAGAGAAAAAAAAAATCCACAGACTGACAAAGGTGGATAGACAGAGACAGACAGACAAACAGATAGACACACACACACACACACACACACACACACACACACACACACACACACACACACACACACACACACACACACACACACACACACACACACACACACACACACACACACACACACACACCCACACCCACACCCACACCCACACACACACACATCGATGCAGCTCTTTGACTTCTCGGGTTACGGGTTGAGGTAGAGAGAAGAGCGCCCGTAACGAGGTGACAGCAGCAGCCTCTGACCTACCTTGTAATTATCAACATGACCAGTCCCCTGCGGCCACTTAGGCGATCCTTGTTAATTAGATTATATCCGAGGCGGGACTAACAGGGAGGATAGTGGAAGGGAGAGAAGGGAGCTCTGAGGAAGTTGCTGCCTGTTTTGTGTGTGTGTGTGTGTGTGTGTGTGTGTGTGTGTGTGTGTCTTGTAACGTTGCCGCTTTAAGACGAAGTAGTCCATAAGGTTCGCCTGTGTTGTGTCCGATCGTCTCCCGTGGGTAGGAATGCGGGGGTCGGTGCGTTAGACTTTGCCATAACAGCCTCCTTATTAGTAAAAAGGTTTCTGTGTCTCTCCGGTTGTCTCTGTCCCTCACCCCCCATCTCTCTCTCTCTCTCTCTCTCTCTCTCTCTCTCTCTCTCTCTCTCTCTCTCTCTCTCTCTCTCTCTCTCTCTCTCTCTCTCTCTCTCTCTCAATTCAAGAAAACACTACATACAGTACTATTAACCACATGTCATTTAGCATTTCACAACTACCACAATCACAACCTTTCATCACTACAATCGCCACCACTCATCATCCCCAAATCACCACAACCACCACAAGGAATCACGACACCACGGCCAATGAACAGGCTTGCTTTTCATGGCGGGGCGGAGAGGGCGTGTGGGCGTGGTGAGGTCAGGTGCTCTGTGGACCGTCGGTGTTGTGTGTCGCCCCTCGGGAAGGAGTAAGAAACCCTAACGGAGAACCCTTGAGGCGGCCGCTGCTCCTCTGGGCTGGGGGTCGGAGGCGTCAAATTTGCTGTTGTGCCCTCGGGTACATGCTAATTACACTCCCGTCGCTGTGGGTTATTAATTATAATGTGGGGATAATTCCGTACAGTGTCAATTAAAGGAGCAACATGGACACGAAACCCAGCCGATGCTCTGATAAGAGTGGTCGCCACGCCCCTGTTACCCTCGGCCTCCGTATAAAGACTCCTGGCTACAGAGCATCAATACTGCTTGCTTCTACTCTATGTTCGTTGACGCGTTTCTGATAGTTTCGCATCTCCTGCTTTGTGGTTCAGATGCAAGTTTAACCGGGATGAACTTCAGAAAACTGGGAAATAACAAACAGATTTGTTACCGCTTAAAACATGAGTGTTAGTATTCATAGAAAATAAATATTTTAAGGGTAACTATTTAATTTTGCTGTAACATTTAAGTTGTGACATTTGATTATAATTCTTATGACTGCTAGAAGCTCATACAATTTCAGTAGAGATATCTAGACGTGTATCTACAGTAATAATTTCAATATTTACGCAAAAAAAGTGTGCAATGTGTAGTGTTCATTGTCATATAAATACTTATGTGAGATAACAGACAATTAGATTTTGGGGCACCTCTGAACTGTTATATTCTGAATACTATGGAAAATCAAGATGCCTGGTTTGGAACTATTTCACATAGTATGTAATATGTGAATCCCCTTATAAATTTTTTTCTTACCCTGGGCTTACAATCATAGCTAAAAGCAGTGTGTACATATGTTGAAGAAATGGTCATCCATAGCTTATAAGAACATAAGAACATAAGGAGGCTGCAAAAAGCCAGTTGACCCACACAAGACAGCCCCTGTGGACCTAACACTTCCCATCTGTTTTTTATGATGTAAAACTACAGGAAATGATGAGGATTAAGTAAAACTATTAATCTTTTTTCTTCATATAATACAGTCCAAGCATTTAATGTAATACTTTATCACACAACAATGCCTTACCTTATCAGATAAACCTTTGTTTCAGATGATGGAGGTATTTGCCATAACAGTCAGAACTCTCCTGGAACTGAAATTGAGTGAACAACATTTGTAGTCACTCTCTCTTCTAGCTCCAGTGTGGTGGACCTTAATTCAGGGAAGGTAAGTGTTCAGCTAGAGTCATTCTATATGATAAAGAAAATACACTTACACCTTGGTTTCACCCAGATGACTGTTTTTGAGTGGCCACTCGGCTGAGCAAAGAGACGAAGATGCAAAAGATGCGAGGGAACATGTGTGAATGTATGTACTTTGTGAATGTCCGTCTTGGCTACCCACCCTTTAAAGGGTGTATTGTCCATGCGGGGAGAGGCAGGTTGTCTCATTCCTTTGCGTGAAAGAAATGGCCTTCAGTAGTAAGTTTCAAGTAAGGTTTCATCTATATATCTATCTTTTTATTTTTTTTCTTCTTTATCCTTTACCCATGGCGCTGGTAGGCTCAATGGAGGCCTTAGATGGTCAGCCTCTGCCTGTTAGTAGTGCAGGTCAGATTTTTTAAGTGATGCCTTGTTTCAATAAAGAGACTCATGCTGCTAGTGGAAGCTCCTCGAACATATAGCTTTGCAGTCCCGTCGAGGATAGTGTTATGGCAGCATGTGGGTGATCTTAGGCCACTCAGCAGTATTACCAAAGAAAAGTAGCCAGCACATGCCGGGGCTCAAACGTGGGACCCTGACCGCTAGCCACTAGGCCACTGCCCTAAATGTGGGTAGCCAAGGCATGCATACGCACATACATATAGACTCCTCTCACTTGGCCCCATAAAGATTTCATAAGATTTCCAAAGTGAGTGTCGGGTAGATCCCCGCCCCCTGTACATCATGATTTATGTTTCTCCGTCTACTATTCTTAAATCTTTAAAATCAGGTTGTCTTCTTAAACTTAAGATGCTGAAAAGTCTTTAAGGGTAGGAGGTGGAGGTGGAGGTGGAGGTGGAGGTGGAGGTGGAGGTGGTGGTGGTGGTGGTGGTGGTGGTGGTGGTGGAAGGGTGAGAGGTGACTGTTCAGTAAGGACATTGCAGTGTGGGAAAACAGAAATAAGTAAAAAAAAAAATCCCGCTTGTCGCCAGACCCTGTAAAGAGGACAGTAGGAGAATAGAAGCAAGGGGTGGAGATCCAGTTAACATTAGAGGTGTCTTGACACTCCTCTCTTGAAAGAGTTCAAGTCATAGGCAGGTGGAAAAACAGACAAAGGAAGAGAGTTCCAGAGTTTACCAGTGTAAGGGATGAAAGAGTGAAGATACTGGTTAACTCTTGCATTAGGAAGATGGACAGAATAAGGATGAGAAGAAGTAGAAAGTCTTGTGCAGCGAGGCCGCGGGAGGGGGGGAGGCATGCAGTTAGCAAGTTCAGAAGAGCAGTCAGCATGAAAATAGCGGTAAAAGATAGATAAAGATGCAACATTGCGGCGGTGACTTAAAGAATCAAGAAAGTCAGTTAGAGGAGGAGAGTTGATGAGACGAAAAGCTTTAGACTCCACCCTGTTTAAAAGAGCTGTGTGAGTTGAGCCCCCCCCAGACATGTGAGCCATACTCCATACATGGGCGGATAAGGCCCCTGTACAGAGCAAGCAGCTGAGAGGGAGAGAAAAATGGACGCAGACGCCATAGGACACCTAACTTCTTGGAAGCTGATTTAGCAAGAGTAGAGATATGAAATTGCCAGTTTAGATTTTTAGCAAAGGATAGACCGAGTGTGTTTAATGTGGTGGAGAGGGGAAGTTGAGTGTCATTGAAGAAGAGGGGATAGTTATCTGGAAGGTTATGTCGAGTAGATAGTTGTAGAAATTGAGTTTTTGAGGCATTGAACAAAACTAGGTTTGCTCTGCCCCAATCAGAAACAAGTGAAAGATCAGAAGTTAAGCGTCCTATAGCATCTCGCCTCGAGTCATTTAATTCTTGTTGGGTTGGGCGTCTGTTGTACGACGTTGAAAAATGCAAGGTGGTGTCATCAGCATAGGAGTGGATAGGGCATTGAGTCAGATTTAGGAGATCATTGATGAATAATAGAAAGAGAGTGGGTGATAGGACAGAACCCTGAGGAACACCACTGTTGATAGTTTTAGGAGAAGAACAATGACCGTCCACTACAGCAGCAATAGACCGGTCGGAAAGGAAACTAGAGATGAAGGTACAGAGAGAAGGATAGAATCCGTAGGAGGGTAGTTTAGAAATTAAAGATTTATGCCAGACTCTATCGAAGGCTTTCGATATGTCAAGGCCGACAGCAAAGGTTTCACCGAAGTCCCTAAAAGAGGATGACCAAGATTCAGTTAGGAAAGCAAGAAGATCACCAGTAGATCGGCCTTTACGGAAACCATACTGGCAATCAGAGAGAAGGTTGTGAGCTGATAGATGCCTCATTATCTTCTTGTTAAGGACAGATTCAAAGGCTTTAGAAAGGCAGGAAATCAAAGCTATAGGGCGGTAGTTAGAAGGATTGGAGCGGTCACCCTTTTTAGGGACAGGTTGAATGTGAGCAAACTTCCAGCAAGAAGGATAGGTAGAAGTAGAGAGACACAGACGAAAGAGTTTGACCAGGCAGTGAGCGAGTTCGGAAGCACAGTTTTTGAGAACAACAGGAGGGACTCCATCCGGACCGTAAGCCTTCCGAGAATCAAGGCCAGAGAGGGCCTGGAAAACGTCATAATAAAGAATTCTAATTTTAGGGATGAAGTAGTCAGAGGGTGGAGGAGTAGGAGGAATATGCCCAGTATCATCCAAAGTAGAGTTGGTAGCAAAGGTTTGAGCGAAGAGTTCAGCTTTAGAGAAAGAAGAGACAGCTGTGGGGCCATCTGGTTGAAGTAAAGGAGGGAAAGATGAAGAAGTAAAATTGTTAGAGATATTATTGGCTAGATGCCAGAAATCACGAGAAGAGTTAGAGTTGGAAAGATTTTGACATTTTCTATTGATGAAAGAGTTTTTAGTAAGTTGGAGAATAGATTTGGCATGATTACGGGCAGAAATATATAGGGCATGAGTTTCAGCAGATGGATGGCTACGGTACCGTTTGTGAGCCGCCTCTCTATCATTGACAGCACGAGAACAAGCAGAGTTAACCCAGGGCTTTTTAGCTTTGGTATTAGAGAAAGTATGAGAAATGTATAGCTCCATGCCAGAGATAATCACCTCTGTTATGCGTTCGGCACACAGAGAAGGATCTCTGACATGGTAGCAATAATCATCCCAAGGAAAATCAGAATAGTACTGCCTCAGGTCTTCCCACTTAGCAGAGTTGAAATGCCAGAAGCACCTCTGCTTAGGCGGGTCCTGAGGCTGCACTGGAGTGATAGGACAGGTAACGGAAATAAGATTGTGATCGGAGGAGCCCAACAGAGAGGAAAGTTTAACAGAGTAAGCTGAAGGGTTGGAAGTTAGGAAAAGATCAAGAATGTTGGGCGTGTCTCCAAGGCGGTCAGGGATACGGGTAGGGAACTGCACTAGCTGCTCTAGGTCATGAAGGATAGCAAAGTTGAAGGTTTGTTCACCAGGTTGGTCAGTGAAAGAAGATGAAAGCCAAAGCTGGTGGTGAACATTGAAATCCCCTAAAATGGAGATCTCAGCATAAGGAAAGTAAGATAGGATGTGCTCCACCTTGGAAGTCAAATAGTCAAAGAATTTTACATAGTCAGAGGAATTAGGTGAGAGATATACAGCACAGATGAATTTAGTTAGAGAGTGACATTGAAGTCTTAGCCAGATGGTAGAAAATTCTGAAGATTCAAGATTGTGGGCACGAGAGCAAGTAATGTCGTTACGCACATATGCGCAACAGCCAGCTTTGGATTGAAAATGAGGATAGAGAAAGTAGGAGGGAACAGAGAAGGGGCTGCTGTCAGTAGTCACAGACAACTGTGTTTCAGTTAGGAAGAGAAGATGAGGTTTAGTGGAGGAGAGATGGTGTTCTACAGATTGGAAATTAGATCTAAGGCCACGAATGTTGCAGAAATCGAGAGTAAAAGTATGAGAGGAAGTGTCAAGACACCCGAGGTCGTCAGCAGAGGGGCAGTCCGACCTGGGGACACTTGTGGTCCCCTGCCCAGATGGGGACTCCGAGGCTGGGTGTGGTTTAGCAGCTGAGAGAGGTTGGTGTGAGGTGAGTGAGGGAATGAAATGTGTAGATGGAGTGAGATATATTCCTTTCTTCACTAACAGATTATTTATGTTTCTTAAAGTCGGAATTGTCCTTTGCAAAATTTAAAAAAGAATCGACTAAATGTTTTAATAGTAACGTTTTCTATGGATTTATCAAAAAATTCAATGTTGTATAAAACATTTATTTGGATGAAAAATGCATATTTACATCAGCTTTAAACCATTACCAAGCAAGGTAATTTAAATAAATGCAGTTTAAAATTATAATAAATACATGTGCACAAAAATAAAAATGCTAAATAAAAACTCATCCCACCTCAAGCTTATCACGTGGGCCTTCGTAGGAAGTGCATCAACTCTTGCTTCAACTTAATGCCTCAACTGGAAATACCACTATCGTTATGACTTGCATCACCCTGAGCCATGTAGGAAAACAACCTTCACAATTGGGTAATTTACATAAAACAATTTTTCACCCAGTGGATCCTTGCATTTCCATTAATAACAGAAATTATCTGTTCATCACTTTAACATTCGATTTGGATAAATTAATTAAACCAAAATTGATCCAAGCATTTTTTCTATTTGAAAGTGATGCATTTACTCAATAAGGAAAACAACATAGGAATAATGAACCTGAACTCTGGTTGTAACATCTGCTACGGCACCTTTAAAACCACTCCTTAGGACACGATAAAACTATTAAAACTATGTACTGTAATAGCACATTAACAGGCTTCCAGTTTTATGCTGATAATCGTGCATCATTTATTACATTTGTCAACTTATGATAAACATTTTGCAAGCTTGCAGTTTGTTGTAAAATTATGTCATTTACATTAATGACAAATTTGACTGCATCAGTTCCAATTCACTTTATAATTTATATACAGAAATTGCAAGTACAAAATATAGATATACGTATATGGCTTATCATTTAATTACTTGGATCACATTCCATATTGCTTGATGAATCCTGACTTGCCATTATGCCTCGTGTCCCAGGTGTCCATCATAAACACTTCTGGGAGTCCACGTCATCACCTGCTTTGGCCGTCACCAGGGTGGAGGATGAGACGGCTCCACGCACCTTTCTCCGAGCCCCTTGCCCCACCTGACTGCTTCCCTCAAGGCTGTGCATGAGAAAAAAAAATAAGGTTTGTAATTTGTTATAGTATTACTGTATTGTAAACTTCAATTAATCTTGTTTGCAGGGAACAAAAAATTCATAGGTTGGGCAAGTTTGCTGAGCAATCAGGTTCTTATTAACCTATCAAAGCCATGTAGATGTGGCCTACTCTTTTAATGCTATTGGAAAACCGACCAAGAGCAATAAGAAATGCAATAAAAAGGGCCCACTTGTATTGCCGATTCCCTAAAGAAAAAAAAGTTATAAAAATAGGGAGGCCAAATTAGGCTAGCAGGTGTCTTGATATAGAGATAGATATACAGTGCTCGTCATAAACATTATCGCCGGAGACTACGGTATCCGTTTGAAAGATCAAAACGCGTGCGCTTTCCTTGGCGGGCATCGGGTGCTTTAAATTAAATTATTACACATCTGGCATCTCAGCCTGGGTGTCGGGCATCTTGCAAAGGCGGTAAGAAGCTATAGGCACCTGTCAATCACTCTGACTGGTGGGCGCTTTGTTGCTGTCCTTCCGCGCCACCCCCCCAGAATAGCTTGCAGTTAGTCTGCTGTTTAGCTGTTTTCCTGGACAATGGTGCGCTACCAGATCTCGTCATGGGATGACATCGCAGCCATCTCAGCTCTCCACAAGGCTGGAGACTCCACACGGGCTATCTCTGACCAGACAGGTGGCAGCTGGCAATGACCCGTGAAGCGTATGGCTGAACTCGGCGGCAATAAAATACCCGCCAAGAAGAAACCACCAGGAAACGCCCACAAAACTTCCCTGCAAACCCTGAGAGTGGTACACCTTGAAATCAAACGCAATCCACGAGTATCGGCCAGGAAAATCAGGGAAGACAACTTGGGATTGCTGAGTAATGTGTCTGTGAGGACATTATCGCGCCGCATCCACGATGCAGCGTGGGAGAGGGGTGCGACAATGTTTATGACGAGCACTGTAGAGAGAGATAGATATATATAAGATATTGGTAGAGAATCATAGGCCTGCCCTTCCTTGTGGTTTGATGAGGATTAATCCTTTCTCACCTAGAAGCCTAAAGACAAAAAGGTAAAAGAGTACACGTGAATGTATGTAAATGGCTAACTTATCTCAGCAACCCAACTTTAACCCCTAGGGTCCAGGTGACGGATATATCTGTCGGGACGTAGAGTCCGGGTGACGGATATATCCGTCATAGCTACTTTTTAGCCAAATAGGGCTACCTCGAGCAGATTTCGCTACGCAGCGGGGTAGTGCATGCTATCATGACCACGTTCCGCTCACCTTTCAGTTCCTGCTTGACCCTAGCAATGGCTGATTCACGTGAACGTGATCTGCGTGCGTCCCAACCCCTGGCCGCCACCAACTGACCCAGTACACCACCCCTAACTTCGACACCACACTCCAGCCCTCAGAGCTCGCGACACTCTCCTCAACACAACCCAGGTTCTCGCTGTAACAGAGGTTCCAAGCATTTTGTTGTACAGTCATTTATCGAGAGGTGGTGGATACAAAGCCACAGCCGCTCCATGCGCACAAACAATCGCCTCTCCGCACGCCCAGACAGTGTCTCCTTCAACTCGTCATATCTCTATAACTACACATCGTAGAGACATAGGGATGGTACCACTGAAAAGAAGAAGAGTTGAAGGCAAGTAATAAACAATTTCTATGTCAGTACAATATATAGGTTGAGAGTGAGAGCAGTGTAAAAACAGTCAAAATTGAGCAAAATCAGCGTTTAGAAAATGAAGTGCTGGGTGCAACATGACCGGACTGGAGGGATTAAAGATGTAGTCAGCCTGTTATAATAGATACATGATGTGCAAACACTAACCTTTCATCAGTTTCCACTTTGCAGTCATCATTCGCTGTCACGTCATCCAACACCTCCTGGTTTCTTTCTTCATCTTCCTGCCACTGATGGGCAGCTTCCACCCCTTCCTGATACATCCGGTTCACTATGCCTCCCCCTTGGGTAAGTTTCTGGTTTTGTTCCTGCTTTATCGCATCAACTTGTTTCTGTACTTGGTTATTTTCCTCTTGAAATGCCGGATTTGCAATGATGACTGAAGAATCATCTAACTCTGCTGTATTAACCTGAAAACTAGTTTCTTCCTTTAGTCTTCCAAATTTGAAACCTTTTCTTCCACTAGGTTCTTCCTTACTGCTTCCTTGACCTGGTAGCTTTGCCTTCTTAATGATGTCTTCTGTTCCACTTGTGCCATCATCACCTGTTGCTTTTTCTTGGCTCGAGGGTTCCCCAGATGAAGTTTGCTCACCCGCACTTTGCTCAGCAACAGTTTCCATCTGAGAGAAAATTGGTGATTAAGTATTAGGGAAAGGTGAAAAGTGAGTGGAATGCAGTGAAAGAGCAAGAGAATAGTGATGTAGATGAAAATTGTCAGCCTTTTAAGAATGCTGTGGTGGTATGTGCAGAAAAGATGTGTGGGTGGTGGGATGAGAAAAGTTAGTGAATGGTGGTGTGAGGAAGTAAGCATGGCAATAGCTGAAAACAGGCATGCATTTCTAGTTTAGCAGCAAAGGAAGGATGATGTCATATGAGGGATATGAATAAAATAGAATTCGAGCTAAAAGGGTTGTGTGTGATGCAAAAGTGAGATGAGTTTGGGTAGGAGAACTTCGAGGAGAATATCACATTTTAGAAGGAGGTAAATAGGATGCGGAAGAGAGCATTCGCGAGAACCGAAAGTGAAGACAGAGGATGTTAGGATGTTGAATAAGAAGAGATGGGCAGAGCATTTTGAAAGATTGCTGAATGTAGAAGGTGTTAGGGAAGCTGAGATTGTTGCAGCTGGAAGGGAACAAGGACTACATGTGCTAGGAGAGTTCAATGACAAAGGAGGAAGTGGAGGAATCAGTGAAGGAGATGAGAGCAAGGAAAACTGCTGGTTTGCATGGTTGTGCAGCAGAATGTTTGAGAAGTGGTGGAGCGATTGTGGTTGAGTGGTTAGTGAGATTGTTGAATGTATGCAATTTGGTGCCAATTGACTGGGTATGTGGGGTTCCCTTATACAAAGGTAAAGACGGTAAGTGTGAATGTACTAGTTATAGGGGTATAAACCTACAGAGTGATTTGTGATGAGCAGTGAGTGTGATTTTAGAAAAGGGTAAAAAGGTTGTAAGAAGGAGTAGTGGTGCCAACTGCATTGCTTGGGGTAGGAGTAGTGGAGAGAAATTGAATTTAACTAATGAAGATGAGGTGTTTGAGAAGTATGTGTGGAGTAACACACACAGATCGAGTGGGAGATGAGAAAGTGCGCAGGAGAACTGTTATGAGAGAATCAGTTGGTCGAGCAAAGCCTCCCTGAATCATTAAACTCTCCTAGCACATATACATTTATTTCCCAATACTCAAATTTTTTCTTTCCACAGTAGCAAATCTTCGCACCTCGGTTAAGCCTTGTTGATATTCCTTTTTCATTCAATGCTCCATCCATCCCATTCATGGCCTTCCTCACACATCTGATCCCATTATCTTCTTAACCTACCGGTCCTCCTCCATTCTCTCCATATCTATATGTTTATACTTACAGAAAGAAGAGCAGAATATGACTCACCTGGTAAGGCTGAGCCCCTGGAATCCCCACCTCCATTGCAGATACCAGAGCCAGCTGGTCAGCTGCCATCTTCCTCTTGCGGTAGAGATGATACCCACCACCAAGCAATCCGGAGAGAACAACAACACCAAACAAACCACCTGGAAACAATTTTGTATTAAGTTCAATAGTGTCTTGTGTATAATTATGATTAAACTGTTAATGCAAAAACTATTTATTCCACCACCAAGTAGAATCTAGTAATCTGATGCAAAAATATTGATTAGTTGACAAAAATATGAATCTTGAAAATGAAAGGCAAGTAAATGTTGAAAATAGGCAAAACATTATTTAAATATTGATCTGTTGGTACATGAAACTGAATTTAACAGTGACTGAAAACAATTTGTTTAAGTTATTAAATATTTAATGATGTTTGAAAGGTAAGAAAATGTAGGTAAGTGGCTTTTTTGCATACTAAAGTTTTAAAATCTGTTTTGCTGAGCATGTGTAGGAGCAAAGTGTCAGGTTTACTATATGAGAAGACTAAATGAACAATCGATGGTATATACATGAGCTCCATCCTGCATATGCATAGAGAGAGAACTCTGTTTTGTCTTACCTTCAAATCTTCATGACACTACACTTAAATATGATAAAGCCCCTTATTTTATGGGACATTATTAACATGATCCTCTTAAAGCAGCAACACAATGTTATGTGTAGGTCTTATCACCTATAATCCATGGTATGGGGTCCTTGCCATCCCTGGTGAAGTGGCAGTCATTGGAGGGTGAGATGAACACGGTGTGATTGAGGAAGTCGGCCTCCTCCCATTTGTCACGACCCAGCTCAGCAATGAATGAGGCCTGAGAATGGATATATCCATAGAATTGCTAAACATATTGGACAATAAGATATGTAGGAGTTAGTGAAGGGTACAAATGAAAGGAATATCTCTTTACATTGTGGAATGGTATGCAACAGAATAGATGAAGAGGAGCCATACATTTACAAGTTATTTATGGATAAGGTACAGTGGGGACATCATTGCTAAAGTGTCATTCCTTTTGAAGAGCTTCCCAGAAAGGAGATATATATATATATATATATATATATATATATATATATATATATATATATATATATATATATATATATATATATATATATATATATATATATATATATATATATTATATATATATATATATATATATATATATATATATATATATATATATATATATATATATATATATATATATATATATAATATATATATATATATATATATATATATATATATATATATATATATATATTATATATATATATATATATATATATATATATATATATATATATATATATATATATATATATATATATATATATATATATATATATATATATATATATATATATATTACTGACAATAACAAAATCCATTAAAGAACAATAATAAATAGTAATAGGGACATTGATAATGAAGACCAGAAATGAAGAAAAGAGGTATATTATAAATATATTTTCTTCACTCTTTTACATTCAAATAATAATTAAATCAAGCACTCTGGTAGAATGTCAAATCAGCAATACTTGCTGAACCTCAAGGTGGCCAAGCCTCTAATTATGCATCTAATTGTATACACGAAAGTCTAGATGGTATAATGATATCCAAACAATGATGGCCAAGTCTGTGTATCACATTTCCTTACCTGAATGGCCACAAAGGAAGAATTGTGCAGATTGAACTCTTTTTCAGGCACACGAGCATACAAGAACACTGGAGCATGCGGGGCACTGGGCAGCAGGAGGCCAGGGATCAATACCCGCTCATTCTGATTGGAGGTCACGAAGGTGTACTTCCAGCTGTGCCGAGTGCTGTTCTGGTACTGGTACTGATGTCAGGAGAAATTATGGAATCAACATACAGAAAAGATTGATGCTACATTTTTCAATGCACTTGAACACTTTTTCTAATGAGGTATCAAATACACTCTGCGTACTACACCTAAAACATCTGACACAGAAGGTCCATAATACAGACCAACCATTCTCACAACTATATCTGCTACAATGGCCTCACTGTACTCCATGAAAGATTAATTCTGCACATTTAGCAACATAAATACAGTGGAACCTGGGTATACGTTCACTTTGGAATAAGTCCAACTTGGTATACGACCTGTTTGAACAAAGTTTTGCTTGGTATACGAACTTTGTTTAGAATACGACTCGCGCGAGCGTCAGATGACAGTACACCAGTTCCTTTCATTGAGTGAACAACCCGTGATTTTATTTTTTCATATAAATTTTTAGTAAATTTATTAACCATGAGTTCTAAGAAAGCTAATGAGAAAAGCCAATGCTATCGCATTGCTATCGTAAAACGAATACTTCCTGTATTCAGCATTCTGCACCAGTTACATGCAATATTTTCTATACAATACAACACCATGTGATATTAGATACAAATGTTTCATTAAGTGCACTTTTTTATAAGCAGATAAATTTAGCAAAATCAGTACAATTGTTTCATCAAGTCACTTTTTAATGAGCAGATAAATTTAGTAATCATAATCTCAATCAATACATGCCTAACTAAAGATTATATTTCAACACCTTGCAAGTACAGTGAAAAATCTATTGTATATCAACAGAGCAACAGTAGTAAAAAAACACCAACACTGAGAACCCAAGTGACTCACAACAATGAGGAAGGTGATGTCAAGGGGCACATGGCAATGGTTGATGATGGCAGTGGCTTCAATGTGTTCCTCCAAGATGTTGAGCACACACGATGAAACATAGTTGTGCAGGTGACACACTCCACCATCTGTAATACAACTCCATTAATGTTTCAGTCTCTTGACCTGATAAGGTAAATTTTATGTTGTATTTTTAAGATGAAGTTTATGAATTCAAACAGTTAATTTTTGAAACATAAGATGTGAATGGCTAGAATTCATACACACGCACACCATTCCCGTGGTCCAGTGGTTAACAATTTCCACCTGTCACTCAGCAAGGCGTGGGTTCGAACCCTGCTCAGGTTGCTACGGATTTTTCACTGACAGGGAGCAGTTACTGTCACCCTAAAGCAGAGGGATGGGTGTGTGATATGTGAGTGGTCTCAGCCTTACCCATAGATCTATCTCTTTGAGCTCTGAGCTCTCTTTGGTACAGCAATGGCTGATGATCACTAGTCCAGCACACACATTCCATTTTATAAAGTAAAAGAAAAAGGAAAAAAAAATGGTTTGATGGAAAGTGAGAAAGAACAAAAAAGAAAACGGGTAAAGCATGGAAGAGAATGAATAAAACACAATTCAAAGAATGAAAGAAGAATATAAACTCCCAGGGAATTAATGTGTGAGGATAAGAAGAGAGGAGAAGAGATATAAAAAGGATATAGTTCACAAGTGTAAGGAAGGACTGAAGCTGTGCAGTAGATTTTTTAATGGAAAAATAATAAATAAAGAAGATATAGCTCGATTGACTGAGGAGGAGGAGGTATATGAGGATCTGAAGGAAAATGAATGAAGTACAAAATAAAAATTTTCAGAAGTGTTTATAACATAATCTGACTTTAAAAAGCCACATGAGCAAAGAGAAAAATAATATATTGCAAATCAGGGTAAATAGAGAAAAGATACAGGAAATGATGTAGAACTAGGAAAAAAGGAAAGGAATAAGGCCAGATGGAATATCAAGATACATCTTGAAGCAATGTAGACAACAAATGGCTGAGCCAATTTATGATATAATTGACCGTTAACTGAAAACATAAAAGTTCCCAAAGAACGAAAAAAAGCCGATATAATAACAAAGTACAAAAATGGAAACAAAGAAGAACCACTTAAGTGGCCAGCAGTCTGTATGGGGAGTGAAAAGTTATCAAGAAACAATGGATTGATTACTTAGAAAGAGAAGGAAAATTAACAAATAGACAATTTGGATTCAGAATTGAAAGGTCATTCATCACTACCTTATTGAGTTTTTTACTTTAGTAATATATATAACACAGGAATGATGAGCGGATTGCATATATTTAGACTTTAAAAAAATAGGTAGCTATTTGATAAGGTTCCATACAGGAGATTACAATTGGAGTTGGAAAACATTGGAGGACTGAATGGAAAACTACCTAAAAGGAAGATAAATGAGAACATTGGTAAAGGATGAAAAGTCAGAATGGAGGGAAGTGAACAGTGAAGTAACACAGGGATCAGTTCTGGCACCAATACTGTTTTTAGTGTAGTATGCAAATGACATGATAGAAGAAGTAAGCATTTACACAAGAAACCTTGGTGATCATTATCGTCTGTTTAGTAAGATGTCGTGTATACATTGAGTGTCCTGTCAGGGATTCGATCCATGGCTGGAGCCCACTCATGGCTACCTATTTTAGATCAATTTCTCAGCGTTTCAAAACACGAGGCATTACAGTGATGGAAGTGAAGATCTTGAGTGAAGAAATATGAAGTTTGAAGAAAGAAAAATGTATACTTCTACTGGGATATCGATTTGTGATTAATTCTGAAGAGATGCTATCATATAGAAGAAAATCTAAATTAATATAAAACAAAGCATAGAAACACCAGAAATCTATCTAAAAAGAAGAGGAAAATCTGTGAAGTGACGGGACAGTCAACATTCATCAAACTCCACAATGATCTTGGTGATCATTATGGCCTAACGGGTTAAGTCATTGTCATTGTATGCATTGAGTGTCCTGTCATGGGTTTGATCCCTGGTTGCAGCTCTCTGATTTTAGATAAATTTTTCAGTGTTTCAAAAATAGGATGTATTACAGCTGTTGGGAACAGGGAGCCATTATAAGGATTTAGCTTGCATTGTTATTGAAGATACAGCCAGATACCATGCCAAGCTGGCATATTGCATTTTGGAAGGGGAACCAGTGGATCTGTCTTGCTTAGTTCCTTTTGTTGTTGTTTTTTTAATAATGTACTAAGCCTTCTCACCACAACAAGGTAGTAGTGTACTTTCGAGAAGAAGATATATATATATATATATATATATATATATATATATATATATATATATATATATATATATTATTGTACTGACAGTTCGTTAATGAAGGTGGAATGTCTGAGAGAGGAGGGGTGTGCATTGTGAAGTGGTTGATGAGAGGGTCAAGTGAGGCACTCACAGGTTGTTTGGGCATTATAAGGCCAGAGAAGAGAAGGGAGGAAGTAGTACTATATGCTAGGAAAATTTCCTGCAAGGTAGAACATCAGAAATAAGGAAGACTTATGAAATATTTAAGGTAAAGAGGCAAGATAGCATTGAGAGGATTACAATGTTTTCGAGAAAAGGAAATGGGCAAAGGACTACAACACTAGCGACATAAAAAGGAACTGCTGGAGACAGTTCAATGAATATCCTGATAATTTTAATCAATAAGTATATTCATGTGTCGTACTGTAATTTTACATGTATATCCTGTAGTTTTATAAGTATGTACCTTAAGATAGCAGTAAGAGCCCAATCCAAAGCAAGTTTTTTTTCTTCTGTATTACACAAGACAAAATAAAGTATATATTATTACTATTATTCTCTCCCTCCCTCTCTTTGTGTGTGCACATCTTCTTTGCGTAGGAGAGAATACAGAGGAGGGGATTCCCAGACCCCTTGTACCGGCATTTACGACCTACAGGGAATATGATAATAACATCCCCGTAGCCAATACTACAGTGTTAAGTAGTTGCAGTAATAATAGCACTACGTACAGTATATTTTAAGTAGGGAACATTCTAGCCATTATACGAAATGCCAAGTCTGACTCATTGGGTCAAAAGTCAGGACATGAAGTCAAGATCTCATGAAAGCCAAGTGAAATACAGGAACTTACTATAACACACACACACACACAAAAAGTAAACAAACAAAAATACTTGATAAAATTCCACTGGACCGTGGGATACACTACCGCATCAGGTACACCATAGCCACAGGATCAGCAACAGATTACACGAAATACTACAATCGTGCTGGCGTGGGAGTTTTCATTCGAGGAAGATGACAGGAGAAGAGGCAACAGGGTGGTGAGAAGAGGAAGGTGGGGTGGGTGCCCGCAGGGAGGAGAGGTAACGGTACAGTGGTGGGAGTGGTACGGTCAGGCTAGTGTGGAATGCAACCGCTTTGGGGGACTCTCTAGCGCTGACTGACTCATCCACAAGTTACGGAGTGAAGAGAAAACTTTAACTCCAGTACCATCGTATCTTTCGCAAGTTCCCTGTTTACTGAACCGAGACGAAGCAGCAAGTGAGCGCGTACCACCTGTTGCCTACCTAAAATCTGCACACCCTCACTTGAAGTCTCTTCCTTACCATTTCCACCACCTGCGGCGGGTCAGGCCACGTCAACCACAACTCTCAACACCCCTTCAGGTGCATTTGAAGCTATAATAAGGTTGTCACTGTCATTTTAGGATCTTTACGGCCTTCCATAAACAGTAAACTAGGTTAACTACCAACGAAAATATGTATATATAGTTACTCCATATGCTGCACACAAGGAACATCAGATATTAAACCCTTGATGTACAAATATTTTTATGTAACTACTCCCCACATAAAGATGTATAAAAAAAAAAACTCGCGGGTGAACAAAGAATAACAGACCATCAGGAGATCTAAACAATATCCACATTTGGAGGACACTGCCAAATCAACATTAACACTTCCTGTCTGCTGATAAGCAAGAATCTAGTCGCCAAACATTGTGACTCGAAGTTCACCTTGATAAGAAAGAAAGATTGAGATGACAATCTGATGAAGTAAACAACACAACACCTAACCAGCCATGGAGCTAACAACGCCCTCAGGCCACTTGATGACGGCCATGCCAGACGTATGGCCTCGCCTCCCTCGTCTTACCTCTACACCGGGAAAAATGAAGCTCCGCCGCCGAACCAACAACGGAACAACACCTGCTCTATTAAACTTGAAAGGTGACTCATCCCACAACATAGACACGTACATTGTTTGGTGAATAAGCCCACGGCAGAGAACAATCAGTATGTTAGATATGAATGATGGAATTTATTATAAAGCTAAAACGAACATGAAATGGTTTGGCGGAGAGTTGCGAGGATAAGCAAGAGGAAGTGGGAAGACCACCTATTACACGCACCACCGGAAGGGAGGCGTCGTTACGGTCATTATTTCTGGTATTTCAAATGAAGCTTTCAAAAGTATGATATTTTCTACAATTTTACAAGCAAACTATCAATCACCCAATCTTCTCGTCATTGTTTTGTGCCTCTTGACTTGTCTTTTTGTTTCGATTTCCTGTACAACGAATCCGCTCAAAAAATCATTCCTCAAACATCTCTTGAAATTGTAAAGGGGTGTATATTCCACATCTGTTGGTAGCGAGTTCTAAAGAAAAATCTAAGTCTGGCATCACAACAGGAATGAGGGACAAACACCTTATAATGACGCCCTTACGTATCAAGTCACTGTTTGTTCTGCCTCCAACACTTGATTCAAGTGTTGGAGGCAGAACAAACAGTAGGATGTGCAATAAGGTACGTAAAATCTTGCAGCATTTAAATTACCACGCGGTTTTCATCACATGTCATAAAACTATAAAAGATTTTAAGGATGTAGGCATTATAGAGCACTGAATTTCTCGCTTGAATGAACTAGTATATAGATGAGTTCTGGTGTACTCAAGACTCACTAACATCCATAGCCTTGACTCACCAGGGTCAGCAGCGGAGAGCACGAGAGTCATGGTCACCAAGGAGGCGGCAAGCCAGCCCATCTTGAGTTGTGTAGCAGGACTCAGGCAGGTGATGAGGCTACACTCACGCTCCCATGGCTTGTTTTTTATTATAATTCTTACTTCAGGCTTGTCAATACCACGTTGGCTGATTCATATATCACAGTGGCCAATCCATAATATACATATTTTCCTTATCGGTGAGTGACATTTAAGACACTAGCCACACTTAACTACAACTTCATGGATAAATCACGATCTTCACAACAACGAACAAACATTTCAGTCAATAGAAGTGTAAACATTTCAAATTGCTGAGCCTTCTTCAGCCTCGTGTTCTCGAATTGCAGTCAAGAGTGTTTCCAGCCATCCTGTAGACGCCACCAATCAGCAACACGGTGTGGCAGGGCACTTCCTACACCTCACAGCTTCCCAGACAACCCACCATCACATGAGGCACAAGGCAGGTACTGTTTTGGTGGTTATTTTCTTTGTAGTGAAGCAGCTCGCTCCTCACGCGTAGCTCACCTCCGCTCAACACCAACACACTGGTCGCCGCCGGCCGTGGGATGTGGTGGGACGTGGGTTCACAGCGGGACTCAGGTAAGGAAACTCATGGTTGCCAACTAAACTACCTTATACCTCCGTGTGTTCTGATACTTCGTTTTGTGTATGAATTTAATTAGAAGGATGGGGTGTGTTTATTGATGATAGGATAGATAGAAGGACGTGTGAAAACACACGAGTTTGAGAGAGTAACGTGTTTGTACTCTGAGGTCATAGCAGTAGAGTAACAAGTGGGAAGGCGCGTTGGCATGGTAACCTGCTGAGGTGCCAGCTGTGTTTTTCCTCCATGGGGAATCGAGCTTTAGGGAGTATTTTCCTTTCCTATCTAATACATACACAGCATATTCACGTTAATAGTTTCATTTGAGCTATGGAAGGAATATCAACATTGTTCTAAAATTATCTTCACAGTAATTAAAACAAGAAATGTTTTACTCCCTACACATCGCTACCAAGTTTTGGGTACTCTTCCTTGGTGTTTGAGTCTACACATTGTTGTGATGGATACCAGAGGTTAAACAGAAAGCCGTCATGCATAACATGTTTATGGTATGAGATGAGACAGGTAACAGGCACCGTTGACGGCAGGAACAGGTGGCGACGCGGTCGGGCCCACTGCAGGCACCTCGGGAGTGAGTGCACTCAGTGGAGCTCAGTGTTCCGTTCTTCTTGGTGTAGAAGGCGATGCAATTGTGTTTGGACAATTTTTTTTTACAGCATCTCAGTCGCTACTATGAAAAGTTTATGAAACGAATTGATTTAAACTCAAGAAAGCCATGAATATAATATTAAGCCATGCCTATCACAGAAGTAAGGTGTCTAATCACAAACTTGAAAGGGGAAAGAAGTTGTTAAAATCCTATACTTCAATACTCCAATAAATATATCCCCGTTGTGCTGTGGGGCGCCGGGCTCGCGTGGGTGTCCCCGCCTAATTCCATACACACTACAGTAATAAAAAATAATCTTCATAAGAACGGTACAGGACACGCTCACTCTAAATATATAACATAATACGGTAAACATTACTATCTTGCTTATTAATGAACAAAACAAATATTTACATAAAAACAGAATCATAGGAATTATGAGAAAATGTTAAATCACGAGTAAGAGTGAAGTGATTAAGAATGAAGAAACATTCTTGGCACACATGCACACAGGCACACGCGCACACACGCACACACGCACACGCACATACACACACACACACACACACACACACACACACACACACACACACACAAAAAGAAAAAACTACACTTATACAAAAAGGACAGATTAGGTGTTGGCAAAACGCACTCATAACTTGAAGAACACTGAACGTGGAAATAATTTGACAGCTCTACGGGACAGGAGTGAACATAAAATTTCTTAAATTATACTGACTTGGGCGTCCACTTTCAGCGGACCGCAGATGTTGCTCCGAATATGTTCATGGTGTCTCTGAACGCCACGCTGAGCGGCAATGACTGATTTCTATCATTGTTGGTGGAGGCTCAACTACACTTGTTTGGGTGACTGGCGAGGGCTGAAGGAAGGAAGCAGTGTCTTGAGGGACACATGCAGTACCTGAGTTTGAGGTTCCTTCCTTCAAGCTCCCTAAGGCTGCACGAGACACACGGATCACCTTCAAGCTCCCTAAGGCTGCACGAGACACACGGATCACTGACTGTCATTTAAAAGGCTGGTAAGCACTGCCTCACTTTTAATTACGCGGTTACGAATATCTTTCTCAGCAAAAGGGCAGCACAAATACGTAAGTTGAGGACCCCAGTTCACCACCTGGCTCCACGAGTTGTCAGAGCCGGGCCAGGTGTCGTCCTTTCTTGAATAACAACTTCACGAATGAGGAGAACGAAGCAGACTATTGGTTAGGCAGCAAGTAGGATCCGGATGGGTTTGGCGGGTCGTAAGAGTAGGTTGGAGAGGTAGGCGGGTCGTAAGAATAAGAAGGCTTGGTGGTATATGGTGCAGGTGTGACGGGCGGCTTAGAGGGCAGTGGATAAGGTTTTAATGTGGTGGTGTAGGAGGGGGCGGAGTAGGAGGGGGCGGAGTAGGAGGGGGCGGAGTAGGAGGGGGCGGGGTTGAAGAGCTTTGTCAGGTCGAGTGACAGTAGAGACGAGAGGTCGATGCCTGGCAGAGCGGGAGGCGGAGGGAAGTTGGCGGAGGTTCCCACGCGGATGAGATCTCCCACACCACTTCCTAAGGCGGTGGCGATGCCTCCTGCAGACTCCACGAAGGCACCACCCAGCCTCAAGCCGGCGTTGAAGACGGTGGCGCCAATGTCCAGCCCTGACGATCCCAGGCGGGCGAGGATTTTACCCTTGATGGCCAACGTATCTTGGATGAGGCGAATCACGATGTCGAGTGTGTCCCTTATGATGTCATTCTTGACCTCCAGGAAGGTGGCCAGCTCGTCTGAGTTCTCGGACAAGACGTCACTGATGGCGTAGCTCAGTGGCTGACTGGCACGAATGACCTCAGCAAGGACACGTGCCTTGATCCCCGGCACCTGTAGGAGAGGCAGCGTGTGTGAGAGTCTGACTTACTCATTTATTTACCTGTTAAATCCGTATGTTAAGGGGGGGTGAGCCATGCTCGTCGTGCCTTATTCTGTTTCCTTAGTTTATAATGCATACATACGTAACTTTGTAATTTATGGAGCACACAATCTTATTTGAAGATCACCTTCATGTACGTGTGTGTGTGTGTGTGTGTGTGTGTGTGTGTGTGTGTGTGTGTGTGTGTGTGTGTGTGTGTGTGCGTATGTGTGTGTGTGTGTGTGTGTGTGTGTGTGTGTGTGTGTGTGTGTGTGTGTGTGTGTGTGTGTGTGTGTGTGTGTGTGTGTGTCGCTGACATATACCACTTCTATATACACAAAGATTACGTGTATGCGTTTTCCCATAGCTAAAATCTTGAGGTCTACATGAGCCTAAAACACCTCATAGAAAAATACATTCATCCAGGACTTAAACAAAACCTGTGAGAGATATCGTTACACACCTCCAGAAGCACACGTAAGACAGAGGAACTGAGCTGGCCTGCGTAGCGGAGTCCAGAGCCAGCCAGGTCCACGAAAGTCCTCACTCCGTTGGCCTTGTTCTGTGCCAACCACCTGTGAGAGGAGCAGCATTAAGGGCCTGTGCGGGACAAGGATTTCTCGGCACCAGTCACCAACGACTTGACGCTCGCCGGTATACGAAATTATATATATATATATATATATATATATATATATATATATATATATATATATATATATATATATATACACACACACACACACACACACATACATAAGGGCATACAGAAAATTTATTATTGATAAAGTAACAGACCCAAGGGTTATATTAATAATAAATTAAATTCATGAATTTTAACTTTAAGGAAACATGCAATTAATACACTCTATAAATACCATTTAAATCAATATATCACTTTACATGTACCACATATAAGAGCTATTTAAAGCTATGAAAAAATAATTATGATAAAAGTTAGTAGCCCTCCTTGCCTGGCAGCTTGTACTCCTCCGGCGGCGGCAGCAGGAACAACCGAAGACAGGGCCTGCTTGGCACCGATAATAGTCTGGCCCAGACCCCCGACGAGGCCTGAGGCTTGCTGCGTCCCCGCCAAGAACAACGAGGCGAGGTTGAAGGTCGGGTTAGGGGTGCTGGGGTAACTGCTGAGGTAGGAAGAGGAGGAAAAGAAAAATATGATTAGTGAAGCTAAAAGTTGAGGAAGAGGAATTAAAGAATATGGCGTGATGATGATGATAATAATTAACAGAAGATAATATTCTTTAAACAATGACGCACCACGAACAACACAACACCTACCTCTTAGTGTTCGATGAGATGATGATGTTCCCTGAGTCATGATGAGAGTCACTGTCCCCAAGGAGAAGAAAAACAAAATAGTTAGTTAGTCACCTGCGGCTCTGTCCCTCCCCAGGCAGCTCCCCCCACCCCCCCACTGGACAAACACTGACCCGTAACAACCCTTCGATTAATCAAGTTAACAATGCATATTCCAGACTACTATGGAATCAGCTTTTGTGACCACTTATCTAGACGAGCAAGGGCACGGTACAGGCAAGGTCAGGGCTTAAGCCTAAGTCGTTAGGGTCACGGCCGTCCATGTCAGTCGTGCACCAGGAGCATCTCGCCCTCCGCCCCAGTCTCGGGTCCTCTTCCGTCAAGGTCCTCTGTGCTATGGCCGCCGGCTGTCAGTGGCAGCTTGGAACACCCGCTGCTGCCTTTGTGGCTGAATGGGTGATTAGCAATCCACCTTTAAAGTGCTACACACACACACACACACACACACACACACACACACACACACACACACACAAATACATGCTCTCATATTCCTTTGTAATTGAATTAAGGAGAAGTCCTTTACTATCTAATCCTGAAACTGATGATATTTAATATTAAATTAATGCTAAGTAGTGGATAAATATCTTTTTAGTGCATCATAATTATTCAAAGGTGATTTTATTTCACCTATTACTTGCAGGTGAACTCAGAGCTGATATGAAGTGTGTCATGCGGTGAAAGTAGTTGGTGGCGTAGGCCTTTTTTGCCGTCCTCATAATTAAATGTTTGAAAGCACGTCAACAAAGAACGTCTACTCAGTAAGTACTGTTACGAGAAATACAGAATAACATGTCCCATAACATAGAGGTCACAAGCCTTACTCTGAGTTAGTGTAAATTTTCAGTGACTTCAGGGACAGCGTGGTATAAACTTTATGAGTTGAGCATCGCGTTACCTGGTCAGCCTGAGTGGTCATACCTGGGGGTCCCGTACAGCTGAGCCACCTGGCGGATCTGACGACGCAGCACTTCCTTAGGGATGGAAATGAGCTCGTACTCAACCTGTGGCGGAAGAAGGGAGGAATAGAGATAGGAAAAAAAGAAGGTGGGTTAGGATGAGGCGGGGAGCTACATTCATTATTTCACGGGTGAGCAAAGCTTCTAGCAGGTAAACAAGGTATTTAGTTGAATGACGTCTGAGAGTAAATATGATGAATGATGTATAAAGTAAATCTATGAACTCATGATGGATGGATGGATGGATTATCATATGGATGAAAAAACTGAAGGAAGGAAGGAAGGAACAACCTCTCTCTTCAGTGTATTGCCGTCCTTGTCGTCAGAAGCATCGCTAGCAGGCAGCGTGGGCACCAACAACAGCAGCCCCTCCTCGTGCGCCTCGAGTAGGTTGTCCTGGGGGGCCGACGAAGGTAGAGGCGCCGCCGCCACCATCGCCAACAAAGTCGTCAACACAGCTGTCGTCGAAAACCTCATCCTGCGAAGAAAAGAAGTAATTTAGCTGACTCATCGCTTCCTGTAATTGATGCTTCACGCTTTGCTGAGCCGAGCCAGGGAAGGCCGCGTCCAGCACTGCCCCTCAGCCTCAGCAGCAAGGCACGATCACTAAGTTACGCGTGTGTGTGTGTGTGTGTGTGTGTGTGTGTGTGTGTGTGTGTGTGTGTGTGTGTGTGTGTGTGTGTGTGTGTGTGTGTGTGTGTGGTCTTATGTAACGTGTGAAGTAAGTTTAAAGCTTACGTCAGAAAGTCTTAAATACCTCATCAAGTGTCGTCACATTTACACCGTCACGCCAAGGCAAAGCAAACAACTGACCAATGCGACAGGTTGAGTAACGACGGGACAGCCACACAGATTTATGTTATTTATTCGTATTTATGTTTATTGGTATGTAATACAAAAAAGTATGTGCGGACCATTTATAGCTCTTCGCACAATTATTAAATCCGCCAATGAGAGCCTCATCATTCCAGATAATGTTTGCCCACACAATTTACCACTTACGGGTTGCGCGGCCTTTCTCCCACGGGTGAATGTAAACCAGTGTTTGAAGGGGTGACTGGACGGTGCGGCGCCTTCCCAACTCCGGCACGTCTCGCAGGGACGTGTGGCAGGCGTGGACCTCTCACCACTGCGTCCTATTACATTGGTGTACTATAGTCTCAGGTTCGGTATCCTGACCTAGATCACCAATTCCCTACACGACACAGTCAGTACGGTCTGGTCCAACTCTTAGCCTGAGGCAACCCTCTGACAAGGACGCAAGAGAGAACAAATGAGATCCTATGCGGCACGAGGCGACCTTCACAATTGGGACGAACTATTAATTACCTAATGTCGGTAACAAGAACCCCATACACCATACAGAAGGGAAGAATGGCTATCAAACAATTACCCCATACAATATACCACAAAAAGGGAAGCAAAGCCGCATTACACTTGATTACACTCAGGTCACACCCAACACATCACAACTACAATAGCCTTATATACGCCGCGCTGGAAGTTCCTCTCCTACCGCAGCCTTCCCTTGCTCACCACCAAAGTAGTACATAAAACACCCCCTTATCCACACTGCTTTCGAAACAATTTCTAACGACTGCCAAGTGTTGCCTCAGTGACCTTGGCAATCGATGGGAAAAGCTGAAGGGGAACCGCGAGTACCACAAGGACGGGGCCGTGGTGGTGGAAAGGAGGTGGGGAGCTGCAGGAAGAAGGGCTGCAAGGCGTGGTAAGCAAACGTGTTATCCCGTTACTTTGGCCTTCTCTACGGATTATGGAGAGAGAGAGAGAGAGAGAGAGAGAGAGAGAGAGAGAGAGAGAGAGAGAGAGAGAGAGAGAGAGAGAGAGAGAGAGAGAGAGAGAGAGAGAGAGAGAGTAGAGGATTACTTTCACTCGAATCTCTCTGTGAAGGCCGTGTCATCGCCGGGAGGTTTTTATGTGAAAGGAGTGGGGTAAGGGGGCACAGAAAGCCACGTGGCCCAACAAACAAAGCAATCTTGGCACACTAAGAAGAGATCACACCTTCAAGCCCCCCGCCCCCTCCCCCCCCACACACACCCCCAGATCTTATCTAGTCATTAACGCGATGCTCTGTCACCGTCACCTCGTGTGGACTAAATACTGATTATGGACAAGGTATTCAGAACGCGACCGGACAGACCCATAAGAAAGTATGTATATATGACACAAGTGAAGGTGGAATAATTAAGGTTGTATCGTGATTTCTTGCCTTTCTCTCTCTCTCCTCTCTCTCTCTCTCTCTCTCTCTCTCTCTCTCTCTCTCTCTCTCTCTCTCTCTCTCTCTCTCTCTCTCTCTCTCTCTCTCTCTCTCTCTCTCTCTCTCTCTCTCTCTCTCTCTCATTTTTCGAAACAGCGCTGTGCTTCCTGTGTACTCTGTATGGTAGTGAGTTTTATGTTCTTCAAAACCCCGCACAACCTCATTATTACGAGGCATTAAGTAAAAACATGAGGTACGCGACACATTCTCAGGTGGAACGCGATCCTTTTAGTGGTAACAGGAACCCCACGCGCTGGACGTTTAAAAGATGTGAAAACTGCTTCTCTGTCTCTCTTTTTACAGCAACAGACCAAGGAAAGCAGAGTATATAACACATAAAGTACCAATAAAAAGGATGATTTAATA
>JAPQNM010000043.1:5677178-5679678 GCA_029783475.1 Metacarcinus magister | reverse complement strand
GAAGGAGGAAGAGGAGGAGGAGGAACACATAGGAACACATAGGAAGAACAAACAGCAACAGGCCTGCTGGCCCTTACGAGGCTGTTTGTGAGTATACTATCTAGTCTAGAGTGAAGGATACAGGATAGTAAGGGTGAAGGCTTCTCTCCCCAGCCCATGGCTGGCAGGGAAAGGAAGGCCAACCAAGACCAGACTGTCACTACCACTACTGCTACCACTACTTCCTGGCAAGCGATGTCAGGCCACTAGCGACGTCTTTTGAATCGACATTTCGTAAGTTAGGTACATCAGGATGAACTTACTCAAAGTTTGCTACGTTAACGGATAGTATTTTAGTTGTGGATTGGCTTCTAAATATTTGTCAAGTCTATTTTTGAACGTAGTAATTGTTTTACTGTCGACGACATTGGCGGGCAGGGAGTTCCAAACGTTAACGATCCGATTGAAAAAGAAGTGCTTGGCTTTGTTTGATGTGAATCTTTTACCAGTAATCTTAAAAGAATGATGTCTTCTTGTTATATTTGATCAATCAAAAGTAATGTAATCTTCTGTATTGATATTATCGAATCCTTTGATTATCTTGAACATTTCAATGAAATCCCCTCGCATCCTTCGTTTCGGTGGTAATGGCAGGTTAAACATAACTTATTGCCAGTATTAACCCTTACACTGCCGAGGTCTTTTCAAAGTGTTCGATTTATAGATTTTAAAAAAAAATTATGATTTTATTCAAATTTTTCTTATTAATGATAAAAATAAATATTAATGATAAAAATAAATATTAATGATAAAAATAAATAATAATGATAAAAATAAATAATAATGATAAAAATAAATATTAATGATAAAAATAAATAATAATGATAAAAATAAATATTAATGATAAAAATAAATATTAATGATAAAAATAAATATTAATGATAAAAATAAATATTAATGATAAAAATAAATATTAATGATAAAAATAAATATTAATGATAAAAATAAATAATAATGATAAAAATAAATAATAATGATAAAAAATAAATATTAATGATAAAAATAAATATTAATGATAAAAATAAATATTAATGATAAAAATAAATATTAATGATAAAAATAATTTAATAATAAATATTAATAATTAATAAATATTAATGATAAAAATAAATAATAATGATAAAATAAATATAATGATAAAAATAAATATTAATGATAAAAATAAATATTAATGATAAAAATAAATATTAATGATAAAAATAAATATTAATGATAAAAATAAATATTAATGATAAAAATAAATATTAATGATAAAAATAAATATTAATGATAAAAATAAATATTAATGATAAAAATAAATATTAATGATAAAAATAAATACAATGATAAAAATAAATATTAATGATAAAAATAAATATTAATGATAAAAATAAATATTAATGATAAAAATAAATATTAATGATAAAAAAGAAATATTAATGATAAAAATAAATATTAATGATAAAAATAAATATTAATGATAAAAATAAATAATAATGATAAAAATAAATAATAATGATAAAAATAAATATTAATGATAAAAATAAATATTAATGATAAAAATAAATATTAATGATAAAATAAATATTAATGATAAAAAATAAATATTAATGATAAAAATAAATATTAATGATAAAAATAAATATTAATGATAAAAATAAATATTAATGATAAAAATAAATATTAATGATAAAAATAAATATTAATGATAAAAATAAATATTAATGATAAAAATAAATATTAATGATAAAAATAAATATTAATGATAAAAATAAATATTAATGATAAAAATAAATATTAATGATAAAAATAAATATTAATGATAAAAATAAATATTAATGATAAAAATAATATTAATGATAAAAATAAATATTAATGATAAAAATAAATATTAATGATAAAAAGAAATATTAATGATAAAAATAAATATTAATGATAAAAATAAATAATAATGATAAAAATAAATATAATGATAAAAATAAATATTAATGATAAAAATAAATATTAATGATAAAAATAAATATTAATGATAAAAATAAATATTAATGATAAAAATAATATTAATGATAAAAAAAATATTAATGATAAAAAAAATATTAATGATAAAAATAAATATAATGATAAAAATAAATATTAATGATAAAAATAAATATTATAAATGAAAATAAATATTAATGATAAAAATAAATATTAATGATAAAAATAAATATTAATGATAAAAATAAATATTAATGATAAAAATAAATATTAATGATAAAAATAAATATTAATGATAAAAATAAATATTAATGATAAAAAGAAATATTAATGATGAAAAGAAATATTAATGATAAAAAGAAATATTAATGATAAAAATAAATATTAATGATAAAAATAAATATTAATGATAAAAATAAATATTAATGATAAAAATAAATATTAATGATAAAAAAAATATTAATGATAAAAAAAATATTAATGATAAAAGAAATATTAATGATAA
>JAPQNM010000043.1:5622178-5667178 GCA_029783475.1 Metacarcinus magister | reverse complement strand
AGACAATTTGTTTGCATTACACGTTCTTCTCTTACTTTTTAATCACTCCTCCTCCTCCTCCTCCTCCTCCTCCTCCTCCTCCTCCTCCTTCTTCTATTTCTCATATTCATTTTGTCTCTCCCTGCTCAACTATCGCTTCTTCCTTTTCATCCTACCGCTGCTATTTATATTACTTCTACTACAACTACTATTGTTATTACTACTACTACTACTACTACTACTACTACTACTACTATACTACTACTACTACTACTATACCCATTATATTAAAATTCTTATGTTCAAACAGGTTGCAGGAAGATTTTGTGACATATCTTCCTCACTTTCGTCCTTTCCAACAAGACAAGATAGAAAAGTAAAAGTAATAGTAATAGTAGTAGTAGTAGTAGTAGTAGTAGTAGTAGTAGTAGTAGTAGTAAAAGTAGTAGTAGTAGTAGTAGTAGTAGTAGTAGTAGTAGTAGTAGTAGTAGTAGTAGTAGTAGTAGTAGTAGTAGTAGTAGTACACAAGTTTCCAAGTTCACACAAGTTTGGAAGCATTCTGGGATCCAAAGAATAATATAAATAAATTAAAGCATGTCGTCCAGTTTCATATTGTTATGTTTATGACGGTGGACGAAATGTTTATAAGTTGATTGCATAATGACAATTCAGTCTAGTTGCGTTCGTGACCATAACATGAGATAACACATTTCTCTATCTTACCTGGAAGTTTGTAAGTGGGTTAATTACCGTTTCCACCTGTCTACTCCTACTTGTTAATCTTTGTTTGTGTGCTTCTGTGTTTGTCTTTTTGCAGTCAGCTTTCGATTAGAGAAATCGAGCTTTAAAAAATGCTTTCATCTCGTTTAAGAATCCAATTTCAGTTTTGTTCAAGCAAAAAAGAAATTTTAAATAATATGATACCGGTATTTTTCTTATTTTTCTAAGTGGTTTTCGTAAATATTACTTTATTCTTTTATATGAATGAAATTTCATCTTAGCTGTCTGTCTGTCTTTATGCCAATTTGCAGTATTATTTTATCTCATTTTCAATTTTCTCTCTCTCTCTCTCTCTCTCGCTCTCTCGCTCTCTCTCTCTCTCTCTCTCTCTCTCTCTCTCTCTCTCTCTCTCTCTCTCACACACACACACACACACTCCTCTTTTCTTCTTTTTAAGCAGTGGGGCACAGTAGGATTAAAGGTGAATTAGTGCTTTAAATTGTATTAATGATAAAACTGAGTCTACAGTACTAGTCAAAAGTATTGGACCCCCAGGCATGGGGTCCAATACTTATAGGGAAAAAAGCATGATCCTCTTGAAAGTGCACCATTTTAGTCAAAAGTATTGGAGTGTGCGAATAAATACGTGTGTGTGTGTGTGTGTGTGTGTGTGTGTGTGTGTGTGTGTGTGTGTGTGTGTGTGTGTGTGTGTGTGTGTGTGTGTGTGTGTGTGTGTGTGTGTGTGTGTGTGTGTAGGGTACAAATCTGGCAAAGAGAATGGCAATGGCGAGTTGTGAAAGGAAAGGGAAGGTAAGGGAAGGGAAGGGAAGGGAGAATGGAAGACAGACTCACGAACCGTGCAAATAATCAGATTTGTAAATGTGGTCTTAGAGTATCAGTGCTCTTTTCAAAATGTATCATATTCCAATTTTTCTTGTATCCAACCCCTGCCACCAATTATGTGACATTATTTTAATTTCACAAAACAGATCTAGGGTTAAAAATAAAAAAAGGACAATAATAAACTCTCTCTCTCTCTCTCTCTCTCTCTCTCTCTCTCTCTCTCTCTCTCTCTCTCTCTCTCTCTCTCTCTCTCTCTCTCTCTCTCTCTCTCTCTCTCTCTCTCTCTCTCTCTCTCTCTCTCTCTCTCTCTCTCTCTCTCTCTCCAGTCTTCCACCTCGACGCGTACAGTTTACCTCAATCTACGCCCGACAACATTCTCTTCGTCCTCCTTCTGTGACTCGCAAGACGCTCCCGCCGCTTATCTCCCGCCGCCAGTCCCACGCTATCCCCCAAACACCATCACCACAGCCAAGGTGAGTCACCAACATCGTGTACGCATCCTTGCATTACATACGCATTCCACATCAGGACATACAAGGTTTCTAAAAGGATAACACATGACATTTGGTGTCCTTCCCAGAGCAACCTTAATTAAAATGGTCTGATAGATGTCTATAATATCTACACGAATACATGAGGACCGATATCAAGTAGACGCATTAAGTACATGTACATTAATGAATTTCTATACTGTAGTACAAGTACGAGAAGTGTACTTGTACGCAACCATGCACTGAAAGTGCTCCTTCACCCACGCCGCCCCACCCCGTCCTATATCGCACCACAGAGTACCATCAACGGTCCTGTGTTCCCCCTTGACAAGTATCCTGCCGCTGGTGTTTGTGGTGAGCGTGACGGCGGTGAAGCAGGCGTATGAGGACTGGCTCAGGCACCGCGAGGACAAGGTCAACAACGCCCCGCCACGGTGCTGAGGAATGGCCAGATTACGGTAAGTATGATGATGACGGTGGTGGTGGTGGTAGTGGTGATGGATGTGATGGCAATAATGATTAAGAGAAAACAGGCTGGAAGAGGATTATAAGTAACAAAAGAAGGAAAGACTGACCTGTGCGTCCTCAGAAAGGTAAGATGGCATCAGATCTTTGTGGGGGACGTGGTCAAGGTGAGCGACGAAGAGGAGTTCCCGTGTGACCTACTGTTGCTTTGTATGTATCTCTGACCTGGAGGCGCAGTGTGACGTCACCACCGCTAACCTAGACAGAGAAACAAACCTGAAGGTGAGGTCAACAAACAGACAAGCACACACACACACACACACACTAAGGTAAGTGAATGAATAAATGAATGAATGAGTGAGTGAGTGCGTGAGTGAGTGAGTGCGTGCGTGCGTGCGTGAGTGAGTGAGTGAGTGAGTGCGTGAGTGAGTGAGTGCGTGCATGAGTGAGTGAGTGAGTGAGTGAGTGAGTGAGTGAGTGAGTGAGTGAGTGAGTCCCTTTCCGTGTTTATCCAAGTAACTATATTTACAGCTACTCCTAAATGTACTTTATGTATGTAGTACCTTCCCTCACACTCGCTCCTTGCCCTCACTGCCCTTCTCTCTAATCTCTCCTTCCCCATCACTACTGTTCCTTAACCCTCATATCCTTTCCCTTCCTTTCCACCCACTCCTTATGACCTCCTCCTCCATGCCTTAAAGAATACCTCCTCACCTCATCCCATACCTCATACCTTCACTCTACCCTCACTCCTATGTTTCCCCTTACAGGTGTTGCCATCTACACTGGAAGGGACATTAAAATGGCATTGAACTCCAAGATAAAGTGCAACAAAATATCCATAATTGGCAAGTAAATAACAGGTATCTCAGAAGGGGAGGAAAGAGAGAAGGAGAGGGTGAAGGGAATGGGAAGGAGACAGATAAAAAGAAAGGAATGGGAAGAAAGAGGATGAAAAGAGATGGATGGATGGGAAAGGGGAAGAAATGGCAGGAAGGAAGGAAAGAGTGTAAGTTGATGAATACGAAGGAGAAAGGAGAGAGAGAGGAGACAATATTGGGAAGAAAGGAAGACAGGCAAGATTACAGCTCTTTACACACACACACACACACACACACACACACACACACACACACACACACACACACACACACACACACACACATAATTTTTTTTTTTTAAATCAAACAAAACTGATACGATTGGCTCACCTTGTCAAGCGTTATAAAAGGAATAACATTTTTTTTCTCTCTTTCTCTATAAAACTTTGACGAGAAAATCCTGTCCTTTCCATACACATATTTACTAACAGAGAAGGACTTACTCAAACACAATTTCCTTCCACGTTAATATTAAATGAAAAAGACAATACAAAGAAAAAGACAAATATACTATGAAAACCACAAGAAATCAAAAATAACAGAAGGAAAAAAAAAAAAAAAACTCAGGACAAAGCAGCCTTTTTCGTCACTTCAGTTGATAAGAGACGATAAGGTTAAGAGGCGTTGTAATTCCTTCGTGATTAGAGGTATGTGCAATGCCCGAAAGTAGTTATCAGGAGCCTCTTCAGTTGTTGTCGTAATGAAATGAGAGAGAGAGAGAGAGAGAGAGAGAGAGAGAGAGAGAGAGAGAGAGAGAGAGAGAGAGAGAGAGAGAGAGAGAGAGAGAGAGAGAGAGAGAGAGAACGAAATTATGGAGGGATGGAAAGGAGAAAGGGAGGGAGTTAGTTATATAAGGAAAATAATAATAAGGTGTGATAAGTGAGAGGGACAAGAGAGGGAGTGAAAGCCATGCACAAAAGACTGAAGGAAGGCAGGTGGCAGGCAGGTGAAGGATGCAAGGGAAGAGGCGAGAAATAAGAAAAGGGAAAGGAGAAAGGAGAAACTAAGGGAATGGACGGAAGGAGAAAGAAATAAGAAAGAAAGAGAGGAGGATCCGGTAAGATGGAACCAGTGTGGAAGCAAAATGTATAATGTATAAAGGATGAGAAGCGAAGGAGTGATAACAGAGTGGAAGAAGAAGAGGGATAAAAATAACAAGTAGAAAGAGGAAACTAAACCTAAAATGTGTTATACAATCAGTAACAAATAAAGATAAGATTAGATTGCAATGAGAGAGAGAGAGAGAGAGAGAGAGAGAGAGAGAGAGAGAGAGAGAGAGAGAGAGAGAGAGAGAGAGAGAGAGTGTGTGTGTGCGTGTCATATGTAACTTCCTTTCACTCTTAACTACTTCCTTGACCCTCATACAGCGCCTCCCCTCACACCCTCAACACACCCTCTACTCTCTCTCATTACCACCTCTCAATGTTTCCCTTCCATAACCTTTCCCCTCACTCTCATATTTTCTTTCCAATCCTTCTGTATCTTTTCAATTATTTTTCTCTCACACACACAAACATACAGACACATATACACACACACACACACACACACACACACACACACACACACACACACACACACACACACACAATGTACCCAATGTTTGTTTCTCTGATTAGATGGATTTTGTAACATTTCGAGTGTGTGTGTGTGTGTGTGTGTGTGTGTGTGTGTGTGTGTGTGTGTGTGTGTGTGTGTGTGTGTGTGTAATTGGCATTGTGATTGCCAGTCATTTCCCTCCAAGAGAGAGCTTAGAGCTCATTATAGCCCGATCTATAGGTAAAACTATGACCTTTTATACATCACACACACCATACTCCTCCTCAAGGAAAACAATCACTGCTCGATCATAAATTAAAACTTCAGACCTTGAGCAAGACGCGAGTGACAAGTGGAGACGTTACCACTAAACTACCGAAGAAATAATACATCAACAAACAGATCAATATACAAATAAAGTAATATATTATCAGATAAGATCATAAACTTAATACACTGTCATACACTGGAGTGCAGGTTAAGTCCGTCACACCACCAGGGAGTGACTTCAACCTAACCTTACACTTCCAGGTCAATGAACTACTTCTTACCGGTCTTCCTGATGCTCATGGTGACACAGATTATTCTATGTACTTACGTGGCTCAAGTACTGGGTGTTCAGTCAACGGGTCCTCAGTGAGTATTTTATTTTTTCTCTACATACGTACATACATACATATATGTAAGCATACATTAAAATTAAGAATGTGTACACATATGTAATATCAACCTATTTTCAAGTACACACAACACACACACACACACACACACACACACACACACACACACACACACACACACACACACACACACACACACACACACACACACATACACACTACCTTTTCTTTCACTTATCTTACCTTTCCTTCCTTGCTCATCCCTTCTTTTCCACAAATCCTTCTTGTCACGCCCCCAGAGATCCAGAAGTTCCTTGGGACGCTCTTCCTTCAATGGGACGAGGAGGTGACGGGCGCGTGGGAGGACGAGGCGCCCACAGTCAACACTTCTAACCTTAATGAAGAACCAGGACAGGTAAGCAAGGTGTGAGAGAAAGGGAACTGATGGGAGGTGAGGGAGGGCAGCAATATACTGGAAGGGAAGATGGGAAAAGTAATAGGAGGGGACAGGTTAAAGGGGAGTAGAAGTGAGTGGATGGGATTGGAAGTGGATGCAAGGGAGGAGAGAACTGTGACACGTAGATGTAGTTCAGTTTAGCTAATCCCCTGCCAGGCGCCACCTTGCATCCAAGTTCCCGCAGTTCGTCAGACAAGAGTGAAGTGTCATGGTAATTTCTACATCATCTGAACTCCTTTCTTGACGCTTCATACATCATCCAACTTACCTCACCGCTCTTTTTCACTTTTGTCTTTCTTTTACATCACTACACCCTCACCCTACTAACCCAGAGAGAGTCTACCTCTCACATCATACTCCTCTTGCCCAATTCACTTATGTCGTTCATTTTTTATTTGGTTTTATTTTTCAACGTAAATTAGAAGTCTTATATTGAGAATGCTGTTGTCTACCATTTGTTGTTGAGGTCATGGTACGGGAGGTGAATGTATGTGGTCATTATGTTTTTGTGACGGACTTGAAGAACAAGTTTTTGCTATTAAAAAAAAAAAAAGTAACTTACAGGTGTTTCCAGACACGACACTCGAAATACCTTCATGCATGTGTCTGTGTAGTGGTTAAGGAAGCCTCTATTGTACACTTTTCTATTTTTAGTTATGCATGCAAGAAATCTATGTCTTTCCCTGTAGTTATTTGAAGCCTGAATGCATGTGGTTTGGATGCAAAATAGAACTCATGCATCACGTTACTATAAATCGACTAGTTAAATGTGACCTGCCATGAGTGAGGTTAGAATCGAGCTGGGGAAAAAGGAACAAAATCATAACATTACGGTTCTGAGAGAGAGGAGGAGAGGGTAGCAGGTGAGGGAAAGTGACCAGGCGAGGGTGTGGTTTAATGAGGTGCAGAAGCAGGTAACGGGGACATAGATAGAGTTTGATGAGGTAAGGGTAGGTGTTGGAGAAGGGAAGGTGACAGGTGAGGAAAAGGCTAGGTGACAGAAGGAGGCCACTGAAGACGAGAAAATAAGGGAGGAGGAAAGAGGGAAAAAAAGTGTTTCTTTACGACAGAAAGAAAAGTAAATTTCATCGACATAAAAATAGAGTGGCATTAGATGCAATGATTGAGACGTGCGTGTGCGTGTGCGTGTGTGTGTGTGTGTGTGTGTGTGTGTGTGTGTGTGTGTGTGTGTGTGTGTGTGTGTGGGTGCGTGCGCGTGTTTGGCAAGTTTTTGCTATCATGCCACCCTCTCCCCAATGTATATTTTTAGTCGCAAGACTGCCTATTCAATAAACCGCTTATCATTATTATTATTATTATTATTATTAATATTATTACACTTGAACACCTTTCCCCCGAACCCTCACACTAACTAAACAAACTTCATCCTCAGGGCAGATGGAGTTCCTATTCTCGGACAAGACGGGGACGCTGACGGAGAACATAATGAGTTTCCGTCGGTGTTCTGTGGGTGGAATGAGCTACGTGGACGCCGACGGGAGGCTGCACGCGGCCACTAATACGGGCGGAGGCGCTGCTGGCGAGGCTCTCACACGCTTATCGGTCGGTTTTATGTCTTCCAATACTCCTTTACTCTACTCTTGAATAAATTTTTAGTAGGAAGGAAATACATAAATAGAGAAGGAAGGAATAGGAAAAATGGGTATATAAAGTCATCCCATTTGCTCTCTTTGGATATTGCTTGTAAAGTGTAGTAGGAGGAAATATAAAGAGGTTGTCTGAGAAAGGCATATAACTGTAGCTGGTATGTACCAGAGGTTATAAGGAGAAGGTGACTAAAGTCTCAGGAAGGAAGGCGAAAATAGTATGCAGTCTGCCTGTCTTGGAAATTAACAGTAAACGACAGGTATAAAGGAACAGAATGAATAAGAGAGATAGAGATAGATAGATAGAGACTGGAGAAAGTGAACAAAGCTAACACTGGAATGTTGCATGATGCAGAAAACGAATAAAATTATGTCGCACCGGAAAAGACACACAGTAAAGCGTGGTCGTAGTAGTGGCCGATAAAACACAGGAAAAGTAAGAACCATAAAAGGAAAATGTGGACAAAAACAACGGCAAGACGATGACCGAAGCGATAGTTGGACACATTAATCAAACATTATTCACGTATGATAAATGCTGATACCAGTTTGCTGTATAAGCAATAACACCAATGACGAAAGAAGCGATGTTGAGAATACTAAAAGAAATCAAACAGGCGTCATTGTGTTCACATTAACCTTCTGTTCACGTTAAGTCTCACACCCTTCACCAAGACGGATCAAATAAATCAAATAGTATACAATCATCAACTAAAATAATTACCTGAGAGGAAAGTGTGACAAGTTGAGAATTTTTCTTAGTATTATATTTCTTTCTATCTGGTTATTTTTATGTTCGTCAGTGTGTGTGTGTGTGTGTGTGTGTGTGTGTGTGTGTTCCTTAACGTTAATAACCCACACCCTCATATTAGCTTGGTTAGGCTGAACCTGCTGCCAAGATAGCCTAGCCTAGCATTTCTATAACGTTTAGAGTAGAAAAGACAGCAACCAAAAAAATTGCTTAAGTGTATAAATAAATCAATACCTAGCTAGATAAATAAAACTAGAATTAATATATACATGTGGAAACGAAACATAAGGTATAAATCCACTGACTTGAAAAATAATAGTCTATTCACGATCACTACAGGAAGTTTCCCTACCCAACCACCTTCTCCATTTACTACAGAAAGTTAAAAAATATATATATTTTAATTGCCAAAGCAACTACTACACTATATATCTAGTTTATGTTTCGAACTACAAGCAACCGGGGAGACAATATGAATAAACATAGTCAAGGTGATAAGGAAAATATATACTACCTACAATGTATGAGTATCATACTACATTTACAATAAAACAGGTTCATTAGATACTTACCAGTGACATGTTCGCAGTCTGTACTAGCTATAACGACGATTAATTCAAGGGCAACAAGAACTGACACTCACTCACTCACTTTCCGATACAGACAGCGTGTCAATGTTTAGCTCGGTTAGTTTCCGGTGCATCTCGTTCACTGTGTTCGTACTCAACAGTGTATAGCCATAAATAAGCACTGTAACCCGGTATGAATGACAAGTGAATATGGAGCTTAACTAAACAAATCAGAAAATAATGGCAGTCAATCAGTATAAGAAGTGTGAAAAGTTAATGTACTCAATTACCAAGCAACTTAAATCTATAACTTCATTCAATCCTTATTGATTTACATCGTTACTGTGACATGAGGAAGTGGTGACGTTCCTATAGACGCTAGCGCTGTGCCACACAGTGCAGGTCGCGCCTTCATCCGTATATATGAAGCACGATGCAGGACAGACAGACAAATATCCAGTGTAACAAAAACTGAGCCCCGAATACCACGCCTCCAGTGCTGACGAGAAGGCCCTGGTCGAAGCCTGCGCCAGGTCAGTGCTGGGATTCGGGAGGTGCTGTGTACTTCTTTTTGCGTCGTCCACACGTCCTTAGTCTGCCCATAAGTAATATGCGTGTATCCAAATTATTTTAATTTCGTAACTACTTCTCGTTCTCGCTATCATATTCGCTTTTTTATTCCTAGGCCGGCAGGAGGACCAGATACGAGTGAAGGTGTGGATAGGTCAGGAAGTACACCCGCCTCCATGTTCTCAACTTCGACTCAGGTCAGTGCCCTCACATGGAGTGTGCCACCACTCGTCGCCTCAGCTCCCTGCCTCCTCGCTGTCTTACTTACACAATAACAATAACAATACAATAACTGGCTATTAACCTCCTTTACCACCCCCAAAGTATGTTGCATTACCCCGTACCTATGTGTGCCGTAGACCGCAAATGTATTTCGGTGGTTGTGCGCGAAAAGTGGTCGGGACGGCTGTGGTTGTTGATTAAAGGCGTTGAGAGCAGCGTACTGAGGCGATGCAGGTCGGAGAGTGATGACGAGCAGCGACTACACAACACCACGGCCGCCCACATCGATAATTATGCCATGGTAAAAGAGAGAGAGAGAGAGAGAGAGAGAGAGAGAGAGAGAGAGAGAGAGAGAGAGAGAGAGAGAGAGAGAGAGAGAGAGAGAGAGAGATTCAAATTTAATATTTATATTTACAATTGTAAATCGTGAACTACATGGAGTAGAGCCAGTCTTAGCACCTAATATCTAATAAATCTAGCAACGTATAAACAAGGTATTTGCAGTATATTGGCTCATGTCACAGAACCTGAGGTGGGCACTTGAGATAGAACGTAGTAATCAATGCTCATCCATCCTCTCACCATCACGCTGGTGATGGGTCGCCGGGAACTGAGTGAGAAACAATACCAGCCCAGTTGTCCCAGGCACGGACGGTGAGTGTGTTGGCGGTTGTATTTTTCTGACGGTGGACATCGGCCTTGCAAAGTTCAGGTTCCTACAGAAGATTTTCCTCGTGCACGGCCACTGGAACTATATCAGAATGGCCAACTTCGTCAACTTTTCCTTCTACAAGAACATTGCCTTCAACACTCCCATGGTCTTCTACTCAGCCTGGAATGCCTACTGAACACAGGTGCATGGAAAGTGGGAGGTGTGGGTGGGTGTGCATCTATACTACACACACAAAAACTAAAACAAAAAACTGACTCTCTTCACACACTTCTAGCAACCTTCACTTCTTCCTCCCACCCAATATAACAATTCACCTTCCATGTAATCCCTCCTCTGCATCTCTATTCACCCATTTAATCCCCATTCCTCCTCATCATCTACGTACCTTACCCCAGCACTGTATCTACCGTTAATAGATATATAAATAAAAAAAAGATATTTCCGTCCCTCCCTACACCCAGCTCTCATCTATCTTCCTTCCCTTAATTAACCTTCCCGTCCCTTTCTCTATGTAGTAACTTCATCCTCCCCCAAACAGAGTGTCTACAAGGGTTTCATTCTAGTGGCGTTCAACATCACGTACACTTCCTTCTCTGCTTTGTTTTATAGGCTTTTTGAGCAGTGGAATCTATTCGGTGAGGAGGAGCGAGAGAGGGAGTTAAGGCAGTAATGAAACGCATGTAATATAACGGATTAGTTTGTCTGTGTTTGGTGTAGGTAGTGGGTAGTTATTGTTACTGTTGTATGTGTCTATTCATAGTGTAAGATTCTAGTTATGGGCAAATATCTATTATTTGATTATGGTTTTGTCTCAATCATCTGTAATTACCTTAACTATATATTCTCTCTCTCTCTCTCTCTCTCTCTCTCTCTCTCTCTCTCTCTCTCTTTAATTGGGCTGTAAAGTATATTCCAAGGATTCTTACTTAGCACTTGTCACTCACGCAAAACCTTACATTAATACATATTCCTTGATTGTAAGAAAGCAAGTCTGGACACGTAGAAGTAAGGCGAGCTCCTTGACACACTAAGAGAAAGCTCCATTCACTTCGATGTGGGACAGTGGACTCATCATAAAAAGAGAAAATAGGCATTTCCTCTTCATGTATAATATGAAAGAGAATGTGTTGAGTAAAAAGCTACGCAAGGAAACGTTCACAAATAAGGAGGCAAAGAAAGAAAAAAACTGTGCTGAGTTCTTAAGTCTTGTGTGTTCAGTTCTGACATGTAACGGGAATTAATTGGAAATCATAGTGCATTAGACTCTTACGTACTGCTTGACTTACCTCTTTAAACCAGGCAGTAACCAACCACTTATTACTGGCACAAGACTGTAGTACGCTGTGGTCATGTACTTACGTCGGGTCTGCCACGATGATACATGCGGCTTACCTGACGGACAAACCCCAGACCTGTACTTGTTCGGGATGACCTTGGGAACTTTGTGCACTTTCGTCGCAAATTTCAAGGTCAAAGAGAGAGAGAGAGAGAGAGAGAGAGAGAGAGAGAGAGAGAGAGAGAGAGAGAGAGAGAGAGAGACACACACACACACACACGATCATGGAATAAATTGAAATAGACATAAACATTTTCAATAATTATTCTCACGTTACAATACACTCAATTAAATAAATAATCACCGTTTCCAGAAAAAAAAAATTGGAAGATTAAGAAAAGGGTCAATAAGGTGGCGTTCCGACTGAGTTGTAAGGCTGCGAACAGGACAGGATTCGAACCCAGTCTCGGGATCAATATTGAAACCTTAGCGTAGAACCTCCTTGTCTTTTTTTCTCTCCTTTTCCTTTCCTTCGAGCGTACGTGGTGTCGGCCAGTACCTACTTGCCACACTCCAATCAGGTTCATAATAAATAGCATGCCAGAGATTGTTAGCTTCTAGGAACATTCAGTATAGAAGAATTGATATTATCGTTACGTATGTAAATTGTGAGTGAAATTATGTAGCGTTTGGAAAGAATTGTTGCATATTTGTTTGCCTCTGTGTGTGTATGTGTGTGTGTGTGTGTGTGTGTGTGTGTGTGTGTGTGTGTGTGTGTGTGTGTGTGTGTGTGTGTGTTCAATCTAATTACAAAGGATTCTAAAGGACAGTCTTCTCCCCCCCAATGTCTTCCTATACCTGAGAGAGGGGGAGGTGCTGTGTTGTCATGGCATTGATGTGGTACAGGCTGGGACAGAACTATACGTGTACTTCAGTAATAAAGTAGAGCAACGAAACATGTCTCACTCTCTAAAATGCTTATCGTCCTTTTTGCGACTATTTTCACCGATAGTGTATTAGTGCATGTGGTGGTGGCAGCGTTTTTGTTATTTCCTTGCGTTTTTTCTTTCGTTGTTTGGATGACACTTTCACAAGGCACAGCTAACGACCTTAGCAATGTTGAAATGAGAAGAGACACAGTTCAGTATTCCAGCCACGACCTTAGTAGTTCGTTTGGAAATCCTCGCAGGGGTCGTATAAATACACTATAGAAAAATTGTACTATTTCTACATGTCCTTGCACTTAGTAAAGCACTTACTTCGGGTACAAGTATGGATAAAATTCGCTTCCGCCTGAGTCGCTTTTGTCAGATCACAACACTTTCCTGAGACCACATGCTGCTCTCCTCCGCGATCGTGTCCAAGCTATTTGTCTCGCCAAGCATCATTATTTTACCGTCTAATTTCTGTAAGTTTTCCACGGTGAGCTGCTCCATGACGGGTCTATCCACTAAGCTGCCATTGAGATCGGTGGTGGACACTGAGGAGACTGGGGTGAGGGGGTATGGTGTCCTGTTCACTAGAGTCACAGGCGGCGAGCTTGTTGGT
Organism: Metacarcinus magister; assembly: GCA_029783475.1. NCBI lineage: Eukaryota > Metazoa > Arthropoda > Malacostraca > Decapoda > Cancridae > Metacarcinus > Metacarcinus magister. Next base: position 5,653,967 of record JAPQNM010000043.1, on the reverse strand, counting down.
TTGTCATAATCCACAAAACCTTCGTTGTCGATACCGGTGTATGCTTTGAGGAACACAGGTTGTATCATCTATTGGAAAGAAAAAGAAAAAAATATGATATTATGTTGCCTTTCAATGCAATTACATACTATTAGCAACATTTCTACACTTACTATATGTTTGGAATTGCTTGCAAGACTTAGAACATAACAGTAACTACTTGCAGGTAAGCTCTATAAGTACGAATGCAATAAACTAACTTTGATCATTAGCATAATTGAGATGAGAGGAGAGGTGAGAGTGAGGGGCAAACGGTTCCCTCAGTAGAATCACTAAATGTATATAATTGTACAAAACCTCAGACAGTTGCTTGATTTGTGCACCTCTTGAGCTTACATTGCCCACATAACCATTATAGCAGTGCACGCAACGCCCTTCTGGTAACCCAATGATTAAAGTTTTGTACCTCATTGTGCCAGCAGATGGAAAAAATCATGGATTGCTACATCACTGACCACAACAAACTTTCGAAGACTTGTTGCAAAGGAAAGGAAAGGTAGGAGTTTTATGTTTCCCCCTTAGGTATACCATTGAGTGTGCTTAGCTGTGTGAATAATGCATGCAGAACGAGTCTACTGGGTCACTTCGTACTCGCCTGTTACATGACTTGACGAAGGTGACAGGTGGACGGAAGTGTTGATGAAAAGGAAAGTTGGGTCGATAGGAGCAGATCCCTTCGCCTCTTCTAGTATTTGTTTATGGCTAGCGTGTTTGCTTCTATTTCTTTGTTTTTATATTGCATTAATCTAATTAACTTATTTGTTTATTCCATTCATTTAAATTTTTTTTTATTTGTGGGTTAATTTAGATCAATTCATATTTTATTGATAAATTCATTATTCACTGCATTTATTCATTAATCTACTTCCTCGCTCACTCACTCAATTACTTACTTATATATGAACCTTGATGTCCCGCTCTGACCCACAAAACTACATTACCAAAAAACAAACATAAGTCCCGTCAATCTATTTAAACATTTTCTTTCTCTCTCTCTCTCTCTCTCTCTCTCTCTCTCTCTCTCTCTCTCTCTCTCTCTCTCTCTCTCTCTCTCTCTCTCTCTCTCTCTCTCTCTCACCTACCTATATCACATTACCCTTGATAGCAGATGAAAAAGCCCCATCCGATGTCTTTCCCTGATAACCAGACATCACAACACCACGAAATCCTCCCAAACCATACCTTGTGGCGTCTATTGGTGAGCCTTGCGTCTCTGGAAGCAACGATCACCTGGTCGATCACATCCGGTATCAGGCAAGTGATGGTGAGGAGGATGGTGGTGAGTATGAGGGAGACACTCTCGAACATGCGGTAGAAAGTCCAAAACACCCCGTAGTTCCCAAAGAAATCACTGTAAATGAGAGAAAAAAAAGATGAGTAAAGGTGAGGGTTAAGAGGAGAGGTGTGAGTGAGAGTTTGTTGAAGTGAGTGATAATTTTAAAACAGTGAGAGCTGCATGAGAGGAGTAGACGAAAACGCTGGAAGTAAATAAAGGTGTTGAGGTAATATTTTGGCATTCGCTTCCCTTTGAGGTACTCACAGGGTGAAGCCTTGGTAGAGCAGCGACAGAGCAACGTAGCCGACCATCGTGATGACCATTGACCAGAAGAATAACTGGGTGAAGTAACGCACCTCCAGAATCAGCTGAAAGGCGTGGGTGGTGAAGTAAGTCAAGGTACGGGGTACGAAGTGATAGGGAGATTAGTCTATCTATGGAAACACTAGACTGACTTGTACTACCTTTTTAGAATAGTGTAGGGAGACAGATAATCTAAAAAATGTTATAGAAAATTTTGCGTAGGGTGGGTAACTAAACGAATTTGGAGATGAATTTCCCGTGATTGTTCATATCCTTTCTATCTTATCCCCAGTATCATATATATACATATGATGTACCAAGACTAATAATATGTTTCAAGACAGATTAGTCGCTATGAAATTATCTGTTTCTAGTGAAATATTTTTAAGATGTGATACACGAACGCCTCTACGACGCCTGTGTAGCTGACTACCTTCAAGTTCGTGACCAAAACGCAGATGGTGACGAGAGTGGTGCCGAACAGGTACAAGCCAGGGGTCTGTCCGTCAGGTAGACCACAGGTGTCATCTGCGCAGGCCATCATGAGTCCAAAATACATCACGCAACAATGCCACACCCCTGCCACGTAAATAGAAAAGAAAGGCGTTGATGTGTGGCTCTCCAAGCACGACATTGGCTACAGTGATATGTGGCATGCTAGAAAGAGAGAAAGATAATACCCAAACTCCCTCTCAGGACAGAAGGGAGATGCGTGATGTGTTAGTGAGAGGAAAAAGGAGACATTCAAACAACAGATCAGGACATTCTTGGGGCTCCTGTATGACGGAAAGCAAATATTCCAACACCTTTTTAGAAAGCAGACACTTGAAAGATGCCCAGCGTGTGAGAGACGACAAACAAAACACAAAGACCTCTAATAAAAGACATCATACCCAAACATGTCCACTTGAAAAATCTGGGCGGAGCGAGGGCCGCATTGTTGGCATTATTTTTGTACAGGTGTGGCTGTTCCATGAGTAGGTGGGCAGGTACGTTTTGGTCGAAGATACCATAGATGATGACGGGCAGGGAGGTGAAGGTGATATTGTACATTGTGAGCGCCAGACTGTCGTATACACTCTGTAGAGGAACAGCGAAGGAGGGGAAGGGGGAGGTGAGAGGTGCAGGATGAGAATGTTGAAAGTTTTAGGTTTGCTCTGAAAATATACTGCCAGTGTTGGAATACAGTCATGCAAAGCTTATCTATGATGTTGAGCGGAACAGAACTTTGTACAATTATCTAATGGAAAACTCAGGATGTTGGTGATCTATGCAATACTAGTACTATACAATGCAATACAGTTAAGGATAACCGTGCAAGGTTAAGACAGTTAGAATAAAAAACAGTACTGGATTAGCCATGCAATACTTGTGGGTTGCATATGTCCTATGTCATCTATGCAACACTCAGGTTACCGACCGCCTTACAAAGTATCGATAACCATGCAAATACTCAGGTTGTCAAGTAGAACTACACATTCACACATTCCTTCAGTATCCACACCTGAGTTGAGAAAGCGTTCCAAATAGCGAAGAAGAGCTGTGGCGTAACGAAGGTGACGTTCTTGTAGAAGGAGTACTGAACGAGCGTGGACACCCTCACGTAGTACCAGTGGCCGTGCACCAACAACACCTTCTTCAGGAAACGAAATTGGGCGAAGGCGAAGTCGGCACACCTCACCGCCTGCCGCCCCTCCTTGCCCATCACACCTGCAACACCACAAGATAATGTCATGTGTGTGTGTGTGTGTATGTGTGTGTGTGTGTGTGTGTGTGTGTGTGTGTGTGTGTGTGTGTGTGTGTATGTGTGTGTGTATGTGTGTGTGTATGTGTGTGTGTGTGTGTGTGTGTGTGTGTGTGTGTGTGTGTGTGTGTGTGTGTGTGTGTGTGTAAGATAAGAACGTCTGTCAACAGGTTAAGTAACTGTGAAGTGTTACTATTACTGAGAACAAGGATGAGGAAGTGACTCACCCAGGCCCACGTGAGCTTCCTGGATCATGGACACGTCGTTGGCGCCGTCCCCGATGGCGGCGCACACGGGCTGCTCCTTACTCTTCTTCACCAGCCGCACCGTCTGAAGGAACAGAAGGAAAGGTGAAGTAAAGGTGAGACATTCACCTACCTGCGTTACTTCATCTCGTGGCCTGTGAGTTATTTTTTGCCTTGGTTGCACCGTTCATTATAGCATTCTGATATTTAACCTTAAAATTTCTTCCATAGAGAAATTGGTTATAATGTTTGGATGAGACGTAACAACGATAAAGCTATTGCCGATAACAAGAGTGTAGGATTAAGATACACAACTTCGCGTTAAGATTCGGAAGGTGCGCAAGTCAAGATTATAATGGTATGATTGTAACAATGCATGAGTATCTTTGTAGCATTGCAACTAAACGAATAAGCTTTCAGATCGGAAGACACACCTCTGCCTTTTGCTTGGGAGACATCCTGCAACAGACAACAGCAATGCATTTGCTGCACACAGTGTAAAACGCGTCCTTGTGGTGGTCTAGGAGCAGCTGTAGTGAGATGCCATCGACCACCAACCCGTAGTTTCCCTCAACTTGGGACTCCTGCCTGACGAGGGGGAAGAAGGTGAGATTGGGATTCTCCAAAACCCCAGAGGTCATTGATTGTTATCCAAGTAACTTAAGATTCCCTAATACAAGTACGTGTATAGAAAAATTGTCTTTTTCTACATAAATCTCGAATATGATTGACATAAACTCATTCTGCCTATATACACAGCTGATTTATTTATCAAGTCTGTTGGCGAGTCACCTACGTAAGTAAACCACCTAATTTACGCAAAAAATACTTGCATCAAGTGAACGTTAAGTGACTCACGTGCATTGCTCCAGCCTGGCAGCTGCGTGCTCTGCGTCCTGCAAGCCGGTCAGTGACAACACCGTCATAAATCTCTTGAAGTGACCGCACGAGTAGGCGATGTTGACCGCTGTCTCCACCTTGTCACCAGTCAGTACCCATACCTGCAATGATAGACCACGTGTCCATGAAGCTCATGCAACGTTACCATTGCATCCCCATATGCCCGTGCCCTTGTTCTACTGGCAGCCCTTGCCCCCAACATGACCTTGTGGCCCATGCCCATCTTAACCACCCGTGCCAGTCCTTTTCCTTCATGACCCATGCCCCTGGGCCTATGTCTCCCCTCTTTCTCCCCCATGGTATCCCCTCTCCTTCCCTGATCTAAGCCTTTCTCTGACTCACCTTGATGCCTGCCACCCGCAGGGACTCAAGGGTTTCCTGGACGCCTTCCTGAAGCAGATCCTCGACTCCGGTAGCTCCAAGCAAGGTCAGCTCCGCCTCCATCTGGTCCGTCACCTTCCTCACTGCCTCATCGCGCTCCTCCAGCACCTGCGGGGAACACGGTCGTTTAGGTTATCTTGGTCACAGTATTTGCAATGTTGTCTGTTTTTGTTCATACAAATGTTATCAATGTTCACGCTACCACCGTCCGCGGGTGGTGGAGTCACTTAGGTCACCGTCTGTTAATACTAGACAGTGCTGCCAGTGTTCCCCCCCGCCCTCAGCGGATCCCTGAGTGGCAGTACGCCGTCAACACACTCACCGTCCGTGCCTGGGACAACTGGGCGGCGAAAACCTTGTACTGCTCCTCGCTCAGCTCCCGACGACCCACCGCCAGCGTGCGGAGACCCAGCTGTGGGCGAGGCAGAGGTGATGAGAGTAGGTGGATTGATTATTACTCTCTCTCTCTCTCTCTCTCTCTCTCTCTCTCTCTCTCTCTCTCTCTCTCTCTCTCTCTCTTTCTTACCATGGCATAGTCGTCAATGTGCCTCGCTGTGGTGTCGTGGAGTTGCTGCTCATTGTCGCTCTGAACATGGCAGCGCCTCAGCACGCTGCTCTCAGCACCTTTAGTTAACAACCATAACCGCCCCGACCACTCCTCGCGCACCACCACCGACATGCACTTGCGGTCTGCGGCACATAGAGGTATGAGCTAAGGTGTCATGTCTTGGTGACGGTAAAGGAGGTTAAAATTACAGCCAGTATAATTTTATGGAGGGAGGAGAGGCATCGGGGAACAGAGGCGACAGGTGGTGGCAACCTATATAGAGCATCCCTTGGCGCCAGGCACTGACCTGAATCGAAGTCAAGGACCTGCAGGCGAGTGTATCTCCTGGTATGTCCCCGCACATCGAGCTGCAGGGTGTCCTTCTGCTGGCCCTTGAACACCACTCCAAGGCTGAGGAGAAAAACGTGAACACTATGAGGAAGACATAACGATAAAGCAGGACGAGGAAGAGGAGATAACAACAACAACAACAACAACAACAACAACAGGATGGAGAAGGGAGAATTTAAGCTAAAAACAAAGAGCTCCAATTGTACCCATTCCACAGGTGTATAATTACAATGGGTGGTTCCATTCCCGCCACGAATAAGGAAGAGAAAGGAGAAAAAAATGAGAAGAAATATGAAGGAGGTGTCCTGCCTGGCTACAACTCAGGTATCAGGGAAGGAATGATGGTGAGACATATGAACATACACTCTCTTCAACAACACCAACGCTAACAAAGTTGGAAAGATAAACTTAAAATGTTAATATACTACTTATTGGTGATAGCGATAGATATCCTCATAACTCTCTTAGTGCATTATGCCCTGCACTACAGTATCTGATTAAGAACTTATAAGAGGAATGTACAATGAATGATGTGATAACAAGCTCCGCCCTCTGCCTCCCATTCTCATCACCACCCTATCAACACCTATCAGTAAGAGCACAAGGCCATTAAATAACTCATCAACATAACCCTCAAATGTCTAAATATAAGAATGACGATTGTTATTTGCATTACTACTACATTACCTAGCGTGAAACTAGGTAGATTTTAAAAATATTATTATTACTATTATTATTATTATTATGTAGAATTATGAAATCTGTGAATAATAATGGAACAAAGCAAGGTCTCATAAACCCTATCTTGCAGCACCACGTGGAGTGAATTAAGAGCCTCACCTCGCACACGCTTCCACCAGCGCCTTCTCGTCCGGACTGGCGGCATGGTAACGTTCTGAGAGATCCTCCATCTCTATACTGCCGTCAGATGTCACTGCCACCTCTACTTTCGCCTTGGCTTTGGAGGAAACCTGTACGGTGTGGCACAGTGCTAAGGTCACCAAGAAGTCCTCCAGCGCTACCTGTATGGTTTTAAAAAATAGTAAGCACGAGAGAAGGAAAAACAAAAGGGTGGGTTCAGAGAGGCAGTGAAAGAAAAGGAAGGAGAAGAGGGGAAGAAAAGAACACTAAAAAACAGTTGTATAGACAGAAGGAAGGCAGGGAGGGAAGAAGAAAATTTTAGATATGCAATAACACTTTTAGGACAAAATAAAGAGCTTCACTCATCCTGACCACAAAACATTCCGCTTCATACTCTCTTTCTTCTTCCTTTCCACCCCTCTCTATCCCACTAAACACTCACGGGCCAAGTAGCGACTGACAGAGTGTTGTTATTGTTATGTTCGTTCAACAGACGTATCTCTTCCTCGATTTTCATGTACTTGACGCCGTCCACCGAACATTGGCGAAAGTACATGGTGTTCTCCGTCAGCGTGCCCGTCTTGTCCGTGAACAAATATTTAACCTGAGGGAGAAATGAGGTTAGTAAGAGGTCAAGGAGAAAAAATATGGTTTTGATGGTATATGTGGTGCAGGAATTGGAGGAGGAGCAGTGTGATGGTGGTGGTGGTGGTGGTGGTGGTGGTGGTGGTGGTGGTGGTGGTGGTGGTGGTGGTGGTGGTGGTGGTGGTGGTGGAAATGAATGAAGGTATAGGATATATATGATGAGTCTCAAAATGGCTCATATAACAAAGGATAACGCAAGTATTATTACAGTGTATATATGCATGTGTGTATTTATGAATTCATGTACATGTGTATCATCTATTTTTTATTTGCTCTCTCTCTCTCTCTCTCTCTCTCTCTCTCTCTCTCTCTCTCCTCTCTCTCTCTCTCTCTCTCACCTGGCCCAACTCCTCGTTTAGATCGGAGGTGTTACACTTGCACCTCTCGCCATCCTCGCCGCCCATCAGCTCGTTGTCCCACTCCAAGAACATTGCCCCCAAGAACTTCTGCATCTCTGGGGGGGAAAAAGGTGACCAGGTGAAGAAAGAGGGACTGTGTATGGGTGTGTGTAGTAGTAGTAGTAGTAGTAGTAGTAGTAGTAGTAGTAGTAGTAGTAGTAGTAGTAGTAGTAGTAGTAGTAGTAGTAGTAATATTGTGAAATGTGAAGCGGAACGAGTGTGACGTAAGAAAGAATATTATGTATGGGTGTGACGCGGAGCAAGTGTGTGATGTGACGTGGTGTGGGTGTGGGTGTGACGCACGTACCGAGTGTGACGTAGAGCGAGATAGGGATGATGTAATTGTAGATCACCAGGAAGGAGAAGGTGTCCTGTGCCACTCCCCACACCGTCACCTTGCTATCAGGATCCACTGCCAGGTACCACATTTCCTCTGTAACACACAAACACACACACAAAGAGAAAAACACTCATTAAACAGCTAACTCATAAAACAAACATCATAATAACAACAGTAATGATAACAATGGTAATAATAATAACAATAATAATCAGATATACTTACTCATAAAGGGGTAACTGTAGATCAGGTACTTAAGGAGGGTGCTCAAAGTGATCTCTACCACCAGCAGCACCAAGTAGAAGACGAGGAAGTAGTTCATAGTCCTGCAGAAGGCGCCGACGGTGGGTGGAGGCGGGGGTGATGTCAGGACAGAGGTAATGGGGTGGTGAGAGAGAGAGAGAGAGAGAGAGAGAGAGAGAGAGAGAGAGAGAGAGAGAGAGAGAGAGAGAGAGAGAGAGAGAGAGAGAGAGAGAAATCATGTAAATAACTGTGGGAAATGTTAGTACACACACACACACACACACACACACACACACACACACACACACACACTTTATACACTTACACTTATACACTTTATTATGTCTGCTATAAAAAACAAAATTTAATGGTGAACAAAAATTTATCTTTTTCAAAGCAAACAGCCCTTTGTAAGCAAAGCTTTTTGGGCAATACAAAGCAAATAATGAATAACATTAACAAAATTAACATAAAGAAGATAACAAATAAATAAATAATAAAAAAAAGTACAAGAAAGATGAAATGATGCATATAATGTATGGGAAAAGAAGGAAAGATGACACTTGGAACCATTGTATAATGACTATAAATAATGGTAATTTAATAATAATTATGATAATAATGATAATAATAATAATAATAATAATAATAACAATAATTATTAATAATCATAATATGTTACCAATAAACGTTGTTAACAATAAGAATGATGAATAGCATTAATATCATTATAATAATAATAATTGTAGTAAAAAAGACAAATAATAATAATAATAATAAAAATAATATAAGTAATTTATGCATTTAATATGAAGATAATATGAATTTCTTGAATTTACTTTTAAAGGAGTTGAGGGTTGGAGAGTTTTTAATATTGCTAGGGATAGCATTCCAAGTCTTGGGACCTTGGTACATTAATGAATGTTGAAATTGAGTTAGTCGATGGCTCGGTATATTCTGAGAATGTCAGTGTCGGGTTTGGTAGTTGTGAAGTGTGTGAGAAGTGTTGTGTGAGCCTATTTGTTTATACATGTAAGAGGCAATATTAAGTTTTGATAGATCCTGTAAGTTTAAGATTTGAAGGGCTTTGAATAATGGGGGAGTGTGTGTATAATATTCACTATCAGTTGAAATTCTGATTATTTTCTTATGGAGTACATTAAGTTGATGTAAGTGGCAGGGATAGCTGGTAGACCAAATAGGGTTGCAGTAGTTGAGATGTGGGTATATATGAGCATAGTAAATACATTTAAGAACAGTTGACGGTACAAAGGGTTTTACTTTATAGAGAAGTGGAATAGTTCTTGATAATTTTAAGCAAAGGTGGGAAAGATGGTGTTTGAAATTTAAGTTTTTATCTATAATTAATCCAAGGAATTTAATTTTATATATCTGTGTGATAACATCATTGGAAATATTTAGCTTGGGGAGGGGTTGATATCGCTTTGTTGTATTCGTAAATATCATGAAATAAGTTTTAGCAATATTTATAGTTAGACGATTAGCTAAACACCAATTTGATAATTTTATAAGTTCTACATTAGCTTTGTTTATTAAATCTGTGGGTTCATCACCAATCATGAAAAATGTGGAATCGTCTGCAAATAGGATAGTATTTAAGGACTCAGATATATTACATATGTCATTTATATATAGAAGAAATAATATAGGGCCAAGTATACTTCCTTGTGGTACTCCTAATTGAACTCCAACCTTGGGGGATGAGGTGTTATTGCATACTGTATGTTGAATTCTGTTATTCATATAGGATTTAAACCAGTCATGGATGCATCCACGGATACCGTAATGATACATTTTGTCTAAAAGGATGTTAGGTTGAACGGTGTCAAAAGCTTTGCGGAAGTCTATAAATATGGAAAGGATAGATTTGTTGTTATTAAGTGCTGTGTATAGAGGTGAGGTGAAGGAGTTGATAGCATCAAAAGTATTAAGGCCTGGTCTAAATCCAAATTGTTTATTATTAAGTATATGCATCTTGTTTAGAAATGATATTAGGTGCTTTTTCATTACTGATTCAAATATTTTAGAGAATACTGGTAAAATAGAAATAGGCTGATAGTTTGATAAGTCTGTTTTGCTACCTGATTTATGGATGGGAATTATCTGGGCAAACTTAAACCTGTTTGGAAAAACACCAGTCGTAATTGATTGATTGAACAAAAGTGTGAGGGCTTTGGCAAGTAGATGTTTATTTTCTTTGATTAGTTCCACTGGAATCTTGTCGACATGAGCTTTCTTGTTTTTTAGGGTTATAATTGTTTGAACGATATCATTATCAGTTATTATTGGCATTACCATGGAGTTAGGAAAGTTTCCTCTAAGATAGGAGGTGTGAGAGTTTTGTGATGGTAGCAAGTTATTGGCAAGTTCTGGGGCTATTTGAGAAAAATATTCACACACACACACACACACACAAAGATAAGTAACATGAAAATAGACTTACTTTTCAACAGTAGAAAACTTAGCGCTGGTCATCTTCAAGTTCAGAGCCATTTTAGTTTCCTTCCCTGTATACACCGCTACACCTGCAGAGAAGAGGAAAACAGGTGTGTATGAGATATGTATGTATATATACAAATATATATATATATATATATATATATATATATATATATATATATATATATATATATATATATATGTTAGTTAAAACCCGAAATTAGTCAAAACTGGTTTAAACTAGTCAGAACCAGAAGTCACATTTATTGTACTTAACAACTAGTATCACCAAGGCAGCACTAGTTGCACCAAAGGAGGCTAGGTAAAACACCAACTCAAGGACTGGAATGATTTTATACCTAGTTTTATCTGAACACTTCACTCAAAACTGGTTTCATCCGCTACTCTGTCTGAGAGAACTATGTGTTCTAGTATTTACCTGCCAGACACCTCACTGAAAACTAGGTGCTATACCAGTTACTGTGTGACACACTTTACTAACCTAACCTAACCTAACCAAATTTAAATATTTTTGACTATTTTTACCTCTGTTCACTGTGGTGATTTGTTACATCTAGTTTTGTCATACAGAGCTGTTGTTGAAACTACTTTTGACTGAAACGTTCAGCTAAAAATAGGTTTAACCTTTTTAATCATGACATTGCGGGTTTTCCCTAACTTCCTTAGGTGCAACCTGTCATGCCGAGGTAATACTACTTATACACTAGTGCATCAGTTCTGACTAGTTTAAACCAGTTCTGACTAATTTCGGGTTTTAACTGTAATATATATATATATATATATATATATATATATATATTATATATATATATATATATATATATATATATATATATATATAGAGAGAGAGAGAGAGAGAGAGAGAGAGAGAGAGAGAGAGAAACAAAGGGTTGGGGGGATGGGAAGGAATTTAAGGAGACAGGTGTGTGTGGAAGGGCTAAAGTGATAAAGGTGAGAAAAATGGTTGAGGGACAGATACAGAGACGTGGGTTTACGCACTCACTCACTCCCTCCCTCACTTCCTTCCTCTCACACTCATTCATTTACTAGCTTACTCATTATTCCCTGACTCTCATTCACTCCTACACTCACCGTACACCCAGCTAGTGTTCCTTAGTCGAGCGCCTCGTAGCAGCAGGTTCTCGGTGGTCAGCGGCGTCTTGATGGTGTTGCTATTACCTCGGAACACCTCCAGGCGACCCTTGAAGTCGTAGAGGTTGGCGTGTGGCAGCTGACGGGGGAGGGAGACACAGGAAGGGGTGTTACCTTGGTGCGTGTATGTGTGTGTGTGTTAGGAAGGAAGAACGTGGGCGACAACTAGGAAAACAACACTTCATTTACCAAGTCATCACTCCCACCTTCACACGCTTGCCTCTGCCACCCATGCATGGTAAATATCCTTCCCACAACTACGTGAAGTAATAACCAGCTTATCCCACTCACCTGACACTCGACCATCGCCCTCATGTCCCACAGGTCTTCAGGTGTATGCAGGTGTTCGGTATCCCCGGGACACACGAATGTCTACCAAAAAACAGTCAAAATAACACCAGGATTAACAGATTTATACTTTCTTTTGTTACTTTATACAGAATAAGCAACTTCTTTATCATCCTCCTCTTCCTTTTCCTCGTCTTTCTCCTCCACTACAATCAGTCAGTCTGTCAGTCAGCCTAGTGAGAGTGATAACGTGTGTAACTTACTTTTAGGTTGGTTTCCCCGTCCAGGTTAGCAGTGGTCACCTCACATTTGGTCTCAGGATTGGAGGAGAGTAGCAGGAGAAGGTCGCACGGGAAGCCCTCCTCGTCAGACACCATGACCACGTCCCCGACCATGATGTCTTGGGTCCTCACCTCCTGACGATGATAAATAAAATGGTGGTTATGGTGGTTGTGAGGTTGTTATTGTTGTTGTTGTTAATTATATTACACAACTACTACTACTACTACTATACTACTACTACTACTATTACTACTACTACTACTACTACTACTACTACTACTACCGTCATCATCATACTCACCGTAACCTGGCCATTTCTCAGCACCGTGGCGGGGGCGTTGTTGACCTTGTTGTCCTCGCGGTGCCTGAGCCAGTCCTCATACGCCTGCTTCACCGCCGTCACGCTCACCACAAACACCAGCGGCAGGATACTCGTCATGGGGGACACAGGACTATCTATCGTCAGCTGCGGAGAAAACAACGATCTTTATTCTCATGAGTATTACGCTGAGGATCCTGTTATTATTTGTAGTGTAAAGAAGAAGGAAAGGAAGAATGAGAGAGTTTGATTTCAAGCGTTGGATGAGCCCAAGATTATGGCGCGTAAACCAGTTTTTGTTTATATTGTATAAGGTAGTGATGTGAGTCCAATGTGTTCTAAGGGTGAGGAGGAGAGATGGATGGTTCGCTCAGAGTGACAGCCATGAGACAGCTATGAGATTGAATGGTGCTTTTTTCACTGCAATATTCAAGTTATTCAGTATTGCCATCAGAGAATAGACTCAAAGTATGGAAGGAGTCCCAGTGGATAGGTTTCACACAGATGCCAAACACTCCAGGAACACCCCGACCGTATGTGGGTTTTTAGTCTTGATTCTTCATTCCTACTCGATCACTTTCCAACTCTATGTGTACTCAAAACTATATACATTTTTTTTTTTTTACAAGAATAGGAAACTTGAGCAGGCGTAATGCAAAATAGAACAAATAAAAAATGACATTCAATATTGGTGCTGCTCCAACCAAAAAACAGGAAATCGAAAAGATTAGTAGTTTTACACTTATGTAAGAATGACACTAAATTGTAATCTCATCCTTATCTACCTGCAACTTTACTTTCCTGGCGGTAATTCTAGTCACTATAATTTCCGCTACTTTCATCCATTAACCTGCCTTAAATGATGCTACCAGAACGGAAGTGCCAAGCGAGACGGGAAATCTTACATAACTCAAATAGGACTAAAAATTATATTATGATTATCCTGGTGAGAGAGGTGGACTTTCCGAGACTTACCTAGGAATTAGTATTGGTTTTCCGCCTTTATTTTTAACCTCACATGTTTCAATAAAGAAAGAAAAAAAAAAAGAAAATTACAACGCAGATGAGACATGTTTTTATTTACCGTAGGATAAACCCAGAAACTTGTTTGGTGGAAGGACTTACGTAAGTTTTTTAACGCTTGTAAATATATCGATAGACTGAGAGCCTCATGTATACAAAACTCAATAATGTTAATCCAGGGAGGCAAAGGTTTGAACCAAAGACTATAAAAGGAAGATAGGAAAGCCGAACCGATTTCTGTGAGCAGCTGGCCAGAAAAGGTCGGCGAAGGTTTCAAATTCCTACCTGGATCACTGTTACGATGAGGAAGTAGAAGTTGGCAATTCGTCTGAACTGCTCAAATAGATTCTTCGGGGTAAAAGTCAGCCACGTGTACTGAAAATAAATGAAAGAAAGAATACAGATGAGTGAGTTGAGTTGAGTGAGTGAGTGAGTAAGTGAGTGAGTGAGTATACAATCATTTCTTACGTCCTCTTGTTAAAAGTGGACAGTAGATAGGGAATTGGGATTGCATTTGATTTATAACTCATTTCCTAGTATGTACATAGTTGGATATATTGTAATGTTTTATTAAGTATATTAGTCATAATCATTCTTATCATTCAGCTTTGCGGTTCAATCAGGTTTGCCACTTTTTTTTCTTTTATGTAACAGTGCTCAGCTTTATACGAGTTACATCTTATCAGTTACAAAACCAAGAAACTCTGTTCATAATAATGTTGTTGATGTTGAAAATTCACAGTAAAAGTAGACATAGGGTCAATGTTGTATTTTTTCTTTCTTTTATTGAATTTCTTTTCTCTCTCCTCTTTAAGTATGTTTATGTATGTTTTGTTTTAAGTATCTTTGGAACTTTATTGTAGATGTCCTCGTATAGATTTTGGATACTTGAAAGGGACGCACTTTTTTAACTAACACATATTAACAATGACGAAGATGACCAAAATAAGAATAACAACAACAATAATGATAACAATGATAATGATAAATAATAATAATTACGATTATAAAAATAATAATAACAATAATAATAACAGCAATAAAAAAGTTTCCTACTGCATTCAAATGTGTGGGAAAGAAGTTATTTTTAAGCACAGTTATGAGAGTGACAAAACGGATTCTGCTCATTTCCTGAGGATTAAGGTTCTCTATATATATCCCTTGCGCCGTGTCGGTATCGTCATTGGAAGATAAGCGACCGACAAATTTGAAGCAATCCACATAACTGTAACTAATTCTTGATTTAACAAAAACAAATCATCGCTTTATTTCACTCCACGGCCGGTAGTGTGTGTAGCCATGAAAACCTTAGAGATTATTAATTCTTCCTATTGACACCTGCCGTAAATAGACCATGTTGTCTTCCTGTAAGGGTGACAGATTTGATTCCTGAGGTAATATATGAACCGTCCCGATGTGGTTGCGAACTCCTTGAAAATGGTGCACATAGACCTTTGCCCAGTGTTCGTAATTATACAAAGCTGTCACCCTTTGCTCTGGTGTTGATATAGTAGTAGGCATTCAACCTTTTCAATACAAAACCTGGTCGTAAATTAGGAGTGAATACCGCAATTGTACTGTAAAAACTGTAAAACTATATATTTGTTGGAAGAATAAAATCTGTAAACCCTACTTTTTTCACTATCGAAATGGTTTGAGGTCAAGGATGAAAAGACTTAGAACCTCTACTCTATAGGTTTTGTACCCTATGAACCCTATGTATTCACACAACCTTATCATCTCATCTACTATTCCACTAATCATTCTTATCCATACATCAAGCATATCTACACAATCAACCCATCCAATTTCGTGATTCACACCCACACTTCGTCCACGGACTCTGATACTCCACGCAGGCCAACGATCCATAATACTTAGTGATTCAGCACTGAGTTCTCTTATCCTAATCGACTCCAATAATTTATCTGAAATATCCGACACCGATTTGCTATTTTTTTCGTCATTGATTTTGTTTGTCCCCATGACTGATCATATGTTGTACTTAAAGGTAAATTGGATTAGAGAGAAAGAGAGAGAGAGAGAGAGAGAGAGAGAGAGAGAGAGAGAGAGAGAGAGAGAGAGAGAGAGAGAGAGAGAGAGAGAGAGAGAGAGAGAGAGAGAGAGAGAAACACCTATAACACACGTCACTGCCAAGAACATGGACCAAACCACCATTACTTGATAAGGTTACAAATCCCATTGTTAACAGATTAGATAAGTGTCTTGGAGCGGGAGTACTTAGATAGGAGAGGGGAGGAAAGGGAGGAAGGGGAGGGATGCAACTTTATCAATGAGTCAATGGTATGACGCATGACGAAATTTAGTGTGACAGCAAACAATTGTAGGACCTTATTTAGTGCCATGACAGTGGTGATGATGATGATGATGATGATGATGATGATGATGATGATGATGATAAGGAAGTGAATGTTGCTTCATCGTTTTTTTTTTCTTTTGTAATGTTCACTTGAAATATTTCCGACTTGATAGAAGTCAGCTTCGTTTGTTGTTACTGGGGTTTTTCTTTCTATTTTTTCCTTCTTCTTCTTCTTCTTCTTCTTCTTCTTCTTCTTCTTCTTCTTCCCCTTCCTCTTTTACTTCCACTTCTTCAACATATTTTCAAGATACGTCGCTATCATTTATTGCTATTATCAGCGTCAACCTGTATTTTTTCGCCTCCTTCTCCTCATCGTATCTGATAATGTATTGTGTTGATATTTCGTTATTTCTCTCACCTTTCGTATTTTCTTTCTTCCGTTTTGTCGATGTCACGCACACACACACACACACACACACACACACACACACACACACACACACACACACACACACACACACACACACACACACATACACACACACACACACACACACACACACACACACACACACACACACACACACACACACACACACACCCTCAACCTCTAGAATCTTACCTTAGAAGTCTTGATTTGATTATTTACGTAGCGGGGCATCGACGGGGGCTCCGGCGACTCCTCCGGCGGGCGGCCATTCACCAGCACGGTCCTGGAGGTGACTGGCTGCCTCTGAACGACGGTGGAAGGTAAAAGGGAAAGGGATGCATGTCAGGTAAAATAGCTCTAAAGAGTTAAGTGAAAAATAAAATGTAGAAAATAAATGCAAGTGCAACAGTTCAGAGATGAAAGTTAAGTGAAGCGTTTCGAAGCTATGAAGCAGTTCTAAAATATGTATTACTAGTCAAGGAGTTTAGATGAGAGGATGGAAAAGAGGAGCTCCGTTAGAATATTATGTGAAGTATTTCGAGGCTATGGAGCAGTTCAGAAAGTCGCAGTTAAGTGAAGCATTTCAGAGAGTAAAGTGAAGCAGTTTCTGAAGTAATACGAGGACGTGATAAAAATTGAAAGCACTCTTTAGGGAAAGTAAGGAGTACTTAAGTGATTTGATGGTACATTATTTATAGAATAATTAAAAGGGATACTTAAACAATATTTATATGCAATACCCAGCGGTTAATTTAGAACTGATGTGCGTATCAGTATCATATCTATAATGTATTGATAATTTATGTCAGCTTATATATTTTGTTTATTTATCTATTTTCTTTCCTACAGCTAGTATTGCATTATTCTTTGGCACCGTCCATTGTAAACCCATCCCAGATTATCAATATTACTATTATCGTTATTATTATTATTATTAATTATTATCATTATCATTATTATTATTATTATCATTATTATTATTATAAATATCCTCATCATTATTATTATCTTGATTGTTTTGTTGTTAGTTTTGTTCTTATTTATCAACACTTTCATTATATTATGTATCTATCATTTTATCTATAATTTTAAGATAAACTTATGAAAACCTCGACCTTCACCTACTCGCAATAGATGCGGCAAGACAAGTGCTCTTCCTCCTCTTTCTCCTCCTACCCTCTTCATAATTTTCCTAATACCTTTGTTTCAACAATTTATTCCGTTTACATCGTCATCGTCTTTCTCCTATTCCTTTTCTCCATTCTTCTCTTTATCACTTTTCCTCTTAGCCCTTCTCCTCCTTTGTTCAGGTTTCTCATCCTATTACTTCATTATCTTTCATCACATCTCAGTATTTTCAGGATTAACATGATATGACCTTCGTTTGCCGCTCATAAACAATAGAAGTGGCCTTAACGTGGATATATAGTAATTCCCCATCGCATCTTGCTTTTAATAATCTCACGTGCCCTGGCATGAGACGCACAGGATAGGTTACAGCACACTTCAAGCACGCGTGTCATCCGCCCACCTGCTATGCTGAGTGTGTTTGGATTCTTTGTAGGAATTGATTTGTGTACGAACGGATAATCATAGACACACTTGATAGATAAATGAACAATGAAAACTATTACTCAGAATTCTATAGACAAATATTATTATAGCTAATACAACTACCGGTATTCCTACAATGAGTAAAATGTAACGTTAACAATAAGAACTCGACGATGAAGACAACAATCACCATCACCAATATCACCACAATCAACAACTACTAATACAGCAACAATAGCAATAACAACTACTATTATTACTATTACTATTATTTCTACTACTACTAATAATAATGATAATTATAATAATAATAATAATAATGCTGCTACTACTACTACTACTACTACTACTACTACTACTACTACTACTACTACTACTACTACTACTAAAAATAAATTCAGGAACATGCTATATTCAGGTCCTACAAGAGACAATAGAAGGTGTTCCATCATAAGAGATTAAAAATTTACTTGATTACCACCCACTCACGGTCTCACCCTTGTATCCATGCTCCCTGCCTACACATACTTACGCAACACACACCACACGTCACAGGCAGCACATATTTACAATGACTGTGCCCTTACCCAACATGGAACACCACTTCTGGTTCTTTTTGTCCTAGATTTAATACAGCTGTCTGATACAGGTTTGTGCTGAACACCGAGTCGCACCACAACACCTTACTCGATGCCTTCAGACGTACATACAATCAGTCGCTGGTTACAGGGAGAAACATTTCCCCAAAACGCAATACTTTGATTTAGAATGTATCATAATAGTTAGTACTTCGTCATAGAATTATCGAAAACCCATCCTTTATGATCCTAACTTCAACAATTTTCTAGCCTTACAAAAGAACTAAAGCATATACTAAACCACTTACTGTTTTTGAGGACATGCTATTCAAATTGTTCTCGTTTTTTTCTCATATAACACTGGCAACATCATAAATGCATGTCGTATTAGAAAAGTATGTGATAATGTGTTTATATATAAATTTTATGTCATTGCTTCTCCTCATTTGGGAATCATGACCGGATAGCACAACTTACATTACTGCGTCAATATTACTTAAGTATTTCCGTATTATAAAGGTTTTCTAAACAGATAAATCGATAGATACATGGGTTGGAAGATAGATGTGAATATTTTAGAAAGCTATTTAACTTCCCTCTTGTGTTTCAATGTCTGACGAAATAGGAAAGAAAATTTAAATCTGTATTGGTCTTTTATTTTTAAGGTGGCATGACAAGATTATATATATATATAAAACCAAAGCATTACGATTTAATTTTTCCTATAATCTCGTGGGAAACTCCATAAACTCCTATTCCATATTACTTTTCCTTCATTGGTTCCAGTATTTTTTTTTCACGAGAAGATGAAGATGCTCGTGATTGTTACCGAACGTATGATGATGAGTGTGATGATTTGTAGTTAAATTTTTTGCTTATATATTTATTCGTGGTTATGAACTGACATTAGTTTATTTGGTACGAAAAAAAAAGAGAGAGAGAGAGAGAGAGAGAGAGAGAGAGAGAGAGAGAGAGAGAGAGAGAGAGAGAGAGAGAGAGAGAGAGAGAGAGAGAGAGAACAAAAAAGAAAAAAAAGGAGAGAATACAGATTATGATAATAAAAACAAATATTACACTGGAATATTATGATAATTCTAATTATCAGCAGGACCAATTAACGATACTTGGCATGGGTTTCCTGAGTACTTGCTATCTGTATTTTGATCTCAATGTAAAGTATGACAAAATTTTCACTTCCCTTGAAGAATACGGCAGCAGTATTAATTGAGATTTCTTCAACAATACATTTAAATTTAACTAAATCATAAACTCTTATCTCTGAATCCGATAAAGAATGTGAAACAGATTAGAAGATAGTACTTTGTGCCCAATGTTTTAATAAAGCTGTATAGAAGACTGACCTAATACTAAACACGGAACTAAAAGGACAAAAGCTTAATGGTATAGCAGAGTTCTGAAGGCAAGGCCAATATAGTTTTAAAACCACCTTTGAAGCTTATATCTTAGGATTGAAGTCGTGGGAAGTTGAAGAAAAAGCAGAAAAACCATAACGTTTAGAATTCACCATTACACATAAATAACTAGAAAAGAGAGAAAAAAAACTTACGTTCTTTTTTCTGGAGAACAACCTTTTTAGAGCCATGTTATTCTGTCCCCTGCCGCTGTGTAGAAGAAAACTATTAGACTACACACACACACACACACACACACACACACACACACACACACACACACACACACACACATGACAAAAAAACAACAACTCCACAATAAAAGTGATATCCGGGAGATGAGATAAAATGTTAAACCGGTCTTTCCTTCATTTGGTATTCCTGTATTAAAAGTTTCATTTGTATCAAAATCACACTTTCATTTGTTATGTAATATGTATACGCGTGTTAGTTGAGTACTGGCTCGTATACTTTGTTCTATTGTTCTCATTTCCTTATGACACTGATATGACACGTTGATTAAGTTATGTGTAAAATTTGTACGTGGGCTTCTTTTTTCATTGGTGCTTACATTGGTTTTGCTGTTTATTCACTGGCGAAAAACACTGAGTATATAGTCAAATTGTGTATGAGAGAGAGAGAGAGAGAGAGAGAGAGAGAGAGAGAGAGAGAGAGAGAGAGAGAGAGAGAGAGAGAGAGAGAGAGAGAACAAACGCTAACAATTCCAAGTATACCACTGCACTGCAAACCATTCACTCCAACACGACAGGAGATACTATATACATACTGCTGCACCTTTACATCTGTAGCTTGTTTTTCTGTTTTATCTTATCACACACCCCCATGATAACCAATTCGGGGCCACTTTCCCCCACCTTCTTATCAGTGTAATGACTGTGCACTACGTAACTCAACACTACTACATGTCAATAACGAAGCTTGCAATCACTCACACATCCTCACTGGCTGTCCCTTGACGCGTTCACTTGTTGAGCGATCGAATGTCTAAGTCTTACTGGAGAAGTCCTGTGTATGTTGGTTTTCTTATCGACGGAATTTCCTGTTTCTTTATTCCTAATGTTTGGTTGGTTTATTCATGCTTGTTTGTCTTGTGTAGTATGTGTGCTTGTGTCAGCCCTTGTCACGTTGTGTTGAATTTCCTATTTGATCTCTCACTATCCAATAGGTCTTCTGGTGTCTGTTCTTCGCGTGTATTTTTTTTCTCGCTCTCGCTCTCGCTCTCGCTCTCGCTCTAGCTCTCTCACTCTCTTGCTCTCTCTCTCTCTCTCTCTCTCTCTCTCTCTCTCTCTCTCTCTCTCTCTCTCTCTCTCTCTCTCTCTCTCTCTCTCTCTCTCTCTCTCATACAAAACTCTGGAGGAAGCAGCCAATCATGTCACTAAGAACTTACATAAATGCTTTATTTCTTTTACACCTTACTTTCCTTCCTTTCCCATCCTTCTAGTCATCAACTCATTCCTTACTAATTAATGGGCGTGCACAACGACAACAGGAACTACTCTATGTAGGCCCCCGGCCCTTGTGTAGCTTCTTTATATTCTTATGTTCTTATGTTCTTATCTCTTCTCTTCAGTCATTCTGCGTTTCTTTCTCGCTTTTTTTCATTCTTTCCTTCTTCCGCTCCTTCATTTTTTTCATCCCACCTGCTCCCTTCTTCTCATCTTTCCTGCTCCCATTTTCTCATCCTTCCTGCTCCCTTCATCAACATTCACATTCTTTTTCCTTTTTCATGTTCTTTCATTTCCTCCATGCTGTATTACGGCACCTGACTTCCGTATGCAGAAATATTTATTTTTGGGCACCAGTATAACCAAGGATTAAATACATCCTTGATAATAATTCTTCCATAGCGTGTTACATCGCTTTGACACCAACATGGCTTTTATATCTTATTCAGCCAATCGCAGGGCCAGTTTTACAAATACTTTTGGAAGTAATAATCAATCATGAGAGTATTTTCCTCATGTGTAATTATTCAATTAAATATTTTTGATCATTTAAGAAATTATAATTTTCTATTTAGATACAAGTTAATGATTTCGAATAATTTCATATCCACTATGCATTCTGATTTGACTAAAAAATAGTTGGCGACAACTTATTAGTTAGTAACTTAGTAACTCGGAGACGAAGAGTCGGAGACAGATCTTACCCTATGAAGACGACCATGTCCGTCTTATTCTAAGAACTCTAAGAAGACGGAACAAGAAATAAAATGTTAAAACCGTCAACATTGACGGAAAAAAGTGCTAGTGTGACGCTGCCTTTAGTGTGTTTGCTGCACCACCAACACACTATATACACAGCAGAACAAGAAAAAGCCGGCGACGAAATATTGACTATAAGGTTAACGAAATGAAGCTCAAAATTTAGATAAGAGCTTGTTATGGGTTCCTTCAATGAACATGACGACACCAGAGTCAAACGAAAATTTTAAAGTGAAATACGAAAAAAGTTTGACGACTCCCGCCAGAATATAGGAGCAAAAAAGAGAACGAATAAAACAGGTAAGTTTGATATTGTAATAGCCACACAATTGAAGTAGATAGGTGATATAATTTCAATGTAAAGTGTGTGGCAGCGACAGATTACTTCTCTCAGACCGCAGATTTTTGACCTTTTCTGACCTCAGCACTCAGGTTAAGTCTAAGCAGTCCAATACAATTTAACACTGTCATATGAACCTCAGTGGTGCAGTGGTTATCACGTCTGACAACGAATCCTCTGGCTCGAGTTCAATCCCAGACGAGGGCAGTCGGCGCCAAGCTGTTCATCCTCCCACAACGGGTTGATCGATAAATAGGTAGTACCTAGGTAAAACCTGGGGAAGGTTAACTGTGGAAACTCGGATGTCATAGTGCCCCAGTGTCCCGTGGTAACGGATTACCGCCATAGGGTCAAAGGCTAAGCGATGGGAGTTGAGCGCCCACACCTCTGCACAGCTACAGCATGTGCTATTCCTTACAGTTTACACATGAGCATCATTTCCCAGCAGCACTCAAGGTTTACAAACACTGCCTTAGACTCATTTGGATGACGTCAGCTTACTAAGGGTAAAATTTTACATCTTCACCATAATGACGTCTGTTTACGAAATAAAATGGCGTCTGCACCTCGTCTAACTGTCTACCTTTGGTCATAGAATACATTTGATAGCTTCTAAATTAACCCAACATAACATAGCCTAAATTGACCAAACCTTAACCTACATTGACAAATAACAGAACCTTGTTCAAACCAAACTAAACTTTACTTTTCGAAGAGAAGGTCTCATAGAAAACATTAACTATCTCACAAACTAAGAATTTGCGACGGCAATGTAATTAAGAAAACCTTTTCAGAATACATCAGATAATGCAAAAATATAACCCTGAATTCTCTAGAGCATTCTGGTGAAAATAAAATAATACCTTATTAAGTAATGTCTATGATAGTAATGGGAGGAAATGTATTTAATGCCATTCAGATTGTGAGGCTCGTAAATGGTAAGTTTTGTTAATGTCAAGTTTTTGTTTTTCTCAGACAATTTTTTTTTTTTACACTTTTAGTTTTGTGGTGCAGTCTAACCAGTAGGTGACTCCATTCTCATATCTAAGGTTTTTACTATACTGTTCCAGAATTTGGGATAATTTTCAGTAACATTAAAGATAACTACATACAAAATAAATAAAGCATGGTAGATGTTTGCAATAGTCTAATGTTAATAAGTGTATTGAAAACTTGAGAAATAGAGTAATATGTGATGGTTGAATCCTTAATTAAAGGTAATATTTACATACTGGGAAGGGTATATTACATGAAACCCCAAACCAAACAGCAGGAAGCTTTAACATATGAATCAGATGTGTTTTGTAAGAGCTCTAAAGGAAATGGTTGTATAAAACTTGGGGACTGCACTTCAGACATATCCTGGAGTGCAATGTTATAACTGCATATCTCAGGCTGTTGAGCTGGATGCCATAGTGCTATCAAGTGCATCATTACCACCATACTATTAATCTTGAGTGCAACACTTTCATTATCACCCCATCCTAATAACACCCCTGATAGTCACTGCTTTGATCTATACTTTTATCTATATATCTATCTATCTATCTATCTATCCATCTAATGCTTGCTCCTAAAAACTACCGCAGGGGATGGCCACAGTAACAATCATAATTAATTCCTGTCCTTACATTCCCTCTTTGCATGCTCTTAATCCCCTCATTCACCTTCCTCTTATATATGGGCAATCAAAGTCAACCACTTCACTTTTACTCCCCAAACACCATCCTATTACTTTTTTTTACATTCATCTTCAATTCCTCTCTTTTAGTTTTATCTTGTTCATACACCTTCTCACCACCACCTATCATTCACATACATTCGCATACATGTCACAATTGCCGCCCCATAACATTTATAACATTTTCAAAGTATTCCATTAATTTTCCTTCCCTAGCCTCTTTCTCAGCATTTTCCCTCCACATCTTTCACCTCTTTCCCTTCACTGCTTATATTTGTTCCTCTCTCATTATTTAACATCCTTCTAATATAGTCTTTCGGTCTTTCGTCTCCCTTATGCGTCTCACTCAGTCGTCTTCTAAGTCTTCATCTGCTCTTGCATTACTCTCCTGTCATTTGATTGACCCTCCTTTTACATTCTATTTATTCACTTTTCTTGTATGTATTTCTTGCTTGCTCTGGTACGTTTCTTTGGTGTATGCATCGCTCTTTTTCCTTCACTTCCTTAACCTCTTCCATTCACTTTGCATTCCCTTTCTTCATCCCCATCATGGTTTGCATGATCTATAGTACATACATTTCAGTCTTAGTGATTAAAAGTTCATGCTTACTGATGAGCATATATTAATACATTTTCTTTTTCTTTTCAAGGAGATAGTACCAAAGACCCAGCTACAATCCTTCTGAAGAATCAATGCTTTCAATGCTTGAAGAGGAGGAGGAGGCTATGAGTGGCATCCCAGGTATTGAGGACCCAGTTTCTCCAGATGAAAGTAAGTGTTCAATAACTTATTGTTATTAGTTATCTTATTGCCATAGCAGTGATGAATGTGAAGCAATGGAATTAGATGCAAGGTAAGATTATTAACTGTTATGAAGCTTGATGATCAAATAGCAGTAAATGCAGCAATAAATGGAAAGTACTATATATTGGAAGCAACAATAATCACGTTCAGTATTTAATGTAAGGTTAACAACTTGAATAAGGAAAAGGATCTCAGTATCATGATATTAAGCCATTTATAGGCCAGTCAACATTGCTCAGACATACTGTTTAAAACCACTTGAAAATTGGTTGACTTCATCTTCATCGGACATGCTTTAAAAAATAAACAAAGAACATTATATTAAAACTTTGTAATTCACTGTTTTAACCCCATCTCAAATACTGCATTTAGTTTTTGTCACCATATTACTGAGTAGATATAGAAAAGCTGGAAAGAGATCAATGAAGAATAACAAAAATGATTCCCAGGCTGAGAAATGTACCCTATGAAGGAAGACATAATGAGCTAGATTTATTAAACCTATTGAAACTGAGGATGCAAGGTAATCTAATAGAAGTTTTTAATAATGTGCCTCAGTGGTGCAGTGGTTAGCACGTCTGACTACAAATCCGCTGGCCCGAGTTTGATCCCAGAAAAAAGCTGGCGGTGCACAGCTCACCGAGCTGTTCATCCTCCCAAATGGGTTGGTAGATAAATGAGTACCTAGATAAACTTGGGGAATGTAAACTAGAAAGTTGGATGTCACAGTGGCCCTGTGTTCCAGCATAACGGATTAATTTCCACCACAGGCTCAAAGGCCTATGTGAAGGGAGCCGAGTGCCCGCAGCTACACGCAGCTACAGCGTGTGCCCCCACTTTACCTAATAGAAGTGTTTAGAATATTCAAAAGATTTGAAATGGGGAAGAATCAAGTTTATCCAAATATATCAATGAAATTTTGCTTTTCAGTGTTTGTTGTGGTAGTATTGGTAAAGCATGTATCTCCTTGGCAAAAATAGCAGTAGTAATAGTTTTTATTTTGTTATTATAAATATTCCATGGAGATTTTCCATGTCGTATAGTTTTTCTTCCTTTCCTGTCAGCACCTGCTGGAGGGAACGGTGGGTTGGGAAAAACCTTCGTCTTTACTTCCTGTCTCTTACTTTAAATCAGAATAAATTCTACCATTATCTTGAGAAACATTATCCGTACTTCCTTAATATCAAGACAGCCATTATCTGGATCTCGTTTTATGAGGACTACATTATTTTCATATTGTCTTGGGCAAGGGGAAATGTTGTTTGGAGTACGGGATGTATATGGTGCCGGTGTATCTGTGAGAGTGCTGAGAGGATAAAGCTACTTGTACTTGCTTGCTGGTCAGGGAGTGTAGTACAAGCAATAAAAATAGCTATAGTATTGGATATCAGCCGGCCTGTTCATAGGTGTGGCCTCCTTTGGATATCTGGGAAGCTGTATGAAGGCCATATTAAGCTTTTGATTACAATTGAATTTTGTACTTCACCAATTGATTTTTCATTGTATTTGTTAGAATTATTAAAGGAATTCTTGAACACAAATATGCCTTATGGTAGCTAATAGCGACAGTATTTGTTTATTAGCAAATGTTTATTTCTTCAGTTTTTATTGAAAGAATTTTGTAGCTGTACATAAGGAAATGTGGAGTGATTATTTTTTCCTTACAAGTGCATGCATATGTATTTACTCCTTGAATCCAGAAATTCCGTGTATCTGAAAATTGCATATATGTCATAGCCTTGGCTGAAATACTATGAAAGGGATTACTGTAGTCTAAAGCATTATAATCAGGAGGAGAAGGAGGAGGAGGAGGTGGAGGTGGAGGTGGAGGTTGGGATGGACATGGAGTGACAGATGAAGAATGAACAAGTAAAAGAGAAAGGAAAGCATAACATGTTGAGATTACAATTCCTCCTTATTTGATACATTGGGCTGATTTGTTGAATATTTCCAGTGCACACACACACACACACTGAAAATTATATAAGAAAAGTTTAGAGAAAGATGCGAGAAAATTCAGCTTTCCAGACAGAGCAATAGACCAGAAGCAATTACCAGAAGTCATGTGTGCCAAAAGTATTAATTATTTTAAGGCAAATATGGTATTAAAATTGGTATTGAAAGACGGGTTACAATAAGCTTGACTCAATTAGATAATAACACATACACAGACACATGTACACACACATCCTTGTGTTATATGGTTTGTCAAATAACCACAAAGACAGGGATGATTTCTAATATCATTGTACAATTTTCTAGCTGCATCCATAAGTTATACTCCCAGTACCTGAAGATTAAAGAGAGCAATGCCAAGTACTAAATATTCTTTTGAACATGTGTCCTGTAACAGAAAATAGAAAAGTAGCGTGTAGTGTTATATTCCGGAAAAATAGTAGAAAATACACAGCTACACAAGCAGGTCAGGTAACCCCACCATTATAAGTCCTGTCTTGTGTCTCATCCTACAGACTTTCCTTTAGTCTCTATGATGACAAATTGAGCAAAGATGACGCCCACAATGCTGGTGCAGCCGTATAGCCAGTAGAGCCCCGGCTGGGTGAGAAGAGCCAGCATTGGGCTGTAGAGCTGCATCACACTGAAGATGATGATGGTGCCAATGGAGAAACACACTGATGATGCCTGAGAAAGAGAAAGCACACTGATGCTGTAAATTGAAAAAGGGAAAGTAAAACACATCGAATATATATGCGAAATATCGTAAACTAAAGCATCGTATAATGTAGGAGAAGTGTTAATTTATTTGAGAACCAAAGGAAAACAAGATAAATTAATTGATTCCAAGAACTACATAGCACGCAAATGCAAACATTTTTGTGAGTTACCTGAGCGCGGATGTTGGTGGGAAAATACTCCGATGAGAGGATGAAAGGCAGGGGATGGACTCCTATGTCGCAGATGAAGAGAGATGCCATCACACATATCATCGGCACCCACGTGAGCCTACAATGAACATCACATCATGTCATGTCATGCTCCCCATCTGGATTTTTCTTGTACAAATACACTCAAACCTTGTTTCAACTAACAAAATTGGGAATCAACTTGTCTGCTACTTGAAAATGACCATTCCTTGATATTTGGTGGGACAGACACGAGTATTTTTCATATGGTTCACAAATTACGAAATATAAAAGCAATCTTATAATGAAATGCAATGATTATTTCACTTACCTTACTTATTCATATGATTTTGAATATTATCTGGGTATAAATGTGTATAACCTAGACATCACATATCATTAGAAAACAATAATGGCATGAAAATATATTGCTGCACCACCCACTCTGCCATCTAGCAGACAGATGTTTCAAGCAGCGGACTTTTTGAATGATCCTGTCTGCCTATTCGGTAGTATACAGAGTCCATTGAATCCGAACTTCGTTGAATGAAGGTCCGTTGAATTGAGGGTTGAGTGTAGTATGTTTTTAGTGTTGCTGCTGTTTTTTGGTATCTTCAGTGTATATGTGTAGTACATGTTGCATGTGTAATTTTGTGGATATGTCAACAGCATTTAATGCTTACCTCAAGAACATACTTACTTGGAGAAGGTGTCGTCATCTGGCGCTGCAGCCTCGGCCAAGTAAACATAAGTGCCGAGGAGAATCATGCAAGCCGCGTTGATGGCATGGGAGATGAGAAGACAGTAGCGCCGTCCTAGTATGTCCAGCAGAAAGACAGCTGTTAGGGTTCCTGCCACCCGTAGGACTCCAGTAATGGCTGTAATGGCGTCAGGGTTCATGGGTGCTCCTGTGTCCTGCAGGATTCTAGTTGTGTATATCATTAACACGAAGTTTCCACACATCTGACTCAAGAAGAAAGTCATCACTACAATAACTATTCGACGCAGGATGTCCTTCTGCAGGAGGCCTTTCCATCCACCACTGCTGCCAGAGTTCATGCGCTCTAGTACTGTCACCTCAGCTTCGATGTCAACGTAGTTTCCCCTCAAGCTCCTTAGGATGGAGATGGCCTTCTGGCGTTTTCCCTTGATAACGAGGTACGACGGTGACTTCGGAAGATAGAAGGTAGTGATTGTAAATATCACAGGAGGAATAGCCCCCACGAAGCTGAGGTAGTGCCAGGGGAGGGCATAACCTATAGCGACAGTGTATAGGTTGCCCAACACAATGCCCAACGTGGGTAGAGTTGCCATCATGCCCCGAATACTGGTATCGGACAGCTCCACTACATAGGCGTAGCCAGCAATAGTCAACAATCCGCTGGCAATTCCATGGATCAACCTGAAGCACATGAAAATAATCATGAATGGGCTAATTGGATAAGATTACTAGACTTGGGGTGGCCAAGGTAGTTATTTAAGTAAGGAAACAGACAAATAAAATAAAACATAAATTAAATTGGAATATATATCAACAGTTTTTCATTCACTGACAATAACAATAGAAATAGAAGAAAATGGATACATGCTGAGGGAGTGAACTAGCCTTGACCAGAATACCTGCCAGTGAGGAGTAGGGCGGTGTTTGGGGCAAGCGCTGTCATCATCCAGCCCACCAGGAAGGGCACTCCCAAAAGCTGCAATGACAAGCGACGTCCGATTCTACCTACCACCCAGCCTCCGATCCATGCCCCAAACAGTGACCCCAGATACACCAGACTACCTGAGGAATGGTGACAAAAGAGTAGTGACACACACACACACACATACACACACACACACACACACACACACACACACACACACACACACACACACACAGACACAGACACAGACACAGACACAGACACACACACACACACACACACACACACACACACACACACACACACACACACACACACACACACACACACACACACACACACACATGCTCCTGTGGTTTAATGGTTGACGTCCCTACCTGCCATGTTTGTGGCGTAGGTTCGAAGCCTGCTCAAGTCACTAAGGATTTTTCAATGACGGAGTGGTTACTGTCCCAACTTCACCAACTGTCCAGTTGGTGAAGAGAATAGGAGGATCTGATGTGAGAGGTGTGAGGTTGAGAGGAAGGCCACAAATGCGATGGATGGACAGTGTGAAAAGAGCCTTGAATGAAAGTGGAATATCTATGGAACAAGGATGGATGATTGTGCGTGATTGAAATGATTGAAGTGAATGAAAAGCAGGAGTGAATGCATGAAAAATGATGAGGCATTGACAACCCATGGAGGATCAGATCAAATCAGGTGCAGATGTTGAGAGGACATTAGTTAAATAGGATTTGGCAGTAGTAAACCCTGGCTCCCTGTTGTTGATATGACTAACGGGGTCCCTGAGTTCCATTAGCATGACTTACCTGACGTGCTGTGTTGGGCGGGGTGCACTTTTCTTCTCTAGGGGCTTAAGGGATATGTGAGAGGAGTGAATATGTATGTATACCTGAGTGTGTGTATGCATGTCTTGTCTTGGAGTGATGCTGCTGAGGGCACCTCCTCTGTATTGTTTCTTCCCATTATGAGACAAGCCTTGTCATGGAAAAGTTCAATCCTATGTTTGCTGTGCAATGGTGATACCTATAATTTTAGTGTCCATGATCATTGTTGTATCTGAAAGCCAAATGCCACTATTTTCGTGTAATGTATATGCACCCTTTTAGCATTATTATATATTTTTTGGTTCCTTCAGGGTTTAAGGTAGCATCCTATGTCAAATGAATATAGAGATGACACTCCCCCCTTGAATAACAGTGGAAAATGGATGGGTGACCTCTGGTTTCCACATTTTCAACTGTTAAAAAACAATGAAATAAAGAAAGCTCTAAAAGGAATGAGCTGCTGTCATTTTGTTCCATTTACTCCCATACTTTTTGATAAAATTAAGTTTGTGAAAATCAAAATTTTAAAAATTCTCTTGGAGTATATTACAATAAAATTTTTGATACAACACAAAAGGTTGTCTTCTGCTCTTTCTTTTTCTTTACTATTTATACATCTCTATGTTATTCTTATACTTTTCAAGTTGAAAATGAACTCTTTCCAAAAATCCGAAGGGGTTCTGATTTGTGTGAAAAATTTTACGTCTTATTCTCAGAAAAATTGTTGCATATAGGTTCTTAAGCAAGCTGAACACGAATCTGTACTCAGTTTTCCGTTAACTAAAATTCTAAACCCTCGTCTCCCTATGTTGCCGAATCAAATGAATGGGTATAATAAAATGTTGAGATAAAAACCATCTGCCTGACAAGGCCATATAACTCACCTGTCATGTCCTTCTCAGCCGCATTGAGGACAATTTCTGTACCGACTAGAGTGGAGTTGTCCTTCTCGAGGCTGGACACGGCAGGAGAGGGCCAGGTGAGGGACGCGCCGAGGCTTAAGTAGGCCAGCGACACAATCATCACCATCGACACCTGCAAAAAGAATGTGACTTACATCATCTGCATGCTGACTAATTTACCTTGTAACTTGCTGGGCGACAGTCATGTGAAGAGAGACGGTTACTTGTAGGCAGTAAAACATGTGCCTCTATCGCTATAGCTCCTACGGTCAATTTTGCTTGTTATCCTAAAACCTTATCAATGATCATGTTGTAAGAGTGTTGTGGTAACTTTTATATAGTGTTTCTTTACATGACCTCTTCATGTGAGAAAACTTAGAATAT
>JAPQNM010000043.1:5604678-5612178 GCA_029783475.1 Metacarcinus magister | reverse complement strand
CCTCGTTAGGTCTAGTTGGGAACAAAAATATTTCTTTTCAAAACTTAGGAAGGGAAAGGATAATTTAAGACTGCCAACCGAAGTCTCCAAATGTATGAAGTCACGAAAAAAATGCCACCATCATTCCTAGAAAACGTGATGAGTGTGGTGCGTATTACTGTAATGTTTAGACTAACGCGTATCTCACATTACCCCGGTGAAAGAAACTTATCCTAGTGAATAATGCCCCTTCAAATCATAAATGTTATTTCTATAGACTATTCTTATGTAGCAAAGAAATGATAGAAATTAAAAGAGTGAATAAAAACCCGTGTGTGTGTGTGTGTGTGTGTGTGTGTGTGTGTGTGTGTGTGTGTGTGTGTGTGTGTGTGTGTGTGTGTGTTTTATTAATTTTAATGTGCGTCTCCATCCATTTTTATTTTATTATTATTGACAGCTGCACCTACCTTTCTGCAGCTGTGTGTGTGTGTGTGTGTGTGTGTGTGTGTGTGTGTGCGCGCACTTGGAGGTGTGAATGTGTAGTTATTATAAGATAAAATACATCAATATCTGAATAAATTAAACTGATATAAAGTTAAGCTAACAATTGCAATGATACTTTACCTTTCTTTTGCAATTCCTGAACTTCATACGATTCGTGAACCATGTTTGTCCTGTGAGTTTGTGTTCCAAGTAGCCAGATACCTTAGTCTTGGTGTGATTCGCTTGACACACACACCGTTAACACACTGATGCACAAAACTAGACTGACGAGTTACTTGGTGCGTCCTTCAGTTTTCTAGAGCTAACAGGTCCTCTCACAACCCCAAATAGTGGTTGACTACGGTCAGATCAAGCTGCTACCTCCGACTGTGGCTCCCGGCTCTGTCAAACTGAGGATGAGCTTGTCTTATCGCAACATGTCTTTCCTCTAACGTTGTCACACATCTAGCATCCGGCGGTGAAGTAGCACCCCCTAACAACAGTCAGAAAACGGTAACTTCGTGTGTCCAGTAAGTAGAGAGGAGCACGACTGGTTGGACGGTAGTGATAGTGACTGCATTTTGTCCATGTATAGCTGCCCTCACCCCTCAGCCCTCCACCACCTTGCATAATTCAGGGATCTGTTGTAAACGCATTTTGACTTAACTTGCTCGTGGAAGTGTTGTAATAGAGTTAAAAAGCTGCAACGGCGTAAATGTATGATTGTTTAATATTAATTGGCACCTCGCAGTTGAAGGGTAGACTACACCACCCCTTACAAGGACGTGGGCGGGTTAGCGTGGCCTCTTATTAGCCGGCAAGACGCTCGACCTTCATAGTTAGGAAAGGCCACATGTGCTATTTGTTATATTCTAACAGTTTCTGAAATACGGTATTATGTCAGTAAGTCTGTATACATGTATTTGTTTAAACAGGCATGCCTTGTATTCATGACGTAAAATCCAGCACCAGAAACCATACGTAACTAATCTAAACACCCAACCTATTCCTTCGTGAAAAATTACAACCCCTGGTTCGGCCACTGGCACGTGAATCAGGTATTGCAGTTAATACCCATTAAAGTGAATACACGTAATTTAATTAATGAATATTATATATAGACATCCGCTTGCAAAAACCAACAGTATAGCTGCTATAGCGTTATGAACTGGTCAAAATATTCTTGCATTTTGTAACGTGTATAAACTAGTTATTGTGCAGCTACATTCATATTACTCCGAGTGCTTTATCTGTTGACCACAGGTGTGGTTTCATAATTATTGCACATATGTAGTGTCTAAGCCTCTAAGGTTTAATAAGATAAAGAGGGAATGTAAGGGTGAATAATAAATTTGCACAGTGCATTCCTGGGATCTGATATAGATTTATTTATTGACTAATATATTGAGCAAAGGTAATAAATGATGTTACAGCACCTTATCCCTAATATTTTGTCCAACCACCTTCATGCTCAATGATTTCATGCAATCTCCTCTGCATGGACGCTACATGATTATATATACTTGGTTGGTTGGTATGAGCCAAATAAATGTTGTTTCTGGTCATATTATAATCACTGCCCTATTTACATGATATAAACAGCCACTATGGCGTCTGGAATAAATACCCACCACTCACTTCCGTTCCGACAAGACCAATGGCCGTTCATTCATAGATAGTTTCGCTACTACTGCGATGTTGCCACATCGTGACAGGAGCTAACACCCACACACTCTTTGTGGCAACGGTACATACATTGTATGGTGCAGATTATTCCAATCCTTTCTCAAACTCCATCCACACCTCCCAATTTTATTCCCTATCATTGCCTTTTTCCTCTCCCCCTCTATCGCATAGTAATTTGTCAGCCAAAGCGGTCTGTCTCGTACAGGTCTATGATGGCAGATATGACTATATGATTATAACAATTAATTGGTTACCCGTTAACGAAGAATATACTGTATTACTACTGATCTTATACTCTAAATAATATGATACCGAGTAGATAATTGGAAATTACCAACAATTTATTTTTCATCCCTATAAAAAAAATCTAAATTGAGTGATGTGCTACGTGCTAAAAGTATTGGTATATTATAGTGTGGTAGTTTGAGAGTTACGTACACACACAGGTTGGAACAACAGACGATATATTGCTCAACCTAACCTAAAAGGGAGCGTATGTGAGTGGGTGTCTATGTGTGTGTATGTTTTATTCAATTGATTACTTCCAAGAGGTGACAAACGTAGTATCAGGATGACATGTAATATTTAAGGGACTGTCGCTTGATTCAAGAGGAATGTTTCAGGTGTGTGGAGTGTAAAACGAGTCAAGGTTAGAAAGGACATGCAAATATCTTTCTTCATCTATGGTGTTTTTAACTTTATCGAGGTCAAGAAAAAGTCGTGTTATTGAGTAAGTCATGATGATCTGGAATTTGGAGACCAACTTTTTCTTAATGCACCAAATTAATTTTTCTATTAACTAGGATCATTCTTAGAGATCTATTCGACTTCCTTACCAGCTTATTTTGGAGCTGTCACAGGTGAGTTGTACTGGACAATCTTACCTTTAATCCTTGTTAAGAAATTAATGGATTGAGAGGTTAGTTCTTTTAAGATTTGTATAATGTACATTCTTGGTAATTTAATCAAATATAAAGTATAGGTGTGTAGTGACAACACGCATACAACACACCTACATACCAGGTGCACACACAACCACTGCTTGAGCCTATAATCACTTCCCTCGAGACCGCGGCTGAGGTCGAGATTAACTTGACCTCACCTCACCTGTGATCTGACTCCAGGTGTCCACAGGTCTGCGAGCCCAATATAAGCTACCCACACACACACACAGTAGGTCAGTCAGTCAACCACCAGTCTACCACCACACACAGTCCAGGCAACACCTCCAGAGTAGCGTCTGGGAGCCCCACGTCGGGGCTCCCCAGACAACACACACGCTCACCTTCCCTGGGCTCTGTCTACTTGTGTACAACCAACGCTGCAGCAATAAACCAACTAAGCCACATTCGTCTGTTGTCCAACCTTTGTGTGTACGTAACCCCCAAACCTCCACAGGTGCATAGCCTAGTAGCCTAAGAGGGTGTAGGAACAATGTGCAGGGTGGGTGAGGTGAGGTGTGGTGATGCTGTAAAGGAACAGTACTTACAATCACATGCTGACTGATATCATTCTGTTGAAATGCCTTAATAACTGGCGAAATTAAAATACCTGATAATAAAAATAGATAATGGATTGAAATTTCATTAAGGAGCCTGATGACTCATATCATGTAAGTAAAGATCTTGGTGCTTAATAGTGCGCAGTGACAGTGTGGATGAACAACCCACATCACAAAACTTGTCAACATTAATTTGGTGCTTGCAGGAGAAGGTGACTGACCCAAATTTTTGCTGTTGTCAAGTATGGCTTCTGTGTCGTGATTTTGGGTTTCTTGATTATTGACTTATGTTATATGGGATGTTGCAAAACGACTGTGTATATGCATAATTTAATTACACGACATATGATACATGGCTAAGATGATTATCTATACATTGTGGTGAACACAAATAAATGGGAAAGTCACATGTGTGACACGTTACTCAGACAGCTAGCGGAGGCGTTCACGGGACAGCATAGTTAGAGGAAGGCTGGCGGAGTCCGTCCTTCTCCTCCAAGCGCGCTTTTTCAATTTGGTCGAGGACAAATTGTGGAATCTCGTGTGGGAATTCAGGAGCCACAGGTATAAAGCTTGACTGGGGCTGGAAGCCATTCTCGTCTGCCACGTAGCTCATTTGGAAAACCTGGCCGTCGGGAAGCGTGAACCTGCCGAATATAGACTCAGTAAGATGCGTCATTCCAGAGTCTCAGCCTCAAAGCTGCCGAAAAAAAATGTCTTTAGGGAAAGACTGAACAAGAACAATACTCACGAGACTGTCCCACTCTGTTCAATGCCACCTTCCTCTGATGCCGTGTCGGGCAGAATTGCCCCAGACTCCTGGCGGGTAATGCCGTCCTGGGTCTCAATCTTGAAAGTGTAACTAGAGGCGTCGTCAGCCATGTGACGCTCATCGACCAGGATTGCCGGATGTTCGGCTGAGTTGTCCTCGTAGGACGGTGCGGCGGCGACCATGCCGGCCAAAACGACAAGGACGAACTGAAGGAGGTAATTACAATAATAACTAATGCTGATAACAGTAAAATGATTGCATTAAGGATGAACATTTCAATAAAAGTAATGATAATGATAATAATAATAATTATAATAATAATAATAGTAATAATAATATTAATATTGATAATAATGATGATGATAATAATGAAAACCTTTATCGTTATGAGAATTATTAGTATTATAAAAATGATAAGCATATTTTATAATCTTATAACGGCTACAATGAATACTACTCTACTACTGCCACTACAGTTCTACTACTACTACTACTACTACTACTACTTCTACTTCTACTACTACTACTACTACTACTACTACTACTACTACTACCACCAAAAATTCTTTCAAGAAATATTGGTTTCTTCAATAATTTCTTTTTTATTATGTACAAATGAAATCATAAATATACTAATGAAAGCGATATCGATATACAGAACAATATTACGTACCAGTTTGTAACGATGAATTATATTGAAACATTAAATTAAACATTTTGAGAACCATTCCTCCAGGCGATACTGACACCATTGTAACCTATGTACACAAGATGAAATTGCCTTGTTTGTTGGAGCGACTTACCAGCTTCATCTTGGTGTGTGTCGGGAGTGTGATGCCGTAAAGGTGCGAGGTGCCATTATATATACCCGTGCTGCCACAACCCTTCACTGTCACCTTCAGACAGTCACCTCCTTTCCTCCTGATCACACGTTTCCTGCCCTCTAACGACCTGTGACCCACTTGCCGCCATAGTCTGTGAATGTCTCAAACCGTGTCTCATTCACAATTTTATCATATTGTGTAACAAGAACTTTAAACCAGAGGAAAGGTAATGATGAAGACCCACAAGATCACATCGAGTTCATTTGGAAAAAATATGGTTTATCGTTATAATTTTGGATGGATTTTCAAGTACGCGCGTTGATAAAACGTCAATTTCCTTGTTCTGAAAGTCAATATTTTCAGGGGAGGGAACTTGCATCCATTATTTCGCTTGTTACGTGTATAACATATTTGAAGGAGTCGAAAGGTTTTGGCGGTACCAGTTGCCGGTTTAGGTGAGTAAATTGACACGTGGCGCAATGCTCCTTGGTGGCCCTTGGACCCGTGCCGTACCACTCCCTTGTAAACGGTTCAATCTGCATATAGTATTGCTTCACTTTACTTGCTTACTTTTGGCTGGGATGAGAGGTTCGCGACGTGTAGGAGTTTAGGGAATCAACAAAAGACCAAATGTAAAAGTATGTCAAGGAAAAATTAAGCAAGAAGGTTCGACGTTGTGTTTCTGGGAGATTGGGAGCGTTTGGGGTTGAGGAAGGCTAGGCAGGATATGTCTGGGCTGTGGGGGAGGGGGTGAACTGTATCAAAAATGGTACAACAATATTAACAGTCGCTTAAACATTTAAAAATTTGTATATAAGAGCCAGTAAATCTTCCATGTATCACAATGAGCCACAAAGACGTTCTGCGAGAGGAGTCACCACGGGGCGTACATTTAATTCCTTCATTCTGTGTGCCTGTCATTCTTTCTAAAGAAGACGAAGTGTCGAAACGTTAAAGAAATATGATAGTACTACTGTTTCAACCTGAGTTTCCCTACCACCTTTACCACTCATATTGTCCTATCCTTAACTAGTGATAGAATTTGTATACTAAATTATATGATTTGGGGTTGCTTGATTATTGTTTAATGTTATATAGGATGTTGCAAAACGACTGTGTGCATGAATAATTTAATTACACGACATATGATACATGCTAAGATGAACACAAAAATTAACACAAATAAATGGGATATATATATATATATATATATATATATATATATATATATATATATATATATATGTACATATATATATATATATATATATATATATATATATATATATATGTACATATATATATGTATATATATATATATATATATATATATATATATATTTATATATATATATATATATATATATATATATATCACCCATATATATATATATATATATATATATATATATATATATATATATATATATATATATATATATCACCCACATGCTGCCATAACACTATCCTCGATGGGACTGCAAAGTTATATGCACGAGGAAATTCCGCGGGCAGCATGAGCCTCTCAATAAGAAATGAGGTGTCACTTAAAAAAAATATCTAACCTGCGCTACTAACGGGTGGAGGCCGACCATCTAACGCCTCCATTAAGCCGACTGGTG
The DNA here is from genome assembly GCA_029783475.1 of Metacarcinus magister. Lineage (NCBI taxonomy): Eukaryota > Metazoa > Arthropoda > Malacostraca > Decapoda > Cancridae > Metacarcinus > Metacarcinus magister. The sequence goes on along the minus strand of JAPQNM010000043.1, from coordinate 5,605,311 downwards.
CCACAGGTTAAGGACATAGAAAAACAAATATAATTATTTTTCTACATCTAATATATAGTGTGCATAATATTATGTAGTGTAAGGTATTAATATACTGGTGGTACCAAAGTGTACTTGCATGAAACTTGGTAGCGTACACATGACTTGTGTCAGTCGCTGCCTCCATCGGGGCACCGTGAGGACACGCCCAACTCCACTACCGCGATTGTCCTTGCTCCTATTCTTGCCGTAATGTTACACTATCGCCAGTTCAGAAGAATATCTCTCCGAAGATTGCCGTAGTTTGTGTTTTTTTCATCAACGCTTTCTCTTTGTGGCTGGTGGTGAATATAGAAAAGAAATTCTTGGAGCTGTCAAATAATAATGCCTGGATCCCGTCTCAGATTTCACAGAGCTGACAACTCTATTGTTTTATAACAAATTCACTTTATGTGAACTACAGTGAATAGGGCAGAGGACAAGCTGTGCGATGAAGAAAAGAAAAACAAAAAAAGTATATATATATTATTTTTATTATTTTGTATTTACTATTTTTTCTTCATCGCACGGCTCCTGTGCTTCGTCCATCTATAATGGTGTGCGTTGATAATAGAATAAGAAAACAGACTCAAGTTGAATGTTTCGCAAAAGGTA
>JAPQNM010000043.1:5592178-5599678 GCA_029783475.1 Metacarcinus magister | reverse complement strand
GGTGTCAGCCTTCCTACCACCCGCGTGTAGCAGGGAAGGAAAGGAAAGAGAGGATGGAACTGGAGGTGAAGGAAATTAGGAAGAACAAGTTTGTTCACAGCATATTTTAATAGGACAACAAATAAATGGAATGACCTATGTATCTTACGAAAAAAAAAGTCTTGAGGTAGATGGATCAAGGTGACCTTTCATTACTTCGAGAACAAATACTTACTTTGAGCTGCATTGGGTCGTTTTGTTGTGTATGTTTACACTGCCATTTGTTTGAAAATAGATAATTTGCAGGAGGAACTGTCTATTTCCTGAAATAACGCAAATATCCACAAAGAGAGAGAGAGAGAGAGAGAGAGAGAGAGAGAGAGAGAGAGAGAGAGAGAGAGAGAGAGAGAGAGAGAGAGAGAGAGAGAGAGAGAGAGAGCTGTCAACGCGCCTTCACCTGGGCCACAGCAACACTGTGGAATGCCTTCACAGCTAACGTTCTAGTCCATGAAATGACAACTCAGCATGTGAAGGCAGCGGCCCACTCGTGGTGTGGCACCCACCCTCCTTAAGTGCCACGAAAAAAGACAATTCATTGTGTGCATTTCCATATAGAAACAGGCTAGCTTTCAGATAGAAGCTCTCCCGAAGGAGGGCCTCTTTAGCTAGCCTCATGTATATTTGTATATTTTTTATAACCACCTATACATATGTTATGTTAACTTTGTTTAAATAGAGAGAGAGAGAGAGAGAGAGAGAGAGAGAGAGAGAGAGAGAGAGAGAGAGAGAGAGAGAGAGAGAGAGAGAGAGAGAGAGAGAGAGAGAGAGAGAGAGAGAGAGAGAGAGAGAGAGAGAGAAAAAAAAACTTCATATATGTCCGCTTGATTCTTAAACCACTTACCATCAATTACGTGGGTTGGCATCAACAATATGACTGAAAACATTTTATTTAGTGGGAGATTATTTATATATGTTTTCCCATGATACAACTCCCTGTGTGATGCCTTGTCGCGAGGGGCGGGAGTGTGAGTGTGCAACGAGCGTGCCAGTTACCAAGGCGATGAAGGCCTCAGGTATAACAACGGTGACTGTGTGTAGGTGTGGTTAGTAGGCGAGGTAACCAGTACATAAAGTAACCACGCACGCACGCACGCACGCACGCACATCAACTGAAAAAACAAACTCCTAACAATTGGTGTCAGGCTTCCCGCTGGCATTCTACTCCTATCTATTGAGTCCTCTACTAACAAATATTTCTTGTTATTCTTAATGGTAGATACGAAGACTAAACAAACACGACTTGCGAGGGGAATATGTCTATTAGTTAATATAAATGGCGACTAAGAAACTATGTGTAATTTTCATGTAATTACTGTACCATGTATATTCGTCCACGTCCCTTAAGGGCACCGTATATTGAATTACAGAGAGGAGAAACGAGAAGCTGCAGCACAGGTAGGGTCCAAGCCGCAGGATGAAGGAGATGGTGATTAGGTTCAAGGGGATTCTGGGTCAGGAAAGAAATGAACGGACCTTCCCTCTTTTCCCTTATCTTTTGTTGTTGGGCTTAAGCGGGCAGTGCGACGAGGAATCCAGTGACCGTGTTATGGAGATTAGAGTCAAAGGAAACAAGGGATAAAGGAGAAGAGGTAAGAAAGACGGATGAATATGTAGAGGCACATGAGAGTAGGGAGAGTAGGAGGAAGGATGTGCATCTGTACGTAGGTAAAGCATCAGGAGAGAGGTGGCGGTGCGGCATGGCAGTGAGGGAATGGTTTTATTGGGCTAGAAAAAGGAGGCAGGGACTGGAGAGAGTTGGCTTCGTCAGTTCTCTTCAAATAAATGTGCTACTATTGCATACAAATGGGTTCTCTCTCTCTCTCTCTCTCTCTCTCTCTCTCTCTCTCTCTCTCTCTCTCTCTCTCTCTCTCTCTCTCTCTCTCTCTCTCTCTCTCTCTCTCTCTCTCTCTCAAGTGTGGAAAATATTTGTGAAGTACTGTAGTGCTCGAGGTAGCGGAAGGTAGACAGAAATTGATTCCCTATTGCACACAGATTCTGAAGGCACGATAACCTAATCACATATTATGCTGTGACCCAAAGTTTTTCAGTAGTGGCACTGTAGTGAGGGCAGTGTGTTGAGGCAGGAATGTGGAATGTTTAATAAACTTTGGGTGTATCCAATGTGTACAGTTGAGTGTTTATGGGTCACTGCGGGATGGTGGCAGTGTCCGTCACTTCCTTGGGTGAGAAGTTTGGTCTCCTGGACGGCAATACCTGAGCAATGATAATGGCGTCACACAAGCAGCCACAACACTACGCTAACAGTAAACTTCCCGTTGTGACGGCGAAGTGCGTGGATGTGTGTGGCTGTCCATCCGTTTGAGCGTTATCAATACTGCGGTAGAGGCACTTACATCTTGTTGATTACCTAAAACATGGTATTTACAAGATTGCAATGCGGTAAGTTAATTGGGCTTTGAGTGTTACTTCTGCTTCACACTCTGCTACTACTCTTGCCCATCATCTTCCAGTCTTGTGCTTGTGCTGCATTATTTTTGTCCATTGATCATGAACGTACCTGGTTCTTAACAAAACAATAACACAGATCAATGATGTCTGCGGTAAGCGAAAAGGGCTGCAGGTGTTGGGGTTTTCACGCCATACACTCTCTCGTTCTAATCGTCGTGTCAGAAACGAGGTCACTTTGATACCTAAATATGTTCAATGTAATATACCGTCTTTGTAATTGATGTATGCTGTGCAGTAATTGTCCGGCAGTAATGTCAACAATTGCGTTTCCCTTTTGATGTTTTTCATTCCCATACAACTATGATATACAACGTGCAACTTTGACGTTCTATAGTAGATGAAATAATATTTTTACTGTAGTAATTCAATTATGTATCATACCGTTTAATTACCGATTCAGGAGTTATTGTCGGACGCCCATGCACCTGTAGAACATGTTCAATGTTACAAATTATGTGCATCGTATGCTATTTATTGGTATTTACTTGGAGCTAAATAGTGGTAAACAGGGACGTCCAGTATGGTGGTGGTGAGTCTTTCTAGAGTTGGTCAGCCTGATAAGAGAATTGATCAAAGAAGGGCGCATTCGAAGATAGATAAATAGCCTCTCCTCAATATTTGATAAAACTGTCCACAACTTACTATAAATTGACCAGGTTACTGCTGCTCAAATGACGTCTTGGAAGGATCATCATAAATCAACTCAATCAATTTAATCTCTTTCAAAGTCCTCTCCTTGATTTTTATTTTAGTTCACCTGCCCTCCTTAAATTGATTATCTATCTCTCGACTTAACTATCATTTATTTCCTACTTAACTATCCTCTCTTCAACTTGTAGGTAGTGTAGAGTAGTTAGATCAAACAACCTATCAAATACATATAGGTCTGTTGCTGTTTATAATCCTTCGTAGTCTTTAACATGTGGCCACTAACACCTTGCCATGATCACCTGTAATCTGCGTCAGGAAGGGGATGGGAGGGGAGAGGGCAGCTGAACTTAAGCTGAAATCAAGGAAAGGACTTTCTAAGATATAAAATTGGTTGAGTTTATTTCTTATGATCCTATTAATACGTCATTTGAGGAGCAGTAAGCTGGCCTGTTATGTGTGGAAGGCCTTGCTTGTGTGTCCTGCTTCTGTTGGCTGCTTGGTGGGCCTGTCCGGGTGAGAGCTAGATGAGGGACAGGGGAACATCCGCCTGGTGCCCGCCGCTGCCACTCGCTCCCAGCTTGTTCAGTACTTTTTGAGAGTGTTCACGTTATCGCATTAGTCTGGTCTTGTCGCTTTCGTCATGCCCATTCATGTAGTGTGTTATTCAATGCAAGGAGTGTCACGTAGTTGTTTAGGTCCGTAATGAGCGCGTATGAAAAGGACGTTGTGGTGGGATACGTTTTCCCGTTGCGCTGCCACTGTTACCTGTCCGCTCGGTTTGGCAGCCAGTTTGTTGTGGATCGGCAGTGCGTTGGGAGGTACCGGGACTTTACACTGTCTCATCAGTGACATAAATTTGCTGTCACACACCTGCCAGCAGTGTAGGTTGCCGACCGAGAATACACACTGCCAGTCCAAGGTAAGTCATGGGGACGATAAATGATTGTCGGTGAATTTATTTAGTATATGAAACACAATTATGAATCCTTACGTACCGCCGGAATGAGTTATTCCAACAACAAATCCTTTGAGTATTATCCTTGTCAAAGTTTGAAGCATGCCTGTCAGTTTGTGGGGCGTCAAGATGCACAGCGCGTCTGGCTGGCTTGGCGTCCCGGCGCGCTGGGGGACGCTGTGGAGACCTGAACAGCGTGGGGCGGCTGGCAACATGAGATGAACTGCTTGGCATCACTTGGCGTCATTCCGAGTAGAAAAGGACAGTGTCATGTCAAGGGTGTTGAGACTGGAGGGCCGACCACCGCCCTCTTCCATACATACGTATAAGGATTCTGGCTACCAGAAGGGCCACACAGATGGCGCCCTGCCCACATGTGGCGGGTCTGTATGACGATATCCACAGCCAGGTCGCTCTTCGCTGCTTTGGTAATCTTGGTTGTGATGATACTGTCACTAAGTTGATAAGTTTTCCTCCTGAGTGTTGCTCTGTGCGAAACATTTGGATAATTATGACAAAGTATATTTGTGGTTATCAATTTACCGGAATAATCGTATTTTTCTTGTTCACCATAACACTTGGTGTCTTTGTACTGTTAGTCTAGATAGAAAAAACAAAAACTAAAAGTGGAGGAGTTAAAATTAACTGCGTGTGCGGGCGTACCAAACATGAAGTGTACGTACGGTACATGAGCCGCCGTCAAGGATCGTTTTTCTCCCCTTATCCTCCGTCCACAGCCTCCAGGCACTGCCGGTCGGTCCCTGTCCCAGCGTCCTCGCGCCACAAGGAGGCTGGCCCACCATCGCCTGTCGTCCATCTTCGTGTGACACACTTTGCCTCGCCAGGTTCCCGTCACATGGCGTTCATTCATCGCTGGTTTTATTCTGCTTACCACATGTGTATTGTTTATTACCCACGTGACACCACAATTTTTGCCTCCTTTATTCTCCAGGCGGGGGACCTGTAACAATACTTGTGCGGCAGTGTACGTAGTACCATCCAACACGCAGCCTTGTATGAGGCGAGGCTCGCTGTCCCTAGGAGCGTCATGAAATGGATTTCTGCCCGTTTTTACTTCATAAATGAAGCAAAACTTCCGTCCCGTCCGTGTTTCGCCTTTGTTGGTAGATGCTGAGATGTTAAAACTAGTGACTGTCTTTTCTCTAGTGTTCGCGTTAGTATAATAATTGTCAGCAGGAATGGGTGTCATCCTGTGTGTGCAGGTGTGTTTCCCAACTACAACTTCTATCTCCGATGTGAAGTGAAGGTGCTTTGTTCCTTGTCTGGTTTCGCTGCAGTTGTTTCATATTTTCAGAATCGAAACGGTTTATTTGCCCGAAACTGCGCACCTTTACCCTCATTATCAGCCTCAAGATCATCGACCTATACATACACATTTCATCACATCGCGTACAATTGCATTACGACACCCAAGGACTTTTAAGTGCCTTGTCTTGTCTTGTACATTCATACCGCGAAATACTGAAGCATTTAAATGCAATTATCCTCATCTGTTTATCTCTTTAGTCTGTTACTTATTTTTTGTTGTAACATTTCCGGTGGGAGGGAGAAGGGAGGGTACAGAGAGCGGCTGTTCACCCACATTTGACGCCACACACACACACACACACACACACACACACACACACACACACACACACACACACACACACACACACACACACACACACACACACACACACACACACACAACACATCCTCATTCACCACATTAAGCTTCCTTAACAAAACTAACATTAATCTTCTTTTTTTTATCCACTCACTTGACTCCAAACTCATTTTTTAAACACCATCTCCCTTTTCCTCTTCGTCCGTCGGGCTGGGAAGGAGCCGCGGGGACCAGACTCTGTAATCAAGGGACCTGGCTAATAACTGGTGGTATTGTCTGCCGTAATGTAGCTCTTAATTACTTCCTTAGCATAAATGAGTGAGAAAAATGGGCTACAGCTTAGGGTGATTTGGGAAGACGGGTGTTTTTTTCTTTCCTTGGCTGTTATGGCTGAATGGCTGGGGGGAGGAGGTTGTGAGGGTGAATGTGTGTGGATGGGCGGGAGGACTGTGGAGGAATAGATGGGAATTTCGGTAGGAACGATGGAGGAGAGTAAGCCAGTGGAGGTTGAGAGAGGTGGAGAGTTTAAGGAGTGAGTGTTGGGTGTATTACAGGTGAGATGAACTGTTAGATGTATTCAGATTAGTGCAGTGTTGTGCGTGATAAGCCAATTATCGTTTATCTATGTTTACGAGATGCTCTCTCTCTCTCTCTCTCTCTCTCTCTCTCTCTCTCTCTCTCTCTCTCTCTCTCTCTCTCTCTCTCTCTCTCTCTCTCTCTCTCTTTACACTAGAGAGGGCCAATATTAGCAGATGAAGAGTGCTGCCAGACTGTGTCCGGCAGTTATCCTAGTTGTGTATGTACCGGGTGCTTGCTGCGTCGTTCCTCCCGGCCTGTTAAGTGGCAAGGGAAGAGCACCTCCCCAGTAGGGCCCCAGAGGAGTATGCAGGGCCCTTTGCTCGTATCCATAACCAAGGAAACGGGATATTTGCTCGTAATGCTTCTGCTTTACGGGTCATTCCGTAGATCTCTTACGGAGCGGCTTTGACCTTCCAGGCACGTAGCCTTCGGTGTTTTGGAATGATGTCACGTCCTGTTCTTTGTACCCTGCAAAGGCTGGCTTGGAGCCCTTCCCAGCAGTATTTTATGTTCCATAGAAGACTCAAGCATCCAAGAGACTCGTATTCACTGGAGAAGATAAAACACGTCACGTGATGTTTACTCGTCCTTGAGCCTTGAAGGCCCGTGGTCTGTCCTGTTTGTTTTCAGGCGAGGCGGCTCAGACGATGTGATGGTTGCAAGTGTTGGGTTGGAAATTATACCCTTGTCTTTGCTGGGACGTCCACAAGGAAACTTCTTGTAACTTTTTTTGTCACCTGCATAAAGGTGTGCCTAATTTATCATGTCAGATGCCTTAATTTATTGAAGTTACGAATATTCTTTCGATATTTTATAATATATATATATATATATATATATATATATATATATATATATATATATATATATATATTGTAGTACTATTATACGTTTACTTTTCATTAAAGTCTGACACAAATGTTTTATATTTAAAGTCGGTACATTTTCTTCTTTTTTCTTCTATTTCTTCCTCCTTCTACCTCCTCCCGTTTCCAATGCTCCCAGTCCTCGTGTTTCCCTCTTCTCAGATGTCAAGGACCCACACGAATGTGAGAAAAACATCTAAACATTCGGGAGAAGGAAGCCGACGCGGAAGATGAATTTCAGTTGATAGCGATAATGTGTTGCTTTTGTTGTTGTAGCTGTTGGTAGTGGTTCTTTGATTGCATACATGAAT
>JAPQNM010000043.1:5552178-5587178 GCA_029783475.1 Metacarcinus magister | reverse complement strand
CTTGAACCTTTCTTGTCCTGCCTTTGTATGCTAAAAATGTGTGGGTGTGTGCTCTCATTCTCTCTCTCTCTCTCTCTCTCTCTCTCTCTCTCTCTCTCTCTCTCTCTCTCTCTCTCTCTCTCTCTCTCTCGTTTTCCTATCTCGACTCTTCCTATACAATCTCCAGTTTCTCTCCCTCTCCTCCTTGTCTTTCACACTCTCTCCTTGTTAGTTCTTCTCTATGCATTTCACCCTCGGCTCCTCTCTCCCTTACGACCTAAATTCCCTCTCCTCTCTCCCACTCAGCTCTCCCCTGATCCCTTTACTCTGCATGCGTTCTGTCCCTAAAGTTTCTCCCCTTTCCATTTCTTCTGCTGAGTTCCTTCTTTGTTACTCGCCTCACTATAACCTACCTTCCTTTGGCCTTCAGTTATTCCTTAGTGTCTGTTTTACGTCGCCACATAATCCTTATCAGATGCTGTAGGCTCGGCTTACATAATTATTTAGGCCTATGCTGCGGAGTCGTCTACGTTGATACAGTTTCAGTATGTTGTTATAATACTCGTAAACATTTTTGAGGACTACTTGGTTATCTCTCTCTCTCTCTCTCTCTCTCTCTCTCTCTCTCCTCTCTCTCTCTCTCTCTCTCTCATTTCCGTCAACCTTTATCTCCCGCGACCATCTCTTCCGACTCCCCCCTCACCCCCACTCTGTATTTTCTGCTTCATTTACCGAAGAATTGCTCCTCTTTTCTTCCTTCTCTCCCTGTTGCTTCTGACACACTCACTTACTCGTTCCTCCTCCTCCTCACTCTCTCTGTCTCTCTCTCTCCTTCCATCCTTCTCTCTGTCTCTCTCTGTTTCCCTCCACTTAAGTGTGCTCGTTTTGTGTTTGCTTTCCTCGGCACTTGGTTTGTTTGGGTTACCTTTGGCACGTTTTGGAGGCCGGCCATATACCTTTTGTTGTGCCTCAGATAACTTTGTTTTTGTTGGTGGTGTTTTTTTCTTTTTCTTGTTTTATCTTCCCTCGCTTTTTTTTCTTATTCAGTTTCATTTTATTTTCGTACCTCCCCATTCTTTTTTTTATTTCTTAAGTTCATGGTTTTAATCTTTTCTGTGGTAGAACTGTTTTCATTTCCATCACTAGATTATTATTTAAGTTTTAACATTACATTATAGTTTTTCGTGCAGAGAAATCCGTGTTTTTTCTTCTTCGTAAGTCTCCGTTAGATATTACTTGGTCTCAGATTTAATCTCTTGTGTTTGTGTGAGTTATTGAAGGTAAGAAACGCCCTTGGTCCCGCCCCTACCTTGTGTCTCGTGAGTTATCAGTTGTCTGGTGGTGGTGTGAGCCGAGGAAGGGCCTTGAGGGGGCACTACTAGGCGAGGGGGCGATGGTGGCGTCTGGGCGGGTCTGTAACTGTTTGGTGGGTCACTTTTTCCAACGTGGTGACGATAGTGATGGTGTGATGTTGATGTGGTGAGGATAGCGTGAGTAAGAAAGATATCAATGGTATGAGTGGTGTGACAAAACTGTGGTGGTGATATCGATAAAGTGTGTTGGTGGTGTTGGTGGTGAATGTGGCATTGACACTGAACACAAGGAGGTGGTGGTGGTGGTGGTGAGATCGATGTTGTCCTTGAGGTGTGAGTAAGAGAAAGGTAAGAGGAATGCAATCATAAATGTAATAGCAATCACATCCGTATAGGCGTTAGGCACGTCAAGTATCCCGTTAACGTTACGTCTCTATTCCAATCCACAACAGAAAATTGAAACACTCGCGCGCTCACAAGAAATAAAACTACCGCAGCAGGAGATTGGATGAGGTTAATCTTATTTCGATTGTCATTCCCATCCTCTCTCCCTCTCACACTTTGCAAAATTATGTAGCCCAAAGGGAACTAACTATTTCTGTAATGGCTCGTTGTATTTTATGAGGTTTGCCATTCCTGGTGTAGATACGGACTGTGGTAGGAGGAGTGGTGGTGGTGATGGTCGTGGTGGTGACTGGTGGAGGAGGTGGTAGTGATGATGGTGGTTTTAAGAGTCGATACTATAAAGGTCCTCACTAGAAAATCTTTAAACTGGGCTTTGAAGAGAAACTATTTTTTATCATTTAGTATGCTATGAAGGTATGTAATTAAGGATGGCAGTTTGATTTTTGTTGTTGTTGGGGAGGAGGTGGGTGAGGGTGGGTGTTAGGGATGGATGTCAGGTATGGCTGCTACTGTACGTACACTGAAGAATAAGTAAGGTTTTAGTAATTTAGCTGATGTGTTAGTATTTTGTCGAGCGTCAGTGTGTATCAGTATTAATATTTTACGATGTTTCTGCTGTACGAAGAAAAAAAAAATAGCGCTTGTCATTGCTCGTACGTATTATAATCCTCACCAGTATTTTTTTTTAATTAATTTTTTTCGTATTTTTTTTTTTTTTTTTTTTTTGAGCTCACTCACCCTGTTTCTGAAATAACTTTATTGCGATTTTTTTCTTTTCTTCCTTTTTTTTCCCCCCAGTTGTGAACATTTTTTTTTTTCCACATTCTCGTCACGTCGTTTTCCTCACTTCTGTTGTGCTTCGACCTGAATTCACCCAGCCTATTTTATTTACCCAACTGCCGGCTGGAAAGGGAAAAAGAGGAAAACTGGCCGAGAGAGAGAGAGAGAGAGAGAGAGAGAGAGAGAGAGAGAGAGAGAGAGAGAGAGAGAGAGAGAGAGAGACAGAGAGACAGACAGCCAGTACCCAAGGTTGTTTCCAGTGTAAAGGGGAATCTTAGACCAGTCAAAGAGATGGCCGCCTGCGTGCTGTGTGTGCCCTACATAGAAGCACAGGGTGAAGGTGTTGTTTCCCCAGGACCAGATGCGTCACTTTACTCCCTCACTCACCACTTGTCGACCTTTAAAATGCCTGGTTTTTGCAATTGACCCTCATTGGTAAGTTCCGCGTTGGTGGCGTATACACATGTTTCGAGTGTACATGGCTATAATGATTCCTTCCTCCTCCTCCTTCTCTTTCTCTTCCTCCTCCTCCTGTTCCTCCTCCTCCCATGTTGCCTTCCTCCTTCCTCATTTTCTACCTAGTCTCCCTTCTTCCTCCCATTGTATTCTCTTCTACTTAACATGTATTTTTTTTTTCTTCTGTTCATTATGTTAATATGAAGGAGAAAGAAGAGCATTTGTGTCTCTGTTTCCAGTTTGTTATCAAGATGCATATCTCAAGTTTTTTTGTTTTCTAATCTTTTCTGGATGGACTTCCTTCTTTTTGTTTTCTTTAATACCTTTATCACCTCACATTCCTGACCACTACTAACTTGATTTAATCGCAGTTCTTATCGTGTGTCATTATATTCTTTTCTTTTATGGATGGAATGATTTTTTTTGTCGCCTTTTATATCACAGGCAGTCTTGACCTCTGTTAACTTAACTTAATCAGTCCTCATCACCTCTGCTGCTTGTTCCATGGACAGCTGGAGCGCACCCACCTCCTGTCTGACCTTCACTCTCGCCAAGTGAAGGGCAGCGTGGGGGTGGGGGCGAGCAGAGGGAGGTAGTGGAGGAGGAGGGGGAGGGGTCCACCCACGTCTCTTTACAAACAGTCTCCTCCCTTTGCTTCTCTCTCTCTCTCTCTCTCTCTCTCTCTCTCTCTCTCTCTCTCTCTCTCTCTCTCTCTCTCTCTCTCTCTCTCTCTCTCTCTCTCTCTCTCTCTCTCACTATAACTTTTCAATTTGGGACCAAGCCTCTGGGAATTATTGTTTATATTCATACATATCTTTCCACATATCGCCAGGTACTATTCCTTGCTACATTCCTTCCATTTACACAGCCTCCAGCTAGCCCTCCTCCTCCAGCCGACGCCTCGCCAGATTAACAAACTCCTCACCACTTCTTTTCTCTCCGCTACTTAAGCCGCTTGATAAAAAAAAAGTGTAAATTGTTTTTTATTTCGTCTACACTATCCGTTGTTTGTTCAATGCCGTGCCGTGTATTTTTTTTTTTATCTTCAATTCCGGATTTAGGCCCCACTGGAACTTCATAACATTCCAGGCTTCCAATTCCAGCTAAACGACACCTTTTGAAACGAGAGTTAATTGAAACAAAATATTTAAGAGAGAGAGAGGGAGAGAGATGAAGATTTATTTTAGTCTTGGTAACATCATCATTTTGACCTTGCTCACCCTCTCTCCTCCTCCTCCTCCTTTCCCTTCTTTCCACCCTCCTGCATGCATAATCCTTCCCTTTTCCCTTCTTCCTTCCCCCATCATCGTCGGCCACCTCATTCAGACGGTGGCGCTGACGAGGCAGTGATAGAGGCAGTCATAGAACTAATATTCATAATGACAGTTGTACAGTTTTATTAGATCTATCAGATGCTGCAATGGTATTTCCAATATCTCTAATAGCTTTCGAGAAAATGAGGAGGAAAGTCATGTTTTTATATAAATATACGGTTTCATTTTACTGCGTAATTATTAGTCATAGAACAATATTCATATTTTATAGTGGTCCTGAAGTTGCTGAGACGCTGATGGTGGCCAGATTACAAGTGCTAAGGTGGTGAGAGTCTGGGGTTGCCTGCTGATGGAAGGGAAAAGAGGTCCAGATGCTCAGTTAGTTAGTCCTGTTTGTTACTTGATGAAATGTTGATCGACTGATGTGGTATTATTATTTTTTTTTTTTCTTTCTCTCTCTCTCTCTCTCTCTCTCTCTCTCTCTCTCTCTCTCTCTCTCTCTCTCTCTCTCTCTCTCTCTCTCTCTCTCTCTCTCTCTCTCTCTCAAAGTATTATTTGTGGATTGGACGTTAAAGTGTAAATAGTTTCAATAAAAATTTCTGTAGGTCACAAACGTGGGCGAGTTCATGATCTTTGTGTATTTTAATTGTATACATTTTTTTTTTGAGGTGAGCAGGTATTGTTTAGTGGTTGAGAGATGTCATTTGTGGTTTGTTTGTACCTGTGTACTCTCATTTTAACACACACACACACACACACACACACACACACACACACACACACACACACACACACACACACACACACACTAAAAGGTCAAAGTTAGCACAAGGATGTAACAAACTAAGGAAGGTCATCTAACAATCCAAACACAGCCTTTGTCTTTCGCCTCGTCCATCGTCATCGTCGCTCACTGTCCTGCGTGACTTTAAAGATTAAAAGGGAAAAAGCCAGGACGAGGAACAACGATGCCTTGTTTTAAACGCTGATTCACTGCCACCACAAACACACACACACACACACACACACACACACACACACACACACACACACACACACACACACACACACACACACACACACACCCATCCACTTCACACTCGGCTGGAGGGAGAAGGGTGCGTGAGTGCTTTCAAAATTATTAGTTGTTAGTCTTACACGTATTTGTCTTGGTGGACTTGATTAAGTAATCTTTTCATCTAATGTGGGTGGGTGTTAGTGGTCTAGGTAATGACGGTGTGGATGATGGCAGGAGGACGGGCGGAGTGTTGTTGGACAGATGGTGATAAAGGGGATGGTGCCACTTAGTATGATGAGTGCTGGAGGAGGAGGAGAAGGAGGAGGAGGAGGTGGAAGTAGTAGTAGTAGTAGTAGTAGTGGTGGTGATGACGGTGGTGAAGATCTTGACAGCATTGAAAGTAGTGGTTGTTCATAGGGAGATAGGTGATTATGATGTAGGTGTGTGATGATGAATGTGATGAGAATATTAATGATGAAGATGAGGTAGAGGACAAACATACATACAGGTGTAAGGAAACATAAAACCATCAAATAACACTACAACACACTGATGCCATGTGAGAGGAATTTTCATTTACGCTCATTGAAAGTAAACACGCGGCCGCCATAACCCTCTCACAGCTGTTTATTTGTTTTAACTTTCAACGCAGCGATCTGATACCTGCAGCGGGGATGGCGTGGGCAGGTGCAAGGGGTGGCGGGGAAAGCTGAGTAGGACGTGCCCCGAGTCATGTATTTGTGAAGTGTTGTTTTCGACTGCATCACGTATGTATCGCCGCAGCTTGTCTTCCTCCCACGGCACCGGCGACAGTTCGTTTTGATCAGGTTCAAATACTTTGGCCGCGTGTGGTAAATATTTATATCCCAGGTTTAGGTAACATTGAGTTATGTTTGTTGTTTTTTTTTCGTGTTTTTTTTTTTTTATAGATTAAAGATGATTCATGAACTTTGACCCATATTTGTGCTCTACGTGTTTATAATTATCGTTTTATTATTACTATTTATGATTATTATCTTTTTTTTATATTCCGTAACTATATGGTTGAGTAACTATGTGGATAATCCCATTACCACTCAACTTTAAGTGCGTGTAACTTTCACGGGGGGGGGAGGGTGATGGAGAGAGAGAGAGAGAGAGAGAGAGAGAGAGAGAGAGAGAGAGAGAGAGAGAGAGAGAGAGAGAGAGAGAGAGAGAGAGAGAGAGAGAGAGAGAGAGAGAAACATTCCAAGGTCAGTATGAAATGAGGTGACATGAATACAAGCAGACTGATTATCTATGACTTGTGGCGCCTCGTGGACAAGCATCATCACTTCTCAATTAATTAAGTTTGGTCAGGCCTAACAGAGAGCTCATGGTGACGGTGGTGACTGTAATGGTGACTGTAGTGGTGGAGTTATGAGTCTGAAGTGTGATGGGATGGTTCTTATAGGGATGTCAAGTAAGTGAACCTCTTGCCTTGACCTCCTTAATTAACGTGGAGTGGAGTGGAGTGATGTGGAGTGGAGTGTCAGCCTTCCTTCCTTACCCACCACAAGGATAAATGCAGGAAGTCATCGTTCAAAGGCAAAGTGTGTTATGAGTGGACGTATGATGTAGGCTGTACCATCTTGCTATTTATGACTATTTCAAGACACTATTAAGAGGTTCTCTATACTTGGTCTTATTTAGTTTATATCATTCCTAGGTTAAACAAAGGGGATTACAGTGGCTTTTGAGTGTTATCATTTGCTTTAATACTGCAATAGATACTGGTGATCGATCATTTTCTTCTTTCATCTACTTATAAACCCTAACTTTAGCCTCGTGCGTGTAGGAGAAAGCTTTCGTAGACTCCAAAAGGGATCCATTAGGTGTTGTGGCGACGCTCATAATGTAATGAGAGAGACTGATTGAGTCCTATCATAGTGGGTTGCCTCCTATCCCAGAATCATTCAATATCTTCCCACCGAACAGGATGAAGCTTCCCCGACATCCCATCAAACAGGAATTTCGTTAACTTTAGACTCGAAACTTCGTCTCCTCCATAGCTTCCGAAACCAGTTTATCTGTAATCCATTTCGTCCCTCCTGTTTCCCCCTGTCCCCCTTCTCTCTCTCTCTCTCTCTCTCTCTCTCTCTCTCTCTCTCTCTCTCTCTCTCTCTCTCTCTCTCTCTCTCTCTCTCTCTCTCTCTCTCTCTCTCTCCAACCCCCCCTCCCCACCCCCGCGCTGCCTTTTCTGATGGCCGCAGTCTACACAACAAAGTGCCGTCCCCTGCCACTCGCTGTCACTCTTTTCTTAATCGAATGAGTTTGAAAAGCGGTGTGTGTATGTGTGTGTGTGTGTGTGTGTGTGTGTGTGTGTGTGTGTGTGTGTGTGTGTGTGTGTGTGTGTGTGTGTGTGTGTGTGTGTGTGTGTTCAGGTCGTCAGCCTATGATTGGATGAGCCTCTTGTAGGTCGTTGCGGGATTGTTTCTGGGTTCCCTTTTTTATTTTAAGGACTTTTTTTTTTATATAGATGTACGAGAGAATTTAAAGATAACCAAGACCTATTGTTATATGATCATGTCTCTACAAAGATGGTGTTTGCGAAGGATGAGGGATGATAAACCTATTTCCATTGATGTTAAGCTGGTAGCGTGTAACTCAAGCCGCTGAAACCAAGGCTGGGAAGGGGCTGTGGTCCCTCCAAGGTCAGACTCGTGACATTGGAGTGACGCCGAGCAACAGCAAGTGAAGTGTACCTCACAAATAATCCACTTTTATCCGAGAGTCTGTGAGCTCAGATACATAAATACTTATATGTAAAGTAAGTATATATAGAACACCCCATTGATACACATAAGATATCGTACCCCACCCCATCAATGTCTATATATCTAGTTGTCTATATATACACATTCTATACAATGGTGGTGCGGGAATGTGAGGTTCGGTGGTGGTTCACATCACCTCACTGTCAGGATATGTGGTCCCATTAAGAGTCTTACCTCGTATCTTTTTGAGCACGCCGTCTGTAAAACGTGTGTTTGACTGCAAGTGAGGATCGTTTGGCATTCTGGTGATGGCAAACCCTTCATCATGAGTGAAGTTTTCATCTCCCCTCTTCGCTTTACGCCTCCTCCGCCCAGCTTCCCCCGGCACCCCTCGTTTTCCTAAGCCTTCCCAGCACTGCCAGATATCAACAACGTCCTGTCACGCACCACATTCTCTCCCCATTACCAGATATTTCCTCGGAGAACAAGCGAGAATTGGTCATTTAGGATTGCGAGAAATACGTAGATATGAGAACAAATTGCCAGGAGCATCACAAAGGTTGTCAGTGTAGCTCTTCTGTCCTGAGGGTGATGGCGGCACATTTAGGGTTTGCTCTTTAAAGGTGCAAGTCTGTGCTGTGCTATAATATTTGTCTGTCTTTTCATTTCTAATTTATTTCCGAAGTAATTTAGGGGAAGGTAAATATAACTTCCTACACTACACAAGGGCGGGGCAGGTAAGGCGTGGCTGCCGTGCCTGGCCCCGTGACACCTGCCAAACGGGAGGGAAGAGGGACTACTTTTGTGTACTTTTTATGCGTTACCTTCGTTTGATGAGAAAGGAAGACTAATATTTGTGACACAGCTGGGCGGCGTCACTACCCGTCACCGTCACTCTTATCTCAGTGGGTGACGCTTGGCTGGACTAATATTGACTCGAGTTTGTGCACAGTTAAGCACCAGTTAACTGTTTATTGAAGTGACGGTGGTGTTCTAAGCTAGTTACTTTATGTTAATTAAGCAGTGTTGTGATGCGTACCTTGGGGTTCTATGCTGTGTGTTGTGATGCATTGTGCTCCGTGTGCGTACCATCGTCTTTAACAACTTCTCTTTAAAAGTTTTTCATAGCATGTTTTCTAGCGGTGTTGTCATACCGCAAGGCTACCCAGCATGATGTATTTTATTATTATTTATTTGCCTCCATCATGTGTTAGATACTGTACCTTGACTTGCTCTGCTTGCACTCTGCTTCATAGTGTTAATCTGCACTTGTTCCAACGGATATCGCGTGGAAAACAAGAACAAGGACGAGGACGAAGGGGCGTAAGTGGGTATTTGAAAAGGACGAGGCCAAATGAGCGTGGATAGGTGTTAGTAAGGATGAGAGGGAGTGGGGGTATGAGAGTGTCCATGGAGGGTGGGTGGGGAGGGTATCAATGAGTGGGGTAGTATGTGGGGTGGATGCTAGTTTAGAATGAGGGATGTCGGTTGGGGACTGGTGATGGTGGAGGCTTGGTGGGTGTGACAGTTCTCTTTGGGTGGTTGGTGAGGGTGGTTTGGTGAGGGGAAGGGTGGGGGGGGGAGGCAGGTCAGGGATGGTCCGGACAGCTGCACGGGTGGTAGAGGCGATGTGAAGCTGAACTTGGGTTGTGATGTGATTCTGTTATGACCTAGCTTCATCCTCGTAGTCGTCGTCGTCGTCGTCGTTGTTTGTTTGTTTGCTTTGGTTTAGTTATGGTTGTTATGGAGTCTCATTACACCTGTGTTTACTCCTTGGTGTTTTCAGCTTTACCTCTGTCATGTTACTGTCATATTTTTTGTATTCCTTTTCTTTTTTTATAACGTTCTCCTTCTCTTCTTCCTTCCTGCCTGTCACTTTTTTTTTATTTTTATTTTTTTTTTAATTTTTTTTATTTACCTCCTTCCGGTTCTGTCTATTATTTGTCTTTTTTTTCTATTATGGTTTATGTCTGTTCATTCCTCTTTGTGTTGTTGATTAAATTTTCATCGAGATATTTGATTTGTGTTTGTATGTAGTTATAATTGTTTGGGTTTAATATTTCCGTTGGATGTTTGGTGTGTACCGTTATCCGGTTTTGATTTCCTGTGGTGATAAACGTTTTTTGTATTTCCTCTATAAACGTTTTTGTATTTCCTCTTTAGATAAACGTCTTCGCAAAAGTTCTTGACATGACTTTCTATCTTAGTTTTCTTTATTACTTTTTGTTACGTCTCTCTCTCTCTCGCTCTCTCTTTCGCTCTCGCTCTGGCTCTCTCTCGCTCTCTCTCTCTCGTCTGCAGCAGCTAGTTCTCACCACTCGTCCTCATTTGTCATGATCAACGCTGCTTACCCCCCCTCCACCCCCGGCCATCAAACACCTACCCCTCCACACCCTCCCTCGCCGCCATCACCCCCTTTTTACCCACCCCTCCATTAGTCCCCCACCTCTCCACCACACACTCCACCCTCACACTCTTCGCAACTCTCTCTCTTTCATCACCGGTTTCTTTCCTTTCTCCCCTTCAATTTAGTGCTGTACTCCCTCCAGGGCTGTCATCGACTTGCCTGGCCTGCCCCTGTGTACTGCTAGACTATATCTATAGGGAAAACACAGGCTTTCCTCCTTCACTGTGTTTTCTATACGTATGTTTCTTGTCTATATATAGTTGTTGTTAAGCTTTTGTGAACACTTGAAGGGAGAGATAGAGAGAGGAGGCGGCAAAGGTATAGGTGAAAGAAAGTAAGGTAAGAAACGGGTATATATGGTAATCTCTGGAAGTGGTTTTTTTTTGGCTGTTGATGGTGTTGAAAACGTCATTTTGAACCTGGATTTATATACCTATTTGTATATGTTCATTCTACGTCAGAGTTTGCACAGTGCTACAGAGTGTTAGGTACAGGAGGGCAAGGGCAGACGGGCAGGTAGCATACTTAGCGTGATAAAGTGTGCCGGGGGATGAGGGGGAGGGAGCGGTCAGGGAGGGTAGGGTAAGAGTTGGGAGCTAAAGTGAGCTTCATTAAGTGGGTGAAGGTTGCAGTATGCAGGTCGTGTCGGCATTGTGCATGTTTTTCGAGTCGGTTTCTATGCGTTTTCCCTTATGGTGAGTTTTTTTCTTGAATCTCGTAATTTTGTTGTGACCTGTTTGAGGTGCGTGGAAGGGTTTGTACGCTGTTATAGCTTCCTGTCGTGGTAATTGGGTCATCATTATTGAAACGACTTTTCAATTAAAAGCTTTTTTGTATGCACTTAAGAATAAATAGTTTTGAATATCATGTTAATTATAAAAACAAGTTTCTCCTGAAAGATAAGAACAAACATATTAATGGCGTCAAAATGTTTAAATTGGTATTGTTGTGATTTGAAAAAATACTTTAACACGCTTTCTTCACACAAAACGAGGAGTAACTTGGTATAAGGACCTGCGGTGTGTCGGTGGTTAAAACACCTTCGTTGGTCTCGGGCATGTCCGGCTGACGTGCTGTCGAATTAATTTCTAGCTTCTGATATTGCTAGTCGAGTCATTGTGTCGATGTCAATAACGATTTTTCGTTTGTCCTTTATTTAAAAAGTAACTAGAATGTGGTTCAATGTTCAAAAGAATAATACTGTAGTTAACAAAACAAAAATATCGCCATGTATTTAAGAACAAAAAGATAACTTTGTGGTCGCCAATGTCTGATAATGAGTACCGTTAATACACGCGGCAGTAACCTTACATTGCGCCTTGTATTTATTATTTTAGATTGTCAAGAGTGCACATCCAGTGTTTAGGTAACACCCGATTTTACTTCGGAAGACAAGTACGTGATGCACCTCGTGAAGCATGAACATTACAAGATAAAAGTGAAAGCGAATTATCCTGGCGCGTTATACATTGAATAAGATTTGCCGTCGATATAATGGTACTAAATAAACCCTTAAGTTATTTTGAACTCGTAGGTGTTGTAGTGTGAGGTGTGGAGGCGCTGAAACAGCAATCCACATCCTTTCTGTGTTGCAGGGATCTGGTTGAGTCTTTGTGGTTTGCATCTTGGTGTTTTTGTGTAGCAGTGAGCGGCGTGAGGTCCGTTTCCGTCTGTTTGATGCATGGGAGGCAGTGGTTGATCTGCTCACTTTGATTGCCTGTCCAGCGGGTCACACAAACAATTCTCGATGCTGCATCCGGTCCGTCATGGCACCACTCGCTTCTTCTGGTGGTGGAAATATTTTTCTGTTGCTGTATAATCCGCGCTCCGCCCCCCTCACTGCCCCGTCCTCCCTGTGTCACCCTCCCTCCGAGCCAGCAGCTGCTCTTCGTGTTTTTGCTCGCCATCCTGCTCTCACGGTCCCGGGAACTTGCCGTTTCTCATCCAGTAGTGTCACGTTTAGAGGGTTGCGTGCACCAGGGGGACTCTTAACTTGTCCAAGTCCCCCTTGTCGCCTTTATTGACTCAAGTCTAAGGTTACGCGTTTTCTAAAGATCACCCTTCACAAGTACAACGGTAAGGCAGAAAATTGGGTTCAAATCAAACTAATAACTTAGGTATAAATTTTCTTGTACAATAATAGTCTTGTCAACTCCTTTACGTATTGTCATTCCCCAAGTAGCGCCGGTGCCTGCTTATGTCTGGTGTTCGTTGGTGTTTGGTTACGTGTCCCAACCTTTTTTTTTCTGCCACTGTCGGTGACACCAGTGGGTGAGGGGAGCCACCGCCACACACGACAGACAGAATAAACATTATGTGCCCGAGCCATGTGTTGACTGTGTGGTGAATGGTAAGTGAAGTTTTGAGCTTTATAATAAATCAATATAGTAATAATATGTTGTGTGATATCTTCCTTATCATCACCGGCTATAAGAATGATATGAATAAATTTTATCTTCCTGTTGTTGCTTTCAATAAGGCTTGAGGTGCAGCGAACTAGTGAAGGCCGTGCTTGCCCATGAGGCGTTCGAGTGCATCAGTGTATTATCAGACGCGGACTTTCCATACTGACCCGGCTGCTGGCTACCCTGGACACTTACCTCCAACCCTTCACACGCTCTACCTCGCTCAGCCTCATTACCTGGCTGGAGTGAAGGTGTGCTAGAAATAGGGGGGTTCAAGGGGTATGTGGAGAGAGAGAGAGAGAGAGAGAGAGAGAGAGAGAGAGAGAGAGAGAGAGAGAGAGAGAGAGAGAGAAGAGAGAGAAGAGAGAGAGTAATGGTGATGCAAGGACGCTGTAGAGAGTGAAATGAGAACTGAGAGGCTTAAAAACAGTGATCAGGAGCCGTGTGGAAGAGACGTGGGAAAGCAAGCAGGGAATGGGAGGGAATGGGAGACAGGGAGTGAGCACCTCCTTCCATCAGGCAGTATTTTGCGTCAGTGTAAAGAGAGTTATTGTGTATAATGTCGTGTCTGTTTTGTATTCCCTGTGTTGAGAGGACTGTGTGTGTGTGTGTTGCATGCAGTTAGCTATCCAACTCAGTGGTGCAATTCAGGAAATACTTTATTGAACTGCATCACACACACACAACAACAAAAAATAAAAATAAAAAAAGGTGAAGAGTCCATTGGGTCGTATTGTCGCCGCGAGTCAGTGCACATGTGAATCTGTGGCTTATTTAGTGTGTCGTGGTGACGTGGATGGCCGGGAGGAGCAGTTTGTGGTGGAGTGATGTGGATCGTCGCGCGTGACTGGAGGAGCGAGAGTGGTGATGAGGTTGAGGTCTGTCAAGGTCATAGTGATGAAGGGGCGCGTCTGGGTGGAGCTGGGTGGTGCAGGGTTAGGTGGGCTGGGTGGGGCAGGGTTATAAGGGTGGGCGGGGGTAGGGTGGGGCAGGTGCTTGATGAGGGAAGGTGTGCAGGTGGTGGGGATGACGGAGAATGGACCAAAAATTAAGTTTACGTGATGAAGGTGGCGGTGGAAACGAGGGAGATGATAGGAGGGATAGATTAAGAGTGACTGGGGGTTGGGGGGGAGGGGAGGGATGTACTACCGTGGTGGTGGTGGTGGTGGTGGTGGTGATAAACCTGTAATGGATGAGGAACATTCAAGATGGAGGATTGGGATAATATAAATGCGATGATAAAGATATAACTGCAAAAGCATGAAAGGTCACAGTTGGTTGTCCTTCCTTCCTCCTTTCTCTTTACTATACGCCTCCCTTCCAGCCCTCTCCAAGTCTCTTCCATCTACTGTTACTTCACTTTCCACCTGCCACGTGCTGCCACTCACACCTGCTTGTGTTTTAACGGGCGTTCAAAGTTCAATACATAAGCGACGGAGTGTACTTCTGTAGCCCTGAACTAACACTGCCACAGTTTGCCAAGCCTTGAAGCGTCCCTCTCACCCTGTATTTGCCACAACCTCCAATAACAACCAGGTTTTACTCCTTTTTTGTGGAAATTATAATTCAGTTAATGTTTGCAAACCAGATCTATAACATGGACGGAAACCAACGAAGCTTGTAATGGTTGTAGCCTTTCCTTTCACTCTTAAATGGCGAGAAAAATGTGCTCATTCTGTGGAGCTTGCTGGGTGGTGATGAATGGCTCAAGGAACGCTGCGCATCGGCACTCATGAAGGCGATGAAAGGCCGGCGCTTGTGCAGGCTCTTTTGACCGATGAGAGCTGCGTTGCTGCCTCGTTAGAGAGAGAGGAAGGAAAGAAGATGTGTGTGTGTGTGTGAGAGAGAGAGAGAGAGAGAGAGAGAGAGAGAGAGAGAGAGAGAGCGAGAGAGCGAGAGTGGGAAAGTCAAGCAGGCAGAGCACAAATAGGCCAAAACAAACAGAAGAACAGACATACAAGCAGATGAAAAAGGTAGACAAACAGACAGGTAAAGGAGTGTGTGTGCTTGTAGTGAGTCAGCGTGAGAACCTCGATGCGTAAGAATTCATGACGTAATCGTGCCTGTAAGTGAACTAAATTACTCCAGGGTGCGAGGGGAGGGAGGAGGGGAGAGGATGGATGAGCCGGGAATGTACTGCAAGGGTGTGCAAATCCTAAATATAACTGCACACTGATATCTACTAATATAGAACATTGTGGCTTCATCTAAGGTTGCGTTGTATAAGCTTGTTTGAAATATATAAACCTTACGCCATTAACTTAATAGATTCTGGAAAGTTGGAACAGAAATCCACCAGCTGCTGCAGAGGGAACTTTTTCTCTTCCTTGTAAATGATTGGAAGGGGTGGAGATGAAGAGGGATGAATGTGGGAGGAATGAGCTGGAGACGTGGATGGATAGGCGGCAGTGGAAGCTAGCTAGAAAGAGGAAGAGGCTGAAGAGATAGCGGAAAGAGGATGATGAAAAGCATTAGAGGAAGTGGATAGAAACGGGAACGAGGAAGGAGACCACTTGCAGCCTTCCTCCTTTGAGTGTGCTAACGGGTATTCAGGACCGAACCCAAACCCCTGAATACAGTCCAGCAAAAAATAGACTAAAGTTATAATCTGACTGGTGAATCAACTCTTGTAACGCACGTCTGACGGGCGAGTGTTGTCTGGGTCTTTCTGTTAGTGTTATGTCTGTCAATCTCGCGCGTTCGTTTCCCCTCACAAGCCTTCCCTCATGCAGCTGCTCCTTGTCTGTAACCGTGTCTGCCTTGTCCTCCTTGCAGCTGCTGTGTCGTCCTTGTTATAAACGCCACGACTACAAATCCTTGCAAGAGAGGAATATGCTATTGTATCATTGCTTAAATTTCTCCACAAATGCCAAGAGGAATGAATCTTTTTCAAGCCCTGCGTTGAAACTTTCTCCGCTTGTGAATTACTCCCATCGCCCAAGAATTTATCGCGAAGATGAATAAGTTGGTGGCAGAAGTACAAAGTTTGGTAGAAAGTTGGTCGGCGCAGTGCTTAGATCACGGCGTAACTCTTGCAACATTTTTGAATCGGCTGAACCTAATAATGCAAAGTTTGAGGCTGAATTTATGACGAGGCGAGCGTAATTCACAAACATTATTCATGGCTGCCACATGTTGCCAGAGTTAGTCGCGGAATATGTGAGTTCAGCAGAAAGTTATTGGACACTTGGTTTGTCTGTAAACAATTAGCGTTTACTTAGCTGCTGTTTTGGTCTCTGCCTCTTCTTAATTTTTTTTATCCGCCTCACTCAACTTTTGTTAGTTTAGGTGGCCTTGGATATATATTTTTTAAACATCTCTGTTCGCCTGCTAGGAATCGGAGAACAAGGCAGATTATACATCAACTAGAATACCGTATTAGTGACGATTAAATGGGGAGAAGTAGTAGGCAGGAGCGTCACCCTCTTACCTTATTTATGATGCATTCAATTGTTGGAGGAAACTCAATAAACGGAAGAACACGGTGCATCAGATCAGCTGAGATGGTGAGCTTAGTGCAAGGCGAGGCTAGTGACGAGGGCATCTCTGAGCTCCTACAATGCTTACCCACGTTTTGTTTGCATTCTCGTTTTGGCATTTACACGCACACAAAAAATCTCTCTCTCTCTCTCTCTCTCTCTCTCTCTCTCTCTCTCTCTCTCTCTCTCTCTCTCTCTCTCTCTCTCTCTCTCTCTCTCTCTCTCTCTCTCTCTCTCTCTCTCGTATTCATAAATTTTCTTTCTTGTTGCTCATCACGTGTCATGTGTTGTCATTGAGTGTTCTACCCTGAACCGCCAGTGTTGCCAGGCGCCCCGGCATCCATCAAGTCTGCATGGTTGTCTCCTGCACCCTCCACGCCCCGCGACTTGCTGTGTACTTAGGTGATAGAATGAACTCAGGGATTCTCTGTTCGTTTGTACTTTACTCGTCTCGCCTTTGCCTCCCACACAGCTCGCCACTCGTCTGTGTGACGCATACTTGCATTCCAACAAGTACGGTCACGTTGTGTGTGCGTATCACACGAGTCTGTCACGTACTGGCAGGGTGTTACGCAGCTACGCGTTACATGCGTTCACTTTGTTTTTAATTTAAAATTTTTTGATCGAACAGTTGTATTATTTATTTATTACTTTTTATTATTTTTTATTATTTTCTATTCTACTTTCATCCACTACACAGTTGGTTTTAGCAGCGTAAAGCAGAAGTGATAGGTGTCGTCAGGAGTAAGGAGGTTACCTGTAATGTGGTTATATTAATTCGTAGTTCATCGTTGTTGGTGAACTTGAAGGTGCAGCAGCGCGGGCAGCAGGTCCATGCCTCTGTGTGGTGCAAGGTGGGTGAGCTGGGCTGGCCTCGACCCTGGCCGGGGGAAAACAGCTTCTCATCTCACGGAGCATCCAAGGTTAATATGAGAACAAAATCTTCTCCGTTGCTCACCAGCGTCTTTACAATGTTGCCACGTTATGCGTGTGCCGTGAAAGCTAAAGGTATTTTTGCTGTTGGCGTGGCCCGCGTGACCGGCTGGGCGGCAACAGTGTGTTACGCCCACTGCCGCCGGCGGGAGCTCGGCAACCCGCGTCTCTCCTCACTGACACCTGACCTACGCCGCGCACCATCTGGAGACCACGAGGATGGCTGGGGCGGTGTACGTAGGCATGATGGTGGTGTAGTGAGAATGGTTGCACAACACACACCTTAAATACCATTGTTGAAAGGTCCAAATGAGTCCAGCTGGTGATGGCTGCCGATACTGCATAGAACGCCGTTGTGAACGCCGCTCCTCGCATGCCTCATCTGGTCGGTGCATAGCGGCAGGGGTGGAAAGGTGGCCAGCATGAGCAGCGGGTAATGACTCCCTGGACTGGCTACTGGTGGTGGTGGTGGTGGTGGTGGTGGTGCTTTTATTGCTCCTCAGTAATGATCTATATTACCTGCATCTTACCGAGTCAAAGTGGAACATCTATATAAAGAAAGCTGTTAGTATACGTGTGTCGTTTGGAAGGCAACGAGAGGAAATGCTGTGAGGCGTTCTGTAAATACCACCAAGCTGACTAATGCAGGTTATTGAGTCCGTATATCCTTGTGGCGGCTTGTCACTTCCTTTGTTTAAGAAAAAAAAATAGTTAAGGAAAACAAGTATGTATACAGCTACGAGCACACTGTCAGATGAACCTGTTTCTTAAAGAGTATGAGCGAGAGGCAAGGAAACTACCTACATGGGGAAAAAGAACAAAGGGAAGAGTAAGCTGCACAGATGGTACTTTTCACCTCAGGGCGACACAGGCGACCGCTATCACCTCTTGGGCCGCGGGGCATGAAAGGCAATGTGGGGCAACGCAACCCTTCCCCTGCCCACCTGCTTTTCCCTGCGGCATTCTAAGATGAAAGTGGCGGACGGGGAATATATATTTCTTTTTATACTTGTAGTCCCGTTCCTTCCTTTTTTCTTTTCTTCTCACGAGCAGCAATAATGAGATAAGGTTCTTTTTCACAATACTTTACCCTTTACAGAGAAAGAAAAGTTTAGGTGAATATTGGTTTGAAGCATTTTGTAAAATTTTTCTAGCAAAGAAAAGTGCTTTGCAAGATTAAATGGATTTCTTCCTCAGTTGAATTACTTCCTTTGATGCGAGTCGAAGCAGCCAGCTAATAAAATGTTCTCTAATTCCCAGGTTTGGCGCGGCAGCTCCACAGCATCAGTGAGTACCCGCGTTAGTCTGTTTGTGTTTGTTTGTGTTGTAGATAAAAACATAGCAATCTATTTAGTGGAGCTATTTATTTTACAATGGTAGACTCACACTTCAGCACAAGGTAAAGGTAATACACATTCCAACCATTTACAGCTATTTATTGAAAGTAGAGTGAGAGAATAAAGAAATTATGTAGGAAAGTACGATTTTTTAAAATGGAATTTCAAACTTTTGCGTTCAGATTTCTTTCATTAGCTCCATGAGTGAGGAGAGAAAGAAGGCACTGAAAAAAATCACCTTGTTATCCTAGCTATTTTTTTTAGTCATTTGGTTTCACATAATCCTGGAACTCCACATCGGGACTGGAAATCTGGGAATGAATATAGGAAGGCGAGGGTCATGTTACGACTCTAAAAGCTGTGTTGGTTGAAATATTAATAAGTGAAGGGTGCCACCTCCACCCTGGCCACGTCACCACTGCTCTCTCTCTCTCTCTCTCTCTCTCTCTCTCTCTCTCTCTCTCTCTCTCTCTCTCTCTCTCTCTCTCTCTCTCTCTCTCGCTGTGTGTGTGGGTGTGGGTGTGGGTGTGTGTGTGTGTGTGTGTGTGTGTGTGTGTGTGTGTGTGTGTGTGTGTGTGTGTGTGTGTGTGTGTGTGTGTGTGTGTGTGTGTCCTCTCCTACCTTGCAGTTGGCCAAGTACTGCCGCGTGAAAAGTGTACCAGCAGTGTGAGGAAGGTGCCCATCCCTTGCACTTGTAGACGTAATATGAACACACAGACAGAAGCAGTAAGGAAGGAGAAAAGTAAAGTTGCTTAATTTGTGAAATTTGTGGAGAGTGGGATGAGTAGCGAGTAACTGCAGTGCGTGTGGACAAAGAAATAAGGGGCAACGCGGGGACACACACACGTACACAAACACACACACGCACACGCACACACAACGCCACTGATAAAAATAGCTTGATAGCGTCATGGTCACCTGAAGCAGCGCCGCGTAGCTTAGGATACCAGTCGTCCCAGGTGAGCTAGAACATATTTACCTGATGATGCACATGACCATAATTATGTCCATCACCTTGTTGGCCGGTGGTGCGGTGGCCCTTGATGTGAGTGAGGGCAGAGTAAGGGCGTGGCGGCCCAGAGAGGTGCTACAAACTACACCGTTGGCACATACTTGGATGCTTCCTGACGCCATGTACGAGAAAGTAAACTGATTTCACTAGTGAATCAAAACTTTACTTAGAAGTAGAGTGGCTGGTGCCAAGGATATTTTTAGCCTTCACTTAGCCTTAACTTGATGAAACCTTTTTCTATTTTGTGTCTTAATGGTCCCAAGGAATTAGGTGTTTGGCATTTCGTATAACTCAATAAATAACGAATGGTATTGCATCCTTGGCCAACGTCAAAACCGAGAATGATACCATGGTTAAGGGGGCGGCGGCGGCGATCACTAACACCTGCTAACAGAGGGAATAAGAAGCGGGAGGAAGCTGCACCAGAAAGGAAATAAAATCAGGGAAGGAAATTCAATGAATGTTTTATTTAATCGGTAAAACAAGAAAATACAGAAACTTCCTAAAGTCAGCGACAAGGCACGTAGTTCAAGGGTAGGATTTAGAGCTAAATGCGTAGGACTTGCGTTGATCCCTGGGAATGTTGAGGTGATTTAAGGTGTCATGCTTTTAAAATTATCTATATGCTTTCCTTAACAGGTGCAGTTGTGTGGCTAATATACCATGGACTAGAAAGTGCAATAGTAGTAAATAATGTATTGTTACTAAATGTGCGTGAAGTGAGGCTGAATGAAACCCTGAAACCTAATCATCGGGACGGACAGGGAGACAAAATCAGTGCCATCCCACGTCTTGCTGGGTGTTGGCGGGAAAGCGAGGCGGGTGAAGTGTAAAATTCCTTAAGCCTCAACCAACATGTGAGGCCTTCGTGGTCTTCTCGTTGTCAACTTCTGGAAGCACCACAGCTCTCGTCGCTACCTCACCCCATCCAGCCAAACAGAGCCTTCTACCTTACTCACAAATGTTACCTGTATTTCATTTCTTCCTATTGCCAGTTACTTCCTCGTTCCTGCTGTGTTGTCCCTGTGTTGTCCTTGTTTCCATGCTCTTCACTGCTCCCCTGCACCTCTCTTTGTTATACTGCAATTTATCTGAGCAACTCTACACTGAGAATCGGCCAAGCGTGTAGTGTAAAGGTAGCATAGAAGGACATACGATGACACGTTGTTTAGGAATTCAGTTTTATTTCCGTGGTTTTCAATTTTATTATATATGTGTTTTTTTTTGAGATTTCAGTATTTAGCTGTAGCGTGAGGGGACGTTTTATTTAATGTATAGCTGCAATGAATAATAATTGTCGTGCCTTCAGAGGGACTGACGTGGATTTTACGTTTCCATTGTGAAGGCAAAGAAAGAGGTAATGTGTGTTATAATTTTCTTCTCTTCTCAAGGAAATCAAGGGTTCTCTTAGCACAATGGTCGCTGTAGGCTGGGGAGTGCATTTTGACGTTTCTTTTCAGCATCTGACTCCACCTCCCACACACACTCAGGGCGCTTTTGCAAACACACACACACACACACACACACACACACACACACACACACACACACACACACACACACACACACACACACACACACACACACACACACACACACACACACACGGGTGGGGTTCTACCAGGTGAATAATTACAGGTAAGATTCCCTGAACGACAAGGCTTAAGCATGTTAATTGCAAGAGGGAATTGCACGATAGTAACTTTGTCTTCTCTCCTGCAAGGCGGAGGGAAGGACAACAACTATGAGAGATGCTGTAGGATAGAAGGAGAGGTAGAGATGCTGTAGGATGGAGGTGAAACTGCGGAGGGAAATTTGGAGGTGTGGGTAAGATGGAGATAAAAAAAAAGAAGACAGGATCAAAATAGGATGAGAGGGAAGATAGGTGAGAGGAGAACTAGGGTTAAGGGCGGGAGAGGGTGGTAACGAGAAGAGAGGAAGAAGGAGGAGGAGGAGGAGGGGGGTGGGGGGAAGAGGTGTGCACTTGGGTGAAAAATGAGTTGGGGGATGTTGGGAGTTCAAGTTGAAAAGTTGTAGTGGAGTAAAGTTGAAGGAGTAGTGAGAGGCTTTGAGGAGTGGATGCATAGTGATGAAATGTGTAAAGAGGCGAAAGTGGAGGCAGGAGAGAAGATGAGAGAGAGAGAGAGAGAGAGAGAGAGAGAGAGAGAGAGAGAGAGAGAGAGAGAGAGAGAGAGAGAGAGAGAGAGAGAGAGAGAGAGAGAGAGAGAGAGATTTTTAGTTATCAAAGTAAAGTGTGTCATCCATCGATTTGGGAGTCTTGTGTGGGTGTGTGACCTTGAAGACCTTTTCTATTATCTTTTCATTCCGTTTATTCATCCTTTTTTCAGCCTTTGTTGTTCTTTTGTCATTGTTTCTTGCCGGCTCTAATGGATGTTTCTTCTTTCTTTAATACGTAATTTCTTTTCAGTTAGGATTCTTTGAAATTATTCTTTTTTTAAACATTTCATTTTGAGTGCGTGTATACGTGTACAAGGTTAGTGCTCTTTTTCTCTAATTCCCTCTAATCTCTCTCTCTCTCTCTCTCTCTCTCTCTCTCTCTCTCTCTCTCTCTCTCTCTCTCTCTCTCTCTCTCTCTCTCTCTCTCTCTCTCTCTCTCAGGGCTGCGATTTACGTGAGCAGTGCAAACAACTCCAAGCCTCACACTGTGTCTTCATTTCGCCAGCTGTTAGGCCCCTCCTCTTTCCCCTCCTCCCTTCTCTTTCCCCTCCTATCTCTTCTTTCCCCTCCTATCTCTTCTTTCCCCTCCTCCCTCCTCTTCTTCTCGTTGCCACCCTCCACCTTAGCCTCCTTTTCTTACCCCTCCTCTCCTCATCTTCCCTCTCATCCCATTACGTCATCTCCCCTCCTCTTCCCCTCCCAGTTTTCCTCCCCCCCACTTTTCTTTCCTCTTCCATTGCTCCTCATTGGCGGGGTCTGCAACAGGGCAAAGTTTTAATTGCTAGTGACCATTGATGATCGCTTTACGACTGACCCGCAGAGCTCCCAGGAATCTTTAGGAGCTTGAGGGAACACTGGTGCCGTTTTGGTGTTGGCCTCTTGGGAGATACGTGCCTTGTAGTTACTCTGCTGTTTTCTACCGTGGATGTATAGTTTGTGGCGGAAGATTAGCTTATTAGTCTCCTCTTCGCGGATAAACAGATGGACTGCCTCTTAATTTTGTAGATTAAACATGTGCAGTGCGTGTATCATGTATTCTAGCTGATCAGAAGTAATCTTTATATAATACATATTGTAAATTCACGATGCGCAAAATCATAAATTCCACACAAAGCGTAAAACTGCATTGGGTCTCTCCCTGTTCACGCCTCTCGTCAGTAAAAGCAAAGGGTGTGGCAGGGAATATAATAAACAGACAGAAAACTTGGCACCGGTGGCTATGTTTCTGGTGACAGCTGCAAGACGTGGCTGCTAGGTAACCGGAGTGGCCCGTTCTCATAGCATTCTTCTGGCGCTTCTTATAACTTCCCTCTAGCCGTGGTACTTGGAGGGCGCGTCTTCAGTAGGGTAAGATGATAGAAGGGAGAGAGAGAGAGTGAGTGAGTGGGTGGATTGGCGGGAATCGAGGAGAGGTGGGTTGGGTTTCTCACTCGAGGAAATAGAGAAGAGACACAGCCAGCTAGCTCCAGGCGGCGGCAAGAAGGTGGAGAATTCAGTCCTATTTTTCAGGCTTCTTTCACTTTAGCTTTTTCTTAGATAATGCTCTACTACTACTACTACTACTACTACTACTACTACTACTACTACTACTACTACTACTACTACTACTACTACTACTACTACTACTACTACTACTACTACTACTACTACTACTACTACTACTACTACTACTATTACTATTACTATTACTAGCAAATCTGGAAGTACGAAGTAATACGTAACGCAGCATGCTATTGAATTAAATAAAAACTTGAGTGCCTTTATTAGCCTCTGAGTGAGAGTGCGTGCCTAGGAGGATGGGGCTTGAGAGTGGCCGCATTAGACCTGTAGGGAAGTGAGGGGAAAGGAGCCAGGCGAGGGGTGCATTAAGTGACGAGGGGAAGACGGCAACGCTGCGGGATGGAAACGTCATAAGGGGAGAGAAAACCAACCAGTTATAGTGCCACGGTAGAGAGAGAGAGAGAGAGAGAGAGAGAGAGAGAGAGAGAGAGAGAGAGAGAGAGAGAGGGAGAGAGGGAGAAGAAAAAGTAGAAGAGATGGAGTAAACGAGCAAGAAAAACAAGGAAGAAAACGGAATGTGTTGCGGCGATGTAAAGGCGAAGGTTAATAATGGATGATGTGATGGAATGGAGGCAAGGATGACGCGGAGGAAGAGGATAGATAATGCAAGAACATGACAGAGTTCCTCCTCATCTATTCCCAAATACCCTCCTCTACCCCCCACCAATGTCTGTTTTTTTTGTTCAGTGACTTGCACATAACATACACACTCACACACACGCACACACACGCACACAGGCACACAGTCACTCAGCAACGGCGGCTTCTATTGTGCTCTTGACCCGGAGGCGTTGTGTGCATTGAACGGAATGTTTGATGTAGAAAGGGAATGAGAGAGGGATTGGATCGGTCAGGGGCGAAGACAAGCACTCTGACTGAAGAAGAAGTAAAGGTCCTGATACAATGTCAGTAGTAGCAAAAAAAAATACTAGAACTGTGGTTAAAAAGGAGACGAATTCTGAGTGAGACGTAAAGAGAAGAAATGACCTTGAAATGTGCTTGTGGAAGAAGATGGTGAAGACAAAGGATTCTGAAAATGTGTCTGTAGGTTAAAAAAAAGAAAAGAAAAAAAATTTAAACTGTCAGAAAAGCTTGAGCATTTTCTGGGAGTGTGTCAGTGGGAAGGGAAGGTAATGGGAGGGAAAGGTGGTGGTGGAAGAGCTTGCAGGAAGATTTTCTGGGAGTGTGTCAGTGGGAAAGGAAGGTAATGGGAGGGAGAGGTGGTGGTGGTGGTGGAAGTACGTGTGGGAAAGAAAAAAAAAAAAAGATCTGCGTGCTTGGTAGAAAGGCGAAGGGAAGTCACGGAGTAGTTTACCGCATAAGTTACCAAGAAGCGGCTGATTTGCTCCGCCCGACCCTTGTTTCCCTCGGCTAATGGTGTTTTTGTAACCTCACGCGGCCGGAGATGAGATCAGGGAGAGTAGGGGCTGGTGAGTCCGGAGGGAAAATATTGCTGACGTGATGGTGACGTAGGGTTTGAGAAGGAAGAGTAGGAGGGGAGAAAGATGGAAGACAAAGAGGGAGAAAGTGAAGACAAGATGGCAGAGGTAGAAGTAGAAGTAGTGAATGATTGGAAGCTCAGTCGGACATGAACCAACAAACAAACAAGTTAATAAATGCCTTTAAAAGATAGAAGAAATGGATAGAGAGAGAACAAAAGAAGTTTACGTGTATATTTTTAGTTTTTTTTCTGGATACTCGAAAACACGGTCAGGAAATCTCGAAGATGTGTTTCTTTCGGGCATTTCTCGGCCTTTCTTCCCACGGCGTCCGCGTCTCGTGTTCATTAGCGTGAGTGGTGCGTGCGTGTCTTGACGGTGTGTGGGATGCTGCTGCTGCTGCTGCTGCTGCTGCTGCTGCTGTTGCTGCTGTCGCTGCTGTCCCCGCCGCGGCTCCACATTCACTCAGCCGGTGTGCACTCGGGTGTCTGGCAATTTGGTGGCACTAATTGATGTTTTCAGGTTCGTTTGATTTTTGTTATTGTGGTGTTTGCTTAGGCGTAACGTTTGGCAGTTCTATGTTTTTTTATTGTATATAATTTTCCTCCTATGTATCTATTTTCGTTTTCTTTATCGTATTCACACGTTGTATTAATTGGCACTAACTATCAGTGTTTACTTTCGTATTTTTGCGTTTGTATCTATTAACACACACACACACACACACACACACACACACACACACACACACACACACACACACACACACACACACACACACACACACACACACACACACACACACACACACACACACACACACACACACACACACACACACACACACACACACACACATTCACACACACACACAGTTAATAATAATAATGGTAATACCTTCAATAACTTTTCCCACGTACCCTCTATTTCCCACGCCCCATCCAAGGTCTTCAGTATGGTACTTATAGTATATTCTTTTTTGTAAATATTTGTGTCATTTACACACACCAAGTGATAAATATTTACTCGTGTTTGTTTAGGAGGCAAGGGTGAGGGAGCATCGTGTTGCTACATACTGCATACATACTTTGTAGCATCACTTTCCTTATAGGACTTATGATAATACAATACTATGGATAATAATTGTTTACTTTTAATGAAAATGTGTCTTTGAAGGTGTTTCCGTAATGCAATACTTAAATATTGTATCACATATTCCATTTTCTTCACGTAAGGGACCGTTATATAATTGGTAACATGCACGAAGGTTTTATTTATTGATTCATATATTTACTTGTAGTCACTTGTGCATGGTAGTGTTTGAATCGTGTCCTTCCCGCCCTGTGTATTCCCATTCACGCCACTCCATGACCGTGACGCGGCTGGTGAGGGAAGTGGAAAATTTAGTGCAATGTGAATATTTAATGGTACCGTAGTGGGATCAGACTGACCATAGATAGACACACACACACACACACACACACACACACACACACACACACACACACACACACACACACACACACACACACACACACACACCAGGAGGCTGATGAAGTGGATTTTTCTAGATTCATGGGGTTTTTAGTAAATGGCTTTTACCTACGTTACCTTATTCTCCTCCTCCTCCTCCTCCTCCTCCTCCTCCTCCTCCTCCTCCTCCTCCTCCTCCTCCTCCTCCTCCTCCTCCTCCTCCTCCTCCTCCTCCTCCTCCTCCTCTTCCATTTACCTCTTCGTGATTCTTTTTCATCTTTGGCACCATCTTATTTCATATCTTAATTCTTGCTACCTTTCCTTCCATCCTGGAGTCTGACCGCCTCATATATATTTCGCTCAGCGCGTCGCATTAAGATGTAAAAAACTCTTGCACGTCTTGGTCATGGCCGAATAAATATAATATTCCCTGTGATTAGTGTGCGTGAGGGCATTAGGGGGTGGGATGGAGGGAGAGGAGAAGGGAGGAAAGGAGATGAAGTGTTTGCCAGACTGCCCCGGAAGTCCCCAACGCAAGAGAGCTCTCCCTGCCGACAGAGGACAGTCCCCATTCCTTACAGCGGTGTTTATTTACCGCCCATAAATTAGGCGCTGGGAACACAGTCGCACGCACGCTCCAGCCTCTGCACCTGCGTCATTTGGTCAACACGTTATAAGATGTGTGTGGAGTGCTGAGAGGAATGCCGCACGAGGACCCGACCCTTACGAGCCTCTTTCTCACTTGCTGATCGATGTGGGCGGGACGAAGCCTTTTGAGAAGCGCCTCATGTGGGTCGCTAAGAGTCCCGTCGGATGGACAGAGTGGCAGACGAGGAGGATTGTGGGTTATCAAGACTTCTCAGCCTCACTCCAGAACCTCTTGGAAGAGACACTGCGCCTTCCTAACCTGTCCTCTTACCTTCTTCATGGGCATGGCGTTTCTCTCTCTCTCTCTCTCTCTCTCTCTCTCTCTCTCTCTCTCTCTCTCTCTCTCTCTCTCTCTCTCTCTCTCTCTCTCTCTCTCTCTCTAAATTCCGTCTAAACTGTTGATTAAGGTCTGTTTGGTGGTCTCTGTCTCTGCTGGCCGCTCCATTGGTTATGCCTTTATTATTCATCTTTATTCAAGTTTATTAGTGGTGCCAATCTATATGGTAATGGGGCTTCGATTTGTTTGCGTGCGTCTTGACGGTGCGCTGCGGGGAAGTTCTAATAACAACATGGAGATGAATCCGAGCTCCATTTGCCTCGTGTGTCGCTCATCTAATAATGCAAGGCAGCCTCAGCCTCATCCCTATATACCGCCATTCTGCTGCTACAACCATTTTGACTTTCTGTCTCGTTTCAGTTTTTCTTTATCCCTTGTGTGACTTCCAATGATTTTTTTTTTGCTATATATTTTTTTTTATCTTTTTTGGCTTGTCAATTTGCTGTCATTTCTCGTAACTCCTCCTTTTCTCTTTCTGTTCCTCCTCCCCTTCCTCCTCCTCCTCCTCCTCCTCCTCCTCCTCCTCCTCCTCTTTGGGCATCATTGCAGGTTGATTGGGTATTGTCATGGCTTCAAGTTTTTTTTTCCCCTTAGT
The DNA here is from genome assembly GCA_029783475.1 of Metacarcinus magister. Lineage (NCBI taxonomy): Eukaryota > Metazoa > Arthropoda > Malacostraca > Decapoda > Cancridae > Metacarcinus > Metacarcinus magister. The sequence goes on along the minus strand of JAPQNM010000043.1, from coordinate 5,559,415 downwards.
AATTTATATTTTATTGTTTAGTTTCATTGTGATTGATTTTTTTTTGGTTAATAATAGATGTACGTTTCTATAAGTACTCAAAGGTTTCATTATTAATTGCAATTTTATGCTTTCTGATGGTTCTCTCTCTCTCTCTCTCTCTCTCTCTCTCTCTCTCTCTCTCTCTCTCTCTCTCTCTCTCTTTCTCTTTCTCTTTCTCTTTCTCTTCACACTCACACACACACACACACACACACACACACACACACACACACACACACACACACACACACACACACACACACCTACCTCCATTCCATCCTCTCCCAATTTTCCTTCCATGACTTTCTTGGCTTTTTTTTTGTATTTTATTTACTTGCATTATCTTTCTTTCTTTTTCTTTCTTTCTTTATGGTCTCATCTCATTTTCTCGTGTTGCATTATACAGCGTAACGTGTTGTGGGCTTGGTAAGAAACATGTATGCATATTCTGTTTCTTTTTTTCGTCTTTCTCTCTCTCTCTCTCTCTCTCTCTCTCTCTCTCTCTCTCTCTCTCTCTCTCTCTCTCTCTCTCTCTCTCTCTCTCTCTTCCTCCAATTTGTTGAGTCAATTATCTACGCGGGGGGACGCTTATGCCATGTTACCTGTTCCCTGGCAGCCTATTAGTGCACCTGTACTTTATATCAGGTAGGGTAACAGGTAACTTATAGGTTAAAGCGGTGCTGAAAAAATGGAAAGGCTTTGGGTGGTGTTAGTATTATAGTGGTAGTGGGTGGTGGTAGTATTTGCAATGGTAATGGTATTTGCAATGGTGATGAAGTACCGTGTTTATACTGTATGTGTGTTGATTGTTGTTTAGTGTTGTTGTTGGTGTGATTGTGGTAGTGGTGGTGGTGGTGGTGGTGGTGGTGGTGGTGGTGGTGGTGGTGGTGGTGGTATTGGTGTTCGTGTGGCGGCAGATGTATTTGTTGTTTATTATATTTGATGGAAGGTTTGATATTGGTGGTTATATTTATGGGGTTAAATCTAGCTTTTCCAATCATTAATCTCGATTCCTCCGCCCCAGTTTGAACATTTATATATTACTGCGTTAAAATAAAAGGTTTGATTTAAGCTTATTGAATCGTATAATTAGTGCAGATCATACGAATGTGTTTAAGGCAGTCAAGATTATATATAACTATCATGCTTGAGACAGGAGTGTAATTAAAACAGCATGTGCTCTCTTTGATCGTCTTCAGTTGATATTGACCTTGATTTACGCTTCTGTAATAATTATTAAGATAGAGATAACTACCACCATCTTCCTCTTTTCGGTTTGGTAGAGTCTTTTGTTTTATCTCAACATTTAATTCACGTGTCTGGTGTGGTCATCTTGGCAGGGACGCTGATCCTTCCCTCATGGAGCATCGGAGCATATTGGGGCTGAGGGAACGTTGCCAGCGAATCCTAATAACAGTAATTGGTTCTCGGCCGTTGTAAATCGCAACTACCAATCGTGTGATGTCGTTGAGTGTGAGGGCGTGTGGCAATCAGCTTACCTCGTCCTGCTCCTACTCCTCACAACCTCCCTGGCCACCGCAGCTGTTGGAATTACTATCCTTTGAGGCCAGATAGTGTGCCTTTGTTCCCCTCTTGAGCCTCCTGTTGTGTACGAGGGTCTTGCCAATCGGTCCCAGGTGCCTACTCTATTCTTTATCTTAAGAATTTCAACTAACTGTTCGCAGAGTGACCCGAATTCTCACTTGCATGGCTCGTGGTGGTCAAGGAAGGCTCTTTAGGTAGCACTTTAGGGAACCAAGACTCCCTTGTCTGCTCAGTCTTCCTATACTATTACTTTATTGCGTCCCTTATCTCGTGGAGGAGAGTTGCATTGAAATGTGACGCGTGTCGTTTTATTTTTGTTTGACAAATGTTGATAACTTTTGTTTGGTTTTGGGATGATTTCCAAACGTATATAGTGACACACTATGGTATTAAACTGACCTGTGAAGTGAGAGGATAATTCTATCAGTGCTGGAGGTCGTTTAACGATGATAATAAAGTACAAAGGAAAATCAAGACTTCTTGGCTTCACTTCAAGTCTTTAAGTTAGTTTTTGGTTTATTTTCAGCTGACAAGAGTCGGGGGTTGAGTCAGGATCTTAAAAAAAATATTCTTACCGGTAAAATGAGAAGTATAAGAGGTTGTAACAACAATTCCTTCGCTAACAGACACTTCTCATTTTCGTACAAGATGATAACTCATAACTGATTGAGAAAAATCATGGGATGGCTTACCTCGGAACCAATCCCAATCTTAACTGCCTCCAGTAATCATTTAAGTAATAGCACTGTTAATGTCTCATCCAACCTTGTAATTAATGTCTGGCTGGTTATATCTATTAGGAACAGAAATAAATCTTATGAACTAGGAAACATTATAGCGTATTAACTAAGACAATTGAGCTTTTCCATTAAAAAATGCAATTGATGAATTTCTTCCGTGAAAAAAAAACCAATGCGAAATACAACCTATTTACAAAGGAAATACATACATTCTTATGCTAGAATACCAACTTATGAATATCACAAACTAATGATAGATAAGTTACTAGAGTTCCTAAGTAAATCAGGGCTCGAAGCGTTGGTAACACGTGTCACGGAACAATTCTTTACGTAGTCATCTTGTATTAGCGACCAAAGCAGCGGCGTAAGCGTGGCTATAAGTCTGACAACAAACATTTCACGACACGAGACACACTTGGCAAAGCTGACAGAGTTGAAATGTTACGACTAAAGTTGTGGCATTCAGCAGAACGTAATGATGTGTTTGTATTTTATTTTGTATGGAAATAGTTCCTCATTGTGTAATCGCTTTAGGGGACTGGTAGCATTGAGTTACTGTAATTTTAGATGTGGTTGCCTAAAACGTGGTATTAGTATCATACTGTGCATAGTGAATTAAAAAAAGAAAAAATTACATATATATATTTTTTATTAACACTGAAAGGGTACCGGCCACGGGCAAACAAAAATAGGTTAAATACAAATCCCGCTTATCGCCAGACATGGATGAAAGCAAAGCAATAGTCTAATATAAGAGCATACACATGAGAACACAGTAATGTAAATCATACGAAACACAACTATTAGTCTTGTAAAGTACAATCGCCTGGGGTGTAACTAAACCAGAACAACATGGCCGCCTCAGCAATGGCTTCACCTGACAGTCTAGGAGCGCACCTAGAGCCCCTACTGCCCATTTTACCTCTATTAGGGAGACAGAGAATGCCGTTAACTGTGCTATCAATGTGGTAGTGGCCATAGTGTGGTTGAAACTAGCGCAGCAGGTCAGTGTGACGGCCGTGATGGGTGCGCCCCCCTGCCCTCTTCACCCTTCCTTAAGCACGTCGTTTGTCAGTCTCTCCGGCTGGTTCTTCCCGCCGCTTGGACCAAAAGGAAGTTTAGCCTCACCTTCCTCGTAGCTTGCTGTCGGAAAATCATCCCAGAAAATTCTCGCAAAATACAGCAACAAATGTTTTTACTTGACTCATTATTCATCCCGGTGTCTCATTTATGCAGCCATTTTTCTCTCTTACTTCCACCCGTCATCTTTTCTGTTTTTCTCTTTGTTCTTCTTCCTTGCTGCTTTTTTTATCTGTTTTTCTCGTTTCCTCTTCCCTGGTGTTGCACTTCCCACGCCCTTGCATTCCACGGGGCGTCAGTGGCATCCAAGTCCGCCACTCCGTAACCTGTGCATCCTCCCCGCGGGGCCACTCCCACTGGCCTCATATCCGTGTCTTCATTGCCTCTTCCTCCTCGAAACCTACCGCATCCTCGCCTCCTCGCTTACACACTCGAAACATTGAGCTCGGGTTGGGTTGAGGGTGGTCCGTGTGTGTGTGTGTGTGTGTGTGTGTGGGTGTGTGTGTGTGTGTGTGTGTGGGTGTGGGTGTGGGTGGGTGTGTGTGTGTGATTTGTTTTCTTTTCTTCCGTGTTGAGGTAGGTCATTTGTGTAGCTTGATTTATTTTCTAACTCCTCCTCCTCCTCCTCCTCCTCCTCCTCCTCCTCCTCCTCCTCCTCCTCCTCCTCCTCCTCCTCCTCCTCCTCCTCCTCCTCCTCCTCCTCCTCCTCCTCCTCCTCCTCCTCCTCCTCCTCCTCCTCCTACTACTACTACTACTACTACTACTACCACGACTTCTACTACTACTACTACTACTACTACTACTACTACTACTACTACTACTACTACTACTACTACTACTACTACTACCACGACTTCTACTACTACTACTACTACTACTACTACTACTACTACTACTACTACTACTGTTACTATGATACTGCTGCTGCTGCTATTACTACATAGTATAGTATTTTAAGTGTTGTTTATTTCATGTGGGTCATTTTTTTCCCTCCACTCCTTCTTTCTCTTGCCTAACCTTGAAACTTTGGTCTTTTTCCGGTTAATGTTCATAAATCTTGTGAAGTGGGTGTTTCACATTCTTTTATGAGCGAACTCTTTTTAAGTTTTCTCTTTTCGTTTTGCATTAATGACCCAATTAAAACAGAGATTACCTTATAACACGTGCACCTACCTACACGCTGCCAGGAATCCACCTACTAATGCAAACATCCATTCTCTCTCTCTCTCTCTCTCTCTCTCTCTCTCTCTCTCTCTCTCTCTCTCTCTCTCTCTCTCTCTCTCTCTCTCTCTCTCTCTCTCTCTCTCTCTCTCTCTCTCTCTCTCTTTGCCATTGTTTAACTATTTCTTCCCCTTTTCCCTCATCTCCCATTCTTCATGTCTCTTTCCCTTCGTCTTGCCATTCATCTCCCATGTTTCGGTCTCCAACACTACCCGTCCCCTTCCTCCCTTCCCTCCCTTCCCTCCCATCCCTCCCATCCCTCCCTCTCCCTACCACCCTGCAATGCTTTACCACCTACTCCCTTCCCCTCCCTCCCCCTCCCTTCCCTCCCCGACCCCTAGTATCGGTGTCCGGCGTTACATGGCCACCGGATGATCCTCATGAGCGGGATAGCTCGTGCCGGATCCTGTCTGTCAAGCGAGATGAACTTACGGGGCTTAGGAATGTCGGGTGTTGCGGCAAGAGGAGGAGAAAGAGACAGCGAGTGAGAGTGAGAGAGAGACAGATTGACCACCGGGTAATTTAATGATTTTTTTTTTTTACTTAGAGAGAGAGAGAGAGAGAGAGAGAGAGAGAGAGAGAGAGAGAGAGAGAGAGAGAGAGAGAGAGAGAGAGAGAGAGAGAGAGAGAGAGAGAGAGAGAGAGAGAGAGAGAGAATTAAGGATATGAGCGACAGGAGATCAGATCCCTCCTGTTAAGAGTTGAATCACTGTCACTCACTCTGTGTTGCTACTTCCCTTCCTCCTCTACCCCTGCCTACCTTCCTCCTCACCCTATCTCGCCCTGTCAGCTTCCCCCCCCTACCCCCTTCCCTGTCCTTCCTTCCCTTGACTTACATCCCCTCGCCTCCTACTCTTCGTACATAGATCCTTGCCTCACCCCTCGACCTCCTCCTTATCCTTAACTGGTGAGCGAGTGTTAGGTATCTTTCTAAGTATTGCTGAGGGAGGATCTTGGAATTGTGTGATTATCTTTTTATATTAAAGGATTCTTCCGCTAAGCTCGTTGGTCTGTTCTTGTAAAGTGTTTTGTTTTCTCATTAATTATAACTTGTTTGTGTGTTGCCAAGGTTTGTGTTGTGTTTGTGTTGCGTTGAGGGTATGTGAAGGTGCCTCGGTAGGTATTTGAATTATGTGTTGATGTTCGGCCTCTGAGTTAATGTGAAGGTCTTGCGTACAGTAACCTTTTCTTTTCTCTCTTATTGAGGTGGGTGTGGCGGCGGCAAGAAATATAATGCTTGATAGTTCTTGAATGCTTACGTTGACCTTGGAACTATTCACAGGGATTGAATTGAACTATTTTGTCATCAGTAAGTCCTGTCCTGTCCTGCCTTGTCCTCTCCTTGCCTTCACAGTACGCTTGGCCTCCTCACGTGAAGATAGTTAACACATACTGATTTTTTTTGCTGTTTTTTTATTTCTTACCTTCATTGAATTTTTTTTTTTTCACTTGTTGCAGCATCATCGTACCATGCTCATTCTTCTCAGACACACACAAAAAATGTTCTACTGCCTACAACTATGAGAAATGTGTATTGAAAAAAAAATATCTTACCTCACTTAAAGTTTGTCGTGAATACAAGTTACATGAAAAATTAAAGATCAAGGACTTTTTCTTGTTTTCTTTTTTTTTTTACAGCCAGGACTTCGCGCGACATTTTCTTAGTGCAGTAGATACCGTAGCCTTATCGGGGGTTGACCTTCCTGGTGACATCGTTATCATGTTCTTATTGGTCAGGTGTGCTCGTTGAAGTGTCAAGGAAGAATGTGATCAACACCATCTAGTCCCATTATGTACAATGACACGTACAATGAAACTTAATTATGACACGTATTATCAGATGACTAGGGTTTACAGCGTGTAATTAGACGCAGTAAACAAGTGATTATCCATGCACAATTAACTCGTATCTTTGCGTACCAATGTATGATTATTGCATTTCGTGAAGGTTTTGGAATTGCATACGTTTGATTATTATTTTAATCTTCCATGCAAGGTAGTAGACCATAACCTTGTGTGAATTAAGTGATGCGTGATAGTGTGTGTGTGTGTGTGTGTGTGTGTGTGTGTGTGTGTGTGTATGTGTGTGTTTGACGTATATTTCCAGTTTCTAATGTTTTTTTTTTCTTCAATGTTTAGTAAAAGTAAAGTCAGTGTTTTTACGTGCATTCAGTTGGCTGCATTAAGTGTTTGATTACTTTCACTATGTTTGTTCAGTCAAGTTTAAGATTTGATGTAAATGATGGAAGAAAATATGTGATTATTATTTGCCCACCCACCCACCCACCCTCCCTCAACATTTAGAGAGTCAGTTAGCTTCGTTGGATGGTCCAGGCACACGGAAAGGGATGTATGTCCATGCTGTCCCCTCATGTCAAAGAAAAAAAAGGAGGAAAATAAAAAGTCACAGTAGCGTCCAGGAAAACCAGGTGTATATACTTCCTGGCAGGGCGGCGTGGCGTGAAATACTGCGGGGGGCGAGACGAGCTTGGGAACGACGTGGGTGCGTCCCTAATCCGACACAGGTGGCAGAAAGGAAACACAGTACAAGCTGATGCAGTGGGTGTGTTGGTGTTTGTTTCTGTAAGGGAGTAGACACCACGCTCTCCTTATATATATTTTTTTCAAGC
>JAPQNM010000043.1:5527178-5544678 GCA_029783475.1 Metacarcinus magister | reverse complement strand
TGTGTGCCGCACACCCTCAGCCAGAGAGAGAAATGCATGATAGTTATAAATAAATTCAGCAGTAAGTGGGAAACGATATTTTTCTTATTGTTTTTAGCCCTGTTATAATGTTTTGCACTATAGGTGTTCTGTAGAAGCACTGCACACCCAATAATCAATTGTATCATTATGTAACATAGCGCGTACGGTGGAGTGGGAGGGCAGACTGTTGAAAATATGGAGCTCAGTGTGCGGCTCTACAAATGCACACTGCTTGCGTTCGTTTTTGCTGCTGAAAATTTTATATTGGCTAGAAGTGTATAAAGTGTTTGCCATTCATTATATGGGCATAATTAAGACTTGCAGCCACACAGACAGCCTCGTTAGGTCCAGTATGACTGTTGCTGTTTGTTCTTTCTTTGTACTCCATTGTACCTCCTCCTTCTCCTCCTCCTCCTCCTCCTCTTCCTCCTCCTCCTGCCAGGGTAAATCATACACAAGGGCCTTCACCTCATCTTCACTCATTACTTCCCGCACTTTTGCATTTCATTGAACATTCTCAGTATTAAGTTTTAACTTTCAATGAAAATTGGGTTTAAGACATTGATAGTGCTGTGGTGCGCGCTGCCGTTGTTGGCGGCGTGCACCACCCTGGCCGACCCGCACCACTGCGTGCGAAGCACCAAGGACAGGCAGCCGCTGCCGGCCCTCAGCCGCAGCGGTGCCTTGCAGGACGACGTCGCCCTCCAAAAGGGGGTGGCCGGCCTTGTGGACCTTGTCCGCATGGCTAAGGACGAGCTCCTCAAGGAGCGTCACGCACACAAGGGCGTGCTCACCGAGCGCGACCTGCTGCTGGACGCCCTTGAGGAGTTACACAAGGACTTCAAGATCCTTGCGGCTAACCACGTTACTGTGGTTAAAGACCTCAAGGTCTTGAAGGAAGACCACTACGGTCTGCTGAGGAACCAAAAGGTTCTTAAGGAAAAATATGACTTTATGGTTAATGACCAAAAGGACTTGAAGAAAGAATTTGACTTTGTGGTTAATGACCACCAAGTCATGCAGGAAGACCACTACGGTCTGTTAATGGACCATAAGGTTCTATTGTCAGACCACAGGGTCTTGAAGAACAGCCACAATGCTGTGGTTAGGGACCACCAGGTCCTACATGAAGAACACAATGCTGTGGATAACGGCTACAGGGTCCTTGCGACACACCACCTTAGTGTGCTGAAGGACCATAAGGTTATATTGTCAGACCACCAGGTCTTGAAAGAAAAATATGACCTTTTGGATAGGGACCACCAGGTCCTACTGGAAGACCAAAACGGTCTGATGCAGGACCTTAATGTCTTGCTGTCAGACCGTAAGGTCTTGAAGGGAAATCATGACCGTGTGGTTAATGACCACAAGGTCTTGAAAGAAAAGTATGAACTTTTGTTTAGGGACCACCAGGTCCTACTGGAAGACCAAAACGGTCTGATGCAGGACCTTAATATCTTGTTGTCAGAACGTAAGGCGTTGAAGGCAAATCATGACCGTGTGGTTAAAGACCACACGAAGGTTGTGTCAGAGGTGAGCAGTGTGCGTCAACAGTACGCAGCACTGCAACGTCTGCTGGAGAACTCCAAGGACGACCTTCGGGTTGTGCTGAAGGAGAAAGAAGCTTTGGCAACACAGCTGAAGCAGGAGCAGGACCAAAGTGTCAACCTGAAAACACACTTGAACATGGTCCTGCGCCGCAAGGAAGAAGCTGAAAGTCGGGCCAAGAGTATCACAGATCTCTTTGAGGCGACTGTAGCGAAGCTGCGACTCGAGTACCACACACTCGAGACTCGCCAGCATGGATTGGAACTACACTATGACCAGTGTCTTATTCAAGTACACACCAGTGTAGCAAAAGAAGACCGTGCTGCCCGCGACCTGCAGGAGGCAGCACGGAACCTGACTCTCGTCCAGCTGGACAAAAACCAGATGGAACAGTATTACGTCACACTGGCGAGAGAAGAACATTCCCAGCGAATGGACATTCACGACCAACGTGATGATGGATTGAACCAAAACTCGATTTGGAATGAACTGTGGAACTCCATGGATGAGTTACAAACACTTCTACAGACAAAGGAAGATTTATAACAACAAAACAAAGTCAACTTACTTACATGACTTTTGAATTACTTTCTTAAAAAAAACATGTACTGTGTATCTTAGTATTGCATTATTTTGTTTATCTAATAATTTACTTATTGATTAATTGATTAGTAAATTCACTTATATATTTAGTCAGTGTGTGTGTGTGTGTGTGTGTGTGTGTGTGTTTTGTTAACGTCTGTCTGTCTGTCTATCTATCTATTTATTTATTTAACCTCCTCCTCCTCCTCCTCCTTTTCCTATATAAACCTTATAAAGAAAGACTTAAAGAACTAAACTTATTCAGCCTAGAAAAACGAAGGATGCGAAGAGATTTAATTGAAATGTTCAAGATAATCAAAGGATTCGATAATATCAATGCAGAAGATTACATTACTTTTGATCGATCAAATATAACAAGAAGACGTCATTCTTTTAAGATTACTGGTAAAAGATTCACATTAAACAAAGCCAAGCACTTCTTTTTCAATCGGATCGTTAACGTTTGGAACTCCCTGCCCGCCAATGTCGTCGACAGTAAAACAATTACTACGTTCAAAAATAGACTTGACAAATATTTAGAAGCCAATCCACAACTAAAATACTATCCGTTAACGTAGCAAACTTTGAGTATGTTCATCCTGATGTACCTAACTTACGAAATGTCGATTCAAAAGACGTCGCTAGTGGCCTGACATCGCTTGCCAGGAAGTAGTGGTAGCAGTAGTGGTAGTGACGGTAGTGACAGTCTGATCTTGGTTGGCCTTCCTTTCCCTGCCAGCCATGGCTGGGGAGAGAAGCCTTCACCCTTACTATCCTGTATCCTTCACTCTAGAGTAGATAGTGTACTCACAAACAGCCTCGTAAGGGCCAGCAGGCCTGTTGTTGTTTGTTCTTCCTATGTGTTCCTATGTGTTCCCCCTCATCCTTTCATCTTACTACATACAACAACTCACCATTTGTCCCTCTCGCAGCCATCCTCATCCTCCTTTAGTGTTCACCCTCTTCCTTCACAACGAATCCTTTTACCATGCTGTGTTTAGGCTCCGAATCGGTTAGTGCCTCGGGTGTAGTGGTGTGGAGTAGCTTACAGACACAGTCATCTTAGCAGCAGGACATCACCTTGAACTTCACATCAGTTGTTCGTGTTGTTCGACCTTTGCTGCACATTCAAGGCTCCTTTGTTTGACCTTGTGAGCTGCAGTGACTCGTCCGGCTTGTGTGTCTTTAGGAAAATGCTAAGTCAGAAGGGCTTTTTTTTTTCTTTTCTTTTTCTTCCTCTTTTCGCGAACATCATTAGCAATTGTATGTGTTCATTGTTTTTTTCTTTTCTTTTTTCTACTTGAGGAGGTACTTGGTGTTTGTTTTTTTATTAATGTGTTAGCTTATAATGTCTCTGTGGTATCACTATTACGGGGTTGACGTGTGTACTTAACTCAGGGTGGGGGCAAGACATGTTTAGAGTTGCAGATCTCTCCTGCTTCACTTTCTTTCATCTCTTCCCACCACTTAAACCAACGACCTTCATCACTCTCTCTCTCTCTCTCTCTCTCTCTCTCTCTCTCTCTCTCTCTCTCTCTCTCTCTCTCTCTCTCTCTCTCTCTCTCTCTCTGTCTCCCCTAACTTGCATCTTTCCTTCACTTCCTACTACTTATCTCTTGACTTCCTTGCTACCCAACGCATCATCTTCTCATTTATCGCTTCATTGCAGATTCTAATTCCCACCGACCTTTATTTCCTCTTGTCTCGTCAGTCTCCCAAGCCACCTCCCTCCCTGGTCTCATCCTGCTCTGGGATCCTAACACTCCTCTCCTCTTCGCCCCTCCTCTCCCAGCCCTCTCCTCGCCCTCTCCCAGCCCGACTCTCACACTCTCTCCTCCCTTCACTCTAGACTCCCTCTTCCCAACAATTATAATCTTGTAGACAGAAATGACGTAACATGACCGCTGGGACTTGAGACAGACAGAACTGCGTCACTTTACAGCTTCTCGGGTCACGGCGAGGCGGTGAAGAAGGCAACGGAAATACCGGTGTTTGGTGGTGCTCTGCCTCCAGGGACGAATCATAAAATTAGTGTAATGGCAGTAAGACCTTTCCTCCCCTAGTGATGTGTTTGGTCGCTGCTGTGTCCCACGTCTCTCTTATGGGATGTATGGGCCCTTTCCTCCCTCTCTGTACCTTCCCCTCCCTCCTCCCTGGCTGCCACCCTCATACTCTCTTCCTGCTCTGCCTCGCCGCTGCGTTAATATGTCGTTTGTATTGTTAATCTAGTGAAGGATGGCATGAAAAAAACTTGTACCAGATATATTGCTTAATGTATTAGGTATGATTTTTTAATTTTATTTACTTATGCATCATACACGTCAACATTAATTTTACGATTTGTGATTGATATTTTGTAATGTGCTGGTGCCGAATTTGTTTGGATACATATGAATTGCCCTTAATTTGCCACCTGGTTATCAAAGGAACACTTGCGCCGTGTCATTGCCCGCACACGTGTGGCTGAGGGTGGGGCTGGTCCTCCTCCTAGGGTGTGTACTTAATCGTCAGGGTGGGTAACTTTACTGCCGTGGAAAGAGAACTGGTCAATTTAGTACTGGTGGTGCGTTGCTTCGAATGTACGTCTTGGGTCCATGCATCGGGCTTGGAGCTGCAAGACTTAATGTGTCCCCGGGGCTAGCTTTGGCAGGTACTCCCTCCTCTGCTAACCAGTTTGTCTCACATAGGCACCAGCTAAACTGTGTGTAGGTGTGCGTGTGTGTGTATGAGAGAGAGAGAGAGAGAGAGAGAGAGAGAGAGAGAGAGAGAGAGAGAGAGAGAGAGAGAGAGAGAGAGAGAGTGAGAGAGAGAAAGTGGTTTGATTTTCTGTTTCTGCGTATTACGTTCCTGATGCCACAAGTGTTTCGTTTACTGATATTTAATGACGGTTCATGGAGCACACAACGCACATACATCATCCCTATCCAACAGTCGCTCTTTCCCTTCTCTAAATAATTATACGCGATGCTCTATACATGAAAAATAAAATAATGTACCTCTCTTTCCTTACCCACCTTCCATTCGCGTATCTTAAGTACACAATATACTAATTAGCTTCATTAATGACTGATTGACGCGCTCTTCATCTCAAACAAGGCATAGATGAGATGAATATCCTGATAAATGAAAACCAAAACTCCTGTAAATTTTTTGTTATCACACTTGTCTGCTGGTTTTCACGTTTGTCTTGTTTTGTGCAGCTGCAGTGGACAGTAGTGTTTTGCCTGGACGAGTCAGAACAAGCTGTCGGTCTGCAGGTGACAGGTAACAGGGAGAAGGGGAGGAGAATTGGGAGGCATCACCTAACTTCACCGTTTTAAGTAATTTTATATTCTTTGTATTCTCATCCTTATTCTGTGCACTTCAGTTTGTCAGTGATACGTGAGTTTTATATTTTCAATTCATTATTTTTTAAGATTATGTTAAACTGTACCTGTCGCAAATATAATTAAGTTTCATCAACCGTATACGTAGTTTTATAATAAAGTTACCTTGTATCTACCACGCACTCGTTATGGGAGCAGACTATTAACTTAGGCGACTCTTTCTCTCATCTGGGGCTGCCGGCTATTCACTTACGAAATATTATAGTGCCTCTCGTGAATTTCAGCGCCCGGGTAAGGTATTGCGTGATGCACTGCTGCTGCATTTACGGTTCATTACATAGCTATTACTCCGTATCCCGTGACGGTCGCCGGGGGGGATGCAGTGGAGGGAATAGGGGGAAGGTAGAGAAGGCGAGAGAAGCGAATGGGAGGGAGAGGGAATAGATTGAAGGGAAGAGAAAGGAAGAGGAATGAGAAGGGCAGCCGGACGGTGGGTCTGCCTGGCGCGGGAAGTGAGGGTAATGGAGCCTTCCTCTTCCTCATCATCTCTCAGCCACCCACACCATCCATATAACACCCACCTCACCCTTCATCCACCATACCCTCTATCCACCGTGTCCTTCATCTACTACCACCCAGGGCCATCATCCATCACGACTTCACCACCACACACTCGCACCATTACTCCGAAAATTGCTCATCCACACATCCACAGCATATCTAAACTCCTGCTGTCCTCTACACCCATCCCCATCAGGCTGAATACCCGTACCCTAACCTGCACATCCCCATCTATCATACCCTACCGTTCGTTGCATCCTCACCTTACACACACACACACACACACACACACACACACACACACACACACACACACACACACACACACAGACACAGACACAGACACACACAGACACCTCCCGTCACACTCCCGTCATTCACAATCACATATGTCACACTGCTGATCACATTTGTATCTCCCAAACACTCCACTGCTTTACCACTGAACAGCATCCACGCATCCACCTCACCCAGAACGTTCATATGCATCGTCCACCTTTCACTCCTATTCACTCCTATCCCCTTCACACACTATCTACGTACCATCCACCTACGATCCACTGCACCCGCCAAGCCTCAACCCGCCGTGCAATGATGCCTCTCCATTCCCGCCAAAGAGCGCCAGTCTACCGCACCGAGTGAAGAGACTTTGAAGGTCTACCGCTACTCCACCTTTAATGGCGTGTCCTTTGCTTTCCCTACACCGTTCTCTTTACGCTTGGTGCCGCATCACTGCTCGGCGCCCCTCACGTAAACCCTCACACGCCAACTCTGCTCCACAAGCCTCCACGCTACGTTAGCCCATTAAAGCCTGTTCCCACGACAAAGACTTGACTGTTAGTAAGGTGACACGTCGAGCCTGGCCGTCAGCTGTCAACTTAAGTCGCTTCCTGCAGCCCGTATGTGTATGCTAATGGTGGGTTGTGATTGCTTTCGTACGCATTGGTTCTGTTGGTTCTTGATTTCAGCGTGAATGGTGATATAATTTCGTGTTTTTATTTTGTTTGTTTTTTCACGTGTTTGAAAGTATACGCGCTCGGGTAACTCGCTCCCTTTTTTCGTGTAATAAACTTGGCTTAATGGTTACGTGCGGGCTTAAAAGAAAGTGACACGACATTTTCACGGAAGTTTTTGTCGCGTTTCCCTGTGTGTGTAGCCTTTGTTCGCGCCACCCTTTTTCTTTTTCGTAGGTTGTGTGCCGAGTGCGTGCCGTGTATTCTCCACCCTCTGGCACCCTTAGCACTAGACAATGATAGTCCCTGACACTGCATTACCCCGTCATCCTCACCTCCATAACAACAGCAGGGCCTCGACACAAACACTTCGGCACCCAAATGGCAAACACTCTCGCTGCCAATAACACATTCTGATGCCAATAATCAATGACTTCTGACACTAACAACAATGACACTATGGCATCGGTAACGCCCGTCACTGAACCCACCATTATGTAACCCTTAGATTATGCCACCATTACCATTTCGCCTTCCCTTAACATCACCATCTCCCTCCTGACGCTAGCATAACAAAGGTGAACAACGGTAAAGTACTCGCTCTAGCAGTGTTACAACAAAGGTCATTGTGATGCACGGCGTATTAACAATCCGTGTTTGCTTCAACATTTGCACTAATTGGATAAAAAAAAGGTTTGTAAAGTGCGAAAGGTTTGAAACGCAATTATCCACGCACATTACTGCCTGTCGCTCGGATTGTGATTCTGCCCAACACACTCGCAGGTCACGTAGAGGCTACAGATTTTCGTTACCCGCTTTCCGCTTCCGCCACAGAGTACAGCGAGGGGATTTAAGGTTTGAGATGGATAAAGGATGGGGTTGTGAAACTATCAGTGGACCACACAACTATTCCTCATCCCCTCCCCTGCCCCGAGTCCGTGCAATACACAAACAATACAAAACTACTGGACCCTGGCACACACGTAGCTGTAACAAGGCGCTGGCTCTAGCTTGCCCGTGTATCTTATGAGCCCGTAAGGTTGGGTGCAAATGGCCTGCAAGGGAAATCGTCATTTTGTAATGTCATAATCAATTTGCTGGTAAGAAGCCAACACGCTCTCACGACCTAACCTTGAGGCATTAATCAAGCAAATGTTGCTCTGCTTTAAAGGCAATGAACTTGAGAGTAACGTGCTTGTGTATCTTCTAATTTGCAGGAGTTTATAGAGGAGAGTAAATAGTGATGCTGCTATTGCTCCCCCCTGCGAAGTGTGTACAGGTAAATTTGATGCAGCGGCTCTAGTTTCCTTTTTTTTCCGCCTCAGGAACACATCGAGATTTAAGAGTCTTAATGAACGACCGAGGTAACTTGCTTCGTGCTAGGGTGGGCGGGCGGGCGGGCGGGCGGGTGGGCGGCGGGTAGGCAGTGAGGTGAGGCAAAGGGTGGCTGGCCATCACGTTGCTCTGCCGCCTGAATCACCATCATTAAGTCAGCGGTGTTGAGGACGAGGAGAGGAGTCGTGTTGCAGTCCAAAGGGTGGCGTCATGGTAGACAAATATAGAAGTGAGTTTTATAGTTTATGGAGCGCAGTGCTGGGGATCATACCATTTAGTGTCATGTATAAATTTCCCGGCTTTTAATTACCGTGCAGAGTTACATATATTGGAATGAAACTGTTGTAATGTACAGCTTTTGTGTGCGCTCTCTACCGTGATGGGATAAAGTTGTAGATGAATGGCGAGGTGTATCACTGGAAAAAATAAACATAGAAAAGTTAGCCCCACCGTCCGTGCTCACCACCCCCTGCCCACCCAAGCCCCGAGGCACCAACACCTGGGCGGCGCAAAGTAGCGGAGCCTGGGAAGGTAAACACGTGAGATTGAAGGATGTTTAACGCGTCCATTATCGCTCCACGGCTGAGTCTTTGCCAGTGGGAGAACAAAACAATGGAGCTCCCTAAGGGTGTGCGCAGGCTCTCTCTCCCTCTCTCTCTCTCTTTCACACACACACAACACACACACACACACACACACACACACACACACACACACACACACACACACACACACACACACACACACACACACACACACACACACACACACACACACACACACACACACACACACACACACACACACACACGCACGCACGCTTGTGGATGTTATCTGTTCGTGATGATCATGATTCGCTAGCTAGAGTTTGCTTTTCGTGAGAGAGAGAGAGAGAGAGAGAGAGAGAGAGAGAGAGAGAGAGAGAGAGAGAGAGAGAGAGAGAGAGAGAGAGAGAGAGAGAGAGAGAGAGAGAGAGAGAGAGAGAGAGAGACAGAGACGAGAGACAGAGACAGAGACAGAGACAGAGACAGAGAGAGAGAGAGAGAGAGAGAGAGAGAGAGAGAGAGAGAGAATATATATATTATCATACATTATGACAGGGTGGGCGGCTCCTTAATGGCCGGAGAAGAAGGAACAAGAAGAGACTATGTGAGGGAGTAAAGTTTTGAGTAGGTTGCTAATAGAAGAGCAACGAGATGAGGACCTTGTGAGAGGTGGAGGAGGAGCGAGATGGCGAAAGGAAGATGAAAGGAAAAGGCCTTGAAAAATGAAGTGAGATAAAGAAAGGAGGAGGAAAGAAGAAGTAGAGGAGGAGGAACACATAGGAACACATAGGAAGAACAAACAGCAACAGGCCTGCTGGCCTTTACGAGGCTGTTTGTGAGTACACTATCTAGTCTAGAGTGAAGGATACAGGATAGTAAGGGTGAAGGCTTCTCTCCCCAGCCATGGCTAGCAGGGAAAGGAAGGCCAACCAAGACCAGACTATCACTACTGTCACTACCACTACTGCTACCACTACTTCCTGGCAAGCGATGTCAGGCCACTAGCGACGTCTTTTGAATCGACATTTCGTAAGTTAGGTACATCAGGATGAACATGCTCAAAGTTTGCTACGTTAACGGATAGTATTTTAGTTGTGGATTGGCTTCTAAATATTTGTCAAGTCTATTTTTGAACGTAGTAATTGTTTTACTGTCGACGACATTGGCGGGCAGGGAGTTCCAAACGTTAACGATCCGATTGAAAAAGAAGTGCTTGGCTTTGTTTGATGTGAATCTTTTACCAGTAATCTTAAAAGAATGATGTCTTCTTGTTATATTTGATCAATCAAAAGTAATGTAATTTTCTGTATTGATATTATCGAATCCTTTGATTATCTTGAACATTTCAATGAAATCCCCTCGCATCCTTCGTTTCGGTGGTAATGGCAGGTTAAACATAACTTATTGCCAGTATTAACCCTTACACTGCCGAGGTCTTTTCTAAGTGTTCGATTTATAGATTTAAAAAAAAATTATGATTTTATTCAAATTTTTCTTATTAATGATAAAAATAAATATTAATGATAAAAACAAACAAGACAAGCAAGAGTGAAATTGGGTTTAATATTATAGTAATCAGAAATCTGAGTCCATATTCCTGATCAGCATGACCGAGAACCTTTATGTACCAATTTTCATTAGATTCGGTGTCAAAATTTTTCCTGAAATTTTCAAGGGTACACCCTTAGATTTTTTGTAAGAATTTACGTTTTTTGAAATAACTCGAAAAGCATGCGGTTTACGTAAAATAAATATATATTATAAAAGAAAGAGCAGAAGACGCTCGTTCTTTTGAGATATAGTACAATGAAATTGGAATATAAGTAAAGATGTAGAAAAGGAAAAGATACACATTTAATTTTTTCCACTAAACTTAAATTTCCTCCAAATGTATAAGAGTTATTGGATAGCTGATAACTGCAACTGATAGATATTATTAAGATACATAATTTTGCATTGATGTATTGTTCCTGTAGGAGTAATATTTTCGTAGTAAAATGGGGAAAAAGAATGATCGACTTCAACTATGGTGGAATTCTCGGCCCACAAAATCGAAAATCCATATAATCGTAATAAAAAAAAACTGAGTCCATATTCGTGATGAGCATACCCGAGAACACCTTGGTAAAAATTTTCATGAGTTTTGTCGAAATATTGACGAACTAAAACTTGACCTAAACTAATGTTTCCATCC
Source organism: Metacarcinus magister (assembly GCA_029783475.1). Lineage (NCBI taxonomy): Eukaryota > Metazoa > Arthropoda > Malacostraca > Decapoda > Cancridae > Metacarcinus > Metacarcinus magister. The sequence goes on along the minus strand of JAPQNM010000043.1, from coordinate 5,533,613 downwards.
CTTAGACTTCTTGGCTAAAATCATGTTTTTTTTTAATAACTCGAAAAATATGAAGCATACGTAAAAAGAAAATATAGAATAGTAAACAAAGAGCAATTATCTTGATGTATATGGAAATGGAATTGGAATATAAGTATAGATGTAAGAATAAAAAAAAATAGTTATAATTCACCAACAGTTATAAAAAGGGAAACTAAATAAAATTAATCCATTATATTATGTAGACTTAGGGTAGGCCATCTCTATGTATTGTTGTCGTAGGAGACCAGCATCAGCCAGGAAAATAATTAAACAGTTAAATAATAAATAATGGTAAATACATTATTCTTATTAGGGAAGGAGGAGGAGGAGGAGGAGGAGGAGGAGGAGGAGGAGGAGGAGGAGGAGGAGGAGGAGGAGGAGGAGGAGGAGGAGGAGGAGGAGGAGGAGGAGGAGGAACACATAGGAACACATAGGAAGAACAAACAGCAATAGGCCTGCTGGCCCTTACGAGGCTGTTTGTGAGTATACTATCTAGTCTAGAGTGAAGGATACAGGATAGTAAGGGTGAAGGCTTCTCTCCCCACCCATGGCTGGCAGGGAAAGGAAGGCCAACCAAGACCAGACTGTCACTACCACTACTGCTACCACTACTTCCTGGCAAGCGATGTCAGGCCACTAGCGACGTCTTTTGAATCGACATTTCGTAAGTTAGGTACATCAGGATGAACATGCTCAAAGTTTGCTACGTTAATGGATAGTATTTTAGTTGTGGATTGGCTTCTAAATATTTGTCAAGTCTATTTTTGAACGTAGTAATTGTTTTACTGTCGACGACATTGGCGGGCAGGGAGTTCCAAACGTTAACGATCCGATTGAAAAAGAAATGCTTGGCTTCGTTTGATGTGAATCTTTTACCAGTAATCTTAAAAGAATGACGTCTTCTTGTTATATTTTATCGATCAAAAGTAATGTAACCTTCTTTATTGATATTATCGAATTCTTTGATTATCTTGAACATTTCAATGAAATCCCCTCGCATCCTTCGTTTCGGTGGTAATGGCAGGTTAAACATAACTTATTGCCAGTATTAACCCTTACACTGCCGAGGTCTTTTCTAAGTGTTCGATTTATAGATTTAAAAAAAAAATTATGATTTTATTCAAATTTTTCTTATTAATGATAAAAATAAATATTAATGATAAAAATAAATATCAATGATAAAAATAAATAATAATGATAAAAATAAATAATAATGATAAAAATAAATATTAATGATAAAAATAAATATTAATGATAAAAATAAATATTAATGATGAAAAGAAATATTAATGATAAAAAGAAATATTAATGATAAAAAGAAATATTAATGATAAAAATAAATATTAATGATAAAAATAAATAATAATGATAAAAAGAAATAATAATGATAAAAATAAATATTAATGATAAAAAGAAATATTAATGATAAAAAGAAATATTAATGATAAAATGAAATATTAATGATAAAAAGAAATATTAATGATAAAAAGAAATAATAATGATAAAAAGAAATAATAATGATAAAAAGAAATAATAATGATAAAAATAAATATTAATGATAAAAATAAATATTAATGATAAAAATAAATATTAATGATAAAAAGAAATATTAATGATAAAAAGAAATAATAATGATAAAAATAAATATTAATGATAAAAATAAATATTAATGATAAAAATAAATATTAATGATAAAAATAAATAATAATGATAAAAATAAATATAATGATAAAAATAAATAATAATGATAAAAATAAATATTAATGATAAAAAGAAATATTAATGATAAAAAGAAATATTAATGATAAAAAGAAATATTAATGATAAAAATAAATGATAATGATAAAAATAAATTATAATAAAAATAAATATAATGATAAAAATAAATATTAATGATAAAAATAAATATTAATGATAAAAATAAATATTAATGATAAAAATAAATATTAATGATAAAAATAAATATTAATGATAAAAATAAATATTAATGATAAAAAGAAATATTAATGATAAAAATAAATATTAATGATAAAAATAAATATTAATGATAAAAATAAATATTAATGATAAAAATAAATATTAATGATAAAAATAAATATTAATGATAAAAATAAATATTAATGATAAAAATAAATATTAATGATAAAAAAAATATTAATGATAAAAATAAATATTAATGATAAAAGAAATATTAATGATAAAAATAAATATAATGATAAAAATAATATTAATGATAAAAATAAATATTAATGATAAAAATAAATATTAATGATAAAAATAAATATTAATGATAAAAATAAATATTAATGATAAAAATAAATATTAATGATAAAAATAATATTAATGATAAAAATAAATATTAATGATAAAAAGAAATATTAATGATAAAAAAAATATTAATGATAAAAATAAATATTAATGATAAAAATAAATATTAATGATAAAAATAAATATTAATGATAAAAATAAATATTAATGATAAAAATAATATTAATGATAAAAATAAATATTAATGATAAAAAAAATATTAATGATAAAAAAAATATTAATGATAAAAATAAATATTAATGATAAAAATAAATATTAATGATAAAAATAAATATTAATGATAAAAATAAATATTAATGATAAAAATAATATTAATGATAAAAATAAATATTAATGATAAAATAATATTAATGATAAAAATAAATATTAATGATAAAAATAAATATAATGATAAAAATAAATATATGATAAAAATAAATATTAATGATAAAAAGAAATATTAATGATAAAAATAAATATTAATGATAAAAAGAAATATTAATGATAAAAATAAATATAATGATAAAAAGAAATATTAATGATAAAAATAAATATTAATGATAAAAATAAATATTAATGATAAAATAAATATTAATGATAAAAATAAATATTAATGATAAAATAAATATTAATGATAAAAATAAATATTAATGATAAAAATAAATATTAATGATAAAAATAAATATTAATGATAAAAATAAATATTAATGATAAAAAGAAATATTAATGATAAAAATAAATATTAATGATAAAAATAATATTAATGATAAAAATAAATATTAATGATAAAAATAAATATTAATGATAAAAATAAATATTAATGATAAAAATAAATATTAATGATAAAAATAAATATTAATGATAAAAATAAATATTAATGATAAAAATAAATATTAATGATAAAAATAAATATTAATGATAAAAATAAATATTAATGATAAAAATAAATATTAATGATAAAAATAAATATTAATGATAAAAATAAATATTAATGATAAAAATAAATAATAATGATAAAAATAAATATTAATGATAAAAAAATATTAATGATAAAAATAAATATTAATGATAAAAATAAATATTAATGATAAAAATAAATATTAATGATAAAAATAAATATTAATGATAAAAATAAATATTAATGATAAAAATAAATATAATGATAAAAATAAATATTAATGATAAAAATAAATATTAATGATAAAATAAATATTAATGATAAAAATAAATATTAATGATAAAAATAATATTAATGATAAAAATAAATATTAATGATAAAAATAAATATTAATGATAAAAATAAATATTAATGATAAAAATAAATATTAATGATAAAAATAAATATTAATGATAAAAATAAATATTAATGATAAAAATAAATATTAATGATAAAAATAAATATTAATGATAAAAATAAATATTAATGATAAAAATAAATATTAATGATAAAAATAAATATTAATGATAAAAATAAATATTAATGATAAAAATAAATATTAATGATAAAAATAATATTAATGATAAAAATAAATATTAATGATAAAAATAAATATTAATGATAAAAATAAATATTAATGATAAAAATAAATATTAATGATAAAAATAAATATTAATGATAAAAATAAATATTAATGATAAAAATAAATATTAATGATAAAAATAAATATTAATGATAAAAATAAATATAATGATAAAAATAAATATTAATGATAAAAATAAATATTAATGATAAAAATAAATATTAATGATAAAAATAAATATTAATGATAAAAATAAATATTAATGATAAAAATAAATATTAATGATAAAAATAATATTAATGATAAAAATAAATATTAATGATAAAAATAAATATTAATGATAAAAATAAATATTAATGATAAAAATAAATATTAATGATAAAAATAAATATAATGATAAAAATAAATATTAATGATAAAAATAATATTAATGATAAAAATAAATATTAATGATAAAAATAAATATTAATGATAAAAATAAATATTAATGATAAAAATAAATATTAATGATAAAAATAAATATTAATGATAAAAATAAATATTAATGATAAAAATAAATATTAATGATAAAAATAAATATTAATGATAAAATAAATATTAATGATAAAAATAAATATTAATGATAAAAATAAATATAATGATAAAAATAAATATTAATGATAAAATAAATATTAATGATAAAAATAAATATTAATGATAAAAATAAATATTAATGATAAAAATAAATATTAATGATAAAAATAAATATTAATGATAAAAATAAATATTAATGATAAAAATAAATATTAATGATAAAAATAAATATTAATGATAAAAATAAATATTAATGATAAAAATAAATATTAATGATAAAAATAAATATTAATGATAAAAATAAATATTAATGATAAAAATAAATATTAATGATAAAAATAAATATTAATGATAAAAATAAATATAATGATAAAAATAAATATTAATGATAAAAATAATATTAATGATAAAAATAAATATTAATGATAAAAATAAATATTAATGATAAAAATAAATATTAATGATAAAAATAAATATAATGATAAAATAAATATAATGATAAAAATAAATATTAATGATAAAAATAAATATTAATGATAAAAATAAATATTAATGATAAAAATAAATATTAATGATAAAAATAAATATTAATGATAAAAATAATATAATGATAAAAATAAATATTAATGATAAAAATAAATATTAATGATAAAAATAAATATTAATGATAAAAATAAATATAATGATAAAAATAAATATTAATGATAAAAATAAATATTAATGATAAAAATAAATATTAATGATAAAAATAAATATTAATGATAAAAATAAATATTAATGATAAAAATAAATATTAATGATAAAAATAAATATTAATGATAAAAATAAATATAATGATAAAAATAAATATTAATGATAAAAATAAATATTAATGATAAAAATAAATATTAATGATAAAAATAAATATTAATGATAAAAATAAATATTAATGATAAAAATAAATATTAATGATAAAAATAAATATTAATGATAAAAATAAATATTAATGATAAAAATAAATATTAATGATAAAAATAAATATTAATGATAAAAATAAATATTAATGATAAAAATAAATATAATGATAAAAATAAATTAATGATAAAAATAATATTAATGATAAAAATAAATATTAATGATAAAAATAAATATTAATGATAAAAATAAATATTAATGATAAAAATAAATATAATGATAAAAATAAATATTAATGATAAAAATAAATATTAATGATAAAAATAAATATTAATGATAAAAATAAATATTAATGATAAAAATAAATATTAATGATAAAAATAAATATTAATGATAAAAATAAATATAATGATAAAAATAAATATTAATGATAAAAATAAATATTAATGATAAAAATAAATATTAATGATAAAAATAAATATTAATGATAAAAATAAATATAATGATAAAAATAAATATAATGATAAAAATAAATATTAATGATAAAAATAATATTAATGATAAAAATAAATATTAATGATAAAAATAAATATTAATGATAAAAATAAATATTAATGATAAAAATAAATATTAATGATAAAAATAAATATTAATGATAAAAATAAATATTAATGATAAAAATAAATATTAATGATAAAAATAAATATTAATGATAAAAATAAATATTAATGATAAAAATAAATATTAATGATAAAAATAAATATTAATGATAAAAATAAATATTAATGATAAAAATAAATATTAATGATAAAAATAAATATTAATGATAAAAATAAATATTAATGATAAAAATAAATATAATGATAAAAATAAATATTAATGATAAAAATAAATATTAATGATAAAAATAAATATTAATGATAAAAATAAATATTAATGATAAAAATAAATATTAATGATAAAAATAAATATTAATGATAAAAATAAATATTAATGATAAAAATAAATAATAATGATAAAAATAAATATTAATGATAAAAATAAATAATAATGATAAAAATATATATTAATGATAAAAATAAATATTAATGATAAAAATAAATATTAATGATAAAAATAA
>JAPQNM010000043.1:5514678-5522178 GCA_029783475.1 Metacarcinus magister | reverse complement strand
CGCTTCATTCAATTACAAGTTTGCTATGAGTGAGATTCGATTGCTTGAAGGTTGATCGTGAAGCAGACTGACGCCAGTAACCAAAGCAAGGAAGTGAAGAAGGTAACGGTGGAGAAGGAAAAGAAAAGAAGAGGAACGGGAACGAATGGGGAGAGAATAGAGGGGTGCAAGGAAGGAAATCTGGCGCCGGAAACCAACATCCTGGTATTGTCTTCGCGAACAGGTGGTAGAAGGAAGGGTGAGGTAGAGTGAGGTTTTTTTCTGCTAGCCAGGTGTATGTGAAGGTGAGCGAGCGTCCTGGTGACCGTCATGTGTGTGTGTGGGTGTGTGTGTGTGGTGGGGGGGGGGTTAGATTGTATGTTTATTTTGCACTTCTCGAATGGAAGAGTGTTCAGTGAGGTGAGAACAACACGACCACGAGCTGAAACCAGTCACCATGCAAGTTTTTTCTTCTTTTTTGTTCTCTCTCTCTCTCTCTCTCTCTCTCTCTCTCTCTCTCTCTCTCTATATATATATCTATATATATCTATATATATATCTATATATATATATATATATATATATCTATATATTATTCCCCTTTGTGCGTTCTTGTGATGAAGCGCGAACCATAGTCACGAATCATTACCAAGGTGTCGTATTGTCAGACGTGCAAATCAACTCACGTAACGGGGTTTGCACAAGCCAATCCCCCGTGATGTTCAAACAGCCATTACAGGGAAGTGATGCGGTAAGATAACGCTTAAGATACCGAGTCAATAATAGCAAACGAATCACTATTTATAACACGTAAGTCACAAACAATAGGACGTGGAGTGTGTGTGTGTGTGTGTGTGTGTGTGTGTGTGTGTGTGTGTGTGTGAATGAAGAAGAGGAATTGTGCATCAAGAATATCATACCTGTTTTTTTTTTTTTTCTTCTTTCTTTTCCATCTGTTCTTCGTTTTCTCCACACTATCGTTACTATTTTTTTCCCCCTTCCTGCGGTTTGATGTCCCCCTTCTCTCCCCACCCCCTCCACAGCATCCCTCCCCTCTTCCACAGCATCCCTCCCCCCCCTCCACAGCATCCCTCCCCCCCCTCCACAGCATCCCTCCCCCCCCCTCCACAGCATCCCTCCCAGTAAACGTGGAGATCCTAGGGCGGCAGTGCTTTGTTCCTGCCAATGCATGTATGAAGTAATGGCGTCTTGCATACCTTAAGAGCCTAAGAGGAGGAGGAGGAGGAAGAGTAGCAGGTGGAGGTGGAGAAGGTGGAAGAAGAAGAAGAGGAGGAGGAGGAGGAGGAGGAAAACCGGTCTGTATGTGAGGGAAAGATGGTGGAAACTTTGCCTTCGTACCCTGCATGAACACGGATGAAGGGGAAAAATGAACGGAATCTTCCTTGACCTTCCAAATAGTCTCGGTGAAAGAAGGGGAGTGTAATTTTGTTGATTATAATACATAACTCTTGAGTGCGAGGCTGGTGTTAATGGTAGGGGTGTGTTTTCATGGTTGCTGCTGCTGCTGTTGTTACTGTTGTTGTTGTTTATATGTTACTGTATGGCGGTGGACAAAGTGGTGGTGGTGGTGGTGGTGGTTGTTGATAGATAATACAGAGTGTCATGGCGGGGTTGTGTGTACTCGCGTATCTGTTGGTGTCGTCAGGACTGTCTCGTCGGGGTGAGGACGTTTTAAATCTCTCTCTCTCTCTCTCTCTCTCTCTCTCTCTCTCTCTCTCTCTCTCTCTCTCTCTCTCTCTCTCTCTCTCTCTCTCTCTTTCTCTCTCTTTCTCTTTTTTGGCGGCAGAGACACGCACGATTGTAGAGGAAATAAGATTGAGCCGGAAACCGTGAACATCAAGTGAGTAACCTCAAGCCGTGGTGAGAGACTAAAGAGTGAATGACCGCAATTATATTATTTGCATTCAGGTTTTTTTGTTGGGAAAGTTAGAATAATTTAGGCTCAAGTTTCCATATATGTACTTTAATTTATCGCTGAGGTGTGGGATTATAGCTTCAAGTGGTTTAGTTTGTGTTGTTATAACGCAGAAAGAAAAGAATAGAATAACAAAGTAAATGAAACTAAAATCCCGTGTTGGTAATGAAGAAAACAGGCTTTCCCTCCTCCTTCTTTCCCTCCCTCCCTCCTTCCCTCCCTCCTCCTCTCCCTTCTTCAGTCCCTCCTCCTACCTCCCAGTTTCTTCTCTCTTTACTTGCTCGGCGTGTTTGCATCTCGAGGGGGCAAGGTGTAGCCGCTCCCGGAAGGTTCACGGGTGACCATCCATCTACCGGCATACCCTCGCAGGTAATCAAGGCCTCACGTCCGCTGGGAAGCTGGTAGAGGAACCTGACGTAAAGCTTTCATCCCTCTTAATCAACAAGGGAACGCGACGAGGAACTGAGGAACTGATGAATTGGCAATGACGAGTACCGTGGGTCCGCTGAAGGCTCTTAAGCTCCTGGGAAACACTTTGATTCGTCCCTTCTTTGTCATTTCAGGGTAGACATTTGTTTTGTGTTACCAGGGAGGAATCGAGACAAATATTTAGGTGTTCCATTACATAGGCTGGAGGTGTTGGTGCAAATGAAAACACGGAGACAATACCCATGGGAAACGGAAGGTGCTGTGTTGTGCTGAGCTGTGGCGGTGCTGTAAATGCCACAGTCACAGGCTTAGTGACCCAACATGCTCTGACAGTAAAGTAGATCCTCTTAAGTCTGTAGTAATAATTGCTTCAGTTTTAACATCCTTGATTCCACTTTCCTTACAACCACAGGCGTACGATCAATATAATTCCCGTCTGGTGTTGCAGTGGCTTGTAGAATGTAGAATAGAAATGATACTCCCTTACAGATACAATATTGAAGTGAAATGAGATATCGTGCAGATCTGTGCGGTGGAGAGGCAGTGATATAAGTACTGAGCCTGTGCCGTGCGTGTGTCCTGGAGGGAAAAAGGGAATCAAAACACGTTGGACAATTGGAAAAAAAGGATTCGGTTTTCTTTTATTTATTTCCAGGGAAACGTGAAACTACGAGAAGGGAATTTCATTAGGTGAGGGAGGACAAAGAGGAGGAGGAAAAGGAGGTAGAGGAGGAGGAGAAAGGGGAGCTGAAAATAGAAGAGAAACGAGAGTGGAAGATAAAAGGGAGATATAGGAAAAGGTAATAAAGAACAAAGAAAAGGATGAGAAGAAAGAGGAAGAAGATGATGAGAAAAGTCAAGTCAAGAGACGAACCAAGAAGAGCAACTTTGGTAGTAATGAAACACGGACCAACGAAAGGAAGGAGGGACGGACGGACGACGGAAGGAATTGAGGAAGACTGATAAAGTGTGAGGGCTTCAGGACGTTGTGGGGGAGAGTGATTGTTGGGGTGCAGAGGATGCGAAAGGGGATGGTTATGGAGTGCGGGGGAGGACGTAGAAGGGGGAAGGGAGGGAAGAGAGTGGGAGGCCGGAGGGGGAATGCCTGTCTCGTTGCTGCTCCCATAGCAACGTCATTTTTCATTTCTCGCCAAGAGCTCAGCCACAGCAAGACTGACTCTCTCTCTCTCTCTCTCTCTCTCTCTCTCCTCTCTCTCTCTCTCTCTCTCTCTCTCTCTCTCTCTCTCTCTCTCTCTCTCTCTCTCTCTCTCTCTCTCTCTCTCTTTTCGCGTAGAAGGCGAGAGTGAGTTTATTGAGGGAGGAAAGAGCGAAAAGGAAGAGGAGGAGGATGAATGAAAGGAAAAAGAAGAGAGAGAGAGAGAGAGAGAGAGAGAGAGAGAGAGAGAGAGAGAGAGAGAGAGAGAGAGAGAGAGAGAGAGAGAGAGAGAGAGAGAGAGAGAGAGAGAGAGAGAGAGAGAGAGAGATAGGAAGAGATCTGGGTGTTGCCTTTGGAAGTTGCAAGTGAAGTCACAGCAATGTTTCGATCAGTGGAGGTAGAGGTGGGGGTGATGGGTGGCCGCGTCTCCTGGCAACACACACACACACTGGTGGGAGGCTGCGTTTGGTTAGGGTGAAAACTTTAAGGATAGAACAAAAGAAAGAAAAACTGGGAAGGATAGATTTAGTTGACTGAACACAGATATCGAAGAAAATACATAACCACATGCTTGTATAGATGCACACATTTGTATGGAAGTGGAAAAAATGGTGGAAAGGAAGATATTTTGTTAGATGATGTGCAAGAGATCGACCGAAATATATGAACGCATGCTTGTATAGATGAATTAAATAAATACAATAGACAAGAGGCAAGTGTTGAAACATGACCAACATGAACACATGTCTGCAGACCGACGTGCAACAGACACAATGACTAACACTTGGCTAGAAAGAAAAAAAAATGAAACAGGGTATTGTGAAATGAAAATATAACATGATAAATGCGATACTAGACAAAAACGCTTGAAATTTATACAAAGATTAATTACCTAACGTCACACTAAACAAATGAAACTAATTAAATGCAAATCAGTCTTATTGCTGGAACTTCTGACACAAATAAAAAAAAACATTTAAAAATCGAATCATTTACAAAAGGAAACATTGATCACTTTACGAATTTCATGAAAACGTCACATCCTTTCAATTATTCACACTTCATGTCACCCTGAGCGGCGATGAGCTTCAGGTTCACATCTACCGGCGTCACACTGCCTGATGGGGACGCCGCTTACAGGAGGACGGACGTGTAAACCTTTTCCTTTGTTGTTATGTGACCCTCAGCCTCTTGCAATTCTCACACCTACCCGCTTCTCCTCCTCCTCCTCCTCCTCCTCCTCCTCCTCCTCCTCCTCCTCCTCCTTCAGCAGTAAGTGGGAAACGATATTTTTCTTATTGTTTTTAGCCCTGTTATAATGTTTTGCACTATAGGTGTTCTGTAGAAGCACTGCACACCCAATAATCAATTGTATCATTATGTAACATAGCGCGTACGGTGGAGTGGGAGGGCAGACTGTTGAAAATATGGAGCTCAGTGTGCGGCTCTACAAATGCACACTGCTTGCGTTCGTTTTTGCTGCTGAAATTTTATATTGGCTAGAAGTGTATAAAGTGTTTGCCATTCATTATATGGGCATAATTAAGACTTGCAGCCACACAGACAGCCTCGTTAGGTCCAGTATGACTGTTGCTGTTTGTTCTTTCTTTGTACTCCATTGTACCTCCTCCTTCTCCTCCTCCTCCTCCTCCTCTTCCTCCTCCTCCTGCCAGGGTAAATCATACACAAGGGCCTTCACCTCATCTTCACTCATTACTTCCCGCACTTTTGCATTTCATTGAACATTCTCAGTATTAAGTTTTAACTTTCAATGAAAATTGGGTTTAAGACATTGATAGTGCTGTGGTGCGCGCTGCCGTTGTTGGCGGCGTGCACCACCCTGGCCGACCCGCACCACTGCGTGCGAAGCACCAAGGACAGGCAGCCGCTGCCGGCCCTCAGCCGCAGCGGTGCCTTGCAGGACGACGTCGCCCTCCAAAAGGGGGTGGCCGGCCTTGTGGACCTAGTCCGCATGGCTAAGGACGAGCTCCTCAAGGAGCGTCACGCACACAAGGGCGTGCTCACCGAGCGCGACCTGCTGCTGGACGCCCTTGAGGAGTTGCACAAGGACTTCAAGATCCTTGCGGCTAACCACGTTACTGTGGTTAAAGACCTCAAGGTCTTGAAGGAAGACCACCACGGTCTGTTGATGAACCAAAAGGTTCTTAAGGAAAAATATGACTTTATGGTTAATGACCAAAAGGACTTGAAGAAAGAATATGACTTTGTGGTTAATGACCACCAAGTCATGCAGGAAGACCACTACGGTCTGTTAATGGACCATAAGGTTCTATTGTCAGACCACAGGGTCTTGAAGAACAGCCACAATGCTGTGGTTAGGGACCACCAGGTCCTACATGAAGAACACAATGCTGTGGATAACGGCTACAGGGTCCTTGCGACACACCACATTAGTGTGGTGAAGGACCATAAGGTTATATTGTCAGACCACCAGGTCTTGAAAGAAAAATATGACCTTTTGGATAGGGACCACCAGGTCCTACTGGAAGACCAAAACGGTCTGATGCAGGACCTTAATGTCTTGCTGTCAGACCGTAAGGTCTTGAAGGGAAATCATGACCGTGTGGTTAATGACCACAAGGTCTTGAAAGAAAAGTATGAACTTTTGTTTAGGGACCACCAGGTCCTACTGGAAGACCAAAACGGTCTGATGCAGGACCTTAATATCTTGTTGTCAGAACGTAAGGCGTTGAAGGCAAATCATGACCGTGTGGTTAAAGACCACACGAAGGTTGTGTCAGAGGTGAGCAGTGTGCGTCAACAGTACGCAGCACTGCAACGTCTGCTGGAGAACTCCAAGGACGACCTTCGGGTTGTGCTGAAGGAGAAAGAAGCTTTGGCAACACAGCTGAAGCAGGAGCAGGACCAAAGTGTCAACCTGAAAACACACTTGAACATGGTCCTGCGCCGCAAGGAAGAAGCTGAAAGTCGGGCCAAGAGTATCACAGATCTCTTTGAGGCGACTGTAGCGAAGCTGCGACTCGAGTACCACACACTCGAGACTCGCCAGCATGGATTGGAACTACACTATGACCAGTGTCTTATTCAAGTACACACCAGTGTAGCAAAAGAAGACCGTGCTGCCCGCGACCTGCAGGAGGCAGCACGGAACCTGACTCTCGTCCAGCTGGACAAAAACCAGATGGAACAGTATTACGTCACACTGGCGAGAGAAGAACATTCCCAGCGAATGGACATTCACGACCAACGTGATGATGGATTGAACCAAAACTCGATTTGGAATGAACTGTGGAACTCCATGGATGAGTTACAAACACTTCTACAGACAAAGGAAGATTTATAACAACAAAACAAAGTCAACTTACTTACATGACTTTTGAATTACTTTCTTAAAAAAAACATGTACTGTGTATCTTAGTATTGCATTATCTTGTTTATCTAATAATTTACTTATTGATTAATTGATTAGTAAATTCACTTATATATTTAGTCAGTGTGTGTGTGTGTGTGTGTGTGTGTGTGTGTTTTGTTAACGTCTGTCTGTCTGTCTATCTATCTATTTATTTATTTAACCTCCTCCTCCTCCTCCTCCTTTTCCTATATAAACCTTATAAAGAAAGACTTAAAGAACTAAACTTATTCAGCCTAGAAAAACGAAGGATGCGAAGGGATTTAATTGAAATGTTCAAGATAATCAAAGGATTCGATAATATCAATGCAGAAGATTACATTACTTTTGATCGATCAAATATAACAAGAAGACGTCATTCTTTTAAGATTACTGGTAAAAGATTCACATCAAACGAAGCCAAGCACTTCTTTTTCAATCGGATCGTTAACGTTTGGAACTCCCTGCCCGCCAATGTCGTCGACAGTAAAACAATTACTACGTTCAAAAATAGACTTGACAAATATTTAGAAGCCAATCCACAACTAAAATACTATCCGTTAACGTAGCAAACTTTGAGTATGTTCATCCTGATGTACCTAACTTACGAAATGTCGATTCAAAAGACGT
>JAPQNM010000043.1:5504678-5509678 GCA_029783475.1 Metacarcinus magister | reverse complement strand
GGTAAGGGAGGAGCACCTCGTGACCACAAATGAAGGGAGGAAGATCAATAGGATGGGACTCTTGAATGATGCTTCTGGGTAGTAGAAGAACAGAGCCTCGAGAGAGTGAGAGGGTGAAGGGAATGACGAACAGCCGCAGGAAACAAACTACTGAAGGGGAAAGGATGATGGGAAGGGAGATTAGAGAACACGGGACAGCGGAGGGGACGGTGGATGGGGCGTAGAGAAGGGGTGATGGGGCAGTTGAAGGGAGGTGAGGGAAGGAGAGGACAGCGAGGATGGCTTGGTGGAGGGAAGAGCGCCACTTTAATGTTGATATTTGTGCCGGCCAGCAACGAGCCACATTCTCGATGACAGTGTCCATTACTGCTTGTGTACCCTTCATCATCAGCCTCTCTTGCCTTTCTCTCGTCTTTCTCGTCTTTCTCTCTCTCTCTCTCTCTCTCTCTCTCTCTCTCTCTCTCTCTCTCTCTCTCTCTCTCTCTCTCTCTCTCTCTCTCGTTCACAAATCAACCTCTGCACTATACTTGCATTTATTTATCTGTCGTTCCTTAGTTGTTTCCAATCTCTGTTCTTTTATGTAGCTGTTCTTCTGTTTATGTATCTATTTATACGTCTTCTTATCTGTTATTTTCTATATCTATTTATTTATATCTATCCGTCTCATACATGCACATTTTTCATCATAAATTTTTAGAAAGTAAATGTTGCACCCTTATTTATTTTTTTTTTTTTGTATATCAACTTTGTCTTTTATTTGTTGTTTCTGGCTTTTTATATTTCACGTCCACGTTATTGATATTGACTTCATTGAAACCCAAAGTAAGTTCCATGCATTTGTGTGGACCAATTCACTGTCGTCAGAAGTAAAGGATCCAGGGATGTATGTCGGTTTTATTTGAGGTCTGCCAATTAATGTCTCGTGGGAAAAAGTCTGTGTATTTGTGTGTGTGTGTGTGTGTGTGTGTGTGTGTGTGTGTGTGTGTGTGTGTGCGTGTGTGTGTGCGTGTGTGTGTGTGTGTGTGTAAATTACGTGTGTACAAATATTTAACCAGAATAGCGAGGGAGAAATAGGGGAGCAAGTAGGAGAGAAGAAAAATGCATGTTATCAGTATCCTTTTTCTCGTCTTGAAATATGTGAGTGGAGTGAATTTTGTGATGGCGGAGGGGAGGAACAAAAGAAGTGAGGTTGTCTCAGCAAATGAGTTAGTTAAGTTGGATCAGTGAGAGAAAATGGACCACAGAGGACATAATAGATGAGGAAATTAAAGGGGGATTTCTACCCTCAAAAGAATGAGTACAAAACGAAAATGAAACCTTACTGCAAAATAGAAATAAGAAAAAACTACTGAATTAAAAGAGAAGTGATAAAATATTTTGTGATGGCAGTTTCATTAGATAAATGCAAAATCATCTTTAAAGGGGAACATTTGAAGAATATTCTGACATTATTCCTACCACATCTGAGCGTCACTGGATGCGGCGTGAATAAGTAGAGCGGGAAAGGAGTCTATAAAGCACTTAGTATCCTGTTTTGAAGGATTATCTTGGTGGTGATGGTGGCGGAGGGACGAGAGTGGCGGATGGAGCAAGAGAAAGAGAAAGAGATAGATAGATAGATAGAGAGAACAAACTTAATACGCTAAAACAAACACTTATATCTTGCGGTTGACATATTCTGCATCGTCCGTGGGAGGGAGGAAGGTCTTAAGGGATTGGATGCAGCTATGGAAGGCTTGCAAGGCTTATAATGGTGCTGGAAGGTTGTGGGAGAACCTTTAATTGAGGGAAGTGCATTGGTGTTTTATTCCCAGGCGAGGGTGAAGGTGAAGGGCAGGTGTAAAGGGGGAGGGAGAGCCTTGAGATGGTATGTGTAGGGGAAGAGCATTGTCGAAGTCCTTGAACTGTCTTTCCCTTCAGCGGATTACCTTCGAGGCGTAGGATAAAAAATGGCAGTGGATTAGTTGAACCTCTCTCTCTCTCTATTTATCTCCCTCTCTCTCTATCTATCTATCTATCTATCTATCTCTCCCTCTCTATTTACCTCTATCTCTCTTTCTTTTTTTCTTCCTCTCTTTCTCGTGGTGATAATGAACGCAGCGTCTACTCCCGTGGAAGACTTGGGACTCCACTAGTCACTCCACGAGGATAATTAATGGTGAGCAGTGACGGCGGGATGAAAAAGGAGGAGGAGGAGGAGGAGGAGGAGGAGGAGGAGGAGGAGGAGGAGGAGGAGGAGGAGGAGGAGGAGGAGGAGGAGGAGGAGGGTGGTGACAACTACGATGATCACATAGACGAAGAAGGATTGAATGAGGAAAATAAAAAGGAAAGGAGAAAGTGGAACAGTAACAAAAAATGGTTTAATTAGAGCGAGAATGAAGGATGTCCTACAACTCAAAAAAGTTTTATGATGGAAGAAAGTATGCGAGTTAAATATGGAAAGATTTGTACCCCAAGAAATAATAGAATAGAAATTTTTTGAGAGATGAAAAGGCTGGCTGGAAACGTAAGAAAAGGAAGCTTTCGTCCTTGCATCATTTGCCTCCCCGGCCCTCCACCTCGGTGCTGCAAAACGGCCTCGTATATTGGCGATGAAGCTCTTATATTTTTCAGCGAAACTTTTCTTTCTTTTCACATTTTCCTTCTTAGCGGCGTCTGCCATAAACTTCATCCTGGCGAAGCTTTGCGTGTTCTTTTTTTTTTTGTGTGTGTGTCTGTCTGTGTATGTTAGGGAAGAATAAATATTTGTGTGTGTGTGTGTGTGTGTGTGTATGTGTGTGTGTGTTTGGCTTTTCCGTTTCCTTCTTTCGTTTCGTTGTGTCAGTCTTTCTTTCTTTCTGTCTGTCATTTTTGTCTGTCACTCTTTATTCAATAACTATTTCTGCCTTGCTTGTGGCCTCATTTGATATTCTTTTTTCCCCGAACCATCATTGACACATAATCGTTGCGTGAAGATGAACACGAATATTATACATATATATATTATTTGTGGATGGTGTTTTCGGAAACCGTGTTAATGCTATAGAAAATATGTGGGAGATTTTCCGATACCATAACATGAAAAACAGTTGCTGTGGGAATATAAAACTCACCCATTGCGTTCCTATTGAAATTATGTGGATTGTGTGTCTGTCTGTCTGTCTGTCTGTCATTTTTTCAGTTTATTTCTCTCTCCGTATTTTCAGAAACAATGAGGGATTTACGATACCGGGAGGGGTAGAAAGGAAAGCAATTGAAGAGGAATGAGAGAGATGTAAATAAAATAAAATGGAGGAAGAGATAAGGAATGAAATACAGATGAATAAATATAGACTGATTAGGAATAAAAAGAGGACTTAGGGGGAGGAATTAAAATGAGAATACTATGAAGGAAGGAAGGGAAGTAGAGAATGAATAAGTAAATACCAAAAGAACCACACGTCTTGACCATCGCATTGCCATCATAAAAACCCGGCGCGTCGCTCCCTCTGCGCCGCGTCTCTTCGATGTTTGGTCACAGGGGGCATCAGGGGCATCAAAGTCACTCCTCCTTGCCAAAACGCCGATATCCCCCAACCTCATCCTAAAGGGACACTCGCTCTATTTCGTGAGGCAAATGCGATTTTTTGGTGAGGTCTGTGGGAGTTTCCTTTTAGCCCAACAGTTCCTCTAGGGATGGTCCTCAAATCTTATTCCATTTTTGCTTTCATGGCAAGATATATCGTTATCCCTTTCAAGTTTATACGTTGGAAATCCTTCACCGTTTGGATAAAAATATTTCCAAGTACTAAATATTGGAAAAGGATATTGAAATGGTTGATGTAATTTTATGGGTTTCCGAAAGTTACACTTATAACGCACCACCACTTGTTCCGAACACCGATTTTTTGATAAGCAGTGCAGGTGACCTCACTGGTGTACTTATTTTCTGTCTCATGCATTCTGTCGCATGTACTCTTCGTCGTCGACCGGGCGTCGTGTATCCCCGCGACCTGCCCCCGCTCAAAATGCCCCAACACCCAACACGCTTCACATCTGTCCATTCCCTTGAGACTTGCCATGCATTTCTTCCATCGACGCCGACTGCCTCATCCTCAAGATCAACTGTACCTATACTGACCTTTGGATCCTACAACGGAACGGATCCCATGTCGAAGAATTTTGTCGACGCTGGGTCCGCCTCACCATGTGACGTGGTGCACCGTGCTTGGAGACTGTCGAGGCAGCACCAGCTGGGTAATATCACACGAGCTTCAATAAGTCTGGTGGATTGCATGCAGCTGTCTCTAACATTTTCACCTTCATCTTTTGCCCTTTCTTTGACTTCTTCATTCTCGCTAAAGGGGAAAGGAAAGGAAGCTCTTTTTTCTCTTCCTGTTGACCTCTCTCGTGAGTTGATTAGATGAGAAGATTGTGTGGTTGGTGTGTTGTGCGAGTCTCGATGTGTTGGCCGGAAGCATGTCGCCCACAGGCCAGGCGCAAAGACTGCCTCCATCATTACAAGTTGTTGTTCGTCTTCAGAAACTTTATGCTCGTTTCTTTTCCTGTTTTAGTTTCTTTCAAACTCTGCCATTTTCTTGGGAAGTTTTAGTTACCGGGAACGAGGTGTTGACGCTTCATGAAATACACGGAGTTGTTGTTAATTTTCTTCCATATTCCTGCCTTGTGTTCCCTCGGTGGTGGTGCCGAGGCTCAGTTGTTGGGCGTTTAAGTGTGGTGGTAGTGGTGACAGTGGTCTTATAGTGTTCACACCATGTGGCGTCGGTCCATTATACCTTCAACGTGTCTCTTCAAAGAGCATGTAAATTCACATGCCTAATATCCTTATGACTTAGAACCACAATTGTATATTCATCAAATGAACGTCCTTGATTCCATTAGTGTAATGACTCTCAGCCTCGCGGTGAGGTTTGCTGGAGGAGAGCAAAACCAAGGGAACAAATTGCATTGTTTTGACGCTAAATCACACCCCTGGCAATATTTATTCTCTCTCTTTCTCGCTCTCATACACACACACACGC
>JAPQNM010000043.1:5457178-5499678 GCA_029783475.1 Metacarcinus magister | reverse complement strand
TAGATGGACGCACCTTAAAGGGCAAGATGTGAAAATTATTTATTCTTTTCTAATAGAGAAACAATATTCTTAAACCATCTTTCATCTCCGTTCCAGTGATATTAAACAAAAACAAAAATTTCCTCCTGCAAAGATCTCATTTGAATATAACAATTTAAATGGCTTATGAAAAGGATCTGAATAAACAATGAACTTCTGAGTCTTAGGTATGAGTCTCATTTTCTGTTTCCTTTGTTAAAAACGTCGTAACCTAAGTAGCACAACGAAGACAGACGTTTATGTAACTGTCTTAGCCGCTGACGAGTTATGGGGAACACTGTCAGCGCGGCCACCACCCAGTCAGTCAGTCAGTAATGATGAAGAGGAACACAGTGCTATCTCGCCTGTCTTTGAGGCTATCACGAGCAAGGATACACACCGCCGCGGGCACCCCATCAACCTCACTAGGAGGAGGAGGCGGAGGAGGAGGAGGAGGAGGAGGAGGAGGAGGAGGAGGAGGAGGAGGAGGAGGAGGAGGAGGAGGAAGAAGAAGAAGGGAAGGGTGCAATGTTGCCTCGGGAGATGATGAAGATAATCGTTTTGGAGCCGATCGTCTCTAATTGCCATGGTAGTTACAGACGCTGCCCTTGTTTCTTTAATTAATTTTCATTGTATCACATGCTTTCTCTCTCTCTCTCTCTCTCTCTCTCTCTCTCTCTCTCTCTCTCTCTCTCTCTCTCTCTCTCTCTCTCTCTCTCTCTCTCTCTCTCTCTCTCTCTCTCTCGTTGGATGTTGTGCACTTGAGTTGTGTTCCTGATGAAAGAGAGTCTACTAATTAGTTTCCGTTTTCTTCAGAGATAGTTTTTTCGTTTCTCCACGCAATCCCATTTTTCTTTTTCTTTTTCTTATTTTTTTTCAGGCTCATTCTTTCCACTCTTGCCGACACAAAATTTCTCGTTACTGTATCATGAATAATTTAAGATAAAAAAAAACCACCTGTAATGTCTGAAAAAAATAGAAAAAAACTTGTAGAAATCCTTATACACTCAATCGTCAGAATACGGCAATAATCTTTTCAAATTTCGCGCTTCTCACTTCCACAACTTGAGTACCACCGAAAAAAGAGAAGTAGACTCGTTATAAGCGTCTGTAGTTTAGCTTAACATCTCGACGTCACTAATCCGTCGCATATGTACTGCCAAGGGCGGGCTGGGCGTGGTCATGGGCAAGGACAAGAGTAGGATGGGAGAGAGAGAGAGAGAGAGAGAGAGAGAGAGAGAGAGAGAGAGAGAGAGAGAGAGAGAGAGAGAGAGAGAGAGAGAGAGAGAGAGAGAGAGAGAGAGAGAGAGAGAGAGAAGAGTATAAAATAAAAATGGAAGGGAGGAAAGACGGTCAATGATAACGAGGAGGAGGAAGAAAGAGAGATCAGAGCGCCCGATATGTACTACTATGCTTTGCTAACCTTTAAAATGTACTAGTAAACATTCCTCCTTAATTACCTCTCCATCTGAACCATAGAGAAACCAAGGGAGTCTTCATAGTGGGTTTCAAGTCCTTATGAACCTTTCTCACGCGTCATCTTTCTTCGTTCTCCCTTACTTTTTTTTCCTTCTTGTATTGTTTTGTTATTGTTGTATGTCGCTGCGTGATGGCTGACTCGGGATGTTGTTTTAAGAGGACATCCGCTGGTGAAGAGGAGGATGAGCTCTTGGTTTGTAATTACTTCTTCACTCGGCACTCGTAAAGAGATGTGGATTTGAATTTTTTTCTAGTTTATTTTTTTATATAATTGAAGTGTTATTACAGATGTTTCCTTAGTGATCCGACACCACCACCACCACCACCACTACCACCACCACCACCACCACACCACCACCACCACCACCACCACCACCACCACCACCACACCACCACCACCACCACCACCACCACCACCACCACCACCATCACCACCACCACTTAGAAAACAAACCAACAAACACAACAAAGAAAATATGAATCACCATCCTCTATTTTTTACGAGAGAGAGAGAGAGAGAGAAAAAAAAAGACAGTGAAAAGAGAAAGAAAGAAAAAGAAAAAGCAATTAACTAAGTTGCCTGCGGGTCTTCAGAATGAAATACAACATATTCTCTCATTCTTAACTTCTACATGTCCACAGTTTTTATATTCCTTTCCTCTTTATTCTACAATACACCGACTCCCTTTTATCGCAAGCTCGTCCTCGTATGTTGGAGGATTATCCCGCTGTACATCTTCCTGTGCTGCCATGTGTACCCTGAATAGCCCTTTACAGCCTACGGAAACAGTCCTAAAGAGTATTATACAAACAGACAAACAGACAGAGAGAGAGAGACAGACAAACAGACAGAGACAGACAGACAGGCAAACAGACACACAGACAGAGAGTACTTGTGTGAGAAAAAGCATGTATGTAAAGGGATAGGAAATATTTAATGGCAGGTCTGTATAAAGATGTGAGGGTTGCAGATAAGCACTTAGTAAACATACCCAACTTTATATTACATTTACGAGTACACAACACAAATGGAGGCTGGTCAAGTGCTTAAAATTGCGTTCACACACACACACACACACACACACACACACACACACACACACACACACACACACACACACACACACACACACACACACACACACACACACACACATGGCTGCTTCTACATACATACATACACAGATAGCAATTAACTCCGGGAGCAACAGCCAAGAAAAGGAAAAGCGATCGTCCTCTTTTGTAAACATCCCGAGTCTTGAAAAGGATGGAAGGCGATTTGTTCTTCTTTTCCACGCACGGGGGATGAGGGAGTAAACGGAGCAGGTAATACAGATAAGTAAGATAGCAGGTGAGGGATGGTGGGGCGTCGGGAACTTGTTTGTAACTGAATTTACTGCAACTGGTAGGCATCCATCGCTTAGGGCAGGTTGGTGGTCACGAGATAAGAAAGAAGGAAGCGTGTGTATCAAGTAGTTTTAGAATGGAGATTGAGGTAGAATAGTCATAGGTGTGTGTGTGTGTGTGTGTGTGTGTGTGTGTGTGTGTGTGTGTGTGTGTGTGTGTGTGTGTGTGTGTGTGTGTGTGTGTGTGTGTTATGCAGGAAGGATATAAACCATCCAGGCATGATCAATTAGCGTGTACATGACTTTTTAGAGGAAAACCGAGAAAGAGAAAAATAGAACGAAACAAAAATTATACTAACGCGTGGATATGGCGAGTAAAACTTCAGAGTGTATTCAGAGGAAAGAAAATTAGGGCAAGTGGAAGTTAAAATCCCCTCCACGTAGAAGTCTATTAAGCCGTAACTTTGTTTTGCAGTCCACTTCCAAGAAAGGCAGTTTGGGAAGCACACTCCAGATTAAAAATTCCACGGCATTACTGCACTTACACTCAAAAGAGTCCGTTGGGTTGTATAACGTTAACAGTGCAGAACAAGGCTGAACGAAGATACTTAGAGAGAGAGAGAGAAAGAGAGTGAGAGAGAAAAAGAGAGAGAGGGTGAGGAGAGAGATATATTAAATGGAGACGACAAAGTGTGAGGAGAAATTGATGACAGTCGTTTTAAGAGTCAGAGAGGAAAGGGAAGGAAAGATAAAAGTAAGACAGGACCGGACGGGAAAAAAAAATATATATTAGATGGTGATGAGAAATATGAAATATGTCCCCAAGATAAGATAAAAAAAAAGTATTGGGGTGAGGTGGGTGGCAGTACTATCGAGTGAGAGACACACACACAAAAAAAAGTCCTGTTACGACACATATAAATAGAAACATGAATACAAATGAAGCGTGATATCCTCACAGAAAAGGAAGAAAGAATAGAGAAAAAGAAAACAAAAAAAAATATCAGAACGGTCACAAAAAAAAGGCTTCTAGCTGTCAGATGGCGACGTCAGTTTTATCTCACAAATTTTGGAGAATGAAAAAGAAAACGCGGAGAGGGTCAGGTGGGCTGGGTGACTCTTGGCCTGGGTAGGGTGGGGAGGGGGTTGAGGGTCGCTAGGGTGAAGGGGAAGGAGGGTTTGTCCGTGACGCTGCCAGGGCTACCTTCAGCCTCCGGGAAAATTGAAGAAGCGTCAGAGGATGGGAGAGGACGCAGCTCGCCGCCGGGAGGGAGCTTGTCCACAAAGGAAGGAGACGAGGTGGTCCTCTTTGTAAAAATTAATGGTCCTCGCAAACAAGTGTGACGGAAACAAGAGACATTAAGAACAAGGGTTTATAATTTTTCCGTCCTGGTGGTGTCCTGTGTATGTGTTCCTGTGTACGTGTCCCTGTGTACGTGGAAATAATTCTTTTGAAAAATATACTCCACTTAGCGTGTTGGTCCACCGAAGTATTTTGTTTTAGCTTTCAGTTCTGTTAATATTTACATATCACATACACATTTTTATTTTTATACCGTGGAAAATGTCCATCAAGTTTCTCGTGCAATATCAACTAAAAGAGAAAAGTGCGTGATATATGTCATACTAAAATTCATGCCCTTTAGGTAGATGGATCGTTTGAGCGTGAATCTATGCTTTGTTCACGGTAGGAAAGCTAACTCGGAGGAGGAGGAGGAGGAGGGAGAGGAAGACGTTAACGATTTATTTTATGAAGGAGGATGAAGAGTATAGAGGAGGAGAAGAGAGAGGGAGATAAATGAAAAAATATGATAATGTATTGAAGAAACAAGCGTGACTATAGACAGCTTTTTATTATGAAGAGAAAAGTGTTTACGTTCATCGGTGCAAGTCATGCGTGGGTGCTGGTGTGTGCGTGCGTGTGCGTGTGCGTATGTGTGCGTGCTTGTGTGTGTTTGAGCCATCCTCTGTCAGCCGAAATGTTCAGATGGTGTATTGAAGTTCGCTTTTGTATTGAGGCTGAAAACCCGCCTCGTCCATTCCATCGCCTTTGTTGTGGGGCAAGTCATGTGCTGGTGGGCCGAGGGGACGTCCGGCGCTTCGATGTATAGTGCCCACTGATATTTTCTCGTCGTGCCCTGTGGCGCCGACCAGGAGGCTTTGACAGGCTCCCTCATCATCCGCTGCCGCCCCTCCCCCTCCACTGGCTGTCTCGCGTGGAGGATAAACAGAAGCCGGATGACACAGTGAGGGGAGGGAGAGGAGAAACGAGGGGAGGAGGAAGGAGAGTGGAGCGAAACCGAAGAAGAGGGAGGAGGGAGGAGGACAAGTAAATCTATCTTATTCTGATGGACAAACAGGTGATATGTGGGAATATCTTTCTACCTGATGATAAACGGCCTGTCAGTGTAAGCGGAGGAAGGCAAAGAGTTGTTGTACCTACCTACCTGGGACTTGTTTTTGTTTCTCTTGGTGGAATTTTCGTGTGTGTGTGTGTGTGTGTGTGTGTGTGTGTGTGTGTGTTTATACTTTAAGTCATTCTATTGTCTGCTCTTCATATCACAACAGCCCCCATACTGTTTTCCTTTACCACACTCAACATGACATCTCAAACAACAACACAAGAAGAGCAACAACAACATTATTACCACCACAACCACCATCACCACCATCACCATTACCACAGGATGTCACCTAACTCCTTGTCTCTCCCACAGACAGCGGCATTCATTGAGAACCCGACGCCCACCACTACCACAGGTAAGGTCTCCCTCCAGTCTGCATTAAGCTGTCTTCTCTTTGAGCTCGAGTCGTCTCTTCGCCGTCCACAAGTCCTTAGTAATGTCTCTTTGTGTTGTCTGTCTTCCGTCCTCCGAAATGTAGGTTCATATTTTCAAAGAGAGGGAGAGAGAGAGAAAGCAAATAGTATGTATAATTCACGTTGTAATGTTCTAGAGGAAGACTGTAAGAATGTTGCGAGTTCTTGCTCAATGTTTGATGCTCGTTATTGATCTTGCCGCAGACAGTGAGAGTAAAGAGAAAAGTTCCCGCAATTACGCGATCGCACGCAATTAGCGCTTCCTCGTTGGCCGTCCCTCGTACATGACACTCGTAAATCTGCGGTAGTGTGTCACGGCTGGGCGCTCTTCCTCCTCGGTTGTTCTTCCCCGCCCCGGCACCAAGACGACCCCGCCTCCGTGCTGCTCGCTGTAGTTTGGTAGAAAGTCGTGGTGGGTCGTGACGGGAAATGGGTTGCTGAGTCAGGGGCGTGGGTGCTGGGGTGACCTGAGGGCAAAGGGGCAGGAGCGTGAGGGCAGAGAAGTAACGAGGGAGTGAGTTAAGGCAGGATGTTGTCATAGAAAAAGGGTGAGGGAGAGAGGTAGAGAGATAATGGAGAGAGGGGGAGAAAAGGAGAAAAAGGCTGGAAGGGAAGGGACAAGAGAGGGAGAAGTGTTTATACGGTAAAGGTCAGAGGGTGTTATCAGGAAGACAATGGAAGTAGAAGATAAGGATCATTAATTAAGATGTACGACGTAGCACTGGGATAAGTTCAGGAACAGAATAAAGTGAAAGAGACACAAGATGGTACAAGAGTGTGCTAGAACATGCCCATTGAAGCCAACAAAAACATTTCATTACCCTTTTATCTTCTCATACCTGTAGTGTATAATCATTTAATTTCGGTTCAGAAGACGAGTCACGAGGATGCGCAGTAAAAACTACTTCGGGGTGCGAGGTGTTATGAAAGTGGTAGTCAGGACCACCACGGTATTCAATCGTTGCTTGGCGAGACCTGGAGGTTTGTGAGGGTCTTGGGTGTGGGCTTGTGAGTGCTGCCTAAAATGGCTTTGTACACTCGTTTCTTTATGGAAGTCGATGCTGTGTCACTGTGAAGGACTAGCAGCAGGCACGCCCGAGCAGTGATTCACAGCGTGCATAGCGGCAACGAGACTTAGTGTTATGAAAAACAACTTTATAGACGGTGATTGGCACTGAGGATTAGAACGAGAAAAAAAAAATATCGCTGTATAATATAATTCGACAACTTCAATTCAACTAAAGCTGCAACACAGACTGACGCCACATAAATATATCTGTGGGTTAAGGTGTGTTGGGGCGGCGGCCTTGACAGGAACAAGGACAGCTGGACAAGGCTAGGATAGGATGAATATGGAGTTTGTTTATGTGCGTGGGTGGGTAGGTGAATGGGTGCGTTTGTGCCTGCCTGTGCGTGTGTAGATCCTTGGGTGTATGCGTAATGTATGAACGCTTTTTTTAAGGGAAAATTTTGTAGACAAACCTTAGCTACCCCAAGTGACTAGACAGGCATTAGAGTGGCATGAAACCCCGCGTGTAAACTGTTGATGAGCTTAAGTTACTCGTGCATATGTCAGAGCAAATAAACGTACGAACACAGTCGGTCCGCAGAAAGTGGCAGTGAGTTCATGGCAGCAGGGAAGGACAATGTTTACGTAAAGCCAAAGCAAGGAA
Organism: Metacarcinus magister; assembly: GCA_029783475.1. NCBI lineage: Eukaryota > Metazoa > Arthropoda > Malacostraca > Decapoda > Cancridae > Metacarcinus > Metacarcinus magister. The sequence continues at coordinate 5,492,344 of JAPQNM010000043.1, read as the reverse complement.
GAATACAATACAAAAAGAAAAAAAGTCCCATAGTAACATTTGTTCTCTTAAGGCACTCCATGAGAATCCAACTTCGTCTTGTTTCTTCATTTGGGGAGGAAAGCGATGCAGGAAAACCTACTTTGACGTAACTTACCGACAGGGGACGAAGCTCTGTGCGAAGTTAACATTGTTATTCGGGGCCAGACGTTGTTTGTTTTCCCAACGTCTGTCCCTTGCTAACTCCTTTGTCTTTTTGTCCTCGGCTTCACCCACACTCTTCCGACGCCTTCTCGCTTGTCTGGCCATAGACTGTAAGTATTTCGTCTCCTTTACGTGTGATGGATGTACACAATTATTCAGTGGTGATAGAAGGAAATTGGTGTGTTCTTGAGAGGAAGCAGCGGGGGATGTGGCCTCGTGTATCAGACAGTGAGGCAGCTTGAACGGAAGCTTCCTTAGATACTGAGACGTGACTTATCTTACTTACATTATCAAGCAAGCGGAGGAAAGGCGGTGGTCTGAAGGGATTATGATATCCACCAACGACGATTTTTCACGAAACAAAGACAACGTGGAACCGAGTCAGCATAACAGTAGGAGGGAACTTTTTAGAAATACATTAACAGCTCTTTGGAAGTATGTGAAGTGGAGGGAAAAGCCAGGAAAAAAAAGATAGCAATTTGGAGGAAGAAATGGCTGTTGTGGAAGATCGTGGGGTCAAGCCAACGATTCCGGTGAAATGGTAAAAAAAAGTAGGAGGAGAGAGGGGTTTGAGGAGGTCCTTCGTGGTACTTTGCTAAGAGTTAAGTCTTACCCACCCTGCTCGTTTTCGCCTCTTTTGTTTACTCCTCTCCTCCTCCTCCTCCTCTTTCTCGTGCTCTCCACTTTTTATGCACCGTTTTTTTTCCCCTCCTCCTCCTCCTCCTCCTCCTTCATCAGTAAACATTTCCCTCCTTACTAAACATATATTTTTTCTTGCATTTCATTGTGATCATTGGGCTGTGTGTTCCCTTCCCCGCCCACCATCTATGTATTACTTAATGATGGGTAATTAGTGCGCACCGCTCTGCTGGGTCACCAAACATGACTGACTCTGTAATATTTCGTTTTCAGTTCGAAAATGTTTCTCTCTTTGCATTTACCAGAATAATCAGTGAAAAGGCTGCATTCATGTATTTTTCGAGCGTTGAGTGCAGGTTATTTTATCTTGATTATTAAAAGTGGTCCTGAAATGAAAGTTGAACTATATTTAGGGAAGTTTTTTCCTTTTTATTCTGATTTTAGCATAATGTTGTATACTCATTAACAATTTTTATCAAGTATCTTTTGTCATCTAAATTACTACTTTTTAAAAATAGAATAACTTAAAGAGGGATGCATTATAATCTTGTCAGCCATTCTGTAAAACCTAACAAAAGAAATTAAGGAATAGAGAGAAACAACTATTATTATGTATTTAAAAGGGAATAAGTAACATTATATCGTTTTCTTATACCATCCACGCTTGTGTGTTTCCCTCTGAGGTAAACATAATCCCGGTCTCGTTTCTCGGATGACAAAGCAAACACCAACACCATCATGTCACTCACAACGATGGAGAAAGCGAGGTGACAGGAGCTGCTTAATGTGTGTGTGTGTGTGTGTGTGTGTGTGTGTGTGTGTGTGTGTGTGTGTGTGTGTGTGTGTGTGTGTGTGTCTGTCTCCATATCTATCTATTCGTCTCTCTCTCTCTCTCTCTCTCTCTCTCTCTCTCTCTCTCTCTCTCTCTCTCTCTCTCTCTCTCTCTCTCTCTCTCTCTCTCGCACTATCTGTCTTCAAACTATTGTTCATGCAACTTTCATTTTCACCATCTTAAATTTCATGCATCTTGATATCACCTTTGCAAGCGTCAGTCTGGAGGCGGCGTGATGGAAAAAATGGATCACTCATGCAAGACTGGCATCGAACTGCGAACTCATGACCAAGTTTGGGGACGATTCGCTCAGGAGTCTGGCAGGAGTTCCAGGTACACACGGGGGGGAAGTTTGAGAAGACTTGATAACACACTTGACGGGACGATTGTCAAGCCTCGCCACTCATTTCATTAACATATTATATTAACTTCTCACGCATATTTACTCGTAGAAACAATCACATTAACATTGTAGAATACTAGAATGTGGTAAATTATGTTACATTTTTGACATTGGCCTTACCGAGGGTGTCACTGTGTGGTTATGTGTCTATCTAGTGAGTGTCTAATGTATACAAACACTTCCGTACCACGTCCAAGGTGTATGTACCCAAAGGTTACGTGGTTCTGCACCCTCCCTGCTTCTCTCTCCCATACAACTCTCCCTTTCTCTCATCTATCTCCCGCCACCCTTCACTGGTGCTCCCTTACCTATTCACTCTTGGCAAGGGACCTTAATTCCACACGTATTCTTTATGTCTCCCATTTTTTATTTTCTCTCCCTCGCATAGCTCGACATTCTTTTCCCTGTGCCGCCTCATCATCACCCCCTCCTACTTTCCCTCCACTCTCCCCCCCCACTCCCGACCCTCTACCTCATCTTCTATCTTCACCCTCACCTTACCTCGCCGTGTGCTGAGCAATTACACCCCTTGGTTACACCTGGAGCGGGTTTTTCCCCCTCGTCCGTTAAGAATGCTGCGCTAGACCTTCATTCTAAGGACACTAAATACCAAGCGATAAGACAACAGAAGAAAAAGTGATTAATGAATGAAAGAAAGAAAGTTTGTAATGTCGCTGAAAGTTTTTATTATTTTTTTTCATCTTCTTTGTCTAACGTGCCAGTAAACTCTCTTAATTATGACGCATTTTAGAGATTCCCTTCTGACAAGTTTTTGTGGCGATCATTAAAGCTGTCTCTGGTTATTGCATTTGTAATTGCCTTTGTAGATGCTTCAACAGGGGTGAATATGGAGAGAGAAAGAGAATGAGTGTGTGTGAGAGAGAGAGAGAGAGAGAGAGAGAGAGAGAGAGAGAGAGAGAGAGAGAGAGAGAGAGAGAGAGAGAGAGAGAGAGAGAGAGAGAGAGAGAGAAAGAGGGAGAGGTAATAACTCCGAAAAAAAAGAATGGACGTAACAGAGACAGGGGAACAGACAAAGGGGGTGTAAAGGGGAAGAACGAAAAGGGAGTGTGAAGGGCCTGCAGCAAAATGTGAAACAAAAGAGAAAGTGTGCCTGACATTAGCCGTCTGTACGTAAGCATTTTCGCATCAGTAGTACCCCTCGTCTCTTCCCTCCACACACACACACACACACACATACACACATACACAGACACACATACACACTGAAGTTCTTTTTCTCTCACCCTCTGTTGCCACCCCCAATATTGCTGCTTTATATCTTACCTCCAGATAACCTTATTTTCATCATCTTTAAGACCAGCAGCGATGAATAACACACCCTACACACAACTCACTCTATTATAACATTCCAGCTATTCCCTCGCGTCCTCTTGCAAACACTTCATGCACAAACAGCATTGAGAACAAGTATACACTCCCCGCCCCATCCCTGCGCCAGCCCCATCCCGTCCCCCTTAAGTATTGGAATTATTTATATATAAGCGACGGGAAAATAAGAACGTTGTGTGTTCCGTTCTCTTAAACATTGCAGGCGAGGCAAGGGAAACGAGTCCACTTAATGGTAATCTCTCTTGAGTGTTAGACGCGGTATAGAGAGCAGGTCTTAAGCGCCAAGGTCAGGTTGCCCAGCTCGCTTGTAAGCCTTTGGTAGAGTGTAATTTTGCTGCGTGCTGGGAGGCGGCGCAGCAGTCTCATTACTGCGGCCGCTGACCCTCGAGACGAAGCAGCGACAAGGCTGACGGGGAGGGTCCGAGAAGACTCCTTTGTTGGTCAGTTTGAAGGCGGCGAGTGGTCTTGATGGGTGGTGTGCGGGAGGGAGGGGGGGGGAGAGAGAGAGAGAGAGAGAGAGAGAGAGAGAGAGAGAGAGAGAGAGAGAGAGAGAGAGAGAGAGAGAGAGAGAGAGAGAGAGAGAGAGAGAGAGAGAGAGAGAGAGAGAGAGAGAGAGAGAGAGAAGAAAAAAAAGAGAGGAGAGAGATAGTAATTCCTGTTTCCAAGAACTGTACCAGAATCTCAGAATCTGTATAGTTTTCAGACAGAAAAGTTAACTGTGTAGTATTGTAGAAATTGTATTTTGTAAAACATACTTCCTTCGTAAAAGCAAGTTTTGTTATTTAGTTTTTTTTTCATTTGCCATATTTGAATGAAAAATAGATTAAATTAATGAAATATAAGGTATTAACCGACGCATGTTCAGAGGAAAACTGGGGGATCGCGCTTCACCACATAGTTTGCACACAAGGCGAGTGCAGGGAACCTTTGAGTCTGGTTTGCAGCAACTTGATGGCAATGGCGGAAACTTGTCTTCAACCAGAAAAAAATAAATCAACTGGATGATATTGTAATAATTGTATTTAGTAAAACTAGCTTACTTCCAAAAATAAGTTTTTTGTTTTTCCAAATGGCATAAGAAAGAGGGTTCAGATAATATGATGAATAGGAATTACGTAATTACAGTAACTTTAACCATGAATAATTGTTATCTATGCTTGAACATATTTATATAGCGGGGCACCGAAGCTATATCCCACATGGAGACAGACACTCACTTATACATCCATCCATCGGCTGCTCACCTTCTCTATTCATCCTTGGTGTGGGTACTTTTCCCTGGTCATTACATACACAGCAGTCTGGGTGTGTACCTGTATGAGTGACGCGTCGTATTGCATGGTTGTCGGTGTTCCATATGTATAATTTTACTACAAGGAACAGATGATGCCATATATTCAGATATTGTCCACTTTCATGTTGAAATATTTACGAATATTCCATTGGGGTTTAATTTTTATCCACCCATTTTATTTCACTGGCAATAACATTTTTTTTTAAAGTTTTTCCTCGGCAAGAATTTTTATTATATCGTGTAAATCGAAACCATTGAAAAAATATTTCCAAAGTGCATAAAAAAAATATTTCCAAAGTGCGTATAAATAAATACGAACAAAATTATGACTTGACAGCAGCTGTAGAATGCTTCGTTGGTCATATTTGAATACATGAATAATGAATGATAGGAAACTTTATGGCGAGTAATTAAAGCTGTATATTTATTACTATATTTATCATTATTTTTATTATGTATCATTTATTTTGATTTTCTTGATGTTTTCTGCAATTTTCCTTTATTTTCCCTCGTATGTATAGTCGTCGTCACTCCTCTCCACTTCCAGCTCTTCTTTCTCCTCCTCCTCTTCCTCCTCATCATCATCATCATCTTTTTCTTACGCTGATGGACCAGTAGGCGAACATTTTTCACCTTTTCATCTAGCCATCAATATCTTACCTTAAGAGCCCTGCGTCACTGCTACTACCGCCTCTTAAGCACCTTCCTACCACGTCCTCAGCGGGAGAATTTATATCTTCCTAAATTAGTGCATGAGTATCCTCTCGCGGACGTGAAGAGCTTGGGTCCTCTGCAGTAACTAATAGGTCTTGGGTGAGTCCCTCTTAAGTGTGTTGAAACGACCTCGACTCACTCTCTCTCTCTCACTTTCTTCTTCTTCTTCAGTGTTGCAGGAGTGTTGGTCTCTCGTCTCTTAGGTTGAGACAATTTATGTGACCTTGTTGCGTTCCTTACTGTCACTTCTCTACTGTAATCACTGTAAATCTTCCGCCAGGTATTTTTCTCTTTGTAATACATAATGGAGGCAGTGGTATGGCCTGAAGAGATCTTTATATCGTTAGCGAGGCACCATGGGGCTTGAAGGCAGGGTCGTGAGGTGCGTCTTCGGCACGCACCTGTAAATCGTAACCCAGGAAGGGAAGAATCGGGGGCGTGGCAGATACTGATCACCACTACCAACCCCCAACCTGTTCCTTCCCTTTGCCTTCCTACTATCCTTCCCCCCTCCTCCTCTTTCTCTTCCTCTTCCTCTTCCTCTTCCTCTTCCTCTTTCTCCTCCTCATCCTCCTTTTCCTTCTCCTTCGTGCTCGTGGAGGATGATGACGCCACTAGAGGAGTCACGCTATGTTGGAGATCACTTTTGGTTCCTCTGGGTTCAGGGTAACTAAGCAATTATTTAGGAGCCTTGGGTTGATGGAAGGCATGCGCTGCGCCTCTAGAAAAGATAAATTACGTGTTTTGTGGAACTAACAGAATAGAATATAATTTCATGTTTCAGGGGACAGACCTAAGTTTTAATGAACATAGTTTTGTTGACGGAACTCCTGAAACGAGAACAGTCCGAACTAAAACATATTTCCAGACTTTTTCGCTGGACTAACTTTGCAACTAAGTGCCGAGAAATCCTGTTTGGTGTCTATAATTGGCTCAGACGTTTTTACTGAAGTCGTCATTGATGTAGGAATGTTCAGAAGGGTCCCTGTGCCCTGTGATGTGTTGTGACGCTCCACCCTCCAGCTTCCTCCCCATGGCCGTGGCGCGAGGCAGAAGTGAGCCGCCGCCCCTGTGCAGGAGGTATATAATCTTAGCATCCAGCGAACCTTTTCATTCGGAGGGCAAGGCACAGTGAGCCTTACGACAATGTGTTTCAGAGTTGGTCGGTGCTGTCGTGGCCGGTGTCACGCCCCGCACTCTTAACGCGGCCTGGGAACAAAGGAAGACCGGCTTTCCTATACAGTGTTGATGCTCTTGGCTGTCAAAGGAGCTTTTCCGCCTCCTTCAGGCCACCATTTATATATAGCAGGTTATTTTCCGTTCACTTTTAAAACCGCGTTCCTTGACTCAGGGAGAGAAAAAAAGGCCTCGTAGAAGTATTTATGTACCATGAGATAAACAGCAGGTGGGTCAGGGGGAAAATTGTGGTCACACACACACACACACACACACACACACACACACACACACACACACACACACACACACACACACACACACACACACACACTCATCACATAGAGGAGTAGGATAGGTGGGGGGAGTCTAGTACAGGTGAGGTGGTCTTAGGTTTATCTCGTTAAGATTTAAAATTCCGGGCCGGAGTTTTTTTTGGTCGTACTATAAGGAGTGTGTGTGTGTGTGTGTGTGTGTGTGTGTGTGTGTGTGTGTGTGTGTGCGTGTGCGTGTGCGTGTGCGTGTGCGTGTGTGTGTGACGCGCGTAGATAGGAAAAATTACATTAAAGAGTCGTGCTTTCTATTCTTCCTTATTACCACAGTCGCTGGCACACATGTGGAGCAGGACGTAACTTAGAACCACTGATTCTCGTCTGTGTGCGGGTGTTGAAAGGTATTGTCGTCCGGGGTTGTGCAGAAAGTAACCACTGGGAAGCTTCATTAGAGCCTTAATTAAGGAGAAAATAGTATTGCAAAATTTAAGATGCAATGTTTAATTAAAGCTGTATTTCTAATTAGTGGCTTGGGTAAGATTGGATGTTTAATTTTTTGTTTCTCTATTAACTGAAATATATATCATGAAAATACGTGACGTGTATTGTTTTAGTCAGCTTTTAATGGACATGTTAATAAATGTTTCCGTCCTTTCTTGAAATCTCTTTGTTGTCTGTTCTTTTGTTTTTTTAATTCTTTCTTAATGCGTGTAGTTGTGATGTGAAACAATTCATAAATGTATAAATTCAGGACTTTCATCACTCGGGTCACGTTGCGTCATAGTGTCGGTGTGTTGCATCCTGATCAATACACTGGACAGGTTTCCTCGCCGCGCTTATCAAATACGTAGCTTTAATTTAATAAGGTAATACCTGCTATTGAGTTTGCCATCATTGAAAAGCTTTTGTGGTAACGAATATGTCCAGATTTTTCTTACAATGACTAGTCTGCAGTCATTGGTCAAGTGCACACCAGCGTGGGTGAATTACGTATTCCATTAACATTTTAAGAGTGAGTGTCGGTCCTGTGAATGAGTAATGAAAAGAGATAATTTTTTTTTTCCCATTCTATCACGTATCGTATACTGAGTTTAGTCACAGAGGCAAATGATAGTTTTCATGAAGTTATAATAATATTGTTATGATTTATTAGTTTGAACTCTCAGGGGCTCCTTAAATCAGTACATGAATGGTGTACAAAACAGGTTGTAGCGCCGGGAGTGCTATTCATCACTGGGAAGTACAGTCATTGAGCTCTGTTAATTAAGTATCCATATATAGGATTACAAAATTATCATGATGCATAATTTATCAAAGAGTTTCCGTAATGACACATAATTTGTAATGACACAGAGCTAGTTGGTGTTTGTATTTAATTATTGATTGGAAATGCATCAACCAATCCACCATTTCAGCGAACTCAACGCATTTACGAAACACAAAGTATTCCTGGTGATGCTGGAGGCTGTGTCATGACCACCGTCACCCATGCTCATGAAACGGTGCCTAGAGATACATTTTAGAATATGTTCAACGAGGTGTATGAAATTGATGACAAACTTATCCTCACTCGCTGAATGAAACTTTCCTATGATTTGCCTTCTCCTCAGTAACTAAATTGCGTCTTTTTCGTTTGTCTCTGGTTTATAGAATTTTACAACAGCACTCAAAGGTGTGTTTCATGCATCTTTTAAACCGCATGACGTCCTCAAAATATTAAACTCCAAAACATTAAAATTTGGCCCACACAACAAATTTATAATGGCATCACGTTTCATTAAGTATTGTGTGCCATAAATGATAAATCGAAGTCACACAAATCACCGACAGACAAAAACCAATAAACGTGTTCATATTTATCAGCAAATTACACAGGTGGAAAATATTTAAACATGCAGTTATTCCTCCATAAGTTAATCATCCATATGGAAATAATTGACGTATGGTGTAAAATATGAAAGAAATTGTACATAAAACCAACGCACGAATTAATTACACATCACATTCCATCACCACGAGGGAGGAATGAGTCTGCCAGTGAGGTATACGTGTACCTAACGTATACTTTCCTGTTCCCTTAGCATCCCAGGGTGAAAAGAATGACGCCAGAAAGTTTATCAGCCAGCCAAGCCAAGCCAAGCCAAGCCAAGCCAAGCCTCGTTATGAGTGCATCTGGTGGTGCTAGCGGCCAGAAAGACCAGCAAATTATGGTCAGCTTAACACAGTGCATAACAAGAAAAATGTAAACAGTAAATTGGCAGATTGTGGAGAGAGCAGACTTGTTATGCCAAAATAATAACGAAAGTTACCGACTTACTTTTACCTGAAATCTAAAAAAAAATACAGCTGCCAGATAACAATATAAATATGATATAAAATTTTCACACTACATTGAAAGTGTTCGTATCATGTCAAGAATATTGTTGTAATGATGACATACACTTTCCGACTCCACATTCTGTTGTTCCAATTACGTATTTTTTTGTGTTGTGTGTACCTCAGCTGCACCACCTCCTCGGGGAAACAGGTGGAGCTTTGGTGTGCAGGTAAATGTTGTGTATGTATACTTTAATATACTTACCCACTCTTGCGCACATGGGAGGATTGTGTACATTATCGTGTGTGTGTGTGTGTGTGTGTGTGTGTGTGTGTGTGTGTGTGTGTGTGTGTGGGTGTGTGTGTGTGTGGTCCTGATCTCACATTCTCGACTTGTGTGCCTCTTAAAAAAACGCCTATGATAGCTAAACGATTTTATCTCAGTGATGTGCTGTCCAACTATCCTGCCCTTCCTACCGTCTCTCTTTCTCTCTCTCCGTTTCTCTCTCTCTCTCTCTCTCTCTCTCTCTCTCTCTCTCTCTCTCTCTCTCTCTCTCTCTCTCTCTCTCTCTCTCTCTCTCTCTCTTTTGATATGTAAACGCCATTTGCCTTAAAAACAACAATAAGAAATATCTATGTATAAAATGAATAATCACATTTTTCACGTCTATGGGAAACTGGAAAGTGTTACAGTAATAAAAAAAAGGGTAACAACAACAACAATAACTACAACTATACATGAACAACACTAGCAACAACAACAACAAGAACTAGGGATGGTCTTCCGTGTGTGTGTGTGTGTGTGTGTGTGTGTGTGTGTGTGTGTGTGTGTGTGTGTGTGTGTGTGTGTGTGTGTGACGCTGGTCTCCCCCGAACCTACATTTTTAGCTTTTAATGACGCTCTTTATTGGAAAGGGTGGCGGTGCGAGTGAAAACTTTGTCCAGTGTCACTCTTTTACCCTAAGTTTTGTATATGAAAAACCCTCTTTTAGGTTTTTATCTTTTTTTATCGTGAGAAGTTCATGGAGGAAAGATGAGAAGTGATAAACTGCAACTTCTGTCATTACTTTCGTTACTTTTAGGCTGCGTCTCATCTGCTTTCATTTATTCACTTATTTTTTGACCTAAGAATAGTATACCTCTTTTTCCACCCGAGAAGAACGTCTTTAAGTAATCTAAACCAAAATATGTATCACCCACATATTTTTCCGTCTCCTTGAGCATGTCTTGTGAGGAGGACAAACAGAAAACACACTTCCCGAGTTTTTCCAGTGAAGGGATGAATAAGAGACATTGTGGATGTATTTCGTGCTGTTGTTATGTGCTGTGCTCTTCCCTGGTGGATGTGTAAAGGCGGCTAGAGTCCTTTCTTGCCTGACGAATGCCACTCAAGACGCCTTAGCAACCGGGCCCATTGCGTGTTGACGACAAGTTGTATGAGACGAGAGTATCACGAGGCGACCAAGAGCTCTCCAATAAGCCTCGAGACAAATACGAATCTCGGTCACGGATTTGTGTGTAAATAAAAGGTGACCCAAAGATTTATATTTTTAGATACATCAGTGTTTGTATTGTTTTGTTAGGATACGTGACTCTGGTGGAAATCTGTGGTTGAAATCGTGGGGGAAAAAAGACAGCAAACTTCATTTTATCGTGTCGTGCATCGGGTTTAGATAACTAACACATCGTACCTTGTCTCCCGGACCGCCTGGCAGGAGGGATCAATAACAGCTTTGTGCACACGTAATTACACTGAACCAACTCTCCTAAGCCCGTGAATTGTTTTTTTCTTTTTAAATATTTACAGCTAGGTTTTCCAATTAACACGTGAATTGCCACGCTCCTGGTTGAAATGGAGGCTCAGAAATGCGTGTCAGTGATAATGTAACTGATGCAGTGTTGCCAGAAGGGGTCCCTACACTGATGTACAGAATGTTTGCTACCGGTTTCCAGAATAAACTTTAAGGAGGCTGCGACCTTGACTAGTTTTTACACTGGCTAGCAGATAAGACCTTCAAGACATTCTCCAGTCCATTAGTACTCGTCTTCCCTCATTCCGTACCTATCTTTTTTATGCATAAACATAAATATATTCTAAATCCAGTCAGATTAAAAAAACAATCTTGATATTAGAAGCATCTTTTTTCGACAGAGAGAGCTTTCATCTCCTCTTCTTCCTGCCTGCTAGACATCATTATCCTCTTGTTTACGGTCTGTCGTGGCCTTGAGATGCGAGTGTTCCCCGTCGGGCGGACGTTGATGCACCACCCTTGCCCCACGTCCACAGCCCCTTAATGGCCCGGGGACAACACCCCTTCTGATGGGGCGGCGAAGAGCCAAAAGGGGCGGAAGGAGGCTTACGCTTTGATGAAGTGTGTCTTCAAACCTTATAGACCCTCTGGGAGAGAGACTAGGGGAGTAAGTGCTATGCTTAGGGCTCATAATATAAAAAAAAAGACGGAATTTCATAATATTTTAGTTATTTAAGACTAAACAGTAAGAATTATACAAGAAGACAACTTTTGCCTAACCAGTTTGATTTTTTCCCTGTCGTTTGGTTGCATCAGTTTAAAATTATTCATCGTGTAAACAAGAATTGTAATATGATGTGGCTGGACGATGGCATGGAGTGGTGTGTGTTACTAAGGGTTTGGGGATGTAGTAGTACTTGTAACAAAGACACGTCAGTGAGAAGGGCGATAAGGGTGAATCTAGTCTGGGGAAAGAAGTGAATGAGATAGTTGTTTCATTTTCATAGAATAAGTCATCCTTTGAGAGTCTGAGAGATGAAAGACAAGACTTTCCTTCAAAGACACATTAACAAGGGGAAAAAAAACCTGGTTCAATCTCGAATCTCCACCGTCTTGTAGCAGTTCGGCTTTAGTGACCTTCCCTTGAGGGGCGTAGAGGAGGGCTGTGTAGGGGTGGCAGGGGTCAGGAGGCAAGGGAACGAAGGAATGATCTTACATACACAGGTGATGGCGGGGGGCGGGGGGTGGGGATGGGTTGGAGTAGGTCTGGCAATGTCTACTTTTTTTTTTTAAAGGGTGAGGGGTGGGGGGTCTAAACGCATCACGTATAAGGTTACGGAATTCTTGCCTCTCAGACCTCTTCTCCATGACCCCATTGACCTGCACGACACCTGATGGAGTTGACCTTGCACGGTCGACACATGCTTAAGGTCCGGTTTGTTGGTTTTCATCTCAACTCTTTTACCTTCACGTCTCAACTGGTGTTAAAAAGAGAGAGAGAGAGAGAGAGAGAGAGAGAGAGAGAGAGAGAGAGAGAGAGAGAGAGAGAGAGAGAGAGAGAGAGAGAGAGAGAGAGAGAGAGAGAGAGAGAGAGAGAGAGAGTGAGAGTGAAAGAGCGAGTGAGTGAGTGAGTGTATGTGTATGTGTGTGTGTGTGTGTGTGTGTGTGTGTGTGTGTGTGTGTGTGTGTGTGTGTGTGTGTGTGTGTGTGAAGGGGTGGGTCAAGGCTGCACAACTACCACGTCAAGGGCGACCACATCCCCCGAATTTGTAGTGATGCTGTGTCATGGCAACTGGGGGCTATTAAGGCGAGGAATACCTTGCCTTGAACTGATCGACAATCACATGAAAGTACTGCAAGGAAATCCTAGAATGTAGTGTTAATAGCATCGGTGATAAGTGTTGGAATAGCACTGTATTCTTATCGTTTTAGCACATGTCAATTAATCAACAAACAATAGTTCAAGATAATTTTTTTCGTGATTTATTGCACCTTAATTGTGTTTACCTCATATTTTCCGAGGACATCAGGAAATTGTTGGACACCGTAAAATCTTATCAGGCACATCCTTGAGTGGCGCTGTGGCGGTGGGCATCAGTCACGAGGATCTACTTATGGGTGACACTGTGTATGTTGACACCGACCAGCACACACACACACACACACAAACAAAGAAAAAAAGAGGAACACGCACACATACATACACACACAGCGGCTTCCTTGACTTAGAGAGAAGTTGAAGGTTGATTGAGAGAAGGGGACAAGAAGCGATGGTGTTGTAGCGTGAGACAGGAAGATGAGTTTGTACGTATAGGTGAAGTTTCTTTTCTGTGTGTGTGTGTGTGTGTGTGTGTGTGTGTGTGTGTGTGTGTGTGTGTGTGTGTGTGTGTGTGTGTGTGTGTGTGTGTGTGCTGGTAGGGGGAGGGAGGAGGGGATAGGACAGGGGATCAGGCAAGGTCCCCAGGCTGTCAGGTGAGGCTCCCGTGGCCTTACTGGCTTGACGAGTTTTCGGGGGAGTTTCCTGCCGTACCTCGCCTTCCTCCCAACGAAGGTGCAGAGATATTCACCACCACTACTATCACTAACACCACCACCACCATCACCACCGCTATCACCACTATCAAGAACTCTGCATACTTTCTTTTCCATGTTATATTGTCATTATTATTGTTATTATTATTATTTTTGTGTGGTTGTTGCACTCGGATCACAATTCCTGGTTTCGAATCCGGGCTCGGGCGGAGATAATTTAGGCTTGTCTCCCTGCATGCTATAACCCCTGTTCACTTGGCAGAAAATAGCTACAAGACGTAAGCCGAGAGGGTTTGTGACCTTACACTCCCGGAAGGCTGGGAATCCTACCCTTCTGTATGTGTGAGAGTGTGCGGTGTGTGTATGTATGTTACTGCTGATCAGATGCTCCCTCCAAGAGACAAGAAGTGAATGTATTGTTATTATTCCTCTCCAGATACTGAATAAACCCTTGGGCTTCTCCCTTTACTACATGCACCTTGTTTCCATTGTTAACATACACATCCCACATACACATACATCATCCACAGGTAGCCAATCAACCTAGTATACCTTAGTTGCCTGGAGATCGCCGTCAGGTTCTGGATTCCTGGTCGCTCTTGTTAACCTGTCTTTGCCTCCAGCGTTAGTTTGGGTCCGCTGGGCGTGGTGAGGATTTGTTTCCCAGTGTCAGTTGGGAATTTCGCAAATGACCAGAGGGTAACAACTTGAGCTTAACTGCAGGTGAACTCTCGGTGAGGTTATTAAGAGCTGCTGTGATGGTGTGGTAGTCTTGGTGAACAGGTGTGTGTGTGTGTGTAGGATGCCACTGATTAATAATGTTGATGGTGTTGATGCTGATCTCCATAATGCTGTCCAGGTGCCTGTATGAAACTTGTTGTGGGTGATAGTATCCTTGTAGTACACTATTTGTAAGTACTTTTAGTGTGTTGAGAAGAAGGCGTGCTAGTTTAAATTAGTGTCTAGGTAAGTGATAGTTATTGATGTTCCTCTTGTACTAGGTTATTGATATTAGACCCAAGCATATGCATAAAAAACACTTATAGATAACCTAGCACAAATAGTAATAGTAGTAGTAGTAGTAGTAGTAGTAGTAGTAGTAGTAGTAGTAGCAGTAGTGTTCATGATGGTAGTAGCAGCAACAACACAATTACAATTCCTTATACATATATTTTTTGGTTTAATTTGCTTACTAGTATAATAATAACGTGCTTGGGGTGTTAATAATGCATTAACACTTACATTAAAAAAGTATTACATTCACATTTCCATCGTCCTTTGATGCAACATTGGCACGCTGCTTCAAATACCTGGCGCTTAGAGGAAACATTTCAGTTACTTCGTGCGCGCCTCCACTTTTATGTGTGTGCGTGTGTATGTGTGTGTGTGTGTGTGTGTGTGTGTGTGTGTGTGTGTGTGTGTGTGTGTGTGTGTGTGTGTGTGTGTGTGTGTGTGATGCTGGCATTGTCATAGGGAGAGTTTATTCCTGGTCGAGGTGGGGCAAGGGGGGCAGGGAGAGTATGATATTTAGTAGTACCCAACTCTCTCTCCTTTTTTCTTTTTACTGCCATGTTGTGCTGGAGTGCTAGATATGTGATATTGTGTATTCATTTTTTTTTCATTACTGATATTGAATAGGTCACCAGACTCACCTTGAACGTTTGTGTATGTGTGTGTGTGTGTGTGTGTGTGTGTGTGCGTGTGTGCGTGTGCGTGCGTGTGCGTGTGCGTGTGTGTGCGTGTGTGTGTTGTGCGTGCTCCTCGTACACCTATGAATGTAAAGTAGGGAAGGAAATTAGATGAAAGGATACCAGGAAGGATGAGAGAGAGAGAGAGAGAGAGAGAGAGAGAGAGAGAGAGAGAGAGAGAGAGAGAGAGAGAGAGAGAGAGAGAGAGAGAGAGAGAGAAAGAGAAAGAGAAAGAGACTAAGTACTTCAATCTGTCACTAAGAAGACAGATTGACGAAGATGGATAACTGGAATGGCGGTAGGATGAAAAGGAGGAAGAGGAAGAGGAGGAGGAGGAGGGGAATGCAAGAGGAGGAGGGAGATGGAAGAGGAGGGAAGAGGGAGGGGATTGGCGTCTATAGAACTATCAAGGGATATAAATGGTGCTGGTGATGAATGGGACTCTTCGTTTTGGTGATGACAGTGACGGTAGTGGTGACTGGGCAGTGGTGGTGACTTATAATTACGTATAACTATGGAATCGGAACAGTAGTGGTGATGATGTAGGTGATTACTATGATTATGGTAGTGGTGATTGTAGTTGTGATGAGTATACTTACTCATCACAACTACTATCACCACTACCATCTACCATCTACTTGTAAATTTACCTCATCCTCAAGATACAAATACTTGGCCTTTCTCAGGAAGCCAAATTAACACTTAAGGCTCACATTACCTTTCTCAGCATAGTGTCCTTCCCCCTGTCCCCTCCTACCAACAGTCCCTCCTCCTTAGCTCCTTCAAATACCATACTTCCACCCTCAGATACCTCTTAGAGCCAGCCACACCAAGCCACTTCACCCACACACGTATAGTTCTCCTCAACTTAATACAACTTTTTACATTCTCTCTTCTTTTATGGTGATTTTTTTTTCTTCTTCTGTCTCTTAAGATCCGCCTCGCCTCCCCTTGCCATTCATTCATTGGGTGTGTAAGGGACGTGCCCCCCGAACCTCCCTCATTCACTGTCCTAAGAGCGTGTTTTTCGAGACTCCAGCGACTTGGCGGCGATAACACGTGGTTTTATGACCTGACACTGTGATTTTTATATTTTTTTTAGAGCATAGGAATTGCTTAGTATGCAGAGAGAATGAGAGAGAGAGAGAGAGAGAGAGAGAGAGAGAGAGAGAGAGAGAGAGAGAGAGAGAGAGAGAGAGAGAGAGAGAGAGAGAGAGAGAGAGAGAGAGAGAGAGAGAGAGAGAGAGAGAGAGAAAACAAAAAAAAAATCCACATCATCACCCCCTGAATGGTAGTCCTACAACACACCAATTGATTGCCAGACTCAGCAGTGTGAGGTGGGCAGGGAGGAGGAGGAGGAGGAGGAGGAGGGCGAGGAGGAGGGCGAGGGCGTTAAGAGAGGCGAGATGAAAGGTGCGGAAGAGGCGAAGGGAACGGCAGGATGAAGGGGACGTGAGACAGACGTGTCAATAGCGTTTCAGCTGAGTGGTCAAGGTGGTTCCCAGGGGCACAACATCACCCTCCTGGCCCAGCGGGTGGTGATGGTGGTGGTGGGTGGTGGCAGCGGCAGCGGCAGCGTCTATTCCTGGTAAATTGGGAGGCAGGCCTGAATGCGCTAGGATGGCTTCCAACACTATTAAGCGAAGCGGAACTCTAATGGAATATTAAAGTGTGGGACATCGGCAAGGGCGTAAACTGGCAATAAGTGAGAGTGTTTAGTGAGGAGTTGGCAATTTTCGAGGTACGTATATCGCCGCCCGGAGAGTTCGGTGGTAAAGTGGGTACTGTGGCCGGCAGGTAGGATGGGTGTTACGGAGAGAGGCAGAAGGGAGGGAAGGAGAGAAGGATGCCATCACCGTACTTTCCATGCTTGAGGTAGTGGGGCGGGGCGGGGCGGGACGGGGCGGAGGTGTACCTGGAACGGAAGCTGTGTGGTGGGGGAGTCATGAAGGTCACCCAGCAGGTCCGCCACACCTCGTTACCCCAGAGACTAGTGTAGCTCAGAAGAATACGCCGCGGCACACCACGCCACCGACACTGCCGCCCTCCCTCGCGTGCACTTGTTAAACGCAGCAGTGGCCTCGCCTTTGCCTTGAGTTGCTCTCTGCACTGAATATTCCAGGAAATATTCGATGTTAGAAAACATTTTCAATCCCACAGACATTCTATGTGTGTGTGTGTGTGTGTGTGTGTGTGTGTGTGTGTGTGTGTGTGTGTGTGTGTGTGTGTGTGTGTGTGTGTGTGTGTGTGTGTGTGTGTGTGTGTGTATGTATGTGTGTGTGTGTGTGTATGTGTATATATATATATATATATATATATATATATATATATATATATATATATATATATATATATAATAAGGAAATGTTTCATATATTCATATATCCGGTATCCTCCAAAATAACAAGTATATGATTGTATTCAGATTTTAAAAGTATCTAATTACATGTCTGAAACTTTTGAATACTTTGACAATGCAACACAAACTTCTGCCACGCATATTCTTTCTTTTCGTGATAATGTGTATATGCATTTTGTGTACATTCTACAAGGTCCTTCCTACTACCGTCACACGTCACAGTGACCATCCCAAGGTGAGCTGCTGCGGCCACACCGTCACTCGTAAAACAGCAGCTACGTGTCTTGTAAAGTCTTCACATTTCCTGCAATTCTTTCCGTAGCTTTTCATCCCAGATAAGTGGTATTCCCCAGGCCACCCTTCTCCTGCAGACCACAGCTGAGTCACCCTCCCGCCGTCCTTACTCTCCCTGCCTTGCATTCTTAACACGCTATTTTTGTCCTCTTAACGCAGGCTATTGTTTATTCTCTAAAAAGTTATCTTAATCACCACCACTCGCCGTCGTGGCCTGGAAAGTAATTGTACAGTCTTTCCTCATTGGTTGGAACGTTTACATAAGTTCTGAGACTATTTTTCTTTAGTTCTTATACGCATTTCCTAATTTGATTTAAGTGGAGTCGGTGAAATGTCGATCACTCCGCCGCCCTTCCTTACTGACCTGTTGTCCATTGTTGTTTGACGTGCGAAGGTCTGACATTATCAACATCAACGTTAACTCTTCTTTCTGTAGTTTTTTTCTCTTCTTCTTCTTATCGTGACCCTTGAAGAATACACAAGTTTTTATATGTATGTATCATGTTTACTATTTTGTCGCGTCATTGATTTTACTGAGTTACGGAGCGTTAGTTTTTTTTTCTCTTCCTCACTTCCTTGTTAAGTTCGTCGTTTAATGTCAGCTTCTCCGGCGTCGTCTTCCTTCAGGCTACAACGTAATTTCCTGCAAGAATTCCTCTCACAAGTCGCTTCTCCACAAACTTTCCATTCCGGTCTTGAGGGAAATTGACGTTCATTGATTGTGTTTTTCTTTTTTTTACCTCCTCTCTGTTTTATTGTCTTGCGTTGGACGACGATGCACCTCCGCCAAGAGAGGAGACGAGTCAAGGCGTGTGTACCTCCAGTCATTCTTGTTTCTGTTATTAATTTCTTCCCGCATCGGTAAATGTCATCCTTTTTGTATTTTTCTTGATTTTTTCTGTATAGAGTTGCAAAACCAACTGATTTTTTTTCTTCTTTTATGTATATATCAAGGTTCATATACGCCCTTGGGGGTATAGAAGGCGTGAAGGTACAGTCTCATGTTACAGGAAGTATACTTTGATGTAGTGGTAAGCTTCTTGACGTCACTAGTAAACCATGCGACGAGAGATGAAGTGAAAGTAATGGGGGACGTGTGACATGGAAGTAATTTTAAACCACTCGAGGGTATGGGAAGGCAAGTGAAGCATTAGTAAGACTTGAAAGATGGCTCTACTTCGTCTTCACGTTGACCGCTACACCATCGCCACCTTTCATTTGATCTTTTTTTTCTTCTCTCAGTAATGGGTTCACATCAACATTATTTTATCGTCCTAGTCATTAATCTCTCAGTCACTTCCTTTTCTTCCACTCTCACTAGGAGCTTCTCAGTTTCTTCTCTCCCTCCTCGCTCCACTTTACCCTCTTCCACACGTCTACACCTTAAATTCTAATCCCTCTGTTCCACATCTACAATAGTCAGTAATAATGATAAGAACAATAGGGAATATAAATAATCGTAATTGTTCACGGTGCAGATGAAAATGTTATCAAGAAGCTTCTCCTCAATTTTCCTAATTCAAAATAGACAACAAAAAAGGGATGTATAGGCTTATCATAGACCCCTCCCTTCACACACACAGATAGAGAGAGGAAAAGAATAGCAAAATTGATTATCATGGAGTAACTTCGCCCACATACACACCAAGGTACACACAGGACTCTCTGACCCCATTTCCAGTCCACCACTACCATCACCACCACCACCTTCACGACTACAAGAGGCTGAGGGAAAGACGTTCTGAGGCGCATTGACCTACATATACGTTAATCTTCTTGCCACAAAAGGTCCACCGTCTCTTCCCCGCGGGAGGTGCAAGTAGCGAGACCAGACGAGGTGGTGTTCTGAATGGACTGAGTGGTGTAGAACAAGGCCTCTTCATCACCAGCCGCGTGGGAATGGTGTCCGCTTCCTTCATGTTAATCCGTGATGTAAGGTTTTTGACCATGAAGATCCTCAGCTATAGTCCGACAGATCCTAGCAGAGCTTTCTGGTGGGACAGAATACAGTATTCCCATGGGTCCAACACTGCCATATCTCCTTCGCTCTGATTGGCTGGTGAGTGACCTGAGCCGAGGCCTACGTGAGAGAGCCTTGCCTGAGCGCGTGACACGTGTGTGTGTGTGTGTGTGTTATGCTTTCTCATTCCTTATGTTGTTTTCTTATTTCTATTTGCTGCGATCTCAGTAGTACTATTCTTATCTCTCTCTCTCTCTCTCTCTCTCTCTCTCTCTCTCTCTCTCTCTCTCTCTCTCTCTCTCTCTCTCTCTCTCTCTCTCTCTCTCTCTCTCTCTCTCTCTCTCTCTCTCTCTCTCTCTCTCTCTCTCTTTATAATTTGTCACACATTGGTTATACATCGACCTTTACATTTGTATATACTGAAATGTTGACTTTGTTTCCTCGCCACCCAAGAGGTAAAAGTCACAGTGCGTTTTTTTTTTAAAGAGGTTTCCTCGGTAGGCCTAATCCTCTATTCTGGCAGCATGACAGCCATTATGATGAATCCTCTTCATCAGATGGAGTGAGAGTGATAATGAAGGAGTCGATGAAATGATCAATTACCACGTCTCTTCTTGCATCGTCTGGTTGTATTTTTTCGGCGTGTTGTATGGCATCTTTCCAGTTTTCTGGGGTAATTGTGGCTATTGCTTCATAAATGAGCGGCTTTAAGGCTGCATTCTTGAATGTATTTCTTTTTGATATGTAGCCTTTAAGTTGAGCCCATATCAGTTCAATCGCGTTGTACTGACAGTGATAAGGTGGCAGTCGTACAACCTTGTGTCCGTGCTGTAAGGCCATCCTGTCGATGACGTAACTTGTGGTGTGTTCAGCCGCAAGTTTCATGAGCTGAACTTTCAGTAGACCATCGGGTACTGCCACACCCTTCCTCTCCAGCCATTCTCTTATGGTTGCTTTGTTGTTTGATGCTAATGGTGGTTTATCGATTTTCCTGGAGTGATAGGGTGCGTTATCCATTACGATGACTGAAGATGGAGGAATATTCGGCAACAGTTGTGTCTTGAACCACTTCTCAAAGGTTTCTGCGTTCATCTGATCGTGATAGTCGCCGACATTCTTAGCGTATATGTTAGGTTCCTGGTGCCGGCGTGCAGAATTATCCAGCGGGAACCTTTCCCACTGGGTACCCGAACTCCCGTGGCCTTCTTAGAAGTGGTGTCTATCCAGCAGTTTAATTAGGTGTATCAGATGCTGCAATGATATTTCCAATATCTCTAATAGCTTTCGAGAAAATGAGGAGGAAAGTCATGTTTTTAAATAAATATTAAGTTTCATTTTATTGTGTAATTATTAGTCATAGAACATATATTCATAATGACAGTTGTACAGTTTAATTAGGTGTATCAGATGCTGCAATGATATTTCCAATATCTCTAATAGCTTTCGGGAAAATGAGGAGGAAATTCATGTTTTTATATAAATATTAAGTTTCATTTTACTGCGTAATTATTAGTCATAGAACAAATATTCATAATGACAATTGTACAGTTTAATTAGGTGTATCAGATAGTGCAATAATATTTCCAATATCTCTAATAGCTTTCGGGAAAATGAGGAGGAAAGTCATGTTTTTATATAAATATTAAGTTTAATTTTACTGCTTAATTATTAGTCATAGAACAAATATTCATAATCACAGTTGTACAGTTTAATTAGGTGTATCAGATGCTGCAATGATATTTCCAATATCTCTTATAGCTTTCGGGAAAATGAGGAGGAAATTAATGTTTTTATATAAATATTAAGTTTCATTTTACTGCGTAATTATTAGTCATAGAACAAATATTCATAATGACAATTTTACAGTTTAATTAGGTGTATCAGATGCTGCAATCATATTTCCAATATCTCTAATAGCTTTCGGGAAAATGAGGAGGAAAGTCATGTTTTTATATAAATATTAAGTTTAATTTTACTGCTTAATTATTAGTCATAGAAAAAATATTCATAATCACAGTTGTAAAGTTTAATTAGGTGTATCAGATGCTGCAATGATATTTCCAATATCTCTTATAGCTTTCGAGAAAATGAGGAGGAAAGTCATGTTTTTATATAAATATTAAGTTTCATTTTACTGCATAATTATTAGTCATAGAACAAATATTCATAATGGCAGTTGTACATTTTCATTAGGTGTATCAGATGCTGCAATGATATTTCCAATATCTCTTATAGCTTTCGGGAAAATGAGAAGGAAAGTCATGTTTTTATATAAATATAAAGTTTAATTTTACTGCGTAATTATTAGTCATAGAACAAATATTCATAATATCAGTTGTACAATTTAATTAGGTGTATCAGATGCAGCAATGATATTTCCAATATCTCTAATAGCTTTCGAGAAAATGAGGAGGAAAGTCATGTTTTTATATAAATATTAAGTTTCATTTTACTGCGTAATTATTAGTCATAGAACAAATATTCATAATGACAGTTTTACAGTTTAATTAGGTGTATCAAATGCTGCAATGATATTTCCAATATCTAATAGCTTTCGAGAAAAGGAGGAGGAAAGTCATGTTTGTATATAAATATACGGTTTTATTTTACTGCGTAATTATTAGTCATGGAACAAATATTCATAATGACAGTTGTACAGTTGAATTAGGTGTATCAGATGGTGCAATGATATTTCCAATATCTCTAATAGCTTTCGAGAAAATGAGGAAGAAAGTAATTTAAAAAAAAGTAAAATTCAGTATATATTAGTACTAGAGCAAATATTCATAATGACAGTAGTAGATTTTAATTAGATCTATCAGATTCTGTAATGATATTTCCAATATCTCTAATATCTTTCGAGAAAATGAGGAAGAAAGTCGTGTTTTTATATAATTTTACGGTTTTATTTTACTGCGTAATTATTAGTCATAGAACAAATATTCATAATGTCAGTTTTACAGTTTAATTAGGTGTATCAGATGCTGCAATGATATTTCCAATATCTAATAGCTTTCGAGAAAATGAGGAGGAAAGTCATGTTTTTATATAAATATTAAGTTTCATTTTACTGCGTAATTATGAGTCAAAGAACAAATATTCATAAGTACAGTTGTACAGTTTAATTAGGCCTATCAGATGCTGCAATGATATTTCCAATATCTCTAATAGCTTTCGAGAAAATGAAGAGTAAAGTCATGTTTCTATATAAATATAAAGTTTTATTTTACTGCGTAATTATGAGTCATAGAACAAATATTCATAATTACAGTTGTACAGTTTAATTAGGTCTATCAGATGCTGCAATGATATTTCCAATATCTCTAATAGCTTTCGAGAAAATGAGGAGGAAAGTAATGTTTTTACATAAATATAAAGTTTTATTTTACTGCGTAATTATGAGTCATAGAACAAATATTCATAATTACAGTTGTACAGTTTAATTAGGTCTATCAGATGCTGCAATGATATTTCCAATATCTCTAATAGCTTTCGGGAAAATGAGAAGGAAAGTCATGTTTTTATATAAATATAAAGTTTAATTTTACTGCGTAATTATTAGTCATAGAACAAATATTCATAATATCAGTTGTACAATTTAATGAGGTGTATCAGATGCTGCAATGATATTTCCAATATCTCTAATAGCTTTCGAGAAAATGAGGAGGAAAGTCATGTTTTTATATAAATATTAAGTTTCATTTTACTGCGTAATTATGAGTCATAGAACAAATATTATTAATTACAGTTGTAGAGTTTAATTAGGCCTATGAGATGCTGCAATGATATTTCCAATATCTCTAATAGCTTTCGGGAAAATGAGAAGTAAAGTCATGTTTTTATATAAATATAAAGTTAAATTTTACTGCGTAATTATTAGTCATAGAACAAATATTCATAATATCAGTTGTACAATTTAATTTGGTGTATCAGATTCTGCAATGATATTT
The DNA here is from genome assembly GCA_029783475.1 of Metacarcinus magister. Classification (NCBI taxonomy): domain Eukaryota; kingdom Metazoa; phylum Arthropoda; class Malacostraca; order Decapoda; family Cancridae; genus Metacarcinus; species Metacarcinus magister. The sequence continues at coordinate 5,468,631 of JAPQNM010000043.1, read as the reverse complement.
CCAATATCTCTAATAGCTTTCGAGAAAATGAGGAGGAAAGTCATGTTTTTATATAAATATACGGTTTTATTTTACTGCGTAATTATTAGTCATAGAACAAATATTCATAATGACAGTTGTACAGTTTAATTAGGTGTATCAGATGCTGCAATGATATTTCCTCTATCTCTAATAGCTTTCGAGAAAATGAGGAAGAAAGTCAGTTTTTATAAAATAAAGTAAAATTTTACAGTATATATTAGTACTAGAGCAAATATTCATAATGACAGTTGTAGATTTTAATTAGGTCTATCTCATTCTGCAATGATATTTCCAATATCTCTAATATCTTTCGAGAAAATGAGGAGGAAAGTCGTGTTTTTATATAAATTTACGGTTTTATTTTACTGCGTAATCATTAGTCATAGAACAAATATTCATAATGTCAGTTTTACAGTTTAATTAGGTGTATCAGATGCTGCAATGATATTTCCAATATCTAATAGCTTTCGAGAAAATGAGGAGGAAAGTCATGTTTTTATATAAATATTAAGTTTCATTTTACTGCGTAATTATGAGTCATAGAACAAATATTCATAATGACAGTTGTACAGTTTAATTAGGCCTATCAGATGCTGCAATGATATTTCCAATATCTCTAATAGCTTTCGAGAAAATGAGGAGTAAAATCATGTTTTCTATATAAATATAAAGTTTTATTTTACTGCGTAATTATGAGTCATAGAACAAATATTCATAATTACAGTTTGTACAGTTTAATTAGGTCTATCAGATGCTGCAATGATATTTCCAATATCTCTAATAGCTTTCGAGAAAATGAGGAGGAAAGTAATGTTTTTATATAAATATAAAGTTTTATTTTACTGCGTAATTATTAGTCATACAACAAATATTCATAATATCAGTTGTACAGTTTAATCTGGTCCATCAGATGCTGCAATGATATTTCCAATATCTCTAATAGCTTTCGAGAAAATGAGGAGGAAAGTCATGTTTTTATATAAATATAAAGTTTTATTTTACTGCGTAATTATGAGTCATAGAACAAATATTCATAATTACAGTTGTACAGTTTAATTAGGTCTATCAGATGCTGTAATGATATTTCCAATATCTCTAATAGCTTTCGGGAAAATGAGAAGGAAAGTCATGTTTTTATATAAATATAAAGTTTAATTTTACTGCGTAATTATTAGTCATAGAACAAATATTCATATTATCAGTTGTATAATTTAATTAGGTGTATCAGAGACTGCAATGATATTTCCAATATCTAATAGCTTTCGAGAAAATGAGGAAGGAAAGTCATGTTTTTATATAAATATTAAGTTTCATTTTACTGCGTAATTATGAGTCATAGAACAAATATTCATAATTACAGTTGTACAGTTTAATTAGGTCTATCAGATGCTGCAATGATATTTCCAATATCTCTAATAGCTTTCGGGAAAATGAGAAGGAAAGTCATGTTTTTATATAAATATAAAGTTTAATTTTACTGCGTAATTATTAGTCATAGAACAAATATTCATAATATCAGTTGTACAATTTAATGAGGTGTATCAGATGCTGCAATGATATTTCCAATATCTCTAATAGCTTTCGAGAAAATGAGGAGGAAAGTCATGTTTTTATATAAATATACGGTTTTATTTTACTGCGTAATTATTAGTCATAGAACAAATATTCATAATGACAGTTGTACAGTTGAATTAGGTGTATCAGATGGTGCAATGATATTTCCTCTATCTCTAATAGCTTTCGAGAAAATGAGGAAGAAAGTAATTTAAAAAAAAGTAAAATTCAGTATATATTAGTACTAGAGCAAATATTCATAATGACAGTAGTAGATTTAAATTAGGTCTATCTCATTCTGTAATGATATTTCCAATATCTCTAATATCTTTCGAGAAAATGAGGAGGAAAGTCGTGTTTTTATATAATTTTACGGTTTTATTTTACTGCGTAATCATTAGTCATAGAACAAATATTCATAATGTCAGTTTTACAGTTTAATTAGGTGTATCAGATGCTGCAATGATATTTCTAATATCTAATAGCTTTCGAGAAAATGAGGAGGAAAGTCATGTTTTTATATAAATATTAAGTTTCATTTTACTGCGTAATTATGAGTCATAGAACAAATATTCATAATGACAGTTGTACAGTTTAATTAGGCCTATCAGATGCTGCAATGATATTTCCAATATCTCTAATAGCTTTCGAGAAAATGAGGAGTAAAATCATGTTTCTATATAAATATAAAGATTTATTTTACTGCGTAATTAAGAGTCATAGAACAAATATTCATAATTACAGTTGTACAGTTTAATTAGGTCTATCAGATGCTGCAATGATATTTCCAATATCTCTAATAGCTTTCAAGAAAATGAGGAGTAAAGTCATGTTTTTATATAAATATAAAGTTTTATTTTACTTCGTAATTATGAGTCATAGAACAAATATTCATAATATCAGTTGTACAGTTTAATTAGGTCTATCAGATGCTGCAATGATATTTCCAATATCTCTAATAGCTTTCGGGAAAATGAGAAGGAAAGTCATGTTTTTATATAAATATAAAGTTTAATTTTACTGCGTAATTATTAGTCATAGAACAAATATTCATAATATCAGTTGTACAATTTAATTAGGTGTATCAGATGCTGCAATGATATATCCAATATCTCTAATAGCTTTCGAGAAAATGAGGAGGAAAGTCATGTTTTTATATAAATATTAAGTTTCATTTTACTGCGTAATTATGAGTCATAGAACAAATATTCATAATTACAGTTGTACAGTTTAATTAGGTCTATCAGATGCTGCAATGATATTTCCAATATCTCTAATAGCTTTCGGGAAAATGAGAAGGAAAGTCATGTTTTTATATAAATATAAAGTTTAATTTTACTGCGTAATTATTAGTCATAGAACAAATATTCATAATATCAGTTGTACAATTTAATTAGGTGTATCAGATGCTGCAATGATATTTCCAATATCTCTAATAGCTTTCGAGAAAATGAGGAGGAAAGTCATGTTTTTATATAAATATTAAGTTTCATTTTACTGCGTAATTATTAGTCATAGAACAAATATTCATAACGACAGTTTTACAGTTTAATTAGGTGTATCAAATGCTGTAATGATATTTCTAATATCTAATAGCTTTCGAGAAAATGAGGACGAAAGTCATGTTTTTATATAAATATATAGTTTTATTCTACTGCCTAATTATGAGTCAAAGAACAAATATTCATAAGTACAGTTGTACAGTTTAATTAGGCCTATCAGATGCTGCAATGATATTTCCAATATCTCTAATAGCTTTCGAGAAAATGAGGAGGAAAGTAATGTTTTTACATAAATATAAAGTTTTATTTTACTGCGTAATTATGAGTCATAGAACAAATATTCATAATTACAGTTGTACAGTTTAATTAGGTCTATCAGATGCTGTAATGATATTTCCAATATCTCTAATAGCTTTCGGGAAAATGAGAAGGAAAGTCATGTTTTTATATAAAAATAAAGTTTAATTTTACTGCGTAATTATTAGTCATAGAACAAATATTCATAATATCAGTTGAATAATTTAATGAGGTGTATCAGATGCTGCAATGATATTTCCAATATCTCTAATAGCTTTCGAGAAAATGAGGAGGAAAGTCATGTTTTTATATAAATATTAAGTTTCATTTTACTGCGTAGTTATGAGTCATAGAACAAATATTATTAATTACAGTTGTACAGTTTAATTAGGCCTACCAGATGCTGCAATGATATTTCCAATATCTCTAATAGCTTTCGGGAAAATGAGAAGTAAAGTCATGTTTTTATATAAATATAAAGTTTAATTTTACTGCGTAATTATTAGACATAGAACAAATATTCATAATATCAGTTGTACAATTTAATTAGGTGTATCAGATGCTCCAATGATATTTCCAATATCTCTAATAGCTTTCGAGAAAATGAGGAGGAAAGTCATGTTTTTATATAAATATACGGTTTTATTTTACTGTTTAATTATTAGTCATAGAACAAATATTCATAATGACGGTTGTACAGTTGATTTAGGTGTATCAGAAGATGCAATGATATTTCCTCTATCTCTAATAGCTTTCGAGAAAATGAGGAAGAAAGTAATTTAAAAAAAAGTAAAATTCAGTATATATTAGTACTAGAGCAAATATTCATAATGACAGTAGTAGATTTTAATTAGGTCTATCTCATTCTGTAATGATATTTCCAATATCTCTAATATCTTTCGAGAAAATGAGGAGGAAAGTCGTGTTTTTATATAATTTTACGGTTTTATTTTACTGCGTAACCATTAGTCATAGAACAAATATTCATAATGTCAGTTTTACAGTTTAATTAGGTGTATCAGATGCTGCAATGATATTTCCAATATCTAATAGCTTTCGAGAAAATGAGGAGGAAAGTCATGTTTTTTTATAAATATTAAGTTTCATTTTACTGCGTAATTATGAGTCATAGAACAAATATTCATAATGACAGTTGTACAGTTTAATTAGGCCTATCAGATGCTGCAATGATATTTCCAATATCTCTAATAGCTTTCGAGAAAATGAGGAGTAAAATCATGTTTCTATATAAATATAAAGATTTATTTTACTGCGTAATTATGAGTCATAGAATAAATATTCATAATTACAGTTGTACAGTTTAATTAGGTCTATCAGATGCTGCAATGATATTTCCAATATCTCTAATAGCTTTCAAGAAAATGAGGAGGAAAGTAATGTTTTTATATAAATATAAAGTTTTATTTTACTGCGTAATTATTAGTCATATAACAAATATTCATAATATCAGTTGTACAGTTTAATTTGGTCCATCAGATGCTGCAATTATATTTCCAATATCTAATAGCTTTCGAGAAAATGAGGAGGAAAGTCATGTTTTTATATAAATATACGGTTTTATTTTACTGTTTAATTATTAGTCATAGAACAAATATTCATAATGACAGTTGTACAGTTGAATTAGGTGTATCAGAAGATGCAATAATATTTCCTCTATCTCTAATAGCTTTCGAGAAAATGAGGAAGAAAGTAATTTAAAAAAAAGTAAAATTCAGTATATATTAGTACTAGAGCAAATATTCATAATGACAGTAGTAGATTTAATTAGGTCTATCTCATTCTGTAATGATATTTCCAATATCTCTAATATCTTTCGAGAAAATGAGGAGGAAAGTCGTGTTTTTATATAATTTTAACGGTTTTATTTTACTGGGTAATCATTAGTCATAGAACAAATATTCATAATGTCAGTTTTACAGTTTAATTAGGTGTATCAGATGCTGCAATGATATTTCTAATATCTAATAGCTTTCGAGAAAATGAGGAGGAAAGTCATGTTTTTATATAAATATTAAGTTTCATTTTACTGCGTAATTATGAGTCATAGAACAAATATTCATAATGACAGTTGTACAGTTTAATTAGGCCTATCAGATGCTGCAATGATATTTCCAATATCTCTAATAGCTTTCGAGAAAATGAGGAGTAAAATCATGTTTCTATATAAATATAAAGATTTATTTTACTGCGTAATTATGAGTCATAGAACAAATATTCATAATTACAGTTGTACAGTTTAATTAGGTCTATCAGATGCTGCAATGATATTTCCAATATCTCTAATAGCTTTCAAGAAAATGAGGAGGAAAGTAATGTTTTTATATAAATATAAAGTTTTATTTTACTGCGTAATTATGAGTCATAGAACAAATATTCATAATATCAGTTGTACAGTTTAATTAGGTTTATCAGATGCTGCAATGATATTTCCAATATCTCTAATAGCTTTCGGGAAAATGAGAAGGAAAGTCATGTTTTTATATAAATATAAAGTTTAATTTTACTGCGTAATTATTAGTTATAGAACAAATATTCATAATATCAGTTGTACAATTTAATTAGGTGTATCAGATGCTGCAATGATATATCCAATATCTCTAATAGCTTTCGAGAAAATGAGGAGGAAAGTCATGTTTTTATATAAATATTAAGTTTCATTCTACTGCGTAATTATGAGTCATAGAACAAATATTCATAATTACAGTTGTACAGTTTAATTAGGTCTATCAGATGCTGCAATGATATTTCCAATATCTCTAATAGCTTTCGGGAAAATGAGAAGGAAAGTCATGTTTTTATATAAATATAAAGTTTAATTTTACTGCGTAATTATTAGTCATAGAACAAATATTCATAATATCAGTTTTACAATTTAATTAGGTGTATCAGATGCTGCAATTATATTTCCAATATCTCTAATAGCTTTCGAGAAAATGAGGAGGAAAGTCATGTTTTTATATAAATATTAAGTTTCATTTTACTGCGTAATTATTAGTCATAGAACAAATATTCATAACGACAGTTTTACAGTTTAATTAGGTGTATCAAATGCTGTAATGATATTTCTAATATCTAATAGCTTTCGAGAAAATGAGGACGAAAGTCATGTTTTTATATAAATATATAGTTTTATTTTACTGCCTAATTATGAGTCAAAGAACAAATATTCATAAGTACAGTTGTACAGTTTAATTAGGCCTATCAGATGCTGCAATGATATTTCCAATATCTCTAATAGCTTTCGAGAAAATGAGGAGGAAAGTAATGTTTTTACATAAATATAAAGTTTTATTTTACTGCGTAATTATGAGTCATAGAACAAATATTTATAATTACAGTTGTACAGTTTAATTAGGTCTATCAGATGCTGCAATGATATTTCCAATATCTCTAATAGCTTTCGGGAAAATGAGAAGGAAAGTCATGTTTTTATATAAATATTAAGTTTCATTTTACTGCGTAGTTATGAGTCATGAACAAATATTATTAATTACAGTTGTACAGTTTAATTAAGCCTATCAGATGCTGCAATGATATTTCCAATATCTCTAATAGCTTTCGGGAAAATGAGAAGTAAAGTCATGTTTTTATATAAATATAAAGTTTAATTTTACTGCGTAATTATTAGTCATAGAACAAATATTCATAATATCAGTTGTACAATTTAATTAGGTGTATCAGATGCTGCAATGATATTTCCAATATCTCTAATAGCTTTCGAGAAAATGAGGAGGAAAGTCATGTTTTTATATAAATATACGGTTTTATTTTACTGTGTAATTATTAGTCATAGAACAAATATTCATAATGACAGTTGTACAGTTGAATTAGGTGTATCAGATGATGCAATGATATTTCCTCTATCTCTAATAGCTTTCGAGAAAATGAGGAAGAAAGTAATTTTAAAAAAAGTAAAATTCAGTATATATTTGTACTAGAGCAAATATTCATAATGACAGTAGTAGATTTTAATTAGGTCTATCTCATTCTGTAATGATATTTCCAATATCTCTAATATCTTTCGAGAAAATGAGGGGGAAAGTCGTGTTTTTATATAATTTTACGGTTTTATTTTACTGCGTAACCATTAGTCATAGAACAAATATTCATATATTCAGTTTTACAGTTTAATTAGGTGTATCAGATGCTGCAATGATATTTCCAATATCTAATAGCTTTCGAGAAAATGAGGAGGAAAGTCATGTTTTTCTATAAATATTAAGTTTCATTTTACTGCGTAATTATGAGTCATAGAACAAATATTCATAATGACAGTTGTACAGTTTAATTAGGCCTATCAGATGCTGCAATGATATTTCCAATATCTCTAATAGCTTTCGAGAAAATGAGGAGTAAAATCATGTTTCTATATAAATATAAAGATTTATTTTACTGCGTAATTATGAGTCATAGAACAAATATTCATAATTACAGTTGTACAGTTTAATTAGGTCTATCAGATGCTGCAATGATATTTCCAATATCTCTAATAGCTTTCGAGAAAATGAGGAGGAAAGTAATGTTTTTATATAAATATAAAGTTTTATTTTACTGCGTAATTAATAGTCATACAACAAATATTCATAATATCAGTTGTACAGTTTAATTTGGTCCATCAGATGCTGCAATGATATTTCCAATATCTCTAATAGCTTTCGAGAAAATGAGGAGGAAAGTCATGTTTTTATATAAATATAAAGTTTTATTTTACTGCGTAATTATGAGTCATAGAACAAATATTCATAATTACAGTTGTACAGTTTATTTAGGTCTATCAGATGCTGCAATGATATTTCCAATATCTCTACTAGCTTTCGGGAAAATGAGAAGGAAAGTCATGTTTTTATATAAATATAAAGTTTATTTTACTGCGTAATTATTAGTCATAGAACAAATATTCATATTATCAGTTTGTACAATTTAATTAGGTGTATCAGATGCTGCAATGATATTTCCAATATCTAATAGCTTTCGAGAAAATGAGGAGGAAAGTCATGTTTTTATATAAATATTAAGTTTCATTTTACTGCGTAATTATGAGTCATAGAACAAATATTCATAATTATAGTTGTACAGTTTAATTAGGTCTATCAGATTCTGCAATGATATTTCCAATATCTCTAATAGCTTTCGGGCAAATGAGAAGGAAAGTCATGTTTTTATATAAATATAAAGTTTAATTTTACTGCGTAATTATTAGTCATAGAACAAATATTCATAAGTACAGTTGTACAGTTTAATTAGGCCTATCAGATGCTGCAATGATATTTCCAATATCTTTAATAGCTTTTGAGAAAATGAGGACGAAAGTAATGTTTTTATATAAATATAAAGTTTTATTTTACTGCGTAATTATTAGTCATACAACAAATATTCATAATATCAGTTGTACAGTTTAATTTGGTCCATCAGATGCTGCAATGATATTTCCAATATCTCTAATAGCTTTCGAGAAAATGAGGAGGAAAGTCATGTTTTTATATAAATATAAAGTTTTATTTTACTGCGTAATTATGAGTCATAGAACAAATATTCATAATTACAGTTGTACAGTTTAATTAGGTCTATCAGATTTTGCAATGATATTTCCAATAACTCTAATAGCTGTCGAGAAAATGAGGAGGAAAAGTCATGTTTATATATAAATATACGGTTTCATTTTACTGCGTAATTATTAGTCATAGAACAAATATTCATAATGACAGGTGTAGAGTTTAATTAGGTCTATCAGATGGTGCAATTATATTTCCAATATCTAATAGCTTTCGAAAAAATGAGGAAGAAATTCATGTTTATGGAAAAAGGATATATGTGTGTGTGTGTGTGTGTGTGTGTGTGTGTGTGTGTGTGTGTGTGTGTGTGTGTGTGTGTGTGTGTGTGTGTGTGTGTGTGTGTGTGTGTGTTTTTGTGTGTGTGTGTACGTGTGTGTACGCGCTGAACAGGTGACCTGTCCTGAGGTTGAAAAATGAGTGCTGCCGTTTGAAGGGAGTTTACAATATTTATTTTATATAGGAAATACCTCATTTTATTGCTATATTCCTTCATATTGTATTTAGAACACAGTTATTGCAACATTTACCTTAATAAGAACTACGTTGAACGTTGATAAAAGTGATAACGTTTTCCAAGCAACACTGGAAAAAATGTATTCCGCGCTTCGATATTCATATGAATATCGTAAGCGTAGCACGTTAACTTTTATTTTATACATGATTTTTTTTTAATTTTATGTTGCATGGATTTTCTTTAAAACATTTTATATGCCTTTTACTTATGTACATCAAGTTCTAACTGGCTAGTTCACGTAGACATGGCAACGTTGGACCCATGGAAGACTGGATTCTGTTCCACCAGAAAGCTCTGCTAAGATCTGTCGGACTATAAGTAGATTCCGTTCCTCAAGGCGACTGTGTTCTGGGTATAATTTCCGTCTCAGTTTCTACGAGCCTTGCGTGCCCCTGTGCGTTCCAGTTTTCTCTCTCCGTCAGACTAGTGTAGTGGAGCTCAGGGTATGAATTTTTCACTCTCCCTGCAGTTCAATTTCCTTGCTGTGGAGAGAAGTGTAGGTGGAAGCAGAGAGAAAGTGGGTGTATTATTACTCTCATTATTCCTCATTAACACTTGACTTAGGAAATTATGGGAGGTTATATTACTAATGGTGTTGTGAGGAGAATGTAAGTGAAGGATTATTGTTCACACAGCTGAGGATTATTGTTTTGCTGATTGGTTTCTTTGTTATTGAAGAAGATTTGATTAATGTCACGGTAATATGATTTTTCATTACGGATGTCAGTTTTTCTATCGTGTTTTATTAGTTGTGTAATGAGCTTTTGAGAGAGAGAGAGAGAGAGGAGAGAGAGAGAGAGAGAGAGAGAGAGAGAGAGAGAGAGAGAGAGAGAGAGAGAGAGAGAGAGAGAGAGAGAGAGAGAGAGAGAGAGAGAGAGAGGCATAACCTTTCTTTTTTTTCACTCTTGTCCCCTTTCCATTTCAAAACACATATCCTGTTTCATCGTATAACCTTTAATTTTTCTTTTCTCTCTCCTTCACCTTTTTCCTTTCCATTTTTTTTTTCCATATATCACTCTGCCCACCCCCACCTCCTCTTCCTTCTCCTCTATCCTTCCTCCTCCTCCTCCCTTTGGCCTGGTGCCTACAAGAGGGTAATCAGCTTCATAGTTTTTCATTCATTTTTTCCCTTCTCTTCCTGTCAGTGATCCAACCTTCCCTTATCACCATATTTACCACTCTTCTGCCTCTCCTTATCCGTATCTTTTATCTTTTTCCCTCCCACATGTAAGTAGCACTATACCACACCCATTACTATCGGTGTTCTTGTCGTCCTCCTCCTCGTTCTCGTCTCTTTGCGTCCTCCTTGTTCTCTCCCTCAGTGCTATTCCCTCCCTTCTGCTGCTGTCATTTCGCCAAGGGTTGTGATGCTCTCATGTCGCTTTCCATTGTTATCGGGTCATACTTTTGACGCTTTTACAGGCCCGTTTTTCCCATTCAGGAGGTGAAACTTAAATCCTTATTGTCCCCTGGCGTCCAGTTTCAAGTTGTTCCACCTGTCACCCTGTGTTCCATTTTCCCTGTTCCCTTCCAATGTACCCTTTTTGTATATTGTCATTGTTATGGCTGTGTTTTCCTTGCTATTCGGTGCCCTGAGCTGGCATCGCTTTGTCCTCATTTGCAAGTAGAATGATTATCATCGGTGCAGGCAGTGAATTACATCTGCAGCATAATCTTCCCTTCTCCTGGTTACCTGTTAATTAGGGGGTTTACCTGAGCTGCAGCCTTTAGATCGGAGGGAGGCTCGGGCAGGAGGAGAGGCCTTGAGGTGTGTGCGAAGGGGGGAGGGTGAAGGTACCATGACTCAGCTTGTATAATGTGGGTTGATAATATTTGAAAATTTTCTTGTGATGGAAGATTTTGCATTTTCAGTGGGTGTAAAATATTTTGCAGCATTTTGACGACTCAGGACGCTGTGGCTTCTTGTGGACTGTAGTGTAAAGATCGATGAGAGAGAGAGAGAGAGAGAGAGAGAGAGAGAGAGAGAGAGAG
>JAPQNM010000043.1:5437178-5452178 GCA_029783475.1 Metacarcinus magister | reverse complement strand
ATCATTGTATTTCTCATCGTTGCCTCCACCCGTCCAGTCAGGGTCTAGGATGTGGCGGTGCGCTTCATGTGCTGCAGCTGTCATTTGTTTCTGACAACACCTCTGCCGCTGCGGTCTTGAGGGAGGTGCAGGCGATGGACATTCGTTCCATTGTTCTCGCCTTGAGCCTGAGTGTGGCGGAACAGTGACTAGTGGGTCCGCCACGCCCTTCTTCACCCTGGCACCACCTGAGGGCGAGGCTCGGCAAGGAAGTAATGATAAACAATGTACTCGTTGCCACATAACACATCATTGTGTGTCGCTGCTGCCTGCATGGCGACATATTAAAGTGTCTGGGGGAACGACAAACTTTACACCTTTACTAACGAGGCTGCTGGCTGCTGTTTTTTGTTTATAGACTTTTTTGTCTGGAGTCCGGGCGAGCTTCGTGGTGAGTGTTCCCTGGTAGCCCCGCTGGCCTTGGTGCTGGTGATAGCGAGAGTCGTAAAGTTCAGTTTAGAAAAGTAGAGCCTTCGATATAATTTCAACAATTAATTACATATAAACTTGTAACTTTCCTTATAGTTTATTAAGAAAAAACTGTGTGGGTGGTGAAGGGCGGCACACTGGGTGGAGGGCATCAAGGGTGTGTGTGTGCTGCCCGTAAGACGATACAACATAAAGGTCACGAGACCCTTTTCTGGACATAAGGAGGAAACATTGGATCCATTTACGTGACTGTATTAGGTTCACCGAGTACAGTGGGAGGCTGTGGGTGTCTTCGTAAAAAAAAGCACGAGACTTGACCTTCAAAGTCGCCAGCGTCGCCTAGTGTTGCTGCGGGGAAAAAATAAAAGTGATAGTGGAGTTCCTGAAACGTGAAGGCATCAAAGTATGGGAGAGCGGCCGGGAATTTTGTTGTATAATTTTTTAGTTTAGTAAAAGTTAGTTTAATATTCAGAATGATGTTTAGACGAGAACGTATTGGCTCAGTGGAAGGACAACCTGTGCATAAAAGAAACCATGAAGTGCGTTTAAGGGCCTTGTTTGAAGGTTAGTACGCCCAATGCCTCTCTTGTTTCCTCACTAACCTGCCTCTAACACTGGCCTCTTTACAACCATGACTCTCCATTCCTTTCCCTTCTCACAGCCTTGCATCGTCACTTTTACCTATTTTTTTCCCATCACTACCTGAGTTTACCTTACTCTCCTTCCGTTTGTTCACTTCGTCACGTCTTTTAAACCGATTCATTTTCACGCTGTTCCTTTGCCAACGTAACCTTGCTGACTCATCTGAAGCCTTTCCGATCTGTCAAGGCCTTGGGTAATGGACCGTCTGTAAGGAAAGAGTGTTTTTTCTATATGTCCCATTCCTTCTTCCCCTTCCATCTCTTCACCTCTACCCTTTTAGCTATTTTCCCCTTCTTTCATCTTTTTGTCTTTTTTTTTATATTCTTCATCTATTCCCCTTCCTTAGTTAATGTTAATGAAGCAGCCAACAGCGGCATTCAAGAACCAAAAACACTTTTACTTTCCCTACTCTGTCATTGCTCGCGGCTTGTGTATCTTCTGCCGGATAAAAAACAGAAAGAATGTTAATCGCAGGCCAGTTACTGAATGTCTGGATTGAATAGTTTACACTTTTTTGTCGAATTAGGCGGCAAGATGAGGATTGATTTCCCTGAGACAACACAACACAAAGCGGCTGACTAACAAAAACGACATTTTTCCTCGGCTGTTGCTTTTGTGATGTCCTTTCTTTTATACGGACCGTCAAGTCTCGTCTCATGCACTGGTTTAGGTGAGATTAGTGAGGCTGTGAGAGCCTTGGATGACGGAGGGAGGTAGAAAGAGGGCGTGACAGAGCATCTCATGTGTGCCGCAGCAATACAGCCGCCGCCCCTCACTCTCCTGCTGTGGTCCTGCTTTTGTCAGGGTTGTTTTTTTTTCTTGGCTATCATTAGTCCGGCATGTCCAGGTTTATGTGTCTCAAGGTCAACAAACAGGTTTGCTAGATTACTAGATTAGCTGTAAATTCGTTCAATAAACTTATACCTAGTTATGTAGATTTTTTTTTTTTGTCTCGCTTAAAGAAAAAAAATAGCAGCATGAAGGAGGTTCGTCAATACGTGGGCGTGGCACTGCGGCATGGACTCACCTGTGTGGGAGTCTTCCGCCCTTCAGTTATCACCTCCAGGAAGTACGGCATTTACTTCTTCGGAATGTTTACAGCTACATCCTCAACCTCACCTCCAGGAAATAAACATTGGGGATACAGAGCCGCCCACTACTTGCTCAGGGTGGGCGGAGCAGCGGCAGTTTTGTACCCTGGTAGCATGAGAGGCACCGCTGCGGCAGCTGGGTCCTTCAAGCCAATATACATGTATGTTTGTTTATTTGTATGGATTTATCTGCAGCTGCACGGGTGTCTGTTGGTTTGCACGTCGACAATACCTGACATGTTTATTAACTCACTGGGTTTTTCAGAATGACGATGCTGTATTGAATTAGATATTACTTACTTGTGGTTCTCTGGTAGGACCTTCTGCTGGTCCCTCGAGAGACACACGACCATAACATACTGTAATGTCTCGTATATTTATAGACGGAGAAGAATATTGCATTTACTGAAGCTGTTTTCTCAATACTAAATCATCTTATGTACGATTTTTTGTCAATTAAATGAAAAAAAACGACTGAAAACAATGAGGTTAGTGATGTACCATTTTGGATTGCAGTTCCCTGTGCAAATTACAAAACTTCTGCAATACTTCCTTTGCTTTCTACTCGCTCTCATAACTGCTCATTCACACATGTTGTCTGCTGATGAATCACAAGATACATCGACGTCACATCTTTCCAGTCAACATCATCCTGGAAGCAATATCTCTCACAACCGTTCAATGTGTCACTCCACACTTACCGTAACACAATTGCAACTCCGAACCACTGTACAATATCACACACAATCTTCCTGGTGGTGGTGCGTCTCACTGTCCCATAATACCACCGCAAACAAGCAATATATCTCAGTGTCCTCCAGAATCTTGTGGCTGTCAGCTGGCTGGACGCGTGGCTGCTACATCATCCAGATCTTTGTTGATCCTCGCACATATCGCTGACCGTTTCTTTTTTTTTCTCTCTTCTCTCTCTCTCTCTCTCTCTCTCTCTCTCTCTCTCTCTCTCTCTCTCTCTCTCTCTCTCTCTCTCTCTCTCTCTCTCTCTCTCTCTCTCTCTCTCTCTCTCTCTCTCACAAGTCTTTTCTTTTTCCTTATCGAACAGTTGAGACACAATGATAAAGTTTCAGCCACACATTTCTATTACGTCCAACAATGGTTTCTATGATCGACTTTATGGATTGCTGATTAAGACCTTGGTGGGGATTTTTCTTGGAGGGGAAACATCGCAGGAAGAATAGCTAGCAGATCCTTTCCATTAATTACCGAAGCAGTTTTGAGTAATTATGATGAGAGTTAATGTTTCCGGAAATGATGGTTGGTTTGCAAGGTATTGATGAGCTTGATAATGAGGTTGTAATGTTTTATAAAGGGAATCAAATAGTTTCTTTGTGTTCGTTGTCCATAGTGATAAAGGATTAAGGGTGATGTACTAAGCTGCACATATGTGTGTGTGTGTGTGTGTGTGTGTGTGGTGTGTGTGTGTGTGTGTGTGTGTGTGTGTGTGTGTGTGTGTGTGTGTGTGTGTGTGTGTGTGTGTGTTTGTGTTTGTGCGTGTGTGTGGTGAGAGTGTCGGGGAAGTAGGAGCAGAAAGAAAAAGGTAAAAAAAGAAAGATTTATGAGAGAGAGAGAGAGAGAGAGAGAGAGAGAGAGAGAGAGAGAGAGAGAGAGAGAGAGAGAGAGAGAGAGAGAGAGAGAGAGAGAGGAGAGAGAGAGAGAGAGAGAGAGAGAGAGAGAGAGAGAGAGAGAGAGAGAGAATGAATATGAAAAGCGAGGGAAGAGTAAGAAAATGGAGTGAAAAGAGAAAGGAGTTGAGGAGACAAAAGAGACATGGAGTGTTGCTGGAGGGCGGATGAGAGACTCTAAGGGCATGTCGTTCTCGAGTTTAGTGTTCTTGAGGAAGTTGAGTAAAGTGTCTCAAGGGAAGAGGGAAAGGGGAGGACAAGCTACTGCTACACTTTATTCCCCTTACGCCATATTGCCTCTAATAATTTAAATTTTGTGTGTGTTCCCTGGAAATTAATTCTTCACTCTGGGTATGCTTGACAAGTGTTGTGTCCTCGTTTTCTTTTGAGTTGTGAAGGTGAGCAAGATTGTGTTTTTCTTTTCACTTTCTTTTTTTATCGTTTTGTTTTGTGTGTGTGTGCAGTCTCTCTCTCTCTCTCTCTCTCTCTCTCTCTCTCTCTCTCTCTCTCTCTCTCTCTCTCTCTCTCTCTCTCTCTCTCTCTCTCTCTCTCTCTCTCTCTCTCAAAGATACACACGGGAAATTTTGCACATGCTTCCTCCCTGGTTACTGATCTTTTACGTTCGTACATTCTGGTACTCAGCGGAGATCCATTTTTTATGAAAGAAATTAGCCTCGATTTGAATGTATTTTTATTTCATTTTTTTTTTAACCCTGTGAAGTGTGAGTGGTGTGCAAAGAGAGTGGACAGGATTGGACGAAGAATCAGTTGCATCTTCCAAGATTCCCAGAGCGACAGAAAGGATGCTTCTGAGTGTCGGTGGCAGGAAGTTGTGGGTGATGAGTGTTGTCGTGAGGCGGGATGAAGGCGGCCTTTCTGCACCTAAGGGGAGTCCCGAGGCTGTAATGAGCTTTCGTTTTTGGAATGTGGAAGACGAACTCTGGGGAGATGTATCGAAATATAACGTTTTTTTTTAAAGAGGAAACGTGTGAGATAGGTAAGAGCTAGACGAAAGGGTTACTGCGGTGCATTCCGTGAAAGGATAAAACGCAGATTCCAGCAAAGTGATATGTGCTCTGGGAAATATTTTAAAGGGAAAAGATGGCGAGCTTTTCCTCAATGACGAAGGGAAAGCTGCCGCCGGGAAACAAAAATGAAAGAAGACGTGTTGCAGCTCAAAGAGGTAAATTCCGAGTCTCAAGCTTAGCAGCGAACCCTTTGTCCAGGATTGTGGAAGTTTTTGTGCAACGAAATAAGAGCTTGGTCCACAGTCCCCCTTTAGGAAAGCTCGAGAGAGAGAGAGAGAGAGAGAGAGAGAGAGAGAGAGAGAGAGAGAGAGAGAGAGAGAGAGAGAGAGAGAGAGAGAGAGAGAGAGAGAGAGATTGGACCGAATACTGAATTTCATCTTTAATAAAAAAAAAAAATTCATACTTGAGTTACGCGCCCAACCACGTTTTCTTAAGTAAATCGCACGAGGAAGGAAAGTGAAATCGTACCGGTGCAGGACGCGTATTGAAGGCAAGGCTATGAGGGTCTGAATCCGGCGGCAGGTGTGAAGGAATGGGGCCCAGGTGAGGGGAAGGATGCTGATGATTAGGCGAGTTTACCTGTCGAGTGTGAGGGTCAGGTCAGGTGCATGAGGAAATGAGGTTAAGTTGAGTTGGTGTTAATGTGTGTTTTTCACTTAAAAGTTAATGAGGTACTTGGTTTTCAGTGCCTCTTTCTTTCATAGCTTCGCAGTGCTACTATATATTTTTTAATGAGGTTTTTCACCCAAGTTCAGGACTCCACCCACAAAAGCATCCTTCTCTAAGCCTTCTTTTCTCCGCTCGTCTCTGTCTTACTCCTTCTCTATGATACTTTCACTATTCTTTATTTCCATCACTTCCTTTTCCTTACCCCTATCTATCTCTCTCTCTCTCCTTCCGTATATGTTGCCTTTTATTTCTTTCTCCCTCTGTCCCTTCGTCCATCCCATCCACTACTCCCTTTACTCCCTCCTCCTCATCTCGTATCTCCTCTCGTTTCCTCTACTCTGTCCACGCTGACTCACGGGAAAGGTTAGCTTCGACCCTAATAATCGGTGGCATCTTATTTCTGGTTTTATTTTTTATGAGGGTCTGATTCTGTGTGTGTGTGTGTGTGTGTGTGTGTGTGTGTGTGTGTGTGTGTGTGTGTGTGTGTGTGTGTGTGTGTGTGTGTGTGTGTGTGTGTGTGTGTGTGTAGTTATTGTCATGTAACGCCCTGTGTTAAACTTTTATCATGCTCGTTTGTGTTAATTAATAGGTAGATCTAATTTGGATTTATATACCGTTTTGTCGTTTCGATAGATAGGCAGACAGATGAAACAGAGAATTCAGTGAAAATAGATAGTAAAAAAAATAAAGGAAATGGGAGGATTTTGTTTCATAATTAGAGAGTAGAGATAGTAGAGAGTAGATGAAGTAGAGTAGAAAGCAAACACTATTTTTACACCTACTTTCATCGTACCCCAAAAAATTACGTCCATTATTGTTTTCTAATTTCCACGAGTGCCTCTCACCCCAACCTCGTCCACGCCTCATTTCCCCTCACACTCAAACTCTCCATCAATCGACCCAGCAACTCTTTTCCTCTTCGCTTTATCGACTCAGGTAATGGACCATTCGTTACCCCTCCCCCAACACCCAAACTTCAGTGATATCCCCCACCTGCTGCTCCTATCCACCCCATTCCCCTCCACCATCCCTCCATCCCTCCCTCACCTCCAGAGACCACAATCTTCCCTCATCATCGTCGTGACTTTGGGGAGAAAGTTGATTATGGAGAGATGGAAGGCAAGGAGGCTGGTAGGATGCTGATGCGAGGGTTGGATGTGATGGATAGGAAATTAGAAGGAAAAGATAAGACAATGAAAAACCTCAAAAGGGGGACGAAAAAATATTGTTAATGGGAATTGATTATCATTGAGACCAGTTAGAACATATCAAGTGTCATAGAAAAGGTGGAATGTGAATGAATAATAAAATAGTGAAGGGAAGAGGTGGAGATGAATGAAAGTGATTATGTAAATGTGGGAAAAATAACGTCCTAGCAACTGAAAGGCTTGACGAGGACATACAACCTTATGGATGAGTTAAGCTTTGGCTGAAGTGTTGCTACTAATTATTGTATTATTGATGCTTGAATACCATGTTTTGACTATGAGAGAGAGAGAGAGAGAGAGAGAGAGAGAGAGAGAGAGAGAGAGAGAGAGAGAGAGAGAGAGAGAGAGAGAGAGAGAGAGAGAGAGAGAGAGAGAGAGAGAGAGAGAGAGGAAAAAAAAAGAGAGAAAGAGTTGTGTTGAAACAAAGGGCATACATAAAGGCATCATCAGTTTTATGAAATTACAATATGAAATTATATGACAATAATTGTTTTAGTTTGATATTGTAATTGAATGTAACTGGTGATATATGATTTTGTTGTATTTTTCAGACTAAAAGTAACACACGGAATCCTCACCTCCCCACCCCAGACACCCCCCCAAAAAAGGAAAAAATAAAAAGATAACAAATGCTACATACATTTTTTTTTCAAAGTTCATATTTTATTTATAATATTTAGTGGTTGAAACAATTGTTATTAACACTTGCTACGTCTGAAACAAGCTTCATTTTTTAAAGTTATGTGCTTGGTTATGAGAGAGAGAGAGAGAGAGAGAGAGAGAGAGAGAGAGAGAGAGAGAGAGAGAGAGAGAGAGAGAGAGAGAGAGAGAGAGAGAGAGAGAGAGAGAGAGAGAGAGAGAGAGAGAGAGCAATAAAGAAAGAGAGAATAAGTGTAAATGTCGGTATATAATATCAGCTTATTTGTTCAACGAGAAGGGGAAACATTTTTGCCATCCTTTACCCTTTATTCCCTTCCCCGCATTTACTCCTTCCCCCTCATTGTCCCTCACCTCGCTTATCATCCTTCCCCCTTCCCAGTGTGATGGAGGAGGGTGGGGTGTGAAGAGGCTCATTCTGTTCCATCGTGTTATGGTAGAATAATTGGTGGCAGCAGTGAACACCCGCAAAGCCCCCTACTGAGAGATACCGTAGTGCCCCCTCCATCTCCCTGCTTTCCATTTTCTCCCACGTTTTCTGTTTCATCAGCTGCATTATTTTTCCCCCCATTATTACACGGCTGTTTTTTCTCTGTTCTCGTTATCGCAGGCTTTGTATTTTTTATGTGTTTCTGTATTACATTTTCTGCCGTTCATGCTATTCTATTGTTCCTTTTTATTCCTTGTTGTATTGTATTTCTTTTTTATTATCGTAGGTATTGCTCTGTTTTTCTTGTGGCCTGTTTTCCTTCGTCTTTTTCTCACCTCCTCCTGCAATATCGCTTCTCCTTATCTGTATCATATTCGCATAAATTGCCTCCAGCTGTTATCGACTCATCAGCATAAACCTGAGAAGAGAAGGATGGAGAGGACAGGCGGAGGAGGAGGAGGAGGAGGAGGAGGAGGAGGAGGAGGAGGAGGAGGAGGAAGAGGAAGAGGAGGAAGAAGGAACGTATGACGGATGAGATGAGAGAGATAAAAGAAAAAATAATAGGAAGATAGAAAACCGTGAAAAGAAGGAAGAAAATAAGTGCCGCTTGAAATTTTTTTTTATTTTCCTTTCGTCTTGTACAAGAGGTCTCTTGCTTTAATTTAATGACAGGTTCTGAAACTGGAGCACACACATGTATTTATGTAAATGTCTTGTCTGTTAAGAAAGTGATATATATATATATATATATATATATATATATATATATATATATATATATATATATATATATATATATACATATATATATGTATGTATGTATGTATATGTGTGTGTGTGTGTGTGTGTGTGTGTGTGTGTGTGTGTGTGTGTGTGTGTGTGTGTGTGTGTGTGTGTGTGTGTGTGTGTATGTATGTATAGATATATAATCAAATTCCTGGAACCTAGAAATCTGGAATTTTAAATCGCTATTCTTTTTATATCAAACATGAAAGAATTATGTAGGAGCATGAATGTTGTAATACATAATGAATTTATCGTCGTCACAAATCTATAAAAAACAAAATGCCCTGAAGAGTTACGTAAAATGTATTAATTCTTTAATAGAAGGTATTTCAATAACTATGAATTAGCAATATATTCAATGATTTATTGGTCTGCAATTCATTCTTTATTGTGGATTTTTCACACGTTTTTTGTGTTATTTTGTTATTTGTGGATTTGATATTTTTTATATCATGTATTTGTTATTGTTATTTCTTTTTCGATATCTTAACTTTAGGAATTTAGAATAATTTCCAGTGCAGCATTCCGGAGTGAAACTTACTGTTCGTGATTCAGTTCTTTGGGTTCACGAATTGATATTTTTCCTCGACTTGTCACCTCAATAAATATTCTCATGGAATCAGCTGGAAGTATAACTCTGGCTTGATTTTCTACCCGCTCATTTGTCTCTTTCAGGCAAGCATGCAAATAGCGTGTAATTTTTATCATTGTTTATGCATTTGTTTTCTCTCCTCTTTGTTCCCGCCAAACATGAGTGTCTTTCGCGAAATATTCCGCAAATCAATTATCAATATTCAGCGAAAGAACGTTTTGCTTTCCTATTGATATAACAACAATCTTGTTTTATTGCATTCATGATTTCAGTGATAAAGATAATGATAATTTATATGACATGTTGCATGGATTTACGGGGACAAATCTCCTTATATAACGCTTATTTCTTTTATCTGAAATTTACGAGGTTGTCTGATTTTCATTAGTTTCTCTTCCCACAGCACGATGGCGCTCGATTGTGGAACGATGTTCGCCAAGTACCTCCTCTGTTTCTTCAACTTCGTTTTCTTCGTAAGTACCCGGCTTTTAGCTGCATGGTGGGATGGAGCTGTGTGTGTGTGTGGGGGGGTGGGGTGAGGAGGAGAAGGGGGGATAGATGGAACGGGAGAAGATGAGGTAAGTTTAGTAGAGGAAGAACTGAATATATCTTCATTTAGACTGCTGTGTGTGTGTGTGTGTGTGTGTGTGTGTGTGTGTGTGTGTGTGTGTGTGTGTGTGTGTGTGTGTGTGTGTGTGTGTGTGTGTGTGTGTGTGTGTGTGGTTTCTCGTTTCTCTCTGGAAGACCACCACCGCTCGTACATCAATCACTTCAAGACAAATTAGTGACCTCGTTCATGGAGAGATGTAGCAGTGAGGCGGGCAGCTCAGAGGCGGCTTGGGACTGTGATCCTGGGCAGGGGCGGGGGCAGGGGCGGGGGTAGGGCGGGTGAGGCGGCTGATAACTACACACAAGAAGACCTTCATTATATACTGAAGGAGTGTGTAGACGCAAAATATGAACAAGAAAGGAAACGCGTGAAGAAAAATCTATTTCTTTTCCTCCCCAACAAAGCGCTGCCATTGAGAGAAGCATCGTTCGCGTACAATTCTATTTGATCTTTTTCTTTTGCGGAAAACCACCTACTAAGTCATGAAATAAAGGAGCAGACTGCGCTCTCCCGCCGCCTTCCACTGTGCCTTTGTCGAGAGAGAGAGAGAGAGAGAGAGAGAGAGAGAGAGAGAGAGAGAGAGAGAGAGAGAGAGAGAGAGAGAGAGAGAGACTGAGAGAGAGTGAGAGAGAGAAACTATTGGTAATCTATCGAAACGGAAAGGAACACTGCCCGAACCACTGCAGCTGGCTATACTGGCACATGTGAGAGACAGGAGACGAAAGAGAATGAAGGGAAACACGGAGAAATGAAGGAAGAGGAAAGACATGAAGCGAGAGTAACGAACCGAGAGGAGTACGATGAAGGAGGTGCAAAGGCGAGAGAGAGAGAGAGAGAGAGAGAGAGAGAGAGAGAGAGAGAGAGAGAGAGAGAGAGAGAGAGAGAGAGAGAGAGAGAGTTAATGGAACCGAGGCGAGGTACGGAGAAAGGAGAAAAAACGAAAGGAATTAAGTCAAACAAATGAGAAGCGTATCAGTTCAGTTCACATCCTTCGAAATAATCACAGGCAACAAATCTGATACTAAAGCAGATACAACAACTCAAGTCAAGCAAAGGAAGATCAAACAAACAGACAAAGCAAACAATAACAGGAAACACCACGTGGTTATAATCTCACAAAATCACAGAAAAAAAGAAAAAAAAAATGTATAATGTTCTAATTAAATGTCCAGTTATTGATTGAACTGTAATAAAAATCCCACATTACACACACACAGACTGATTAAAAGATTAGTAAGAGAGGGGAGACGAGAGGAAAGTGAAAAGGGTCCAGGAAGAGGGAAGAGAGGGAAGAGAAATAAGATGATGGTAAAAGTTTTATTTCTTTTCCGATAACGCCCTCGGCAGTCCGGTTAAGCGATGTGGTCGCTTTGGGGGTCTCGCTACCGTAGATAAACAGCCATGACCGGCCTCGCTTTGTTGGGTTAATGTGTGGAGGCTGCAAAACATCGAAGAAAGAGAGAGAGAGAGAGAGAGAGAGAGAGAGAGAGAGAGAGAGAGAGAGAGAGAGAGAGAGAGAGAGAGAGAGAGAGAGAGAGAGAGAGAGAGAGAGAGAGAGAGAGAGATTCGGTTTTTTTTCCAGTTTACTTTCATGGCAGCGTTATGTGTCTTTCCGTTATGAGGTGTGTGTGTGTGTGTGTGTGTGTGTGTGTGTGTGTGTGTGAGTGTGAGTGTGAGTGTGAGTGAGAGTGAGAGTGAGAGTACGGCACATTTTATCCCTATCTCTCATAATGTTAGAAATAGAATGATAGGGAACAATATTTTCATTTTTATCCAAGCCCTGTTGATAGGTTATATATTTCACCCCTTTTTTTTCTTTTCCTATTTCCACTTTTTCATCTATCTGTGTCAGGGTCTCTTGCTAGTGAAACCTTTTGTGTGTTCTCTGGTTCTCCGGTTCTCTGGGTCGGCCTGATGGGGTCATGCATGCAGTCGGCCCTAATTCTCTTTGCCGGGCCCACAATGGAAGCTACGAGTATTGGCGGGAGCGTGGAGGTGATTCAAAAGTACCTCTTTGTTCAAGGGAAAACGTGCAGGGTTGAATAAAAAAGTATGTATTGTTTTTCAGAAATCTGTGTGAGTGTTTGGAAGGCAATGAACATCACTAAGATACTAGAAATTAAGTATCGGTTTTAATTTCCTGGCATGTATACGATTTAATGGAAAGTTTTAGATTTATATTCCATCCGTGACTCTGTGTACTCTGAAATGACTTGGCATATTGAATTTCGAGAAGATAAATTTTTGTTTTTGTTTTTTGTTGTTTTCACTTGTTCATCTTTTAGAGTTTTTCTTCCTATTCTTTGTTATTTAATCTGCAGTAAAGTTCCTTCGGCAGTACTTGCAGTGTTGCCATTGTACCTGTGTTGTCAGTTCAGTGTTGCCAGCGAGGCGTGAAACTGCAATTACTCAGATAATGGTAGTAAATTTTTTTCCTTATCGTCATTTTTTCTCTCACTCTCTCTCTCTTTCTCTCCGTCTTTCTCTCTGTACACACACACACACACACACACACACACACACACACACACACACACACACACACACACACACACACACACACACACACACACACACACACACACACCATTTTTCATCATTGCATCTAACTTTTTTCCTTTTATATCCTTCCATCCGTTCGTTTTATTTTCTACTCTACTTTTCCTTTTCTTCCTCCTCCTCCTCCTCCTCCTCCTCCTCCTCCTCCTCCTCCTCCTCCTCCTCCTCCTCCTCCTCCTCCTCCTCCTCCTCCTCCTCCATCCTTCGCCTCCTCCTCCTCCTCCTCCATCAGCTTTAGTCGTTCGTTTCATTATAAGATCCTGGAGCTCACCGAATAATCCGTATTGAAAATTGTATGTAATCTTATTTACGTTGAAAAATACATAGATTGGTTCCTCGTCTCACCGCGTGCTCCATGGGGACGATTAATTAGGTGGCTGTCACGTTGTCGGCTTTTTTTTTTTTTTATGTTACCTCCGATCCTAATGATTACCTCTTCCTTGTCTCCTATCTGTAATGACTTCGATTTAGGCCTCACTCGGGTGGAAAGTGTTCTGCAAGTTTTTTTTTTGAGGGTGGTCTGGGAGGCGACAACGTAATGGAGTTTGCGGATGGAACGAGTGGTAGGAGAAGAGCGACTTAACTTATAGCACAGTTAATACCTTTGAAATGATGAGGCAGTTAGAATACATAAGACGTGTGGGTTGTAGTATTATATCCTGTACATATTATGGATTGAATAGAAACAAAAGCATATATATCATTTATAGTTTTATCTTGCACTTTATGATTAAATTCCACCTTGTATTGTCAAACTGTAATTCACTCTTTTGTACCAGAGTTGATTAGTTATAAACTCAGCCCTTTCCCACCCATAAAAAATCCTCAGTATGTTTTGGTAACTTCCTTTTGATGTCAGTGTGCTCATGTGTAAGTGGTAATAAGTGTCTTGCTGCTATTACGTCAGCATACACTACGTAACCACTTCTCTAGATTGCTGCGGGACTCCTGCCTTGAAGTCAGAGAAAATATTTTCCATCTACAGTAAAAAGTAAATAACACAGTAACCAAGGCAGTGACGGAAGCAGCAATCTCCTCTTCTTTCCTCCTTCCTTCCTTCCTTCCTTGCTTCCTTCCTTCCTTCCTTCTCGTTCTTCCCTCCTCGCCGTCAGCGTCAAGACTCAATATTCATTTTTTCTGCAAGATGGACGTCGAGGGTGAATGGAAGGAAAGGAAGAAAAGGGAAGACGGAAAGGAGAAGGAGAGAAGGGGGACACGAAGAGGAAGGAGTAAAGTAGAAGGAAGGCAGGAGGGAGGGAGGGAGGGGGGGAAGACGCGTGATTTGCCTTGCCCAGTGGTGGTATATATGCAATATTTTTCCCTTAATATTGCGCGACCTTGAATTACGAGTGCAATCAGCGTTCTTCCGGCACTTTGCATCGTATAAAGAGGAGAGTAAAATGGTATTCAATTCTTCGTCTTATTCAAGCAACGCAGGAACGGAAAGTGATGAATATATAATGATGATAATAATGATGATGATAATAATATGCAGTTAACTTTATTTATTTTACTCGTAATTTGCGCAAGACTATTGTTCACATGTCAGTGTTTTTATTGTTTTCTGTTGCAAATTGAAATATGTTTATGGTGGGAAAGTTGCAAACAATATAGAACAATTTCCTCTTCACACTTTTTTCTTGTGATTTTCTTTTTTCTTGTATACAGTTTTTTTCATTTCTCACCCTCCACTGTCACACTTCAAACTTAATCCCTCTTCTGTCCCTCTCTCCCTCTGTCTCTCTTTGTCTCTCACACTCACCTTCATTCCATCTCTCTATCTCTCTCTCTCTCCCCCACCAACATCACTGTCTCTGTTTGTCTCTGCCCTTCACTTCCCTTTCCCACACCTCTCCTCGTCTCATATCCTCTGCCTGCCCTCCCATACTCTCTCCCCTTCCTTCCTTCCTTTCCTCTCCCCTGCCTGGCTTCCCTCACATTCCTACAATTAAGGCAATAAAACCAACATTCATACAACTTTGGCTGCTGTCACGCTCATTGTATATAGACGTAACTCTCTCCTAGAACTTACTATCGATGCTTCTATACGAATACATTTTCGCCTACAGTCCCCGTGCGTGTCCAATATCAATCTTGTGTATCCAATATATTTCACGGCCGGAGAGAAAATACCCATAAATTTATAATGCGAATATTGTAACCTGCCCCCCGCCACCCGCCCCCTCCCCGGTCTCACCCCGTCTGGCCTTGCCTTCGTGCCGTGTTCCTCGGCTTTATGGGTCCGTATAGTGGCAGTATTTACCCTGCAGTGTTGCCCCAGACGCTGCTGGATAGAGAGAGAGAGAGAGAGAGAGAGAGAGAGAGAGAGAGAGAGAGAGAGAGAGAGAGAGAGAGAGAGAGAGAGAGAGAGAGAGAGAGAGAGAGAGAGAGAGAGAGAGAGACGAGGTAAGGCAAGGCGTGGCAAGGCTGGCACAGGTGAGTACAGGTGTATACATACTGTACATACCTGAAGGCGCCCCGGCAGTGTCAATGGCAGTGTTTACTTAGTGACGTGGCGAGGAGGTGAAGGTATTGTAACCATTACTATGTGTGTGTGTGTGTGTGTGTGTGTGTGTGTGTGTGTGTGTGTGTGGTGTGTGTGTGTGTGTGTGAGGTAGGC
>JAPQNM010000043.1:5424678-5432178 GCA_029783475.1 Metacarcinus magister | reverse complement strand
AAAGCGCTAGGTACACACGCTCGTAAATGATAGTAATGCAGTTTATATAAAGGGACGTACGTAACAACAGCGGAGGATAAGTGAGACATAAATTAGGAAGACGTTTTCAGGCGAGTGCCATGAGCGAGGAGGTAAAAATATCAAAGTCACGGTGTTGGGTCCTGCTTTTCGCGAGGCTGCTGTTCCTGGGCTGAGGACGAAGCGAGGATAAAAGCAAGGATGAAGGCAAGGCAGGAAGGGAGTTGACGAGAGTAAGGGAAAGGAAGGAAGACTCTCTGATGGGATGGAGTGAGGCATGGTGATGAAGGGGGAAGAAAGGATGGTAGGGAAAGGAATGAGAAGCTGAGGAGTGGATGGAGGAGCGTCTGAATAATTCATGCCTCCTAAAAGAAAAATGAGCTGGCCTACGAGGAGGCTTTGTTGCGGATTATATAAAAAAAAAAAGACTTTATTTAATGAACCCATGACCTACACATATGCAATTGAAGCGGTTGTTAAATGAATGTAGGGCACGCGTTAGATACAGGTTGAAAAATACGACCTGAAAGTTAGGTAAAAATTGAACAAAAAAATGCTAGGGACAATTTAGTGGCAGCATTTTTTATTTGTATGTTATCTTTTTTTTAAGGACAGCTTTCTCGTGCTAACAAAACTATTGTATGATGTGTGTGTGTGGGGGGGGGGGTGATGGAGAGAGAGAGAGAGAGAGAGAGAGAGAGAGAGAGAGAGAGAGAGAGAGAGAGAGAGAGAGAGAGAGAGAGAGAGAGAGAGATAGGAGTTTCAACATTTAATTCGCCCAAATATGCAGACATTTGACCTCTGGGAAGAATGCTAGAATGGAGAGCAATAAATATGCAACACAGGCAGATGCAAAATTTCCGAAAACTTATGGCGGGGGCAAGGAAATTCTAAATAATGAATTCAACCAACATTCAGAGTAAAGAATGATGATGATGATGATGATGATAAGAGGTGAAAAAATACGTAAGAAGAAAGGACGAAGAGGAAGACAACTGATAAAGAATGTAAAATGAAAAGGTGAAGTATGAAGTGAAGGATAGATATAGTTAAAATAAAATGAAACTATAGTTGGTGTGGTAGTTAGTGATTGTGGTTGTGGTAGAGGGGGAAGAATTGTGGTGATGATGGTAATAAACATGACGGTAGTGTTGATGTTGAAAATGGTGGTAGTTTATAGTAGTAGTAGTAGTAATAATAGTAATAGTAATAGTAGTAGTAGTAGTAGTAGTAGTAGTAGTAGTAGTAGTAGTAGTAGTAGTAGTAGTAGTAGTAGTAGTAGTAGTAGTAGTAGTAGTAGTAGTTATATTTTGTAAGATTACCTCCACCGCCTCGACCACCTTCCAGTTTCCCGCTGAGGGTGTGAGGTGGAGCATTTGACGTCATGTTACAGGCGGCTGCTCCCTTCAATTAGTCTGCCGGTGCCCGCCTCCCGCACTAATCACCAGCCACACGCTGCTAGAGGCACCGTAATTAGTGTTGGCGAATAAACTAATATTGAATAAATGGCATGGGGAGGACGTGTACTTATTACTTTTTTAAATTCCTGGTTTTTGAAAAGGTGTTGATGTGTTTAATTTTGTGCTGGAAATTAATGTTTGTGACGCATCATTATGGGTACGAGTTTGTAATGAAAAAATATATACTAATAGTGTTGTAATGGTAGAATTAGAAGTAGTAGTTGCAGCAGTAGTATATTAGTAATAGTATTAGTAGCTCTAGGAGTAATAGTAACGGTAGTATAACCATATTGTCAGTCGGATATTGCAAAAGTTGATACCTTCTTTTCTCCTTCGCCCTAGTTCATGGTCGTAAAGTTTTAGAGGATCGATAAAGGCAAAGAAACTTAAAAAGGGAGGTATCAGGCGCAAAGTTTGTGATTCTTTTCATATATATAAACTTTTCAAAATGTGTCTTCAATATGTTGTGTTTTCGTTAAGTAATTTGCAATGTTCCAGGAATTTGCGTCACTGAGCGTCTCGATAAATATTTCACATAAAGTCGAACCATGTTAAAGGCGACGAACCACCTGGACCGACCACCTGTCTCCACGCATCCTCTGTCTGCTCTGTGTGTGTGTGTGTGTGTGTGTGTGTGTGTGTGTGTGTGTGTGTGTGTGTTAAGTGTTTGTCAGTTGCAAACCACCTCTCCTCCTCTTACATCACCAAATATCTGAAGCACTTATCCACACATCGCACCATTACCACCACACTCACCTCAAGCTTAAATCAGCAGTAAATGTAACACAACCGGGCGCTACATGCATCTTCCAGCGGTAGTAATAATAAGTCTCCCTCCTGGAAGTCTTAACACACTGCCTCCTGGCCTGCCTCCTACCACTATATAAGAGGATTAAATTTGCCTTCGGGGCGTGAAATAAGTCGCAGTTCAGTTTAAGAAAATAGTTCGTGCCGCCCCCATTAATGCATTAGAGGCGGTGCTGAGGGTGTAAAATAGCCACTAGGACTTTACCCCCAACACGTCCGGTATGGCCCTCAGTGTCCTGTGCCTCCATCACGTCCTCCTCCTCCTCCTCCTTTTCCCAATTCTTAAATTTCCTTTTCTCCCTCCACTTCTATTTCATATTTGACTATTTTGCAAAAGCCCCTACTCCTTCCCTTTCTCTCGTCCTCCTCCTCCTTCTATTCTACTTTAATATTATACAAAACCTACATACAACCTATTTGTTTACCGTCTGAGAGCAACAGTTGGAAGCAGTGGCACCGCTTCTCACAGTTCAGGTGTCTCGAGGATTTAATGATCAACCTCTGACTGCGAGCTGCCTATTCACTAGTGTTAGAGTGTTGACCAAGGTAACAGGCAATTAGACACGTCCCATTCATATGCTATCCGGCAGCTGACTACCCATGGTGTACGACTACCTAGGGAGGTGATGTGATAATGGGGAAGATGCTGCACCAGTAAATCCTAGAATCGTGGAAGAATAACATACTGTAATGTAAAGCAGCATGGCATGGCAGTAAAGCACCGCAACTAAGCACCATCTGGTATAGTATATCTCCCTCCTCCCCACGCCTCCCACGCCTCCCACACACCACCCAACACAAGAAATGAAGTTTAAAAGTGTGAATTCTCTGGATGTCCTCGTGTAGTTCCAGCGTCGTCGCTCGCATTGCTCCCACATGCCTTGTTTCACCGTGAGGGCCGTGTCCCTCCCTTTCCAGTCCACCACCACCACCACCACTCGGCCTGAGGGTAGGGACGAGGGCTGGGCAAGCAGGTCCATTGGGTTCTTGTCACGCGCCATGGATTTCGAGCGTTCAGGACAATGCAAAAAAGGGATGCCTGCAGACGTTGCATGTCCACACACACACACACACACACACACACACACACACACACACACACACACACACACACACACACACACACACACACACACACACACACACACACGCGCACACGCACACACATACCTTTACGCCCTACCCAAAATGATGCTCCCTTTTGTACGTGATGGTTTTGTCAGTGTCTTGTTTGTTCCCTTGGCTTATTTCTCTGCCGCAGCCATTTTCATGTCACTTGAATAATTCCTTTGTAGTGCCTTTGAGCAAAATTTGAGTGAGTGAAGGCGGACCCAGGCAAGAGCGGCGCAGAGGAACCATCCCATTAAGGGTAAGCGGATGCCGAAATTAGTCAACCATTTTCCATTCCAGCGAATATATTGGATTATGGAGAGGACAGCGCCTGCCTCCTCGTGCGAACTTTTTTTTCTTCTTTTACTCAGGAATAATTCAAATTTTGCAGACATTACGTCACGCACGAGTCCGTCTGGTATGTCAGTTATTTATTTATTATTTTTTTGTTTTGTTGTTGTTGTTGTTACAGAGACACAAGTTAAATCTAATACCCAGGAAATGTTGTTGTTCCGTCTTCTATGCATGCAAATACATTGAGACAGTGAATAAGAGGTACAAGAAAGAAAAAAAAGAAAAATATATGTATGAAGTATGCATCTCAACGTATATACACTTCAAATTATTATCCAATTCTTTCTTTTCTCTTAACTTCTTTTTTTTTATTAATTTTTTTTGCAACTTCGGAAAACTTGTACTATCCAGCAGGCTTTGTTTAGGCTGTGGTGGAGGGTGGGAGTGTGGTTGACCTCGAGGGGGAGAAAAGGGGGGGAAGGGGTGCTGCTCATCGCCCGTTCAGCAACCAAAGGAAAGGTCACTCCAAGGATGACTTCATGCACAGCTGTCGTCCTTGCAAGGCTAAACTAAGGAAAACTAATAAATACCTGTTTCCTATGCAACACACCTTTTTCTTTTTACCTAACCACGAACCCTTATCACCTTGAACCCCTTGACTCTAGCTACGAGGATACTAAATGACCTTGTAGATGTAGTGACTTGTAATCCTTCACCACCACCAACACCACCACCACCATCACCACCACTATGATTTTTTTTCGTATGATCATTATCTCCACCACCATCACCACTACTACCTCTCTCCACCAAGGGCGTATTATCATCACCACCACTGCAATTACTGTCCAACAACACCATCTTTTGTCACCACCACCACTTGCTCCTGTACTAATGGGTATCGTGTTTTTTTCTTATTTTCTTATTTTTCTTCTAATTTTTTTTTTCTTCGTTGCGCTGTATTGTCTGCCGTCTCGGTGGTCTGTGTCCTAAATTAGGTTCGTTATGCCGTGTTTTTGTGTTGAGGTCGCGGCTCGTTTTCTGTTGTGATTGAAGGGGGTAGAAAGGTATTTGTGTCATAAGTATGTGTAAGAGGTTTTTACCCAGCTCTCTCTCTCTCTCTCTCTCTCTCTCTCTCTCTCTCTCTCTCTCTCTCTCTCTCTCTCTCTCTCTCTCTCTCTCTCTCTCTCTCTCTCTCTCTCTCTCTCTCTCTCTCTCTCTCTCTCTCTCTCTCTCTCTCTCTCTCTCTCTCTCTCTCTCTCTTCCATTCTTCCGTTTATTTCTTTCCGTCTTTCTCTTTGTCTCGCGCTCTCTCTGCCTTCTCTCCTTTTTATCGGTTTTAAATTTTCTCATTTTCACATGTCATCTCCATCTCTCTTTATCTCTCCTTTGCCTCTTCTTATTTCTCATGATGGTTTAATCTAAAATTTTCTTGCTTTTCTCTTACCATTTTCACCCGCACATTAATTTCCTGTTTCTCTCCCTCTCCCCCTCTCTCTCTCTCTCTCTCTCTCTCTCTCTCTCTCTCTCTCTCTCTCTCTCTCTCTCTCTCTCTCTCTCTCTCTCTCTCTCTCTCTCTCTCTCTCTCTCTCTTTTTCTTTCGTTTCTCTATATTTTCCCAGTTACTTGCTCATATTTCCTCTATATTTTTTCTTATTTTTCTTTTCTTGTTCATCCTTTTTTTTTTTTTAGTTAATCTTCGTTATGTTTTATTGCTTCTACTTATTCATATTCTTTCGTTTCTTCTTTTATTCGTCGTCTTTGTTCCCTTCCTCTGCTCTATTCCTTCGTTATACTCTTATTTTTCTTCTTAGCATAGTCATCACATTCTTTCTTTTGCTTTTCTCTTCTGGTCCCTCTCTTTCTTTCTTTCTCTCTTTCTTTCTTTCTTTCTTTCTTTCTTTCTTTCTTTCTTTCTTTTATCTCTGATTTACATCCACCCTTCTTGCTTCTAATCTCCTTATCGTCTTTATCTTTCTTTCTCTTGCTTCCGTCCCACACAGACACACACACACACACACACTCTCTCTCTCTCTCTCTCTCTCTCTCTCTCTCTCTCTCTCTCTCTCTCTCTCTCTCTCTCTCTCTCGCTCACACACACGCTTGACACGCTTGCCATGAGCTGCGCGGCAAACGAGGCTCAAGGATGGCACTCGTGGCCTAATTATGACGTTGGGAAACTTGGCAATGAGGGTAGTTTAGCGCCGGGATCGTTAGCGAGGTCCTCTAGGGGGTCTAATTGCCTCGTTAGTAAGAAACCGAAAAATGGATACTACCACGACGGGGCCTGAGGGAGACAGCACATGGGGGAAGGGAGGTGAGGGAGGGTGAGGTAGGGGGAAGGGAGGGAGGCTGAGGTTGGAGGGGAGTGGGTATGGTGAGATGTGTGAATGAATGTGATTTTTTTCTTTACTTAGTTTTCATGAGTATCTTTTTCTTTGGTGCTGTGTGAGGTTTTACTGCCTTTCATCTAGTGCAATACGTGAAATACTATTGTTTCTTTAATATACGTGTGTTTAAGTAAGCACATACGTATGAATTCAACATTTTATATCACTTTTAGTTTTCTATATATTTATATTTTTCTCTCAAATGGCAAATATGATACTGATTTTTATGTATTTTCTATATTAACTTTTTACAACAAGAAGCACAAATCACGGAAAAATGGATGACCGCTTGGTGGAGGCACAGCATGAGCGAGTGTAATTAGAGAGTTAATTGGGACCTTATTCCCTTGCCTGAGTAGTGTTGTCTGTGCACGGTGAGGTACAGCATCAGTTAAGGTGTTTATTGACCTGTCCGTGGGAGGCAAGGCGGCGCTCCTCACGCAGGTAGGCAGCGTGACCTTGCCTGAGGGTGGCGGTGCGGCGGCGGTGGTAGTGATGGGGATAGTGGTGATGGTGGTGGTGGTGGTGGTTGTGCTGGGGTTAGGGCAATGGTTACCAAACTTTTTCAGGCTGCCTCCCCCTTGGCTTTCAGGCCACATCCCTAGCGCCTCTCCCCCTACCACACACACAACTATACATCTCTTTCTTGGTATTGAACATACTGTAAATTCAAAACAACTAATATAACACTGTAAACACATGTATGTATTTTACAAATAATATTTAACCAAGTAAACCAAAGTATTTCGCCGTTTTATCAATATGAAAGTTACATCTCACCTGTAACTATCTTTACACCTTTAATGGGATGGATGTGCTTGGTGCAGGGAGATCAACTTGTCAACATCAGGCTGAAAGACGCTAAAAAATAATTCTTAGAACCCCGTGTTCAGTAATTTATTATAGATTTTATATCATAGGTTTTATAGCTAAATATAGATTATTATTATGTTCTGATGCCACCCTAGGGCCCTGTTTTTCCTCACCGCTCCCTTTGGTCTTTTCAACGCCCCATTTGGGAACCCATGCGTTAGGGTAATGTTTCTCGTGTGGTGGTGATGACAGGAGTAAATCTAGGATGGTGTAATGGATGTGTAGGTGTTGTTGAATGGTTGAGGTGGTGGTGATGGTGGTGGTGTGGTGGTTATTTTGGTGATGGTGGTGGTCGTACAAAATTTTGGACTTTCGCCGTGGTGTCCGCTTTGTCAATATTCCAGGGAAATGTATAATAGAAAGTTTGGTTGTGAATGACTAGGTCTATTTAATTGTTGTGTGTGTGTGTGTGTGTGTGTGTGTGTGTGTGTGTGTGTGTGTGTAAGTGTGTGTAAGTGTGTGTGTGTGTGTATACGCGCGCACGTGGCTAGGTGTACTTACTTACTTAACATCTACAAACCCAATCACACTCATGCAACTTCACCAAA
>JAPQNM010000043.1:5404678-5422178 GCA_029783475.1 Metacarcinus magister | reverse complement strand
GTGAGTGGCTGGTGGAGAGAGGGTGGACTGCAGGTTATGTAGCTGGTAACCCTCACCCTTTGCTCCATCACGCATTCAACTCTCAGTCATGTTATTTCCTATTACAGATACGAGTGTCGATGTCATTGTTTCTTTACCTGAAAAGGAAACTGCTCAATAATTGCGAACAAGAAAATGAAAGAAAAACTAACTGTTACTTCCTGTACAGACTATTTAAGAGTTCCTAATGTAGTAAAGTTAATTCAATTTCTTAGGTGTTATGTTGCTTCTCTTATGAAAAACTGCAAATCGTAGGAAGATGGGATACAAATATAGCACTGTGCAAATAGTTTACCAAATAATAAAGGAAAGAAGGAAGAATTAATAGAATAGGGATTAAGTATTAGGTTATAGTAAGAGGACAGCGGGTGGGAGCAAAGCAAAAAGTTGGCTTACTGAGAAGGGGAATAACATAGAAAATATCGGTGGAAGATAACAAAAGATTAAACACTACCTCCACCTTTGAATGACAGATAACAGTCGATCAGAGAAAGGAAGCTGATGAGAGGAGAGGAGTAGCTTTTTATTCCTGAGAGGGTGCATGTAATAATCTTGCACTCCTGAACAAAGGGTAAGCGGTCACTACTCTCTCTCTCTCTCTCTCTCTCTCTCTCTCTCTCTCTCTCTCTCTCTCTCTCTCTCCTCTCTCTCTCTCTCTCTCTCATGCCAGTATTTTCCTTTCTTTCTTCATTTCTACAACATGTTTCTCTCAAATTCGTGATGGGTGACGTGGCAGCGTTCACAACTTATTCCTGTATCTTGCCTTAACCTGTATTTATCCCACTCACGTCACTACGGAGGCTGGACGTCATTGAAGGAGGCGTACTAGTCTAGCCAAAGGGGGGAAAAAATTTATAATGCTTTACTTTAGTATTGTCGTGGCCGTGATTTTTCAATAGTTTCCACTTTTTTTTTTAATTACTCACGGCGCTCTAACCTGGACGTAGCTAGCTGGCTGGCTTTGTGTGATAAGTGATACATGATAAAAAAAAAAGGTGTTAAGTATTGCTGTGTCCTTGAAGTCTAAACAAGTCAAACAACTTTACTGAACTTAGAACTCCTATTAACATTTAACATTTTCTCTGTACACTGTGATGGCTGTGTGTTCAGTAATGTTAACAAGGATGAAGGAACTTGCAACTGTAAAAAGAAGCAAGAGAGAAAAAAGTTTGGGAAAAATTGATAAAGCTTGAGGAAAGAATACAATTTTATATCCGTGAAGTCGTAAAGTTAACTATTGCTCTTCACAAAGGATCATTAAGTAAGTTAGATTAGTTTTCACTTCACTGAACTCAAGTTAAGTAAATCTAAGTAATCAAGAGGACGGAAAGGGAAACTCTCTCTCTCTCTCTCTCTCTCTCTCTCTCTCTCTCTCTCTCTCTCTCTCTCTCTCTCTCTCTCTCTCTCTCTCTCTCTCTCTCTCTCTCTCTCTCTCTCTCTCCCTCCACCCCCCCCAAA
Source organism: Metacarcinus magister (assembly GCA_029783475.1). NCBI lineage: Eukaryota > Metazoa > Arthropoda > Malacostraca > Decapoda > Cancridae > Metacarcinus > Metacarcinus magister. The sequence goes on along the minus strand of JAPQNM010000043.1, from coordinate 5,420,681 downwards.
CGTATGATGTGCTATCAGTCACAATCGCCTGGCTGTGATTGGTGATTTGACAGGGTTGGGGATCGTTATGAAGAAAGACAGGACGAGAGGAGGAGGAGGAGGAGGAGGAGGAGGAGAAGGTTGTTAGTGTCTGGGAGTAAAAGTTGGTGAATTGAGAACCTGTCTATCCACGTCATCCGCTTAGCACAATAGAGCCAGTGCGTACTAGATTATTCTCTCTCTCTCTCTCTCTCTCTCTCTCTCTCTCTCTCTCTCTCTCTCTCTCTCTCTCTCTCTCTCTCTCTCTCTCTCTCTCTCTCTCTATCTCTCTCTCTCAAGGGCATCATCCTGAGTGCCGGATCCTCCCGCTGCTAACACTTATTTTCCCTTGTGTCTGCTCCTGGTCTACACGCACCACTCAAACCACACTGAGAGAGCATGAGAGAAAGAGAGAAAAAAATAGTAAGAATATATCGTAATGAACAAAACAGCAAGGATAGAGGATTAGACCACCACACAAAGGGTTGGATTCTACATGCATCGCTAATCAGAAGAGGAGGAGAGAAATAAAAACTTGTAGGCATAGAGTACAGGGTAAATGTTATAGCGATTAGTGTGAAAGGTCAGTTAGTCAGTCAGTCAGTCAGTCAGTCAGTCCCCTGTGCTTGTTCTTGATCTTACTAAGGTCATCGTGTCACCAGAGCAAGGTTAGCTACAGTGTTTGTTGGTGGACTCACTGGCTGGGTGACTGTGTAGGATGTTATCTTCGGTTTTAGAAAGTGAATACAAGATGTGATACAGTGTGAATAGGCGCAGTGAGGCGGCATGTATTGTATTGTATTGTAGGGCATGTGAAGGGTGTAGTAGTAGTAGTAGTAGTAGTGTTGTTCTCAAGGGAATATAACTACTTGCTGCCTCTCAACACTATTATCATCTTAGTCTTGACAGCATAATGGTATATTGTTTTATGTTCACTTTCTTTCAATTCAGGTTATGACTTTATATGTATAATGAAGGTGAGGTTTTTTTCTTCTGGCTGTGAAAAATGATTGCATAACGTTGAAGGTTTTTGAGGCATAATCAGAGCGGCAAGGATACAATGTAAAAATGGCGAGTTCATTAAGCTTTTTAACGATATTTTAATTTGTTAAGCTATTACCTCGACTGAAACATTTGACCTTAATGGTTCTTATTATATGAAAACACGAGCCACAGCAGCAGCAACGGCAACAAGAAAAGCAGCAATAATATCAAACATTTTACTACTATTAATAATACTAATACTATTACTATTACTATTACTATTACTACTAATGATACTGATAATGATACTAAGGATAATAATTAAGATAACAATACAATAGCTTCATACAAACACATTATATATTCAGGAAATTAACTTTACAAAGACAATAAGAAGATTCAGTCAATCCGCCAATCAATCAACGAGTCAGTTAATCAGCCAATCCGTTAATGACTCTGCCAATCACCTGTGCATCTTTTACTCCTTGACGTTCCTCCCTCCACCGCCAGGGTGAGGTTCGTTCTTCTTTACTTGGCGGCATCGCGTCCCTTATCACATGGTCTCGCCTCTCCACACCCTCACCGTCCCGCCCCAACTGATCCTATGTCTCTCATCTATTCTGGGAACTTTCTCTCGAGACCTAGTATACTGTAATCGAACTTGGCTCAACCTGTGTTTACATCAGCAAGGTTCCCGCGTTTATGTGCAAGATGTAAAGTTTTAGCGATTTTTTTTTAAGGTGTTAAAATAAATCTCTTACGTTGCTGAAGTTTTCCCTTAAATTCGCACGGTTAAGATACTTGTAAAGATGTTTTTGGGGAAATTTCTTTATTTTATGTTATTTCCTATGTTTTTTTTTTTGTTGTTGTTATTTTAATAGGAAGAACACAATACAACGCACCACGATAATTATGATAATAAAATATAACTACATCCCTCCGGTTTACATACTTTCTCTCTCCACTTCCTTTTTCTGTCTTTTCTATATCTTTCTTGCCATTATAAACCGTACTTTCTCTTCCGCCATACGCTTTCCCTACGCCGCCTCACCTAAGGGAACGACGCCTCAGAAGTAAGATGTTGGGAGGAAGAGGAAGAAGAGGAGGAAGAGGAGGAGGAGGAGGATTAGAAAGAGTGGGAAAGAGTATGAAAATAATGAGGAGAGAAGGTCGAGAAGAAGGACAACATGAGAAATAAATATACAAAACTGCAAGACAAGGACTGTGTTTGAAAGACCAAGCAAAAGAAAAGCACACAAAGATAAGAGTAGGAAGAGAAGAGGAGAGGAGAGGAGAGGAGAGATGAGGTTATGTGTAAAGATGCGGAGGAGGACACGGGGAAGGCAAAAAACAGATGGTGAGGCAGAGAGAGAGAGAGAGAGAGAGAGAGAGAGAGAGAGAGAGAGAGAGAGAGAGAGAGAGAGAGAGAGAGAGAGAGAGAGAGAGAGAGAGAGAGAGAGAGAGAGAGAGAGAGAGAGAGAGAGAGAGATCCTACCACGACTGGTTATGATAAAAAAAAAGTTTTCACACAAAGAACATTAAACAAAAAGATAGCGGTAAAAAATTAAATGCGAAAAAAAGAATACTCAAGATACAATAGATAGAGAAAGGAGAATAAAGATTAAAAGATAAGAGAGGAATAAATAAAAACAAACAGGAAGGGGGGCAGGCAGGCAGGGAGTCAAGGAGCAAATAGTAACCAAAGGAAGGAAGAAAATAAATAAATGAATAAATAAATAACATCAAAATGGCTTAAAGTAAGACGATACATTTCAAAGGGAGAGTCATTGGCCCGTGGGGGAGGAGGGAGAGAGGGGAGGAGAAGAGTTTGGGAGGTTAAGAGTGAGTGAAGAAGGAGGAGGAAGGAAAGAGGAGAAGGAAACTTATGATTGATGGTATAGAAGAGTAAGACAAAATACATAATAACGCTTATATTTTACCTAGGTGATAGAAGCAAGTGATTGATGAGAAAGACAAGATGAACGGTATTAAGGGTGGTATGCTGAGTGAGGGGAAATTAAAGAGAGAGAGAGAGAGAGAGAGAGAGAGAGAGAGAGAGAGAGAGAGAGAGAGAGAGAGAGAGAGAGAGAGAGAGAGAGAGAGAGAGAGAGAGAGAGAGAGAATAAAAAGAGTTGGTAATTGGCAGTAAAGTAAAAATATGAGCCCTCTATATTTTTCCTTTTCTTCTCCTTTTTTTACCTATGAAATTTCAGTAAGTCCAGTGGGATAGAAAATGCACTTTAGAAGTTTAAATAGGACTGAACGAACCTGACAAACGCAGCCAAAGGGGAAGGAAAACTACCAGACTGTGACAGACAGAAATGAAAGAAAAAAAAAACGTGAAATGAAATAAAAGAAGAAAAAAAAGAGGTGAAATTTATTATGCTTTCCTGGAACAGTGACTAAAAGGGCCGAGTATTTAAACATGGCACCAAGTAAACATGAAGCTCGTTTGTCATTACGTGAAATGCTGAGGAAAAAACAAACTGAGGGAAAGGAAATAAACAGACTGAGGTAATATAAAGACGGCAAACAGGAAATGACGCCCATGTGAGAGAGAGTAAAAAAGTAATGAAAAAAAGTGATGCTGAAAAAAAAAAATACAAATGCCACCCAGTCACTTTACATTTTCTTTATTAATATTCAAGAACACAAAGCGAATGTACATTATAAGGAAAACCATGGATATAATTGTATATGAAACTAAATTAATCTTTGTATGCCTCCCAAAAAAAAATGCAAATTATAATCCTAATCTCCATCTTAGTTAATATACAATAAGCCAAAAAAAAAAAGAGTAGATATTTCTCACAACTAACAAGATACACGAGCTTTCCCTTTATACTAAGACAATGCTAAGAAAGAATCAACATAAAAGTGAATATCTACGCTCATGCATCACCAGCTGTATGTTTTCTTTTGTCTCCTTCTCGCATAAACACAAACACTTAGAAGCAGCTCAGGCGTGAAAGAGAAGAGAGAAGAAGAAGAAAAAAAGATGTAACCCATCTCACATAAGGCGGGCGAGAGAAACTTCAGCCAAGCAACATTTATTTTAACGCAGATCCATGACAGTGCGTGTTTTAGGCTGCACTGAAGTAATGTGAAAGAAAAGTAGTCAGGAAGGAAAGAAGCTGCACTAGAAATGAGGGTTTAAAGCAAGAGCCGAGGCCGTAAGATAAAGCAAGGAACAAGAGAGACGTTCAAGAAAAGGAGAGCAAGTGAGAAAGAAGGTAGAGAAAACGGGTAGGGAGAGAGAGAGAGAGAGAGAGAGAGAGAGAGAGAGAGAGAGAGAGAGAGAGAGAGAGAGAGAGAGAGAGAGAGAGAGAGAGAGAGAGAGAGAGAGAGAGAGAGAGAGAGAGAGATGTGCAAGAAAAGAAGACAAGATATAAGAGCGAAATAGGAAAGAAGGAGAAAAATGATATATGCACGAGGTGATGTATATTATAAAGCTTTCTGCATGCATGAATGAGAGAGAGAGAGAGAGAGAGAGAGAGAGAGAGAGAGAGAGAGAGAGAGAGAGAGAGAGAGAGAGAGAGAGAGAGAGAGAGAGAGAGATACACATACAGATAATTAATAGAAACATAACCTAACTACCTTGTCAGATAACTAGACACGAGAATAACCATCCTTAACCATATCCTATCCTTTTAATCTTCATTCTTCCTACAACATCTCCTTCCTTGTTCTGCCTACCCTTCCTTGCATTCTTCCTTGCGGTCCTATGTCTCTTTCTCTTCAGTCTCTTGTCCTCTTCACTCTTTTGTCGTGTTTTTGCTCACCTAACCTATCCTTCCTTCCTTTCTCCTTTACATTCCTTTGCATTCTCTCACCTTTATCTTCAGAATCTCTCCCCTCCTTCACTTTCTCTTACTTTTCGTCACTTTACGTTTACTTTCTCCTATGCTTACTCTTTCTCACCTTCCTCTCTTATCCTCTTCCTTGCTACACTTCTATACATAAGATTTCTTCACCTACTCTTTCTTCCTTCTATTTCCTTTACTATCTTCTCACATGTTAATCATCCATCACCTTTAACCCGTAGATCATAATTAGATGATGTAAAAATTCAATAAAACCCAAAAAATTATGACGGGGAAAAAAAGAAGCTAAGGAGCAATAAATATCATTACGTGGCAATTAAGAGATTTTTTTATTGGGTATTTCTTATAAGATTATTGATTAGCTATCGATACCATTAGTTTTAACAATAATAAAGCCTTGGTGGTAAGCCTGAGAGTGGTGTCAGAGAGAGAGAGAGAGAGAGAGAGAGAGAGAGAGAGAGAGAGAGAGAGAGAGAGAGAGAGAGAGAGAGAGAGAGAGAGAGAGAGAGAGAGAGAGAGAGAGAGAGAGAGAGAGAGAGAGATGAAAATAACGAAAGAATAAAAGAAAGATGAAAGAAGCTAAAAGAAACAGTAGGTGGAGAGAGGGAGAGACAAGCACGGATAGAGGGAAGCAAGGAAAAAAGAGGAAAGATAGTTGGGAATAGGAAAGCAGGCGATGTAGAAAGGAAAGGAATTCAAGTGTAGGAAATGTAGCAATAAAGAAGAAAGGGAAGACAAAGTGAAAAGTGGATAAAAATGAGAGAAGCAAGTAAGGGAGAGGAGCCGAGGGAGTATCAAGAGAAAAAAGGAAAGATTTTGGGGAAGAAGAAACGCAACGGAATAAAAATCTTGAGAACGACGAGGCTAGAAAAAAAAAAGAAAAAAAGAAAAGAGGAAACGAAATGGTGAGGAAGAGCAGGAAGTGAAATAGAATAAAAACCAGCGAAGTGAAGCAGTAATGGGCGAAGTTGCTGAGGTTATGTGAAGGAAAAAGAAAGATAAACTGGCCTCTTGAAATGAAGACAAATGGGAATAGAAGAAAGTTTCGCTGCTAACATGGGAAACTGATTTTATGAAGCTTGAAAGTTTTGAAGGAAGTGATTGAAATAAATGGAATAATTGAGACAAGTTGTATATGAAACTTAAAGAGAAATAGAACGTGGGTTAATTTTCTTTACTTTCCTCCTCCTCCTCCTCCTCCTCCTCCTCCTCCTCCTCCTCCTCCTCCTCCTCCTCCTCCTCCGCCTCCGCCTCCTCCTCTTCTTTCCTCTCTGATACTCTTTCCATTTTCACTTTATACCGTTTCTGGTTTTCTCTTACTCTTTCTCTCCTTTTTTTTTTATTTTCCACAAACTTAAAAGTGAATTAGGACTCTATACAAAGCCTTTCATCCCCTCGTGTAACTATTCTATTTTATTTTCCAATCTTTTATTAACTTGTCTAGACCACAACCTCGTTTTTTTTGGGTGGGTGGGTGGTGGGGAGGGCGGGGTTCCATTGTTTTGTCCTGGCAATTGTTTTAACTTTCTTGTTTTGCATTGCATTGCGCTCGTGTCTTTTCTTTTATACACGTTCTTATTCCATTATTTTTTTTTCTTCTAAACCTTTCGTCATATTTGCACAACCGTCTGCTGTATTTTTATCCCCCTTTTTTTTCTTCCTTCTCTAAACTCACACACAGTATTATTATTTTTCCTCCACTCGGTTGACATATACGGCTTTTCTCCCCAGTTTAATTTATTGTTAAACCTTTTTTTGAATATGAAGGATCGTGTTGGCTTTTGCGTTTTTTAATTAGGTAGCTTCATTCCTCTCTCTCTCTCTCTCTCTTTTAGCTTGTAAAGATAAAATAAAATGGAAGGAGAGTAGGAGAGAATGTTGGGAGCCAGGAAGAGGAGGAGGAGGAGGAGGAGGAGGAGGAGGAAGAGAATAAAAGACAAAAAGAATAGAAATGAAAAAGGAATCAAGAGAATACATGTAAAATAAACAGGATATTAATGTAGTAGTGTAGCATAAAGGCTTGCACAACAAAGAGAGAGAGAGAGAGAGAGAGAGAGAGAGAGAGAGAGAGAGAGAGAGAGAGAGAGAGAGAGAGAGAGAGAGAGAGAGAGAGAGAGAGTAGGGAGACATCGGTAACCATGACAACAGAGTAATTTCAGAAGGTAGATTGTAAACAACTTAACCTGTTACTGCGCCGAGTACAGGTGCTTGTTAGGGGCAGGGGGAGAAAGGAAGGGAAGGGGGGGAGCGGAAGGAGAAAGGGAAGCTAAGGAAAGAGGAAGGAAGTGGGGTAGTGGGGGGGGGGAGGAAGAGATAATAAATGGTGAACGTTAGTGGAGGATTACATTAGGAGGGGAAACAGGATGACAGAACATGGTTTTACGAAATGGTGACGGTAGTTAAATGAAAGGTAATGGTGACGTGTAGGAAATTGTTGTGTGCGTGTGCTGGGAGAAGTGAAAGTATGTATGTATGTATGTTTGTATATGTACTGACATTCCTTTTTCTTGGACTCGTATAGAAAATGTAAATATGTTAGACTTTACTTTCGATGAGCAGGAATGGAAGGAAATGGTGAAATAGTGTAAATACTTTCATGCAAGGCTGACAAATAGGTCTGCTTTAATCACTCATAGAAATTTGAAGCTGAGGGAGGACAGGTTTGGATGCTAGACTGAGGGACGAGAGAGAGAGAGAGGCTTTGGCGCGGCATGGAAACAAAGCGAGGTATTGCAAAGGGAGACTTACCTATGCTTGTTGTTCTTGTGTTGAGACGCTGCAGTGTTTGATTAGATTGTCTTCTTAGTAAAGTATGTGTTCTTTTCAGATCGTCTATAATTCAAGTCCCTTAAGGCAGAGGAAGTGTTAACCTCTACAGAATGTGGTGAAATGTGTTGTAGGAACGTCATGGTGTGCGTGTGTTCGTCTGGTTTTTGTGAGTTGTGTGTCTGGAGGTGTGTTTTGAGTGACCTGGTGAATGCAAGTATAAACGGGCATTCAGAAGCAAGTGAATTAATCGTTGCTTACATGACGTTTTGACATATACATTTTCAAGTTGTAACTGTAGAACTTCTGTGCTGTAACGTATTCTGCTGCTGCTGTTTTGCTGTGTTACCTCTTGAGTGCTTCTATATTTTGGTAACAGACCACTGACTGCCTGCGTTGTGCTGGAAGGTTCAGTATTATTTCCTTTTTTTTCTATTTAAATATACAAACTTTATGAATCCAACACTTGAATCCTATGTGTGAGTTATACAAGTAAGGAAGCCCTCGAGTGTGTCCCTAAATCTCTCCTCAGCACTTTAACTTTCACAAAGATGTGCTCACGCTTACTGCAGGCGAGCACCAGGGGGCGGGGCGTCAGGACAGGTTTTACTGGCAGCCAAAAAAACTAGGGATATGAATAATTGTTTGTACAAGGGAAGAGTTTCCACGAGGGTCGAAAAAGCCAGATGCAAACACAGTAACCAAGGCTGTGTGTGTGTGTGTGTGTGTGTGTGTGGGTGTGTGTGTGTGTGTGTGTGCTGTGTGTGTGTGTGTGTGTGTGTGTGTGTGTGTGTGTGTGTCTGTGTGTCTGTGTGTCTGTGTGTGGGTGTGGGTGTGTGTGTGTGTGTGTGTGTGTGTGTGTGTGTGTGTGTGTGTGTGTGTGTGTGTGTGTGTGTGTGTGTTTGTGTTTGTGTTTGTTTGAAGGGCAAAGGGTATATGTAGATGATGTTAAAACAACATTGTCTTTGATGCATGGAAACTATTCTGCCGTCAAACAGAATTCAGGGAAACAAACAACTCAGTTTCAACAGTTACCATATTTTTAAATGCTATCACCAATGGTTTGGGAATCAGTGGCAGTGGTATTACAGAATGGTGGCGATAGTAGTAGTAGTAGTAGTAGTAGTAGTAGTAGTAGTAGTAGTAGTAGTAATAGTATTAATAGTAGTAGTAGTAGTAGTAGTAGTAGTAGTAGTAGTAGTAGTAGTAGTAGTAGTAATAGTATTAATAGTAGTAGTAGTAGTAGTAGTAGTAGTAGTAGTAGTAGTAATAGTAGTAATAATAATAATAATAATAATACTCAAAACACAAAATAAAAATAAAAATAAAATAAAAAGAGGAATCGTACCCTAACTTTACGTAACTTTCCTTCCCTAGACTCGAGAATATCATGTACGACTCATGTGTCAAAAAAAAAGTTCCCATTCACGTACGACCTCGTCCTGTCACATCGTCTTGCCTCCTTTTCCTTCCCCGCTGTGGAGTAAGAATTTCAAACCTATTTCTCACCGCAGACAAATCGAACGTTTCCATGGCGACGCTGACGAACAGGAGCTGACAGCGACGAGACTAGAAAATGTTATATAATATCACTGACGTCAAATTTTCGCTGCATTTACTGTACTCTAGATATATAGAAGTAAATGTTTATAGTGTTGAAAATTGAAAGTTAACAACAAGGTACATAAAGACTTGTTGGGTAATTCTTTCCCATCCCTGGAGTGTTGTTTAGCTGTGAGGTCGTTGAAGAGCGATCACTGAAGCCTCGGGGAAGGATTTGTTACGTCAGTGAGTCTTCATGGAGCCTTCACGTCGGGGAAATAAATAGTGGTGGTGTGGCAAGTGTAATTATAATCATGGTCAGATTCCGTGATATGATATTTACTCTTATGGTATGATTTTCTGGGGGAGTGTGTGGATAAGAAAACAATGGATAATAATGGCTAATAATGGGGTTCTGTTACATCAGACTAAATAGACGTCTGGTAGTGTAGTTGGTTTGTTTTGTTTGGCCGAAGCAAAGCTGAGAGGGGGACCGAGGGTTGTCTAGTGTGCGGTTTGTTTAGTCTTCAATGTACGATAAGGGAGGTTAGGGACGAGGGGCGTGACCTGGTTACTGACTTTGCTTTATGGTACATGTACTCTGATCTTTCTTTACCCCAAAAATAATATTTAATGAGTGACCAGATGGTTTAATACACTTTGACTTTCTTAGTGAGCTTTATGAAGGTGTTCAGTATATAATGATAAACCTTCCCTGCAGGCTGCTGGAGGTGCTGTACTGGCTCTGAGTATCTGGCTGGCTGTGGATAACACCTCCTTCCTGCTGCTGACGAGGGTGAGTGACAATGAGAGTCTGCAAGAGTTCAACCACCCGTCTGTCATGGAACACGGCGCCTACATCCTCATCGTGGCAGGAGGACTCGTCTTCCTCATCGGGTTCCTGGGCTGTTGCGGCGCCGCCATGGAATCCAGGACGCTGCTTACTTTGGTGAGTCTCAAGGAAAGTCAATACAATAAGTCTTCATTAAAAAAAAAAAAATCTTAAGATGAAAATAATAGATGGTGTCCAAGTAATATACTATTATTAAAAACAATCCGGAGGAAAAACTTAAACACACTTTGCTCAAGTGGTACTCAGCAAATATGGTGTTCTCTGTGTCAACATTTCCGTTACCTTCACTGTGACTTTCCCTTCCTTGTAGTATGGCCTCATGATCATCGTCATCTTCGTGCTGGAGGTGACCGCCGGCGCTCTGGCTGCTGTTTACAAGACGGAGGTGAGAGGACTTTTGATAGTGTTGTATTTAAGCATATTTACACTCTCATCATTAAAGACATTACATTTAAGTATAATACAAAACTTTTTTTTATATCTATCCATTGGAAACTATTGTGTTCTATTGCAATTAAGTTAATGAGATAATTTAGTATTAATTTTGTGTTCAGTGCATCGGTTAATTGTTTCCTGAAAATCCACACTTTTATAATTACTTTCATTTGCGTTTCCCTTCTCACTTTGGGATAGAAGAAAGGGTGGCGGTGAGCGGGCGTGGGAAACGTAATTAAGACTGATGAGAGTGTGAGTGGAGGAAGGTGTGATGAGATTTGAGAGTGGATTAATTATAAATGTTGGGTTAGGTTACAGGTGAGGCTTATTGAACCAGATCAGGGTGTCTATTTTCATTAATATGTTGGCTGATGATCAAGTTTGGTGGAGGGTGAGTGTGGTGGTGAAGTGTGTGATAGTTGGGTGTGGAAGTACGAGTTGGTGAAGGGTGGAGGTAAATGAGTGTGGTGAAGGGGTGAATATGGTAGAAGGTGAGTGTGGTGTTGGAAGATGAGTGTGGTGGAACAGAGGCTGGTAGTGGGAGGCTAAACACGTATTGTTCCACTATTTCAAACCTTTATTAATTGGTCACTAGAATAAAGATGCGATTGTGTGCACTGGTTCTAACAAATTGTACATTATTTCCCAAACTCGGTAACAACGAATTATTCATTGGATAGTGTCTAGCAATATACAAAGTTCAAATGATTACAAGTGAAGAACAGACATCATCAATTATACTGGATCTAACGAGGTTGTCCGTATAATTTGATATGCAGATGTGACAGATATATAATTAATTACCATTTTTAGGGGACAGGATGAATGACATTAAATCACAGACAATCGACACCAAAAATAATGTATATCTTGTTTCCTAATTAAGCTTGAAATTTAAATGAACACACATTTATCTTTAAGTTATTTATCTTTTTTTTTTTTATAAATATACGAATGAATCATATAATACGTAATGCAATGTGTATACTAATGTTCGTTTACTTCCTTGTGTGCGTGTGTGTGTGTGTTTGTGTTGTGTGTGTGTGTGAGACAGGCAAAAGAAGAGTTACAGAACTTCCTAAAGCACACCCTCAAAAAGTACTACTCCACCCCTGACCAAGCCAACTCCGTCACCGTCGCCTGGAACGCCGTCATGTCTGAGGTAAGTAAGTCACTCCTTCCTACAGGTAACACAACACGCCTCAGGTAACACATAACACACTCCAGTCAATGTATCGCCTATATGATTTATTTTTCTTTAATATTTTGTACTATTTATACCAATTTTACACTTTTTTTTTCTTGGTGCGGTGGAAGATCAAAAGAAATTGTTTACACTTAAGACTTATTTTTTATGAGGTCTACTTGAGACGTTTTTTTTTTTTAATAAGTATCGAGGTTCAAAGTGAAGAGACGTGTCGAGAGAAGTGTTTTAGGTGGTGTGAGAGAGAGAGAGAGAGAGAGAGAGAGAGAGAGAGAGAGAGAGAGAGAGAGAGAGAGAGAGAGAGAGAGAGAGAGAGAGAGAGAGAGAGAGAGAGAGAGAGAGAGAGAGAGAGAGAGAATAAAGGTGTATATACTGTTTTTTAGGTCAAGGATCAGGACAAAGAAAAAAGGAGTCTTTAGTAAACAAAATAATTTCTTGTAACTTATAGAATTGTATCTTTTTGATGTTTCTGGTTGACTTTTTTCTATTTCACTACCTTTGATCTTTGTTTCTCGAGGTTTTTTATATTCCCCTCTGAAGCTTTTTTCCTCCACGTTTTCCACGACTTTTTATTTATATATATTTTTGCTTCTCCATTTTTATATACTATTTTGTATCATATTTATATTCTCCTTTACGTCCACAAACACCCTTGCTACTACACCTTTTACTTACTTCTTCATCCTTTCACTTTCACCCCATTTCTCTCTCTATCACATCCTCCCTAATTCACTCCACTTCCTCCCCTCTCCTTGCTCTCCTTCCTGGGCCCTTACCTGGTCCCTCCGAGCCTCCCCTCGCAGCCTCCGCCCCTGGCAGTCCCACACAGCCTCGGGCATAAATCCTAACCCGCAATAAAGGAAATCCCGGGACGTATATTTTTAGGGTCGTTGGAGTGAGGCAGGAAAATTTGTGGGTTTGTGTTTCCAGCGGCGGAGTGAGAGGAAAGTATTAGCGTTGCGATGCGCTTAGACAGACTTACTGAACGTGGATATAAAGGGGAAAATAAATAATATAGAAAGTGAAGTGAGCTAATGCACAGGAGAGTATCAGTTGAGGAATGAATGTAATGTACAGTGAAAGGGTGTGATAAAGGGAAGGGAAGGGAGAAGAGAGGAGATAGAGAGGGAGGGAAAGCCTGTGTAATTCGTCAGTGTTTTTTTGCTCTTACCGCCTCCTCTGGTTTCCAGGGAGTGAAAGTGTGGATGAAGCTAAAATCAGTGAGAACCAAGTTGTCAGGAGCAGCAGAAGAACCGAAAAAGGAAAGAAAAAAAACACATTTCGCTAGTTTTATTTTTTTTGGGGGTAGAAAGGACTTACAGCGAGTTTATGTTTGTTTGTTTGTTTGTTGCTGTCCTATTTCCCTCGCGTACCCATGTCGTTTCTTCGTGTATTTTCTTGACACAGTAACTCCTGAAAACGGGGGGCGTTACGGACGGCTGTGTTGTAAATCTAAACTATCAAACAGCTCGACCCAAACAGTTCGACTCGTGAAATCGTGAGAGCCTTGACGTACAATCCAACACACGACCTCCTTCATCCCAAACCAGGTCATCGCACGCCTCATATGACCCAGGGAAGCTGTATTTGCCTCGTTTAACTTTTTTTTATATACAATACCTTTATCTTCATCGCACGGTCACACTTCACACGTATCGCCTCTCCGTCACGTTCCTCTCCACACTTTCATCTCCGGCGTGAAATGTCATGAATACGGAGATAAGGGAAGGATTCTGATGCCACCTACCTGATCCCTCTTCTCTCTATCTCTATCCCTATCCCTCTCTCTAACCCTAAAGCCTTACCACCTTTATTTTCCAGTATAGCGCCTCCCTTGCCATCTTCATCTTGGTCCAAACGTTATCTCTTTCTCTGTTATTCTGAAAGCACCTTCCATCACCATACTGTTACATTTACGTATATCTTCTCTCCCTTGCTTTCAACTAACTTACATCTAACGTTGTTTTGTATTTCCTGTTATTGCCCCGCACATTCTTCAGGTATTCCCCTCCGAACTCTGATTTGCTTATTCCTTGGGCATCATCAGTCTTCTCGTGAGTGGTGTTCTGTGTACCATTTCCTTGTGTTTCATTCCGTTCCCTCTCACTCGCCATTGAGCTCTTCCACTCATGATTATTATCCCTTTTAATTCCATTGCTTATGAATACGTACCCTGGCCTTCTATTCTGTCTTCCTTTTGTTCCACCTTGATACCTTTTCCTCTGCTTCCTTGTCTTGCCCTCCTATCCTTAATTCTTCTATCTGCATATCATTCCGTCTTCCTGGTGTGGACTCTTGAATTGTATCATCTCATTAGGGCACCTTGGAAGAGGGACGAAGGGAGGGCAAAGAAACATTTCAACTAAAAAGGATTTGAATCGTAATGAAATCCTTGTCTTGTCTTATTTGTGTTTGTAATTAATGTGATATTTATGTAAATTCTCCTCCGATGGTACGAAATATATAAATCTGATGCGTAGTGTAGGTAAGGTTGAATATTAAATGTTTTAGTATCGTCGCGAGGCCAATAGTGACTTTGTAGTTTTATGTTAAGAAGAAAATTAAATAAAAAATCGTTAGATAAAAGATCAGCAAAGTCTTACAGAGATTAAAGGGATTGTGTATGCAAGGCTTTAAAACTAATGCGCACAAAGCCGTGTGTACAAAGTTGTTGCGGGTGTCAAATAAACTTTTTTTTGCATATACTTACATATTTTTTATTTAATATGAGATGAACTTACAAACGAAAAGTTATCATCGCTATTTAATTCTGACTCGAAGGCGATTTGTTCAGTCCTAGCCAATTATGCATGAAATTACAATTAGCAATAAGATAATTTACGAGTCATTCACCTTCTGCTTTCACTTATAAGGTATTACAAGGGTAAAAAAAATAACAAAAAATCCAAGTACAAGAGGCTACAAAAGAAGTTCTTGGAGCGTGGTGAGACAAGTGTGTTGGTGAGGCGAGTCCACAGCAATACTACTTTTTTCTTTCGTTTTTGTCACCAGTCTCCTCAATGACTTCCTCCTCCTCCTCCTCCTCCTCCTCCTCCTCCTCCTCCTCCTCCTCCTCCTCCTCCTCCTCCCCTCCTCCTCCTCCTCCTCCTCCTCCTTTTCCTTTTCCTTTTCCTCCTCCTCCTTCTCCTTCCTATCCCATCTCCTTACGCCAGCAGCCTCGCCTGATTGGGTCCTCTGTCATTTTATCGTACCTTCTGTACTCTCAAGGCAAGGCAGTCCATCCGAGGCCGGGACTCGCACCTAACACCCCCCCCCCTATCTCTCTCTCTCTCTCTCTCTCTCTCTCTCTATATATATATATATATATATATATATATATATATATATATATATATATATATATATCTCTTCGTTGTAATGTAAATGGTTTGCGGCCCCTACCTAAATTCAGAATATTATTTCTATTATGTATATATGTGTTTTTTTTTTTTAATGAAAGTTGTTTGAAACTGGTTCTCGGTGCATATTGTAGTTTTTTAATTCTTCCACAAAGTTAACAAAAACATTTATTCTAAAAGCATAATTTTGCTTAGTATTTACAGCGTGGCACCCGGCTTTGTGTGTGTGTGTGTGTGTGTGTGTGTGTGTGTGTGTGTGTGTGTGTGTGTGTGTGTGTGTGTGTGTGTGTGGGTGGGTGGGGTGTGTGTGTGTGTGTGTGGGTGTGTGTGTGTGTGTGTGTGTGTGTGTGTGTGTGTGTATGTGTTCTTTAATTTTCAAAAAGTACATATGGATTATATTTTAATCCTTAGCTTCTTAGATATATAAAGATATGCATAAATAAACCATAAAAAGGAGATCGTTAGAAACTCGTATATGTAAGAGTTTTTTTTCTTTTTTGTGGAAGATGAAAAGGATGGGAGACTGCAAAACAAAATGCGAATGGAATTTCAAAAAAGTGAGGAAATGTTATTTGTTGAAACGTTTGGACCCGTTTTCCTGAGACCTAAATTGGACACTCATATTTTTCTTCCATCAGGTTTTCTTTTCTCCATTTCTCATGTCCAATCAAAACCACTCTATGCCTAAAGAATTTTCATTATATTTTCTGAATACTTGCATTTTGATACATTGCATTTACTTTTACTTTTCTTTTATCATTTGGTTCATCGGTTCCTCTTCTACTTTAGTTTTCCGTCTGTTTCCTTATCCTTTCCCTCATCCCCTTCCCTCCCCTCATACTCGTTACGTGTTTCCTTCTTTCTTGACCTACACTGAAACCTCATTATTGTCTGCACCAGGAAAGCCTTTCTTCAATGTCCGCCTTCTCTCTCATCCATCTTTTTACAAATCCATTTTCTTTCTAAGGTTTCATTTGTCTCATTTCCTCCCTCTCTTCTTTGTCATCCTCCTCCTCGT